>JBCFYV010000012.1:69434155-70634155 GCA_039000515.1 Timema cristinae | reverse complement strand
CGTAATTTGAGTATATTGCGAGAGACGCAAGATTAAGAAAATCTTTGTGGTCGGGAGAGGAAATGAAATATATTAAAACTAAAGTTTGTTTAGAAAAAAAAAAAAAATATCCCACTGACCCTTAACGCAAATGTGGGTAAATTTTATATAAAATCCTACCGTTCTCTTTCCTACCTCATTAGTGTAAATTTGCGAATAGCCTGGACAGTAAAATGCGGTACACAAAAAACATTTTAGGTAGCTATTATTCAAATACTAAATAACTACTATTTGTTGACATTTTTATATGTGAAGACCAAAATATAATTATTCTTAGTTTTACATATATTTAAAGATTAAACTGTTGAGATGGGACGTTCGAACCCTCAATCCATCGGATTGTAAGATATTTCAAGATTAGAAAATATTTTCAAAAATATCTCTAGTCCAAATATTAAAATCTTGACTTGAAATTATATTTTAATTTTAAATATTCACATTTTACTTACGTATAGTTTATTAAAACCAATTTTTGATCAAGTGATTATCACGGGTTATTTGATGGGCCGTAATTTTCTTAAGAATGGTCATATTTTACAGTTAGTAAAAGCTTCTAGATCTACTTTCACATTATTCATACGTCAAGTCATGAGATCGCAGCTGCTACTATATATATATATATATATATATGATCGATACTTATAAAATAAAAATATAATATAGTTCAATGTTATCAATGCTTACAGTAAAGGGTGCTCTAAATGTCCATCCGTTAGTATTGTCACCCGACATGTTGATCTTTTATTTTGTGTTAGTACATTGGACGTACTAGTCTAAAGCCTAGTACAAAGCTGGCTTCTTTTAGCACCACATCTTATTATCTATTCAGGTTATACGCATATGTTCTGATCAGGTTCGTTAGTGAGTTAAGGATGAGGAAGGTGTAATTTTGAGAAAGTGTACCCGCACTTGGGGGTGGGGTGGAAAACCGTAAGTAAAAACCACACTCCATACACCCAACTGGGATTCAAACCCTAATCTTCTTGTCATCAGCAGTTTGGTATATTGCGGTAGCTACGCCTTAGGGTTCGGCCAAACTGGCGAGCGCGCGAGCGAGCGCGTAATTAGCGGACCCTAGTTAGATTATTATTAGCACCGCGTCTTACTACCCGTTCGGGTTATACGAACTTACGCTAATGTGTAATGGTAGGGTTATTGTGAGATGAAATGAAGGACCTACAGTTTAACGTGGAATCCGAACCACGGTGGTGGCCTGGCATTCCCCACATTCACAAGATGTCTTGTCAGAGGTGAAGGAAGGGTTTGGAAATAAAATAAATCTGTGCCGGGACCGAGGATTGAACCCAGGCTGCCATCACAGAAGTCTGACACCTTACCCCTAGACCACTAGGTCACCGTCCCCCCCCCCCTCCTAGTTAGAGAAGATGTATCTGTCAAACACACTTAGTACATCTCTGCTCCTCGAAAATTCTTACAGAAAATATTGTGTATTTATAAAAAAGAAAAAAGTAGAAGTGCATCCAATTAATAAATTGAGAAATGCGTATGGTACTGTACTGAAGCGTTTTAAAATCAGATTTGCCGCACCAGTGGCGGAATGGTGCGTTGCACTCGATAGCTTTTGACTAGGAGGCAAGGTTCGAGTCTTGGCTCAGTGAACTGAAGGTGATTTTAAAACTTATTTATTGTTGTGGTTTTTTCATACTCTCTCCAAACTAATGGTGATTCTTATTTGTAAAGGCCTACTTTGATTATAATATTGAAGTATTTTAACATATCGGGTTTACATATATACATTATATTATTTATGGCCTTACCAATTAAATTAGGCCATTATTATTATTATTATTATTATTATTATTATTATTAGCACCGCATCTTACTTCCCGTTCGGGTTATATGCACTTACGCTAATGTGTAATGGTAGGGTGATTGTGAGATGAAATGAAGGACCTACAGTTTAACGTGGAATCCAAACCACGGTGGAGGCCTGGCTTTCTCCACATTCACAAGATGTCTTGCCAGAGGTGAAGGAAGGGTTTGGTAATCAGATAAATCTGTGCCCGGACCGAGGATTGAACCCCGGCCGCCAGCACAAAAGTCTGACACTTTACCCCTAGACCGCCAGATCACCGGGCCATTAATAGCAAGTGTGTTAAACCTATCACTGATAGAAAAAAGTCAAATATCATGTCAAAATGAGAAGTTTCCCCAGCACTCAATGAACCAACATACAATAATATTGCCTAGCGCCTGTAAACTAGACTGTACCGGGTCGAGCGCGCGCGCTTGAAAAATAGAACCAGTTCTATCTTTCAAGCGCGCGCGCTCAGTCGCTCGCGCGCTCGCTCGCTCGCTCCAGTGTGGCCACCCCCCATTACAACCAATGTGTTCTATTTTATATTTTAGTCGCTCGCGCGCTCAGTCTGGCCGTACCCTTAGACCACGCGGTCACATAAACAGGGTTGGAAACATTGTTTACAAACTTTGTTCGAAAATTGTTATTTGATTAATCTAAAATGTTTACTGTTGCTCACAAACATAAGGAAACAGTTTACAAACATGGCAAACAAATTGCAGTCACATTGTTTGCAAATAGGTAAACTTTGTTTCCTGTCCAAACGTCAATGATGAAACATTGCTTCCCGTCTATTTCATTTTTTTCGATTTCACACAATTCCTATGTTTTACAGTCCACACGAAACTGCACACGATGCGCCCTTTAACTTTCTTTCATCTTCATTAGCACTAACTGAGAACTTTTAATCATTTTTTTTCCTAAACCATTTAGTTTTTTGTACTCTTCATATGTCACATCCCACAACAGTCTATTGGTATGTAATATTTCTATCAGTCTAAGAGCTTGGTCAGCTGTCCAAGATATGACAAACTAGAACAAAACAGAGAAATAAGGAACTAATCAGGCTGACTGACCCAAGTTGATTGTTGTCGATAATGTTTGTAAACACGTTCAGACACGCAAACTTTGTTTCTTGTAACCCATTTGTAAGGGATGACGAGAAACATTGTTTCCTCTTTGAGAAAAACTGTTTTCGAAAAACACAAAAAACATTTTGGAAACAAGCGCAACATAATATGCATATGTTTGCAGAGTTTTCGAAAAATGTTTCCAATTGCGTACTCGGCTTAGCAAAAAAAAAAAAAAAAAAAAAAAAAGTAGGCCTATTCTATTGCTGGTTGCTTTCACTACGTACAATAGTCAAGAATGTGAAGTCTATTAGTAATAAGTATATTCTAACTTTTTTGGCGCTATCTGTATTTCATGTGTTGGTATACGGTTTTTAAACAAATTTAGTTAACGTAATATACATTATTTTACGACGCTCTCATGTCGTCGGAATGGAATAATATTACTAATTGACTTAATTGACAATAATTAAAAGATGCTATTTAACTCTTATTTTAAATCATATTTTGGTAACTTTATTTGCCACTCTACCATGTATTTCCCTATATTTTTCTACTTTTTGTGAATAGTTTCCAATTTATTCTCGTGTGAAATTGGGCATTTCAAAGTTCGGCCGCTGCTTAACACGCTGTATTGCCTGGCTGACAAATCCATTTAATAAAATAAAAGGACTAAGGAACAACGTATAACATTGTTTTAAATAATTTAAATAAGGAATTTTGATTTAAGGAAGAACACTTAACTAGATTTGACGAAATATTTGAGTTTGGAATTATTGTATTTCATTTAAAGTTTCACGATTTTACTTTAACATATTTTAAATAAATAACTCACCACTCACACACCCCTGGAAATTAGTAGAAAGAATGATATAAACATGGGCAGTTGGTAACATAACAAAAGTTCAAAAAAGCACAACTTTCATAAACATAATTATTTTACTCATAAAGTGCCCTATTGGCTTATTATATAGCCTAATATATTATATGAAAAATAATCAAAATAAATTATTAGTAACGCCAGACCTTTAACCAGTTTAATTTAAATTAAACTTTCAGTATTTTCACTTTAACCCGAATTGTAAGTACATTTTATTAGCTTTAATGATTAGAATTTGTATTAAAGAAATATGAGATTTGACCCATTTTTATTAAGTGAAAATTTTATACGTAGAAATACAAGGTGGGCAGAAAGTGTTGACACATTTAATAACACTATATATTTACTATTTTAACTATAAATGCTACATATTAAACAAATAACCAAAGATTAAATTGTTTTTGCATACCCTTGAACTATTCATTAAAAAGACAATGTTTTTGATATGGCCACCATTATATGCAATACATTGTTGTATGTGCTTCTTAAATCTTGACATGAATTTGGTAATGTATCTTGTTGTACTGCTTTAAGTTACTGAATTGTTCTTAGGCGAGTCGCGTAAACACGAATCTTTAACTTGCCCCACAAGAAAATGTCCGTGCCGGCCGCCTGGGAGTTGCGCGGCTGGCCGGAGGGTAGTTGGTCCTCCGAGTGGGCTGATGTTCAGGCTGTGTGGGCCGTTGCCCCATCTTGCTGGAACCACAGGTTGTTGGTGTAAATTATCTTACGTTGCAGTTCAGGGGTCATAAAGGTCGAACTCACACAATGTTTTCTGAGCACCTTGTTCACAATTTGGGGACATCGCATGGCCCCCATGTTCACCAAATTTAACAGCTTCAGACTTTTTCTTGTGGGGCATTTTAAAGAATAATGCTTACGCGACTCACCCAAGAATAATTCAGGAACTTATATGGTTGTGGTGGAAAGTCATGTCGAGTTTCGTGGAGCGCATTTATAGCATATAATTGTAGCCATCTTAAGGACTTAAAAAAAAAATCAAGGGTATGTAGACAATTGTCAATCTTTTGTTGTTGATTTAAGTTTGATTTGAAGCATTTAGTGCTAAAATAGTAAATATATAATGTTATTAAATGTGTCAACACCTTCTGCTCCACCCTGTGTGAGCAAAATTACATACCCATGCATACTAACTAAACCAGGTAGGTATCAGCCGGGTGACTTATTGGTCTAATTTTAGTTTTCATTAGTTTGCTTGGAATACGGATTATTAAGGACTTAAGCTAAAGGGTAGGGATAGTGAGGTTAGCTGATTAGAAGAAGAGATGGGCAAATCGCTATGGAAAATCATATCAGTTTCCCCGGGCATGATTTGAATCTCGACCCTCCCGTCACCAGAAATCCAGTTTGAAACACCTTGAACTGCGTGATCACCGAGGAGGGGATGATTTCTATAAGGCAGCGATTCCCCAAACTGGGGTTTACCAAAATATTTCTGTAATGGCGGATCTTTGTAGCACTTTACCCGCCTCTGTGGCGTAGTTGGCTAACGCGCTTGTCGTGTTGAGCCCGACTGCTGAGGACGGGGAGATCAAGGTTCGAATCTCGGTCGGGTGAACTGGGGTGGTTTTTCCTAAATGGTTTTCCACTCTTCCTCCACGCAAATGCGGGTCACTTCCTTTAATTCAACCTTCCCAATTCCTAATCCATTAGTGTAATTAGTACTTAAGCGTATAACCCGAACGGGTATTAAGACGTGGTGCAATAATAATAATAATAATAATAATAATAATAATTAATTATAATAATATAAATTTTATAATAATAAATAATTTAATATAATAATAATAATAATGAATAATAAATAATAATAAATAATATAATATATATATAATAAAATATAATAATATAATAAGACTTTGTGAGGAAAGGGGACGCATTTACAACTGTTTATCGCTCGTACTGAAGTCAGGTGGTTATCTCACGGTAGGACTCTTACAAGAACTTAAACACGAAGTTTTAGTTTTTCTTACCAACCATCCCTTTCACAAAGCAAAGTGCATGTGAGATCAAATGTGGCTCAAGACTTTGGCCTATTTGGCAGACATTTTCTCAAAATGACATTTAAATCTTTTTCATGGGTCAAATATTAACGTTTTTATGTGCAATACGTATCGAGTCTTTCATAAAAAAATAATTTTTGGGAAACTGTTTAGGTAGCAATCAAACAGAGTGCTTTGATACCCTTCACGACTTCATGGTAGAAAATCAGCTTTCTTTGGAAGAAAATGTAAAGACGTGATCATAGAACACTTGAAGGGACCTGGAAAAACCCTCAGAGAAACTTTCCCAGCCATATTCAATAATAACAATTAGATTAACAAACCCTTAAGAGTCAGCAATTTTGAAATCTTCGACATTAAGCTAAGCGTGACTGAAAAAGAGCAGCTCCTTGAAATTTCCACTTATTTTGAATTAAAGAAAAGCTAAAAATCTTTGTCATTAATTGATTTCTGGTTAAGTTTAAAGGAGGAGTTCTCATTGTTAGAGAATAAAGCTAGTACAGCTTTGTTAACATTTTCTTCTACATATTTGAGTGAGAAACGTTTTCTTCATATGCCTATTTAAAAAGTAATACAGAAACAGGCCCAATGCTGAAAGTGACTTGAGACTTATTTATTGTCTGTGGTTCCTGACTTTAAAGCTATTGTTCCATCCAAAGAAAAGGCACCTTCTCACTAAGCCATGCGAAGAGGTGAGTAACTATTAAAACTTGTTAACAATTTTGAATCTTAAATCGGCATGGAATTTTGTGATTAAAAGAGGCTATTTCAGTTATGTAAAAGCAACAATGTACAAAACCAGGTCACCCAAAATATACACATTTGTTAATCTGCGGGACGAGTTGTATTCCGGCAACTTTTCGTGACTGAGACTGTACTACACTACCACATACTAGAAAGTGTTGTAATTTTGATACGGTATTAAGTTGATTGTATAATATATCTCTGACTTTCTTGCCCCGTGGATTTTAACACATTCAATTCTTTATTTACGTTGACGTGTAATTAAAAACTGTCCGCTGGTTGGCGCTAGTGGAGTCCCAAATCCTTCCCGGCCTTGCACCCTCCCCGCTGGCTGTATTACGTCATTGACTCACTTCCTAGTTGCCCACCTGGGTAGCTGGGCTACCTTCATATCCAAGGTTCGTCTAAAATGAAGTCCCATCACGCTGACCATATTAGTTTTGTTAAATCTTCTTTTCTTCATGACGTTCAAGGTATTTTTTACCCGCATTTGTGGTAACGTGGACTAGACGTTACGCTCATTTAGCTTGGTTTGCTGTGGTGATGGAGAGGCTGGGCTTGAATCCCGGCTGGGTTTACTGAAGGTGGTCTTTCCTAAATGGTTTCCCAATCTTCTTTCAAACAAATGAGGACACATACAGTCTACATTTCTCACGTTTACTCAATTACTGCAGTTAAATAGCATAGTACCAGACAGG
The DNA here is from genome assembly GCA_039000515.1 of Timema cristinae. Classification (NCBI taxonomy): domain Eukaryota; kingdom Metazoa; phylum Arthropoda; class Insecta; order Phasmatodea; family Timematidae; genus Timema; species Timema cristinae. The sequence goes on along the minus strand of JBCFYV010000012.1, from coordinate 70,626,881 downwards.
AATTGAGACGAGGAACAAAATAAATTATATATATATATATGTAGGCCTATTTTGTAGGTAACATCCGAAAAATGATAATCAACAGGCAAGTTGTCGTGATTGAATTGGTATTGATGTTTACAACTGGAGTGTATTGACGCTCGTGGGGTCATTGTTGGTTACGAACAAGAAGTTACCAAACTTGGGTTTGGTATCACGATCCATGACTGAACTAAATTGTTCGGTTTCGACCAATGAGCGGAAAACTGTGCGGCAATTTAAGAGCACGTGGGCTCTTAAGGTCAATTTTAACAGCTAGAGTTTGATTTTGAGTGCATATGGAAGATTATACGAATATATACATACTTAATCACGCCGTTCTATTACGGGGTACCTAGGCAAGAAACTTTGCACATAGTTAAAAAACAAAAAAAAACGTACTTAATCCATCCTCACTAACTTTCTCCACATTTCCCTCTCCTTACATAACACCTTCTCTTTAACAACATTCATATACCTAGTCATACATGTTCTTTTATTCTCTAAGCTCTTAATATTTTTCTTTTTCACTCATTCTTGTACAACATTTAGATACGCCTTACATGACCTACCACTTTCTTTTGATCCACACACTCTACCTTCATATATTTGCTTCGTCACTCGATCCACACTCATCCTCTCAACATGCCCAAACCAACGTAAGACGCTTCTTTCACAATTAACTATTGGATTCCCCTTTCTAGCCGCACTCCTTCAGCACCCATTCATTACTGACTCTGTCCACAAGAGTTTTTCCACATATATTCCTTAGATATCTCATTCCAACCACATTCACCTTGCTCTTGTGTCTCTCCTGACAAACCCACGCTTCACACCCATACTATTCTCCTAGGTGCATTCACCCGTCTGTCGATTTCACCATCCATCATTTCATTTTTACTGGACATTATTCCCAGATACACAAAATCATTCACTTGTTCTAACAGTTTTCCATTTAGCCACTAAGCTGACAAGTCTTTCCTGAGCCATCTTTATCTTAAACTATCACCTTAGTTTTGGAGGCATTTATACGAGGATCATCTTACATGTCGCCACATTCAATCTATTTAATGTATTATGCAAGTCACTTTCATTTCAGCCGTTAATACGGCACCATTTGCATATAGCAGCACTCTCACGTTCACATTGTACATTTGTACACCAACCGCGTCCTCACAAGCATCCTTCAGACTTATCCATGAATACATTAAACAACCATGGAAACATAACACAACTTTTTCTAACATCTTGTTCAATGTCAAACCATTCACTCAAAGCCCTATCCACCCTAATAGACGCTTTACTTCTATCATACACTGCAAAAATTTCATTTAATAACCATGCATCCACATTATACTCCCTCCGAACATTCCATTACATACTTCTAGTTATCCGATCGTACGCTTTTTGCAGACCAACAAATACACAATGCACTTTCTTCCTTACTGCCATACATTTCTCAATCAGTTTTTCCAATGAAAATATCTGGTCCATGCAATCAACCTATATATGGCATGACATCACATTGCACACCCCAAATCTTTCCCGCAGTTTTTCACAAACCCTCTCTCAAAAACTCTTCCAAAAATCTTTCAACAAATTAATTTCCCTGTAATTCTTACATCCACGCTTACGGCCTTTGCCTTTGTACGAAGAAATAATGACGGTTACCTAATATATTTTTATGTGAATATGGAAGATTATTTATGTATGTTTACCGATGTGTAGTAAGGGAAATACGTGACCGCAGGTAGTTTTACTGATAAAGAGCTTATCACACCGTTGCATTCAAATCGTTTAACACCACTTGTTCTTTTTAATTCTTAAGATATAAAAAAAGTTTTTATTTTTATTAAACCGTATTTAATTATTATACTGTAGTTACTTGTGAGAGTTAATTAATACATCTTTGATTATAAATATGAAATATGAAATAAATATAAATATGAAATAGGTTATAATCTACCCTGCGCCTAAGCATCCATTTGTGGTTTTCGAAGACAAAATGGACTTTACGAAGTGTTGTGAAAGCAGCGGTAAATTTAAGTTTGCGTTTCAATTAATCATTTGATTAAAAAACACTTTAATTACATTCTAATTCATTTATATCCGATATAGATTAAATTTAAGATTTATAGAATACATTTTAAGACAAGTCTCATGACTTTAGAGTCAAGTAATACACGTTAATAACCGTACCGGGATACACATTACAAGTTTACTTAAAATTCTAAATTGAATAATAAGTTCTATACCAGATTCCGAGAGCTCAACTCTTTACGAAAGGAAGCATTATAATAGTTATTAACCCTTATTTGAGATAACATAACCTATTAAAAGATTTAATTTTACCATTTAAAATATCAAATATTGAAAGGAATATAAAGTACGAGAAAGTATCAAAGTTCAGTTTCCAAGTCCAACTACTGACTTTTAGGGACTTACGTAATTCGTCTGATTTATTTCGACTGAGCCTAGTATAGGTCCCGTATATTACACCCCAATTGTGAACCCGGCCATTTCATGAATTGGGCAAATTACTGCCCATTCCGTGAACTGGCTTATTCGCTTGATCATTTCACGAACTGGGCAAACATTGCATTAACTCCTGCCCATTTCATTAATTGGGCAAATTTCTGCCCATTTGGCCAACTGGCTTCTTCACTTGACCATTTCACGAGCAGGGCAAAAATTGCATTAATTCTTGCCCATTTCATGAACTGGAAATTATTATACTAAGTTTAACTGAAATTAGTTTTAATGTATTATATTAAACTAACCCATCCTAACTTTACCTAACCTTCAATTCCAGCTTGATATTCCCATACTTCGACTACTGTGACATTGTTTATAGTTCGATTTATTTACTATCTCAAGTACCAATACTATATCAAAATACTTTGACAAACAGAAGTGGTTATGACTATTAGAGCCCTTTTATGCAGGCGTTTTGTGCCGCGCGACACACGGCTGCAAAAGCCGTCGCGTTTTCTAAGTCACTGGGAACAAATGAGTCATTTTATGCTCTGCCGTCCGAAAAACTTGCCGTCGTGTTTTACAAAACGCCAGCGACAAAAGCCGCTCGAAAAATCTAAGTACATGATGCCTTATGGCTCTATTTATACAAACGCGCCGCTTTTCTACCGTCCGCTGTCTAGGCATCAGTGCTGGCAACCTTAGCTAGTAGACAGGACTAGTTCAGTTGTGTGGAAGTTTCCAAGCGAGATTGTGTCGGTTGAATAAAATTTTTCTTTCTCATTTTTCTAAAAAAATTTGATGATTTAGATATTAAACGTATTATAGATGAGGTTAAGCAAAAGAAAGCAATTTGAGATTCATCATCGGAGGAATCCAAAAAAGAAATCTAAAAAACAGTCAATGGATAGAAGAAAATGTGAAGTAAAAGATAATCCTTGCACCAAATCTTGCCTAGTTTGAATCGTTACTTGGAATTTGACCACTAGCTCATCAAACGTGCTACCGACATTCTAAAGTAATTTAAAAACTTGTCCCTATCGTCTCGAAATGCCCCATCTTCAAATCTTGCTAAGTTGATGGGATGAACACCCCAACTTCTTTTCCGGCCTTTCAACGTAATGTTACTATAAGCAAAATATATGACGCACGGACCCTAAATTGGACTATTTTCTTTTTTGTCCAGTTAGTGAAATGATCAGTAGGAGAAGCCAGTTCACAGAATGGATGACAATTTTTCCTATTCATAAAATGGGAAAAATCACGAATGGGGAGTAACATACACATATACAATCTTACAATTTCTTCTAAAACATCCCCAATTTCATCATGTCATAACATCCAATCGATTTTTCTATTGGATTATATTGTCTTGGTCTTTGTTCATATTAGATTAATTGCAGGGTCCCATTATTATCTTCGGCAGACTCGTAAAATTGTTTATAATTTACACCATCATATGATTTTCGGACCGTCAAAGACAAGGATTTTTTTTTATTAATTGATTTAATTTATACTGATCAATTGACTCAGTGCTTAAATAAACCAGACTTTTTTTTTACTGTAATGGCGTTTCTAATAATATCTTTAAAACCGTATTAGTTTAACGTTTTTCAAGAACATATTTTGTACAATTATTCACAGATTCCATACATTAAAATTAAACTGTAACCGTGTCTCCTCCCATGTACTATACGCATGCTAACTACGCTCATGTGGTATTTATGTGTAAGGTATCGTTTTAGAGGAAATATATCCACATTTGCTTGGAGATAGAGGGGTAAATGATTTAGAAAAAATCATTCAAATTACACCCCACCTTCCCATCATTTAGTTCACCTGCCCACCGGCGTAGGCCACATGGGTTATCAACAACATAATTACTTTCTCATCGATGCGTACGCGGTTTAAATTATATTGGGTTTCATTTAATTTGGTTTGTTTGTGATGGTGAGGCTGAGGTCCGAATCCCAGCTAGGTGTATTAAGGGTGGTTTTTACTAAATTATTTTCCTGTCTCCCTCCATACAAATTTGGGTAGGCCTACATTTCCTTTTTTGTTCATACCTTAATAGCAAAATCAAATGTATATAGTTGAGATAGGCAGTGAGACTAGGTGGGCAATTTATTTTTAAAACCTAATTTAATTGATAAGGACGAGGGCATCTTTGAGTGAGGGTATTAATCTAATTGATAGGGACTAGCTTTGAGTGAGGGTATTTTTGGAGAAAGAGTACTCGCACTAGCTGAAAGAGGAAATGTAAAAACCACACTGAAAAAACACATATGTAAAAACCATCTCCCTCAGTGCACCGAGATGAGATTCGAGCCTCGACCCTCTAGTTACCCGCAATCCAATATACTACGAGCCTGATAGCTTAAATCGCGTGACCACCGTTGAGGGATACACTACGAATCTATGATGGATGACGCGACTTAACCTTCTGTGTATAAGACATTGCTTGCCACACAGTTTCACACGTCAAGAAATACTTTTTAATTGGGCGTACCTCGTATTAGTTCTGCATTAGAAATAACGACCTTTCGGAAAGCTTTTAAACTTAAAATTGTATCCATTAATTTCGACCAATTAGGTCATCTCACTGTCTTCGACCATACTAATTAATGGTCAAAACCTAATTATGTTCATCCAAAAGATCAGTTTAAAACAGGGGTGGGGAACCTTTTGGTATTGGAAGGCCGCAGCATATCCCTTCACGGACTCCTCATACCTCCTGCAGAGTAAGTTTTGTCAAAATATGATAGAGCACCAACCATGGATATATAAGCGCGGTTAGGTGTTTTTTAGCATTTGCTTCCAAAATAACCATGTTTTTATTTTAATTAATTAAAGTACGTGCCGCTTGAGAATGTGTAGTTTATAAATGAGGAAGATACATATTTGAAAGAATATGCAAAAAGGCCACACAGAACACCTCAAAAGGCCACATGTGGCCTAGATATCTCAGGTACCCCATCCTTGATCTAAAACAATCCATATAAAATTAGAATTCGTGGCGGAGATCAAGGTATTTCACAGACGAGACAACAGGGAAAAATAGGTATTACAGGAAGTAGTTAAATAGTACAAGCTTGACAGGTCATGTCCTCAATGCTTTGTTCTTTATAAATATGCTGTCTTTTACACCTTGATAAATACCTACATTAATTAAAATTGCCTTTGACCTTGTGGTCTTAGACTAAAATTCTCGTCTCAGGATCCGATGTTCGTGGGTTCAAACCTAGTTGGGGTCGATAGATATTTCTTGAGCAATTAAAAATCCGTAGCATAACTTCCTTCGGAGGGGAAATAAAGCTATTGGTCCTTTGTTGGTTGTGGCATGTAAAAGAATAAAGATCCCTGGAAGGTATATGACAATACCTTTCTACAACATTGGTAGACCCTTTCGTTTTCGCTCATAAAAATACACGCGTGCTGATGTAATTAGTCGGTTCAGAAAGTGCACTTTAAATATCTCAAATAGATTAAATAAAGATGATTTTTTCCGGCTTGGATAAGGGGACAGTTATCAAGTGGTCCGCTATTTAGAAACACTGCTTTCCAAGACATTGAATTAATTAGCATGTCGTCAAGCGGTTATAGTTTTAAACTACTGTCTTACAGGATACTTCGAAGCCAACTGAGGCGAATAAGGATGTAATATTTCTTTATGATCTGTTTTTTTCTACCGAGTCAACTATCATTCGTGTTGATTTAATTTGAGTGTTTTGTCATGTTGTCCTAAATTAAGTTAATTTATAAATCAGGGGTTGAAGAAGATAGAGGTTGAGGGAGGGGGATAATTTAGTAAAAAACCATATTGAGTGCACCCAACCGGGATTAGTTCCCTGATCTTCCTGTTACCAGACAGACCAGACTAGATGAGCATGGAATAATATAGTCCGTGGTCTCACCGATGCATGTTATTTTGGTTTCTATTTCAACACACATTTAAGACTGATATTAACACATCATATGACTTAAAAGTATCTTAACTTAAGCCTCTAAATATTAATCATTTGTATAGTGTGACTTCAAACTAACATTTCCTAGTCTAGTACGTCCAATACTACACACCCAGTTATACATAACACTTAGATATTTACTAATTTAATAGCAGGACATACAAACTAACATGTCCTAAATTAGTACGTCCATTAATAAAGACCCAGTTTTAACACTTAGATATTTTCTAATTTAATAGCAGGACATACAAACTAACATGTCCTAGATTAGTACGTCCATTAATAAAGACCCAGTTTTAACACTTAGATATCTACTAATTTAATAACAGGACGTACACACTAACATGTACTACGTCTAATACTAGAAACCCAACTCTAGTACTAACATATTTACTACTTGTAAAGCAGAACTCATAAGATTACGTATCCTAGATTAGTACGTCTGACACTACAAACCCAGCCCTAGCCCCTAGATTTTTACACAAACTATAAATATCGTCTTCAGCACCACCCAGAATTGAACCAGGTTGCGACCCCTTTAACTATCTAGCCACGGAGACGATCTTATATCATGCATAAAGTGCACGCCCACGTCGTCTGACGGACTTGGTAAACATAGTTTTAGTCCAGTGATGTTCAACATATTTACGGTCTTATGACATGATCTCGTGGAGGTGCATTGCTGGGTTTTTACTGCGAGGGCATTCACAACAGCGAGGGTTGAAGTCGTTAAGACCTTACACGTTTATGAAGCATAATAGAGGGTATTAGTCTATAATCGTGTCATATATATAAAAAAAATTATAGTTTTATCCACCTACAACACTCGGTACCTTTATCTAAATACAGAACATTAATTTGCCAAATAAACTAAAGTCACAAGACATAAATAATCTGTAATTCATCTTGAGCACACGTTTTACTGAACCAAAGTGATACTAAAGGCGAGTTTGCCTTTAAAAAAATATTGTGGTATTAAAACATATTTTCCCTTTATTTGGTGTATTTTTTTTCTTAAAGAATAAGCTCAACCTATTTTAAAAGTATTAAAGTACTCAAATGTGATGTTTCGACACGTTATTAACCAACGATTATATATATATATATATATATCACTGCATCTTACTACTTGTTCAGGTTATACGCATATGTATATATAATTACTCTGATATGGTAGGGATGAGGGAGGAAGAATTTTTGAAGTTATCTACCTGAATTTGCGTGAAAGGAGATTGGTAAACCACATAGTAAGAACCACCATCATTAGGCCCGACCGGGATTTGAGCCACAAATTCTTTGTCTTCAGCAGTCCAGTCTATCACGAGGGTGATGCCTTAGACCATTAGGCCACTGAAGTGGGTCAACATTTTTAATACAACTTATTGGTTTTTGTTTCAAAACGGTGGTCAAAATATATGTTGATCTTGGAAGGAATGTTTTCTAAAATGTTGGAAGGAAAAGCTTCGTCCACACACGCCATGAAATCCGTTTCCTTGGGCGTCCTTAATATAGGATGACTTGCCTTTGTGGTTTTTAATTGGGTGCACACTCTACTTAGCCTCAATCACGTGATATATTGTCACCCAAAGGGAAAGTACAATACTTTGTCCAATCAAACTCGTCAAAGTAAAATAATTTAAGACAATTGGATAAATACAATCAACATATTCATAATTTTAAAATTTCGTTTGATTTATAGTTAAAATAACGATAGCTTTTAATCTATTTAAGTTTTATAAGCATTACCATTAAAGGTATATAAATTTTTTTTTAATACGGTACGTTTATGAAATGACGTCAAGTTTCCTTTAATATTATCGACGCTTTCATTTAGATTCGCACATCGATGTTCATTTATTTATTTACCTGTGATTGGGTCTTCGTAGCTCTACATAATTATAATTCCTAGGATGACCAGGTGGTCTGGGGGTAAGGTATCAGACTTTTGTGCTGGGGTCCGGGGCTCAATCCTTGATCCTGGCACAGATTTATCTGATTACCAAACACTTCCTTCACCTCTGACAAGACATCTTGTGAATGTGGGGAATGCCAGGCTACCACCGTGGTTTAGATTCCACCTTAAACTGTAGGTCCTCCATTTCATCTCACAATCACCCTACCATTACACATTAGCGTAAGTGCGTATAACCGAACGGGTAGTAAGACGTGGTTTGCTAATAATAAAAATAATAATAAAATAATAATAATAAGGAATAATTATTATTATTATTCCTAGATAGCTAAAGTTGTCCCAACTTCTATAGATGGCTATGGACCTTACGGATCGGTACTCTATTGAACATTCTCTTATTGTGAAGTCTATTTCTTACGGTCTCCGGACCATAAGGAGCTCACGGAGTGTGTGTAAAACAGGCTTAATTCTTCGAATTGTGTTGAATCGGTTGGTCAGTGCACTGTATAAGATTGGTAAACACTGGCTTAGAAGAAATATATGTATAATTTATGTTAATTAGTGAATGTATAGATGCTATCATGACATCGTTTCTGATGTAAAAAAAAAGTGTTGTGATATCTAAAAAAAGCTCTTGAGATGTAGTTTTTTTTTACAAAAATTACAAAATGTCACACTATCGTTGAACTTTACTACAAACTCTGTGATTTTGAAAATAATAAATTTGACTTGGGCGATTTTTTTTTCCGCCTATGTACGATGATTAGTAAGTACACCTGAGTTAGCGTGGAAGCATAGAATGGTAAACCACAGTGGTAATAACTTGTGTTGGCCCCCGCCCCACCCCACACCCCAGTGTATCGATATGGAGTCAAAACTCCAACCTCCCTGTCAAAGGCAACAAGTGCAATGTCAAAATAACCTAGATATTGGTCTTATTCTAGTGCAATGAGCCTTATACTACGAGACTCTGAAATACTGTGACTTATGGTAAAGTTTAAAGTAGTCTAGAATTTTCTAGAATAAAGTATAATATGTAGTCTCTTGAACATATATTTTTTTTAGAAAATGGTTGTTTTCTAAAAAAAAAAAGTTAATTATAGCTACAAAACAAAGTTTATACCTAATACCATACCATTACAAATTTGACATTAGTTTCACAGTCAACGAGCCTAAAATAAAAACTTAACTTCTAAAAAAAAGTTTCTCGTGACATACAGTAAACTCCTCCCTTAATGGTTCCAGAGTAAAGTTTCTTGGATACTTAAAAAATAAAACTTGTAGACAATTTCTGTAGTCAAAATAATATTGCTTATATTTTGTGTGAAACCATTATTCTTTTATCTGAAGTGTTTTTAAAAATACAAAATATATTTTAAGATATGAGTGAAAGCCGTAAAATTAGTCGAATTCATTTGTTTTATAATAATGCCTTTTTTTGAAACATGAATTATACTTGCCAAGATATATTTTGTTTAGTATATTGGGAGGAGTATCTTTAATTTTATTGTTGTGTCAAAAAAAAGTTTTTGTAATTCAATTTGTTCACCTTTTTTGTTTTTATAGATTTTAACTATTGAGCAGAATAATCGGCCCTTTGTTCACACCCACCATTCATTTTAAAATTTGAAATTGTTATTTAAAAACTAAACTATCTTTTTTAGAACTAAATCAACTTTTAAACATGTTGTTGTTAATTTAAGTCTATATGCTTTATTATAAGGGTTATTTAATGGCTTAATCTTATAATGAAGGGGAGAGAAGGGTAGTTAGAATTAAGTACACCCACATTAGCGTGGAATGACGCACAGCTATAAAACACACGTGAAAAAATCTCCTCCAAGTGCAGATTCGAGCCTTGATCTCACCGACACCGACTATTCATTATTTTGCGGAACCTGATGACTTACACGTCGTGAGCACTGGTGTGGGTAACTATACGCATTTTATTGTGAGCTTTCAATATTTAGGTGGATGGAAGGAAACTCGGGTTAATGCAGTATTTTTTCTATCTTTTTTTTTTTTAGCAAAGCGTTTTAATACATGTTCAAGCTATACGCATATTTACTAATTAGGACCAATTAGTTAAGGATGAGGAAGTTGCATTTTAGAGGAAGTGTTCCCGCATTTGCTTGTAGTAATATTGGAAAACACCACCCTCAGTACACTCGACCGGGATTTGAACACCAATTTCCCCGTATTCAACAACTGGTCTCTCTTTTTTTTTTCCTTATACATTTGTCCTGACATCTTATTGCGTGTGTGATGCCTTAGACCATGCGGCTACCGAAGCAGGTGAAGTCGGTATTCTTACAGCTTTTATAATACTTTTTTTTGTTTAACATACATATATAGCTCCAGTAGACACGTTTAACTTAATTTTATACCTATAATAATTTCAACAGTTCTTAAATATTTGTCATGCCCATTGAGGGATTTAACTAGGACTTCTTTTCTTGAAAAATGTTTTCGTCAAATGATAATATTCAAGAACTGTTGAGATAACTTATGTTTTCCAAATTAAACTAAACGTATCTACTTGAACAATATTATATTTATTTGGGTTTAAAATTACTAAGTGAAACTGAAATAATAGCCTTGAATGATCAAGCGGGAACATTGATTATTGGAACGTGGAATGTGAGATGAGTGTGTGGTAAAGAGAATGAACTGGAAGAGGAAATGGATAGAAGAAAAATTGATATTTAAAATGTTTTTTTTTTCATAAAATTTTAAAAATATGTACCTTAGCTTGAGTCCCCGTTCACCCCATTATTTTATAGTAATACATTATTAGACAGTAGTCCGACACTTTAGCTCAGTCGGTAGCATGTCCGCCTACTGAGCTAAGGGTCCCGGGTTCGATTCTTGGCATGGCTGAACATTTTATTATTGATAAAAATATGTGTTTATCCTTTCACATTGATAGATGAACGGCCGGGGACTAGATGCTGTGCCCGTCCTAGTGTTAAGTTGGATTATAAGTCATATGGAGCTACGACAGGCCTAGCCAGTTGGTAGTGGAAAACAAATGACTTGAATAAAAAAAACTGACTCGGACCATAAGCTGGAAACTGTAAAGGATGTAAAAAAAAGTTATAACTATAAATAGCATTTTTTACAGTTACATTTGTCTGTTTGTTGAAAATAAACTCAGACCTTTTAACGTTTGTTTATATTTTGTAACAAATTTGCATTTTAATGCTCACTTTCTAAACATTAGGTTGTATCATTACATGATTACAAGATAAGTTAGATAACTTAACCTAAGACAGCACCACATCTCAGCTCCAATAATTAATTAATACCCATACATGAGACGCTTCTGTAACAACGCAATACATATTTATGATGTAATATCTGTACTAATTATTATTAGGCCTAGTAATGGCACTCTCAACGATTTATTCTGGTAGTATCACCGAAGGGGACAGGTTTAGGGGATGAATTATGGTAGTACTGGCTAACGGAAACATAAGCTACAGTATTATATTAGTACAAAGAAACTTTAAGAAAATACAAACTTTATTTTGCGGTCAACATTGATAATATTTTACCATTTGGTTAGTGTTATTTCATAGTAATGTTAATATTTATAAAAAGTAATATCTGCAGCTCACATGACTTGACGTATGGATACGTTCTGATCTTTTTTGTTTTTTTTTAGCTTTCAGACAGGCCCTTTCTATTAAAATTGGAATTTTATCCGTGCAGTCAAGCAAGCTGATTACGCCTCGGTATTTCTTTTTCCATCAATACTGACCGTCCTTGTAAAACCTAACCTTCCCAAGTAATATTTTAATTTTAAAAACACATTTATGAAACATAAAAAAACTTTAATACCCGGCAGCAGTATGCCGTATGCAGGGAGACATTCCACTGTGGTGACGTGCCGAGAGAAAAACCACCTAAAGACAATCATTTCATATTTGATATACTGTGACACAAAACGATCAAACATACAACATGCTGCTCATTAAATAAATTGGGAAATTCACAACAACAAGTTTTATATGCTTCTCTTTTAATCGTTTTTAGATAGTTGAAACACGAACGTGTGGACACTGACGTTTGGATGGGTTTTTTTTTTTGTGGCAGTGGCGTCTTTAGTTCACTTAAAAATGCTTTTCATAGGACAGTATCTATAATGCTACCTTCTCTTCATAGATTAAGATGGCGAACCAGTTAAGACAAGGTATGTTGATGACGTCATTAACAAAGCATTTTCGGATGTGTTCATGCGCTATTTACAAAATGAAAACTCTTATTTGGAAACTAACATTTTGTATGGCTCTCTGAATTATAATTTTTTTATGTATTTTGGTGACCAAAAAATTGATTATATTTACTAAAACTAACAAATGTTTCTTAAGAAAGTATAAAAAACATGCAAATATTATGTGTAAAACAATAAAATGGTAATAATAACGAATCATGTAATAATACATTATAATAAAAAAATAACTATTAATAAATCAGTATTAATAATGAGTTATTAAAATATAATAGTCTAAAATATTGTATCAGGTTGCATTGTTCTCATAATATATTTCTTAGGTGTTAGGAAAAATGTTTAAGCTTACGTTGACAAAATAAATCACTTGCCAAATACTTTAAAAATGTGTGGATTTATGGAATAGTAATAATATTCCTTATTGCCCGACTCGCCATTTCGGAAAACAATATTTTTGTTAGGTTATAATAAAATGACAGTAAAATAATGTTTTAACTCAAAGATAACACGAGTGAGCCTTAACCTAATGATTTGATTAGAATTAATAAGAACAGTAGAGTAAAGAAATAAAGCATGATAAACACTAGCCTCCAAAAGTTTTTGTGACAGTCCAAAACAAACAATCGTCTCTCACAAAACAATCAGTTGATCTGTAGAAGTGAGGGCGTCACTAGCTGTTCGAAATTGTTTTCTATAATAGTTGACGTAGTTAACGATAGATTGTGACACTTAACATATGAGAAACAATGGTATTCCGTATTGCCCGACTATTCTATAATACCCGCATCTCCTCTTGGGTTAGGGAAAATTGCACCCGGGAAAACTGCGCCTTCCCAGAAAAAGGTGAAAATAACGCCCTCCTATCAACCATCACACCATTAGGTGGGAAAAGTGTGGCCCACACATATGGTTTTTCAAACTTACAAAACCAGTACGCCCAAGGATCTAACAAAGTGTTTGAAAAGTCTAGCCTAGATTAAAAAAAAAATAGTAAAAGGTCGTCAATAATTAGTTTGGTAACTTCAATTTATACGTTTACATCATATACTTACAGATACACTCTAATCTTTATTTTATTTAAAAACCTAACTTAACCTAACCAACAGGCAAAGAGACAGGTGCGATGAGTTTATTTGAAAACCAACCCTCCTAAACAAAAGCATGCAATGAACTGATCCACGCCGGTGGAAATGGTGAGGTCGTGAGGAAAGTGAGAAAAGTGCGCCCACATGACCTTGTTAAAATTATTTAAGTGAGACAGACAAGGTCGTGTGGGCGCACTTTCCCTGCCTATTATGTGATGATTCATGCGAGGGTGCAGTTTTTCCGGGCGCAATTTGCCCACACCATATATATTATATATATGTAATATTAATATGAATGTAAGCCTTGTATAAATATATACAAACAGCCTACATTTATATTAATATATTTTTTCTTTCAAATAAAAAGTATATGACGAAGAAACGCCAATTATACTGTAAAACCGGTAATCTTAAAGGAAGTATTATTAGAATCGTTAAGTAACACTTTTTATATTATAATTTAGTACTTTTAAGAACATAATAATTACTTCCATATTGGCTGAAAGTGACCAAGAAAACCTTATGTTTTTCAATATAAAATCCTATGCTATCGGCCCTACTGTAACCACCACTAATAAGTTACATAGGGCCACAGTTTCATAGTCAAATTTAGTACGCCTCAAGTGCGGCGCTACACTAAGTACATGACGACACCTACCTAAACCAGAGTGGAATGGGCCAGTTTCCTATGCGAGAACGGCTCATTCCATTCGAGTTTAGGTAGGTGTCGTCTTGTATTTAATGTAGCGCCGCACTTGAGGCGTACTAAATTTGACTATGAAACTGGCCATAGTCTTGAACTTTAATGGCTATCTCTAAGCTAATGAAAATCACTTCCATCAAAAACAACTTTCATTTCATTTCATCTCAATGCAATGTCTCACTATTTCTTGGCAAATGACGTAGTAGTTTATGCATATACTATATGAAGAGAAGCATATTTACTAAAAAAAAACAAACAAAACAAACCTTAACGACGTTTCAAAAGATAATAGGGCTATTTAATTTCGGTACTGTTTTATTAACTTGGGTGATATATTTAAACATTGCTCTTAAAACAATACGATACAATAATACAAGGTGCCGGTTTTTAAGATCATTTTAAATGTGAACAAAAAAGAGCCCTATTTCTAGGGTGCGGCCTTAGAAGACTTAACCGGTTCTTGCGCCAAACATACCACATGGAAATGACCTGCCATTTGGCTGATCTTTTGCACAATGTGGGCCTGCATTTTAAACGGTATGTCGTCGATTTATATGGAATGGCGAGCCGAGACACGCCACGCCTAAGAGGTTATAAATAACCCTTGTACTCACTGGGGATACACGCCACTGTGCATGTATTACCTCCGCGCGAGGGGCAGGAAGGGCGGACACCGCGATATGTTTACATGGCACTTTGAAAACTAGTTTGACCAATGGCCACAGTAGTTTGACGTGCGTTTTGTTTGAGTATTTTACGTGCAGTTCCTAAACACGATCAGCATTCATCTCACAAATTAATCCTAACTTTGAGAAATAGCCTAAATAAATTTAGTAAACTGACACGAGGGCTGGCATTTGAACCATGATCCTCCCTGGATTTACAAACTGGCTGCTCTGGCAACTAATTATAAAGGTTCATATCCAAATCATGTGGGATCACGTTCGACTTAACGTTCACTTCAGGTAAATGTTATCCTCTTGTTTAAAAAAAATGGAAATCATCATGATGCGCTTAACTTAACGTTGATGTTACGTTCACTTAACGTAAGATCTGTCGAGGGGAGAACTGTCACGTTACGTGTGGTGAAGTGTACCACGTGTTCCTACTAGCCAAACATATTGCTACCAACGTCTACGCTGCTATTTAGTAGTACTTAATTAATGTTTAGTTATAATGTGCAGCGCTTTCCTGGGATAATTAATTTGTTCACGTCTCGCGAATAACAAAACGTTTTGCCCTCTTCTTGCAGTTTATTTTATAGCATCACAAGTAAGCATCTGTTTCAAGTACTTGAAGCTTAATCAGTTCTAACTCCTTGAGTTCCATTTCAGTGAACAACAACTAGTGGCGTATTAGGTAATTAGTATGTATCAATTTGTTGATTTACAAATGGATACAAATTTTTATGGGTGGTTAAATATTAAAGGTATATTGTTAAACTCAGGCGACTCTCTTTCCTCAGTGGCTGGCGCCTTTGTATACCCCACCCTAAGGGTGACTCCCTAGCCCCATCGGTTCAGGAGATAACGTCGAGGGGGAGACAGGGGGGTTGATGTCTTAGGTTAAGTGGTATAAGTAATTTAAATAGCTTAAATGAACGTCTGAGTTATGCCCATATGAAATTTCAGCTAAATTGGTGTCGGGTTTTCGATTAAGGTAAAGTATATTTGGACTACTACGCACCGCCTCTTACTACCCGTTCGGGTTATACGCACTTACGATAATGTGTAAAAGTTGGGTGATTGTGAGATGAAATGGAGGACCTACAGTTTAACGTGGAATCCGAACCACGGTGGAGGCCTGGCATTCTACACATTCATAAGCTATGGTTAATACACTCTTGTCAGAGATGAAGGAAGGGTTTGGCAATCAGATAAATCTGTGCCGGGACCGAGGATTGAACCCCGGACCCCAGCACAGAAGTCTGACGACACCTTACCCCTAAACCGCCAGGTCACCAGTGTATTTGTAGCACATGACACAGCGACAAGAGTGATTACGTCATAGTTTAGTAGTAGATTATTTTCTAACTTAAAATAAATTGTATGCGTTTTGCTCGAGTTTATACGTTACGTTACTCGAGTCCTGATCACACGAACTGTTTATTTACGTTATTGAACGTAATCTGATATTGATACCCACATTACTCTGCCATTATTTGCTCTCCACATCTTACTATCCTCCGGGATATATTCGCATATCCACACTAATTAAATAGAGAATGACGAAGAATAAATTTAGAGGAATTATACCTTTATTTGGAAAGCGTGAGAGTGGGAAACACTTTATGAAATCAAATGACTCAACAGGGGCGAGGATTTGAAACCCGACCTCGTTGTCAACAGTGAGCAAATGAGATACGACTTCCTAACCAGCAGTGAGGGTGTAAAGACGTTTAAACCGATGACTGTGACCAGGAGGTTCAAATCTCGGTTAGGTGCACTGAAAGGATAAGGAAGGAGGGGCGCTTCAAATGTTACTTACCGCTGTGTTTTCCTCATTTCTTCTTTACGCTAATACTAATAATAAGTTAGCCTTACAATATAGGCTCTTTATAAAACGTATTTAATAACCTTGGTAAAGCCTATGTGCTTGCGTTACTATTAATAATACTGTAATAATTTAATGCTAGTATAAGAGTGACTTAATTAACTCACCTAAAGGCCCTTGATGGAAAGCTATAGTTGTTTTTATGGACAGCAGTACAAGAATTTTTGAGGGGAAAAAACAAATAAAAGCCAATTCTAGAATATATATATAATTTTCTTTTAAATCAAACTTAGAACTCTAAAGTCGGGATTGTTATACATTCGACTATTTCTGAAAGTCTGAACTAGTTAAGACATGGATAATATAACTAAAAAAAAAAAGCCACGAAAATCACACTCAATTATTGTAGCCCACAAGTACGAATAATCGTTTCGTGTTTTACGGCGAGGTTACTTCTTTAGAAGCAGCCAATTAAAATATATTTCTGTTGATTAAATGTATATTTTATATTGAGAATTTTTTACAACGTGAAAGTTAGATAATAAAGAAATAAACTATGTTTTTTGTTTTGTTTTTATTCCAAGAGGAAGGGTGGTAAAGGGGGCTTTGTTTATGAGTCTACACTTTTCTTTATTGCCCTAAGTTAGTATCAGACGTTTATTTGCCCATTAGTGACGGTTGCATCTGCGACTAATGTGCAGTTCACTCCTTGCATCCTACCTGTTTAGCAAGGCCTCATGTCATGTCTCTTAAATAACTTTCGCGACTCTTTCAAAGCCATAAAACAAAAAGGTCGAGTCATTCTTCATAAGGGGTAGCTATCATTAAGATCATCAAATAATTTGTGATTAAAAACAAAGCGAAATTACTTTAACTTAATAGATAAAACGTTGGAACAGTGTTGCCTTTATTTAAAATACGACACAAAGTATATTTTATAACTTGGACGCTATAAGCCGCTTAATCTAACGGGAAAAGATTATAAGGGAAGTGTATAACAAATAAATTCACTGCCTTTCACTACCGTTTGGGTTGTACGGATGGATATAAACTAATTACACTATTGAGTTAAGGATAAAAGGGTTGAATTTAGAGTAAATGTACCCTGATTTGCTTTGAGGGAGAGTGAAAAACTATATAAGAAAAAAAAACTAATTAGGTTATACGCAATCGGGATTCACAATCCGATCTCCCCGTCATCGGCAGTCCAGTCTATCGCGAGAGTCGTGACGGCTTAAGACCATTCGCCCTACGAAACGGGTGAGATGAAGAGAAGAAATTCATCCCCATCAGTTTAGATAGGAGGTTGAAGAACCCCCCCCCCCCCCCTCACCACTAGTATGCACAGTAGAGACTCAAGCTCCCCTGTTAAATGTGACCAAACTTTTCGAGCTTAAGGTCCCAGTCACGGGGAGAGTTTTATAATTATTTTATTCCCATTAAAATAATTGGTTTAATTTCTGCTCTATAATATCGTACAAATTCCTCCTCCTTCTCCTGTTCCCACCCCTCAACTTACTTGTTAAGATTTCGTTTGTTGCCATATAGTATGACATCTCCCACATTAAATGTCTACGAAGCATCTACGAGCTAAATGCGATGGGAGATTTCCGAAGAATATTATTATTTGTTTTGTTTATGACAACAGGTGACCTGGCGGTCTAGGGGTAAGGTGTCAGACTTCTGTGCTGGCGGCCGGGGTTCAATCCTCGGTCCCGGCACAGATTTATCTGATTACCAAACCCTTCCTTCACCTCTGACAAGACATCTTGTAAATGTGGGGAATGCCAGGCCTCCACCGTGGTTCGGATTCCATGTTAAACTGTAGGTCCTCCATTTCATCTCACAATCACCTACCATTACACATTAGCGTAAGTGCGTATAACCCGAACGGGTAGTAAGACGCGGTGCTAATAATAATAATAATTTATGACAACATGGTTCGAGATCACTTACTGCTTATTAACTTTCGGCTTTGAGGCTACCCCAGCGGGCTAATAAAAACAGGATGTTCATGGATTTTATTTTTTGGGGAAAATAACTAGCTACTGAGCTTATTCTTCCACATAAACAACACAGCTAACATATTTTCACAATGTTTATTAGAAGCTATGTTTTGTCTCTTGTCACTTGCTTTTTTTTTTTTTTTGCTCCGTCAGATAGCAAGCGAGGCAAGCCGTAGAATCGCGGTATACTGCTGTCACCCACTGCAATAAAGAACGGCTAGAAATATCTTGGACTTGAGGGCTGCAAATTTGTGAGCTAGCTTGGGGTTTACGGCCTTAGGATTTGCGGACTTGCGGCCTTTAGAGATTTGATGGTGGGTTTTGCATTCATACCTTGCCCTGCTCCATACTTTACATATAAAGATAAGGGTTTGTATACCAAGTGAGACCAGGTTAAAAAAAATACACACGGCAATGTTTATAACGGCCGCCTACACCACTAAAAAGGCCTATAGCCACTAACCACACCTCAATGTTTTAGGTAGCAATAAACCCCACTAAAAAGACCTGGCTTTAAACCCCACGGCCGCACGTTCCATGGAGCCATTCTATGATACATTGGTTTGTAGTTGAAGTTTTGAGACTTGGTGTAGGCCTATCTCTTGAAGTGGGTTAGAGGGAATTGTTTACTTCCCTAAGTAGCTTAGTTGAAATGCTCTATAAGCCTGGATGCACCTTCCCCTCCTACCCCCACACCATCTTACTACCCTTACGGGCTATATGCATTTTAATACCCTAAAGGGGTTGTAATGAGGGAGGTAGAATTGTATAGGTATTATAAAAACATTTGGAAGGGAGAAAATGAGAAACCAATTTGAGTAAAAATCGCCTTCAGTACATCCAGTTAGGATTTGAACATCGACTTTCCTGTCATCAGAAAACCAAACTAGATGGCCCTGACACGTCTAAGTGCCTTCAAACTTTGCCCCCCCACCCCCACCCAACCCACCCACCCCCATTTCACCAATGCGGATGGGATGCACCATAAACCTCCTCTTATGTGTTATCGCCACGTTACAAGTCACATCCCATTCGGACAAGATGGATTCAGTCCTATTTAGATCGTCTCAAACTAGACCAAATTTGAAATATAATAATGTGCTTGATTATAAACGGACCAGACGACTGTATTTCCCACTGGCCTTCATGTATTACCAAGGGTGTTAACTTCCTATAGCGTAATACGTAACTCCTTCCTCACCTTGATTACATACACACATTGCACATACACAAAATAATACACACATAAATAAGACCCTAGTATATTCAGTCAAAAAAATTAATGCAAATCCTCCTTCATATTTTACCTTAAAATCTGAGACGTCTAATTCAGATTTACCTTCAGCAAAATCAAAAGAAGAAGGCCTATGTATGATTAGATTCTTCTAAACAAGAAGCTATCCAAACTAAACAAATATGAATGATAATTTTTAAAAAACATAAATAATATTGATGTTACTTAATAAAATAAATGATACTATGATTATAGCCAAACTAAACTCATAAGAAATAGTCTGAGCAACAGAACGTAGACCTCCCAACAAATAATAATTAGGTGACCTAGTTGTCTAGGGGTAAAGTGTCAGACTTCTATGCTGGCGGCCGGGGTTCAATCCTCGGTCCCGGCACAGATTTATCTGATTACCAAACCCTTCCTTCACCTCTGACAAGACATCTTGTGAATGTGGGGAATGCCAGGCCTCCACCGTGGTTCGGATTCCACGTTAAACTGTAGGTCCTTCATTTCATCTCACAATCACCCTACCATTACACATTAGCGTAAGTGCGTATAACCCGAATGGGTAGTAAGACGCGGTGCTAATAATAATAATAATAATAAATAATAATAATTAGGATTTGAAGAATGAACATCCCTCTACTATAATACTATCATCACTTATTCTTTAAAATAACATAAAATAGATATTAAATCTAAATTAGATAAAAAATAGTTTAGTTAGGAACAACTAATCAAACTAATAATGATAAATATTAATCAAAAAGTTTCGTATAAATACCCCTTAAACTAGGCATACATATCCTTAGTCACTGCTCGAATTGGAAAATTTTAACAACAGAAAAGGTTACAACTAACAACCAACAATTCCTTAATCTATTTTACAGCATGAAACTATTACATTCTTGGAAAACCCATTGTTATACGGAAACATCAACAATTAAGGGTGTGTGGGCGACCTTTAAAATTATGGTTAAACATAATATTAACATTGTTCCAATGACAATTGGAGATGATCAAATTAATGTATTGTATTTAGAGAAATAGTAGGAAACCATTTACGAAAAACCACTCTCAGTACACCCAACAGGGACTCGAACCACGTTCTCCACATCATCGGCAGTACAGTCTATTGCGAGAGTGACGCCTTAGACCATTCGGCCACTCGAGTGTGATATTCGCTGTGAGTGACTTTGTTCAAGCGTATGAAATGAGAAAGGCAGCGTTGATATAAAAGAGAAAAATTATTGTGAAAATCAACTATATTAAACCTTATTCCAATTTAAATACCTAAAAGAGCTTAACAATTCCATACAATATGAATGCTATGCCGAGGATCTTATGGGGACCGCCTCGGTGAGCGAAAAATTGCCGCGTTGACGTTCATCTCTAACGCAATATTTAATTCTACGATGCGTTATTATTATTAGCACCACGTCTTACTACCCGTTCGGGTTATACGCACTTACGCTAATGTGTAATGGTAGGGTGATCGTGAGATGAAATGAAGGACCTACAGTTTAACGTGGAATTCGAACCACGGTGGAGGCCTGGCATTCCCCACATTCACAATGATGTCTTGTCAAGGTGAAAGAAGGGTTTGGAAATCAGATAAATCTGTGCTGGGACCGAGGATTGAACCCCGGACCCCCAGCTCATAAGTCCAACACCTTACCCCTAGACTGCCAGATCACCGATGCGTTATTTCAAAATATGGTTCATGCCAAAGTAAATTCGGAAGGTTCCAATAAGGTTCTTTTACCTTAACAACCATATATTTTCAGTTTTATTATTAGAAGAAGAAAAAGGTGACATCTCATTTTCAAAGACTTTTTAAGCAAATTTGTGGCGCTGTGAAACGAGCCTTGACGATAAAGGGCTCTATATTTAGCCTTCTTCTTGCATATACAGTAATATTTTATTGGTTCACAACAGAAAATTTTAAGATATTTGAGATCTAGCAGGGAGCGTTCCTCTCTACCAAAAAGTTTCGTAGTTTTCTTTCTCCTTTTTCTTATTGATATGGCAAAGAGTGGTTGTAGGTGAAGGGGAAAGTAAGCATTAACTTAGATATAATAGAGAAATAGTTCTTGAAACAACACAGACCATTGTATTTTAAGCCATGTGACCTGACAGCGATTAATACTTTTTCGCTGAATGAGGCTACTGCCCTAAGGAGTCCATTAAGTTTAAAAGTACTTGTAAGAACCTTTAATATTTATGTTGGGAAACTTAAAATCATGAAAAAGTAAGATTGGTTAATTTTCAACGACATAACTTAATAATTGTTTAAAAAAATATCATTAGTTAAAAATTGTGCCTCAAAGGAAATCCAAATATTTTCTAAATGGATTAAATATGGGATATTTATATTGTATTTGTTTCATTTAAATTAATTTCTCTAGTGACGATGTTACTCCATAGTTCGTGTACAATCTTTGAGTAAACTGCAGACCTTCTTTGTGTGGTCCGTACATTGAATGTACCCTTAATTTAACCTGTAAAGTACAATCTAAGATAGGGTCATAGTGTAATCATTCAAAATAAAACCACTACCGTTTGGGTTATATGAAAATTACACACTCAAAGAACACGCTAAAAAAATGTACAAAAGAGTACAAAGTTGATTGGAATTTTAAAAATAATTTTATATCTCTAAAACTATAAGTCATTGTTAGCATGATTTGTTTGAGGGGAGAGGTGGCCTGATCAATTCCTTTACTAACGTAAGATCTACTCTAGACCAGATATATTAATATAATACTTCAATATAATAACCAAAGACTTTATCGAACACCCCAACCCTTGGTATACAATTATCTGGAAGGTTGCCGGGAGTTTGTCGTCTTGAATCTTCTCTGTTATACACATGTCTATAGAGCTAATAAAATAGAAGTGAACCCTATATTTTTAAACACAATTATTACATTGAAAGTAATTCTTGTACCCCCAGGGTGACCTTGGGCAGCAGGTTAAATGAAGATAGTTGATCGTGGCTCGAATAGTCTCCCCTTACGCTTTGCGCTTGTGACAGATCCTCCTTCACTATCTGGTATTTTACCCTCAGATAGCGACCCATAAGGAACATGTCCTGGCTGTTAGTTTTACGACCCTTTTATCTTCCCTACACAAATAGATATAATGTCCCGTTCAACATTCGGGCCCAAAACATACTTTTTTCCCCCAGAAAAATAGTCTACTGATAGACCTATGAGAATATATATTTTTATTCCGGTAATAGTTGATATAACTTAGTGAAAACCTATTATTTTCTACTACCATTTATTACTTCTCGTCTGGAAATTAATCAATTAATAATTGAACTATCTGGGTAGGGTTGAGGAATATATAGTTTTAGAAGAAGTGTACCAGAATTTGTGTGAAGGTAAATTGGGAAACTTTAGGGAAAATATACGCTAAGTACACCCCAAACTCTCCTTCAGCAATAAACCAGACCATATTAGGTAAACGCTTTGGACCAAATATCAATCTTAAACGAAAGATAAAACAGTTTTTTGGCTGTAGCCCCAGATACAAGCAGAAGGGAAGACAGATACGGAGACAGTCATAACTTTAATAAAGCCCCCCTTTTTTTAGTTTGGGGAGACATATTATGTCCACCATTATAACCCTGTGGTGAACAAATTTCACGATTACAATTCTTCTGTTAGATGAGAAAGGATATAAATTATACCACTGTGGGAAAGTTAGCCTCTCACGCTTTTAATGTTTTGATTCGAGAATTCTATGAAATATGAAGATTTAGATTCGAGAGAAAGTGTATTCGACCCAACTTTATATTAATCATTGACTTTTTACGCATGATCAGTTACTTTTTCCGAAAAAATAAATAACAGTTTTTTTTTTAAAGGATTATTTTTTTTTAGCGTTACCCATAATGGCGATCTAGTAGTTTAGGACGTCAGACACACATTAAACATAGTTGACGTTGATGAAAGGGTCAGTTTTAAAATCCCGACCATGTGATTTTCTCCATGTTAATTCAGCACTAGCTTTTTTTCATCCTATTCTGTCGTAATGCTGGTGCACTTTCTCTAAACGGCAATTGTATCCTCAACACTTATAGTAACTTGTGATTAACTTAAGTGTTAAATCTACAATTAATAAAAATATATATATAATATTATAAGATAGGTTTAACACTTAAAGTTTATATATATACTTCCGGCCACACATAGCAGGGTAAAAGCGAACGATTTATTTTAATTAATTCCACCTGACTTTCTTAGAGTTTAAAAAATTTAAAAAGCTATTTTTCCACAAATAACATTAAATCTTACTTCTTATTTTTAATCTAATGCAATTATTTTGTATATCTTTATGACTGCGATAATGGCAGCTTCGACACTTCAAGTATACAAAAACATTCCTCAAATATGTATAGCTTTTTGTTAAAATTACTATAGTAACAAATTACTATTTATTTAAGGGAGGTTAGATCTATATTCCATATCCCCTTTAACTTGAATTTAAAACAAGGGCAGTTTGCATTGTTATATTTTTGTACTCTACGTCATACTAGGCTACTAACATTTGACTTACCCCCTGAAGGACGTTATGTTGAGGATTTTAATCGCTCAAGAAAAATCTTTCGATCCCGGCTGGGTTTGAACCAACGATCAACGGGTTCTGAGGCGAGCACTTTACCCCAAGACCACCGAGGTTGACCTTGATTCGCGACTCGGTGTGGTGGCCGACAGCAAGCAGAAGATTTTTTATAGAAAACATCGGTTGAAAGTCGCTAATGTTAGTTTGTGAGGAAAGTTAATATTTTCTTAGTAATTAATTCTTTATACTAGTAATCAAACATGTTAGTAAACGCTGATGATAATGTTAACCTGACGATTACTGTATAATTGGCTTTTTCGTAACTTATATAACATATATTAATAAATCTAACTTATCATTAAGGCTGTGCCGATTCCGATACTTGATTCCCTCGATATCCATGGTATCGACTAGTATCAAAATAATCGATACTATACACTAAAAATCTCGATACTACTTTTCAGTATTAAACACGGTTGACACCTCAAACGGTTGATTTTGAACGTCATTGGCTAAACATTAGTTATTCATAGTTTTGTCCTATTTTTCTGTTCGCTCAGCTCTAAACTCAATATAAACAAGCCATTCCTTTGCAGCTCATAAATACGATCACGGTCGACACAAGGACGATTTTCATTTATCAAAGGGAACTGTATTTCTAAAATGAACCTAAGAAGAACACTTATTTTGTATTGCAATAGTCGAGTAAACATTCACTTCATAAGGTCGATTTTCCTCAGCGCTTTGGCAACGGAGGGGGCAAATGAATCGGCCAGCTCGCAGCTGCATCGTATCTCGGCGGTAGAGTATTATTATTTGAATGATTCTAAAATAATCCACACAAAATATTCATTTTTTAATTATAGATTTTAACTATTGTAAGCATCGTCGTCTTCAATTTGGATAGTCTTCATAACCAGTGTCGCCAATATAGTTTTTATTCTTAATATCTTTTCACTTAAGAAGTAGCCTACTAATCATTGTAAATGTTATTTTAGTTTGGTTGATTCTTGTTATAATTTGTTTAAATAACCTAATTGACTAGTTTCCATATTTTGACACATGGAAACCAAACTAAATATTTTTCTTTTGACTTAGTTACTATGTTTACAAAATGATGATTTATTTAATTTCATGTTGGATGGTATCGAGTATTGAGGAGATGAATTGATGGTATCGAGCAAAGTATCAGAATCGAGAAAAGTAGGTATCGACCCACCACTACTTATTATGTTTTTTGTTTAGTGGTTGTAGCATCAAGATATATTTAGTGCATGGAATAATAAATTAAGAATATTATATTCACACTTGTATCTTATTTTAAATGGCCATCAAAATAAAATAAATGTGTTTTTATAATTTAGAGGAAGAGCCATTCAAAATATTAGTTTTTAAATAAAACGTTTTTATTTTGTAAACAGATGTGCATAAACACAACCAAACACCGTTTGTATGACGCCATAAAATACCTTCGTTTCATCTGGTTCGCCATCTTAATTTATGAAGGGAACGCAGTCTCTTAGAAGCTTTCATTTGTAAAGCATTTTAAGTTAACCTCAAACGCCACTTCCATAAAAATGAAATATTCAAAATGTTATTATCTTAAGCTACCTGTTTCGAATATCTAAAAACGGTTAAAAGAAAAACACAATTAAAAACCAATTACAAATGGTTTCTTGGGAAAGTTTTGACTGCCAAAGTGACAAAAACTCAACATATGACTTGGAAGATCATATAGTTTGGTGAATGGATACATGAGAGTAGATCTGGTAACTTTTACTAGCTGTCACTTACCTACACTCGACTTTAGTTCAATTCGCTGATAATGAATTGACAGGCAATAGAAAAAAAGGAAACAAGAAAGGAAATCAAACATAATGAAAAATAACAACGAGCGAAACGGACAAAGGACATCCAGACACAGTGATCGCCACGATGAATATCTTGACGGGTGAAAACAAACCTGTTATCGTATTGTAAGGATCTGGTGAAACCTTGTTATGAACTGAATCTAATTTTTTTCAAAGATATTAAGGTCCCGGACCCAAAGTATGCTCATCGTCAAACATTGGATGCTGTACTCACAGTATCTCTCAAAGCCACCGCCTACTCGAAGAGAAATATCCTCTCATTGCTGTATTTCTTATGGGAATGTCAGTTGTGAAGCTTCGAAACGAATAAAACAATACTCAATTAACGTAGAACTTTCTGTTATTGTCTTAATTGACTTTATTTGTTTGTTAAAACCTAGATTCCTGTTTCTAAACACTCACTTTGATATAACTGCGACATATTGCGAGAGACTTGCTTAAAAATGACAATTTGACCGTTTAATAAAAATTAATATTAAAAAACCTAAAATGTGAGGGTTTTAACCCCATAGTGACATTTTGGCGTGAACCATATTTTAAATATTTATACCAAACCACTTCTTTAAAAAAAACATGTGGGGTTTACTTGTCTAGTTACTTTCATTGGCGAAGGGAGGCTTATTTTAAAAACGTTTTCCACCTTCGTATCCAGCAAATGCTAATACATTTCCTCTAAGTTATACCTTACTCCCCTTAACCAAATGATGTGATTTAAAGCACCCGTAATCCGGACGCTTAGTAAGACGTGCTGCACAGTGCACTCAACGATCAATACATTGAATTTAATCCAGATAGTATTTGATTGAGAACTGGTTTGAACGCACTCTGTTTGAGAGACGCTTTATCAACACAATGCGCATGCCAATGCTTTTTATATTCTCACACTATACCCTCTCCTCTAACCCAACACCTAATTTTCTATTCCTTCTCAGTCCCGGTCAGACGTTAACTCGCTAACAATGGGTTTTCGCCAAGCTGTTCCATCTCAATTGTTCATCTAGTTTTTGATGTGTGTTTTTTTTTTATCTTCTCTCATTTCCGCTCGGGGCCATCATAGTCAACATTTTCCCACACTGTTTCTTTTCTTATATCGACGTTATTTATAAAGCAATATATTCTTTTTATCAACCCACACTAGAAGGTTCCACTTCTGGAAAACCCACGGTCAGCTCAGGGAGCTCTAGTAGTAGCCTCTTCTCTGCGCCGGCGTAGGTTTCAATGGATCGGTCGACTAAGATAAGGTCTCGGGAGTAGGTAGGAAGCCAGCCAAGAAATAAAATACTTTTTATATATTTATTAGATATATTTTTAAGATGCAAGAGAAGGTCGTGCTAAAGCCGAGAGCATCACGGTTTTACTTTAGGGATGGGCGCTTCGATACCTTAAAATCCCCCGAATTCTTAAGGATATTGAGATTCGAAGATTCGAAAAAATTTCAGATTCGGGATTTGAAAAACACACACACACACAAAATATATATATATATATACATATACAAACACATACACATACACATATACTCACACACATAAATATTAGTAACTTAACATCCAGACCCTACCTAGACCATTAATTTACCACTTAACTAAATGTGAATTCACATTGTAACAAAAAGAGTTAGTATTTAGCTAGCGTTTTTTTTTTAACATCTAAGGAATTGATGTAAGCAAAACCGGAATTGAAGAGAAGAATAAATATACGACATAATCGTGTAATCTTTCTCTTAGAGTATATTATAGAATGGAATGAAATTTTCTAAAATTGAATATCAGTAAAACTACCCAATAAG
The DNA here is from genome assembly GCA_039000515.1 of Timema cristinae. NCBI lineage: Eukaryota > Metazoa > Arthropoda > Insecta > Phasmatodea > Timematidae > Timema > Timema cristinae. The sequence goes on along the minus strand of JBCFYV010000012.1, from coordinate 70,598,524 downwards.
TTTTCCTCATTAAAACCAACGTATTATAGGCCTATAGATAAATTTATAGAACACTTTTTCTGTTTACATATTAATTTTGAACAACATTTGTATAGCAATTAAAAAAGTCAAAAGTAATTTATCAATAAACATCACTCATATGAATTTTTTTAAATTAGAAAAATAAGCATACGTTTTTATTGATTATGTAAAACACTCACCAGATATCTATTTTAAACAAAATCGCTAAAGCAATTTTTTAAAAAGTAAAAACTTACAAAAATTAGTCATTTTTACTAAATGCCTTTAAATAAGTTTTACTCATAAAACACATTTTCTTATAAATCACATTAACCACTCTTTATATATATAAATTTTAAACAAAACATTTCAAATATATTTAAGAAAATTCAAACTTTCAAAAATAAATTATTTGTTAACCACTCTAAAATGAATTATTTGCAAAAATAAAAACGTATTCTTATTTATCAAGAAAAGCTAGTCACAGGTTTCGGTTTTGAATTCATTCTTCAAGATCAATTTACAAAACATTTAAATTTTCTATAATTTGTTGTAAGTAAGCTACCATTAAATTAATTTATTTTAGATAAACATACATTATTATTTAAATGTAAAATAGTTTCCCGATACCAATTTTGAAAAATATAATCGCTAAAGTAGTTTTTTTTATACATATTTAAAAATTAACAGTCATCAGTATACTACCCATAGCCAAATATTCACCCCAACTTTATTTGTCATGTCCTTGTCAAACATCCCAGATAGGGTGTATACCATTACATCGCAGGTCCATTACATTGCATGTCCATTACATCGCGTTTTAGGAACAAATACATTGCAGGTCCATCACGTCGCATTTCCCCCACCTCTCTATACCCAGCTAACCCTACTCTGACGTACAACCAATAGGATTGAAGGGGCGTATATATACAATTACATCGCAAGTCCATTACATCGCGTTTTTGAACAAATACATTGCAGGTCCAACACGTCGCATTTCTCCACCTCTCTACACACAGCTAACCATATTGGCCAACACGATCCCAACAAGTTGTGTTACAATATAAACGCACTCCCAACTTGTTGGGTATGTTGGCCAACATGTTGGTGTTGGGCAAGCTGGTCAGAGCCAACAAGTTGTGATGGGTTGTGTTGGATCATTTGTTAGAGATAATAAACGACCAACCCAACATGTTGGCTGAGTCGGGAGACAAGTTGGGAGTGCGTTTATATTGTAACACAACTTGTTGGGATCGTGTTGGCCAATATGGTTAGCTATGTGTAGAGAGGTGGAGAAATGTGACGTGTTGGACCTGCAATGTATTTGTTCAAAAACGCGATGTAATGGACTTGCGATGTAATTGTATATATACGCCCCTTCAATCCTATTGGTTGTACGTCAGAGTAGGTTTAGCTGGGTATAGAGAGGTGAGGGAGATGCGACGTGATGGACCTGTAATGTATTTGTTCCTAAAACGCGATGTAATGGACATGCGTTGCAATGGACTTGCGATGTAATGGTGCCCCCCCCCCCCCCCCCCCCCCCCCCCCCCCAGATATACATTTTAAGCAAAATTGTTATAGCCATTTTCAAAAATTACTCCTTAGTAAAAGGTCCTTTATCGAATTTTTACCCAAAACCAAGTATACAGGGTTATTTATCAAGTCAACCACTTCCAAAATACCAATCTAGAACCAAATCGTTAGGGCCATTTTTAAAATATTTATAATTTTTTAAAAATTACTCATCAGTAAACTACCATTAATTGAAGAGCTAGGGTAAATATTTAAAAAAAATTGTTATGGTATAGCAATATAATATATAAATATCAAGTTTGAAGAAAATCCATCAAACCGTCATGGATCCGTGGTCAGGAACAGACAGACAGAATTATAAAATTCATTTTTTTGGATTCGTGTTTACATAAAACGTAAGAATTTGTCATAATCTCGAGATCGATTTTTTCACGATCACAGCACTTTTTCTTGATATAAGAAAGTAAACAGAGTTTTAAGTTATTTATGATAACTCTCCAGATATCACATTTGAACAAAACAGTAGAAGCCATTAAAAAAAATTGAACTTTCAAAAATTAACTAAGTGCCCTTGATCTTTAAGGATATAGGTTAATCAAAATCAAAGTTTGCTCTAAGGTATGACCACATAAAATCTAAATATCAAGTTTGAATAAAATCCACTAAGTCGTGGTAGGGGTGGAAACAGTCAGGATTGTAAGAGCTACCTTTTTTTGGTTCGGGGGCACACATTACCGTCAAGATTCATAACCATCTCAAGGGTGAACATTTTCAAAAATACATTACTTATTTATGAGAAAGCAAAAATTATTTAATAATATTCATTATTTACAGTTTAAACAATATACAAATTAAGGTACAAAAACATATTTTTTTCTAGAAGTCACCATTTCGTTTTTTAGGTAAATTACTGCTTTTTAGGCTCTTGATACAAGCTAAGGGCTCCTACACCTCAGACCACACCGATTCATAATTTAAAAAAACCCATGAACCATACCCGATTGCTCTCCACGTTTAAACATTATATGTCCCCCGCACTGAAAAAGAGTGGGTTTTAAAGTTCTGACAGTCCCTATCTGTAGGGTTACCATACGTCCGGATTTGGAACACGTGTCCGGTTTGGCGTCCGGATCTGAGAAATGTCCGGATTTTACTAATATGAACCGAAAACGTGGCCAAATTGGAGAATTTTACTCCGCGCCGCACCTTAGGTTGGTCACACTGCAGCACTGCGCGCTCACTGCATTCTGTCTCTGCGTCCAATTCAAAGTCACTCGCAGTTGCAGTCCACAGAACCGACGACTCTCATTTGTTTATATTGTTTATCACTTGTCAGTTTAAAAATAACTTGTTTGCTTCCAAAGCTTATAAATCAAGCTAAGTTTGATAACATTTTTCACGTATCTAGATAGTTAAAAACGCAGATGTCAGTGTCTAATAAAAAAAAAATTGGGGGAGGGCCCGCGGACCCCCAGACACCCCGGAAAGACCTCTGTCCGGATCTGGCCTCAATAAATTATGGTAACCCTACCTATTTGTGTCTGTGTTTCGGCATGTTCCTGCGGTTACAGTCGAAATAGTTTTCGTTAAAACTTGATACTCATTATGTCATATGGTCAGTCCTTGAGGACATATCTTAAATTAAGGGTAGTTAAATGAGGATTAATATATTATTATTGAAAATTTGAATCCTTTCAAAATGGCTCTAATGATTTTGTCTAAAACGAATACTTGAGAAGTATTAATCCTGTATACTTGTTTTTTGGAAGAGAAGGGGACGAATCGTTAAAGAGTAGTTTACTAATGACTAATTAAAAAAAACACTAGTAATATATTTAAGCATGCGTGTCTGCATCACTCTTAGCCCAGTTTGTGAACATATTAGCCATTACTAATGTACTGTTGCCCAGGGGACGCCCGAATGTACTCTTACATCCTTTCCGTGGAGGCACTTACCATGTCCCGATGAGATGGGGTGATAGTGAGTATGAGGATGTGGAACCAGTAGAAACTTTTAAACATAGTTAAACCCCCTTTCTCTTGACCCCCCCCCTTTTTTTTTTTTTTTTTTTTTTTTTAGAAATGATAGTCAAGGAGTCACCGGTAGTATATATTTACTGAGTAGCAAAGAATCAAACATAAACAATAACAATTCATATAAATATATTTATATATTGACTAGAGATCCGCGGGCGACGACGACTCACCCTTTTTACTACGGACAGAATCAATTTGAACTTTGAGTTAGAAGGTTGACTTCACTCCTGGTATTCAATTGATAGCGTTAGCGGAGTTAGAAGGTTGACTTCACTCCTGGATAGGGAGATAGGTAAAATAGGAGTTAGAAGGTTGACTTCACTCCTGGGCAGCGAGATAGGTAAAATAGGAGTTAGAAGGTTGACTTCACTCCTGAAGAGAATTGATACATCGCTTGAAGGGTAAGCATTCTACTAGTGGTCAGACCACAACCTGGTAAGAGTAACTAAACAAAGACATACATAGAAATATAAACCGACTTAACAGTTGTCGGCCCTTTTTAGGGCCAACACCAACTCTAAAATGGACAAAAATTCTGACCTCACAAGAGCCCAACAAAAAAGACAGTTAACACAAGACTCTGTTAGAGATATTGAAATTGACGTAGAATCAGTATTATCGGACGAAGAGATGGGAGATGACAGTGAGTTTATCGCAGCAACTGCACTCAAAAGAAAACTCCTTTTCAAAGCCGTGGAAGACAAGCCACCAAAATCCATCAGGGTGACCAACAAATTTCAGACACTTGCAGACAAGGAGGTAAATATAGATACACCGGAAATAACAAACACCAACTCCCAGACAAACACAGCAACCACCCAAGAACTCAAACAAAAATTGCCCCCAATAGTTATATCAGGAACGGCAAACTACTCTAACATCGTTAGAACCATGAAAACAACCATGGTAGGGACGTTCAAAATTTTTTACATCAAAGATGGCTTAAAGGTACACACCAACACCCTAGAAGATTTCAAAGCCCTACAAATCATGCTAAAAAAGACAGGTCAGGAATACCACACCTACACCCTTCCGAGAGACAACCCACTCAAAATTGTAATAAAAGGACTTCCCCCAAACATGTCAACAGATGAAATTAAAGAGGAACTCCAACTACTGGGGTACACATCAACAGACGTGCGGCAGTTTACAACACGCACACAACAGGAAAACACCCCACACGATCAGGTCAAGCTATTACCCATCTTTGTATGTACTATGACAAGAACCGACAAGAACTTCCAATTGTTCCAAGAGACATATATAAACAACACACGAGTAAAAATTGAGCATTACATCCAATCACAGAACTACATTCTCCAGTGCCACAGGTGCCAAAAGTTTGGCCACTCAAAAAATAACTGTTCTAACAAGCCTCGGTGCGTCAAGTGCCTGGTACCCCACTTGACTGCCGAATGCCCTAGGAAAGACGCAACTACCCCAGCAAGCTGTGTTAACTGCGGAGGAAAACACACGGCAAACTACTCCAAGTGCCCAGAATATCAAAAACTAGTTGAAAAAAAATAGAACAGAGACAACCGAAACCCTTCACTCATACGAAAAATCTGGCTACAATCGACAAAGACTTTCCGACACTACACGAAAAACCAGTGACACCAACCTGGTCCAACACGACACCACGCAGCTACAGGATACTCTAATCAATAGAAATGACGCTAAACAGCAAACAAAGGAACAAGAGAAAACTACCCCATTTGACTTCAAAGATATAATAAACATCCTAAAAGATATCAACATATGCGGACTTATCAATTACTTCAGACCATACCTCACAAAGATTAAACAGGCTGAAGACAAAACTTCAAAAATAATGATTCTACTGGAAGCAGCCACAAATTATTTCCTCAAGGAAGATGACGAATAAAGACATGTTTAATGAAAAAAATCAGCTAAGGATCCTAACCTGGAACGCAAATGGTATACTAACCCAGAAACACGAACTAGAACAACTATTAAGTACATATGGTATTGATCTGGCCCTAATATGTGAAACCCACCTACAAGCGGATAAAAGACTGAACATCCCAGGATACGCCATATACCGGTCAGACAGAGAACACGGGAGGGGAGGGGTACAGCCGTCCTTATAAAGCACCATTTACCACACTACCGGACAGATAACCACGACCTACAAAACCTTGAGGCCACAACGGTTACAGTAAACACAAAATTCGGACATATCAATTTCGTGGCTGCCTATAACCCGCCGTCCAAGAGGATTCTAAAACCAGACCTTGATATAGTCACAACAGCTGACAACTTCTTCATAGGCGGCGACTTCAACAGCAAGAATACGATATGGAATAGTCGATTGACGAACGCCAACGGACGTATACTAGAGGAACACTCAAACGAATCAGACTACAACATACTGGCGCCAGATACACCCACCCACTATCCTGGAAACTATCTACACAGACCAGACATAATAGACATAATCCTGACAAGCCTAAAAATAGCACCAGACACACTAACAGTATTGCAAGAGTTAGATTCGGATCATAACCCTCTTCTATGCGAATGGGAAATAGACCTTGAACACCAAGCCAACTGGCGAAAGCAAAAAATAACCACGACTGACTGGAACAAGTATAATCTGGAACTACAAGAAGCACTACCAAGGGACATTGACATACGTACTGAACAAGATATTGACGCAGCTATAGACTTGTTTACAACAACACTACAGGAATCCTACAAGCACAACACTAAGACAACACCAAAGCAACAAGAATTCAAAATGGATCACCCGGAATTAAATTATTTGCTAGCCCTTAAGAGGGAAGCCCGTAGGGATTGGCAGAGGCTGAGAACCCCTAACGAGCGCACCAGGTATAACAGACTTAGGGCTATAGTGAGAAGAACAATCAAACAAATCAGGAACAACAGCTTCAATACATTTGTTACCAATACAGCCACTAACCTACAGAAAACATGGGCAATAACCAAAGTGCTCAAAGGGACTACAAAAAAAACCAACACACCAGCCATCCACGGCCAACTGGGAATGGCGTACAACAGTGAAGACAAAGCAAAGGCCATTGCACTAACTTTAGAAGACCAACTCAAGCCAAATCCCACACTAGACGAAAACTTTAACAGAGAAGTCAACAGAGCAGTCAACAACTTCTTACACCGACCCATAACTGAGACACCAGCCCCCGTAACAACACAAGAGATCCAAGATACTATCAAAAAACTAAAACAGAACAAGGCCACAGGACTGGACGGAGTAAAGAACGAAATGCTAAGGAACTTACCCGAGACAGCAATAGACCACCTCGAAAAGATTTTCAACGCAGCCCTAAAAATTTCATATTTCCCTAAAACCTGGAAAGAGGCCAAGGTGATATCCATTCCCAAACCTGGGAAAAACTCAATCTTCCCTCAAAATAGGCGCCCTATAAGCCTTTTAAACACAACGGGAAAACTTTTTGAAATACTGATACTAGAAAGACTACAGAGACACACACAGGACCACAAGATCATTCCAGACATCCAATTTGGTTTCAAGAAACGGCATTCAACCATCCACCCATTACTAAATTTCGCTGAAGACGCCACGGACGCTTTCAACAACCACGAATACCTAATAGCCATCTTTCTAGACGTGGAGAAAGCGTTCGATAAGGTATGGCATATCGGACTAACCCAAAAACTGATTAACTATAACTTCCCGAGTGGCATCATACACCTGATATACAATTACCTCAATCACAGACAATTTCAAGTATCCATCGAAGGCACCCTATCTGAAAAAGTACAAGCGGAGGCGGCGTACCGCAGGGGTCGGTGCTGGCTCCCTTCTTATACAATATCTATGTGTCAGACGTCCCGACTAGACCGAGAATGACTACAAGACTCTTCGCCGACGATACTTTAATATACACAAGAGAAAGGAACATTTATTATGCCTCCCTAGCACTGCAACGTTACTTAAAGACTTTTGAAACCTGGCTCTCCAAATGGAGAATCAAGGTGAATGCAGCCAAATCAGCAGCGATCGTCGTATCAAGAAGAAGACAGACACCACCAGAAAACTTTACGTTATACCAGGAAGAGATACCCTTCAAGACGGACACAAAGTACCTAGGGATTCATATTGACAAAAAACTAACATGGACAAAACACACTACTGAGACCAACAAGAAGGCAAAGGCGATATTCGTTCAACTCTACCCTTTGCTTAAAGGTAACCGGTTAACTCAACAAACAAAACTGACGATATACAAAAGCGTTATTCAACCGATACTACTTTACGGCTGCGTTGTATGGGGCTATGCAGCCAAGACCCACCTCAGAAAACTCCAAATAACACAAAATAAAATACTTAGGACGATAACGGGCGTGGACATAAGGACAAGAATCGACCAACTTCACGAAATGACTAAAAGCAAGACACTCGACGAAATCTTCCGTGAAAGAAGAGGCAGATTTTACGACCAAGCAGCAAACCACGAAAACACAATAATAAGAGCACTAGGTGACTACGACGCACTTGAAGAAAGACCATACAAAAGGCCAAGACTGGAATAAAAGGGGTACAAAACTTTGGTAAAGGTAACAAGGTAAACGGTAACAAGGTAAAAAGGTAACGGTAAAATGTAACATTCACAACTTCATATTCATTCCATCACCCATCATACCAAATCACCCATCTCTCACTGTCATTCCATGAGGATAAGGGTTAGCTATGCTGCCTGTAACTCGCAAAGCAATACAGCCCTTTCACAGGTGACCTAGCTTGGCGCTTCTGCCAAGGTGGATATCTTGTGTCGGGCTACAAACCAACTCAAACCGTGTACTTTGTACAATTAAATCATAGGTACCAAGTCATTTAATATTAAGTTCATGCAACGAGGATAAGGGTCTGTGAAAACAACCTGTAACTCGCATATCAAATCAGCCAAAACTTCCCAATGCTAGTCAATGTCACTATTGGCAAGTGGGGAGGTTGGGGCAACAGGGGCAACCCATAGAGATCCGCTATCTCACGGCTTCCAGAGAAGAGAATCATAACTACCATCAAATATAGTGAACAAGGTACGACTCAAAAAGTCAGAATATGAATTAACCTCAATTTAAAATATTTTAGTCACCTGGGGACAGTTATTTGTACTATCATAATGTTTTAAAGAAACATTATTTTTTATTATTTGCACCATCACAATGGTCTAAAGAAAAAGTAATAACTTTCAAAATATAATAAATCCGTCGTCTCGCGGCAAAGATATTTGGAATGTACAGTAATTAAAGTCCCCAAGGACGCAATGTCAAAATATTTTACTAAGCGCCTTACGCTCTTGCGCTTATAATACGTACTCTGATGTAATTGAAGTTAAGAGACATAATGGATGATATACTTGGAAATATCTTACAATCACAAAAATGTTCAAATGCATCAAAGTTTAATAGTACAGTACTAAATTTATAAGCGCTCAACCACAAATAATTCCAACGAAATTAAGTTATAAAGCATATACCTAAGTAATTAAAGCGCTCCGCTTTCCCACAGCAATTTAATGTAATTAAAAGCTATTAATGTTACAAAGCGCTACGCTAATAGTTTGAGCTTCCTTCTCGTACTTTCAAATATTAATTTCAAAGCATTTAAGGCTATAAGCATATTACTTAATGTTTAAGTCCTCGATTTCCACTTAATGAAATGTAAATTTAAACTATCGAGATATTATTTACCCACACAATAATTATTTGGTTTATCACCACAACATAACGTAAGTCTGAAACAGTTAAAGTTATAAGCCCATATCTAAACGTTAAAGTGCTTGGTTCCTACATAACAATATGTAAATTTAAGCTACCAAAGTTAAATATACTCAAAATATTCAGAAAATGACATAAACTGCTAATCAGACAGACGGCAAGAGCGCAATTAGACGCAAGCCGCCGAGCGGCTAAATAGAAGTTACGTTGCATTGGAGAAAGGTTAAGTTCATCTAATAGGTAAAATACTAATAGATACGTGGTTACAAATTGACCACGGTGATACCGAAAAACCCCATCCCGTAATCAAAATTTAAATTAATAAGTCCAAAAAAAATAATTTTGAAAAGCTCCCCATAGTATAATTGAATGAGGTAGAGGTGACAAAGGGGAAGAAGGGAGTGGAAGAGATGAGACCTGGAATCGCGTAGAAGCTTGTAGAAGCTTCGCGGACATCCTGGCAACTTGATGACTGCGCTCAAACAGGCCAGGCGGAGGAAGTAGCAACTAGATGCGTGGAACCGTCTTCATTTGTTTTTCTTGGGTGCAGCTGAAACCTCCCACCTTGACTAATCCAACGAAACAGAAAGCTCAAATAGTAAAAAAGGTATTAACACAATTATAGTGAGTCGTTTGAGTGCATTGTTTTTCAATCACCTGAGAACAGACAACTGTAACCAATCGCACGCAACTCACTTAGTTGCAGAAGAATAATCTGTTGGTCGTCCTCGTGCCCTCATTATACAAACCCGATAGTATTTCCAAAATAAACAACTAAACTCCAAAATAAACAATGATAAATAAAAAGCACAAAAATATCTAAGGGTAATCTTAAAACGTGAACTCACCAAGAAAAATTCTAGAAATTGATTCAGGATGTTTATTTATAAGTAATATATTTAAATATATATAAACCATAGGTGATGGTATGAAGAAAAAAATTATGATATACGTACAATGACAACATTTTTAAAGATCAAATAATGGTATATTAGTTTTATATAAAAGATACTACTAAGGTTTAATATATATATTTCGTAACATAGTAAGTTTACTTAAAAAAATTAAACAAATTAAATTTTGTGATTATTTCTCACATCTATTGGCTAACATTACATACTAAAGCTCATAATAATAATGACTCAAACTTACAAATAACTGAGAATATTTCAAATAGTCAAATATATACACACACAAGTTTCAACCTAGTCGAATTCTAAATAAGACCGAAAGTAATCTAGGTTTATATCATCAGTCATCGTCAATAAGAAAATAGCCTTAATTCATTTTTCTTTCAAGAAGTCAATTTCCGCAGTAAATAAATATTTAAGAAAGAACACGATTATTTGCAATGCTCTTTTAAATGTTAAATTAATTTTTTATTTTGTAATTTTAAATAGCAAAAAATACAGAATGAAATTAACAAAACGTAATGTTACTAGACAAACATGTTTATCCGATCTATTTACACAATTAACTTTCTATCTGTCTCCAGGAAATATAGTGATATTCGATATGTATCGAACTTAGTTATAATCTCTAACTTCAATATAACGATCTATGAATCACTTCGAAACATTATCCATGATTACATTTCATTTCAATCTCTGATATGAGTATGACGATAAAAAATAAAATAATAGGCCGAAAAGTTAAATTTTGAAAAGGTTGCATTAAAAAAATTATTCAAGCCGAAAGTCAAATTTTTCTTACATTTTAAATTTTGTAGCCAAGACTACGAATTCCTCAATCCAATGTTAAGTCCAATAGTGCTGGTCATGTTGCCATACCGACGTTATATACGCTTGAAAACCCAGAGAAATATACAAGGCAAGGAAGAAGGTGGGGGAAACATATTTGGATCACAAAAGGGGGGAAAATACGCATGACAACAAGCTCTGAGAACAAACTCCAAGGCTTTAGAATATTCGGCTATAGACTCGAACTAGCATTACTTTCTTTCTTAAACTCTTTGGAAAGTTCCACTATCTCGCGACCTCTAGCGGTTGCCGCTCGAATTTGGGTGGATTCTATTTGTTCGTGACGCGTCGTGGTCTCGCTCGGATGTGTATTTGTTATGTCGCTAAACAGTAGTCATGAGGAGCAGGAACGGTGAAATGGGGTAAGTAGTTCACTCCCCTTAGTCTTGTTTTTTCTTTAATTGTGGCAAATGCTACACGGCCTCTTTCGCTTGCTTGGAGTCTGGTTACTCCTCCTTTCATTCAGCAAGACGGAGTGTTAGAGGGAGGAGGTCATGGCCAGGCGTGCTGAAGCTGGAGTCCAAACGGGTTGGAGGGGGATTGTTATGCCATTTGATTGAACTGTTACAATAGCCTAAGCCTAATTAATCAAACCCTGGTGACTGTTGAGTTAATTTCCTTTTTGGGAAATTTACCCATGGTACTAGCTGGTAATTTAACCCAGGGCACCTAGGTTCGTAGCCAGGTGCCTTGACTACTATACTACGGGACCAGTTATAGACTCTATTAGAAAGTATGCACGATTGTGTCGTATCATTTATTTTCTCAAGTTTAGAGAAGTTTGACGTAAGGCGGTGAGGAGGGGGGGGGGGAAGGAATAGTACGGGGAGGGGGGATTTAACCTCCCTTACTAGAACACTTTGCTCATACTCTTCAACATTTTTTTTTTTTTCGAATAGGCTTAATATAGTATAGTAAAAGCAAAAATAGTATAGTTGATCTTGCAAATTAATTTGTGCAGTTACGAAGCAACTTCCAACGTGACAAATTAATAATAATAATTATTATTATTGTGATGTGTCTGGGCTACATCAATAGTATTGTATCTAGGTTACATCAATTGTTAGCTCACTTTGTGGGAAGATTAGCCCATACTAATGTACCGTCACCCAGGGAACATGATTTTCGAGGAGACACTGTCCATGTCCTGAAGAGATGAGGAGGGGATGATGATAGTGAATATGAGGGCGAGTAGCTAATGAAGTTCTTAACCTAAATAAGGCCTAATTAACCAAATCCTGGTGACTATGGTAATTATTCCTCTTTAGAGAAAAAGCCTCCCTTACCAGCTGAGATTCGAACCAGGCATCTATAAGTCAGCATCCAGAGGATCCGCCCTTTATACAACGATGCCAGCTAACATACCCGATAATTACCAGTTTAACATGCCGATTAAAGTGATGCAAGCTATCAAGCAGTAGGCTTACTTGAAATCTTTTGCGTGTTTTTTATTTTAGTAATCTATATACCAACGGTTCCTAACCTTTTCAGTCTTGTTACCCCTATGACTTATCAGGGAAACTGATTTTACCCCCATTTAAAATGTTATCGAAGAAAACAACACATGCATAAAAATAGCCTTTATTAATCAGAAAATTGCACAAAAATATACGTAATTACAATTTTAATGTACTTCCTTAGTTAATTAATGACAGTTAATGTGAAGGTTGGAATTGTTTTGCATTCGCAAGTTTTTTTTTGTGTTAGGTTTAATTGTACTTAACGCGCACCTCAAGTCATGTTCCACATTGAGACGGTTTCTGGCCTTTGTTTTTACTGTTACTAAAGTCGGGAAACCACTTTCACATCTATAAGTGGTGGCAAAAGTTATTATCATTCTTATAGCTCTGTCATCTATAATAGGATATTCAGCACCTACTTATCGTCAAAATGTACCGAGGTCATCATTTTGAAATTCCACTTTGAAAGTGCTATCCTCGCGTAGTCCGAGAAATTCTACTTTGGCTGACCCATCTTCGTCTTTAAAAATTTCATCATCAGTATAAAATGGTCTTAATATCCAAGAATGGGACTGACGATTGTCCATGTCCTGGAAATATTGCTTCAGTGAGTCTATTACTGCAGATAAATGGTGAATCATGGAATTTTCAAACATGATATTTTCATATTCGTAATTTACCAATTGCTCACACAGTTGTGTAAACATCGACATATCGCCAACTTGAACTCTGCGTTGGTAAAGTTCCAATTTATGCAGAAAACTTGCAACTTTATCATGTGCTTTCAAGATATTCATATTTCCTTGTAATGAGATATTCAGACTGTTAATTTCACTGAAAAAAATCAGCAAGATACGCCAGCATTTCGACAAATGTTGTATCTTTTATTTTTGAGTGAAACTCTATTTCTTTTTGTGTTCTCTGGTTTTCAAAAATAATCCTATTTCTTTACGGAGCTTATAAACCTTGTTTAAAACTTTCCCTTTCGACAACCAGCGTACCTCTGTGTGGTAAAAAATACCATTAAATTTGTCACCAACTTCATCGCACAAAACTTTGAATAATCTGGAATTCGTAGCACTGCCACGAATATGATTCACAATTTTTACTACGTCAGTCAAAGCGCTTAGTAAATCTGAAGGGAGCGTCTTAACAGCCAAAGCGTAACGGTGTGTCATGCAGTGATAAGATAAAGCTTGAGGAGCAACTTGTTTTACGAGTGCTTGAAATCCAGAACGAATACTCAATACAAACGTCCACTAGCTTTGACCAGTCCACAACTAGCTTTGACCAGTCCAGTCCGTTTTCCTCAATAAACTGATTTAGCGTTTTGAATACGTCTTCGCCGCCAGTAGTGGTGGGCAAAGACTTGCAGAACAAGTATTCCTCTTTTACACGGTCATCTTTAATGTACCGAGTAAATACCAATAATTGCGAACACGAAGCTACATCGGTTGACTCGTCCAATTGCAGCGCAAACATAGAACTTTCTTTAATTTCAGAAGTAACGGTTGCCAAAATGTCGTTACTCAACTCTAAAATACGACTTTGAACTGTTGTATTGGAGAGTGATATTTGATTAATATTAGCCAATAACGAGCGACACTGCATCACTCAAACAAGGTTGGATGAGTTCCTCTCCTATAGTGTGCGGTTTTATGTTCATAGCAATGCGATAAGCAATTTGATACGAAGCTTGAAGACACGATTCAGTTGCCTTTTGTACATTTCCTGTGAAATACAATCACAAACTCCTTATGAACCTTCTCGAAATGTTCTTTTAATTTGCTCGGTTTCATGCTCTCTGCACTAAGAACTTTATCACATATAACACACTGAGGCTTTTCTATATTCCTGTCATCAAGATTCGTGAAACCTTATTGTAGAAATGCTTCTCTATACGAGCGCTTTTTTTTCCGGATGTAGAGGCCATGTCACCTAAAACAATCGTAAAACACTGTTACGAAATGAACGGACAATAGGAAAATACATGAACTACTGGCTGACGACTTTTATTCTATCGCTCACCATGTTACATAAAAAATAACCTCTCATGACGCGAAATATTTGGTTTACTAATAACAATATTGAACAAACACATCATAGAAGTGAACATTATTATTGTTGGTACTTACCTACAAATAATACGTAGATATTTTTTAGAACGGGGCGTAGGATCTTGTAGAACAGTATGTACACTTGTACAGCTGTATACTAAGTACAATGCAAAACAAACGAAACGTGCAAGTTACCGCTCGAGTAAATTCAAACCGAGTCGTCCTCGTCCGTCTCCTTCGCATGCGAGAAAGGGATAGAACACAGTGAGAGGCTACCTACCTACACACACACATCGCCACGCTTTTTATAAGTGTACATGCAGCGTGAGAGAGCGCAAGCCACGTGGTGCTGATCTGTCATTCTATTATCTACATACCCAAAATTACCAGCATTACTACCCCACAGAATAGCTGTTTTAACCCCAGGTTCGGAACCCATGCTATATACACTTTACTAATAGGCATTCGTTCGGAGGGAATGTCATGGTTCAATTGACTTATAAAATCTCTTACCTTCATTGATATAAAATGTAATTAATGGCACGGCCATAAAAGACGGTACCTTTATATTTTTTATTTGTACCATGTCTCATCAAGGCTATCCGCATATTTACACTGATATTTTAAAGATGAGGAATTTGTAATATAGGAGAAGTGTACACGCATTTGAGTAGAAGTAAATGTGTAAGCCTTTTAGGGAAATCTACTCGTAATACACCCGGGAAATATTTGAACCCAGACCTCCCTGTTACCAGAGAGACTGTATATTTAATGTTACGAGAATGACGACGTAGACCATGCTTCCCCCTATACGAATTTCATAATATTGCTTTACATTATATAAAAATATTAAGTTATTAAATATATATATATATATATACATATATATATATATTTACATAAATGTATTTATCTTACACAAGCTACATAAATCAGGGAAAACTACCATGCACATTTATTTTTCATATTTCATCTGTATAAAAAGGTTTTCTTAAAAATAAATTTAAATTTATTTTTTTATTTTTATTGCTAGCCGTAACAAATATAAAAACCTAAATCATTTAAATGTAGCTGATAATTTTGATAATGGTCTTTTCAATCCAGTGAAGGGAGGGATATCAGCGTTATATTTAATATGCGTCACATACAAATATACCCCTCGTCCTGAATTCAAACCATGACCTTATAAACAGCCAGTTCTCTTGACGGCAATGCTCCAACAAAATATTCCATTCCAGATTAACGAATCATCTCCTCACTTCTCTTTGAAACAAGAGAAAAAAAAACTTGACACAAGAATAGATCATGCTCTCATCACAGACAACTGCTGTACATTCTCCATGCGCACCGCTCGGTAGCTCCGTGACACACGTTCGTGAGAGTCCCCAAGTGGTAGTGGTAATAGTAATACCACCCCGGCGCGACCACTCAGCCGTGTCACACAGTTCGTGGAATGAAACGAGACCTCCCGGGCACTACGACCTCGTCACGCCACTGGATTATAATGTGAGAGGATTGAGGGGTTCGATACAAATCGACTGGAATAATGGATCGATCATTGGCATCATTAAAAAAAAAAAGTTGGGGGTGGAGGGGAAGGCAAAGAGCGTGAGGGTCTCGATTGACTGATCCTCCGCTCCGATTTTTTAATTTTTTATTATTAGTCGTGTAATTTCTAAATTCTTGATCAGTGGGTTTAAATCATAGTGGGGTGAAATGGAAAAAAGTGTGTGTGTTTTTCTACATGGGACAATTTATCACTGTGGCTACTCGCACCGGCGATTACTTAGGACTAAACTTCCAACTCGTCCAGTCTGGTGTGCACAAAGATGGTTCTTCGTGAATAGTATTTCCCTCTCGCTCTACGTAAATTCGAGTGCCACTCTCTTTAAGCTGCATACAACCTTCCTTGTTCCAAACCCATTATTATACTCATGTGGATAGTCAGGACGGATAGTAAGACACTGTGATTTTTTTTATCAACTTCACGCTAAGGCGGGTGCACTTCCTTCTAGCTCTCTTCCTAGCTTCCCACCATGCTGAATGAAACACTCTAAAAAAAACACTAAGTGAATTCTACAAGGGTATAATTAATCTTAAACGGACTATGGTAAAAATGAGTGGCAATTTTCTCAAAAAAAAATACTAGGCCTAACCAATTTAAGTTAAACTTCACGGATAATTTAGGACGTTATGTTGTACCCGAAATACATAGGTGAAGGTTTCGTACTTTATTAATTATAGAAACTTACTAAAACAATGGTGGCACTATGTCGAAGTAACCATAGGTATTTATTACGAACTATATATGACTTACATTCACACGATTGTTTTCATCCGGGTTTCGGGAATATAGGAGTGTAGCTTAAGTGACAACTAGGAAAAGCTACTCTGTATCCATTCACCAAACCATACGATCTAAAAGACCATATGTTGAATTGTTATTATTTTTGGCAGTCAAAACTTTCACAAAAAACCGTTAGTTAATAGTTTTTCTTTTACATGATTGAAAAACGAACTTATCAAAATACCTGTTTGGATGTTTCTCATTGTGGAATTGGCATCTGTGGTTTACTTACTAATATATTTCAAACGAAAGCTAGTAAAAGGCTACGTTCTTTCCATAAATTAAGAAGGCGAAAAAGCTGAAACCAGGGTGGTTGATGACGTGATACAAACCGTCCTCGGTTCTGTTCATGCGCTCTCTACAAAATAAAAACGTTTTATTTTGAAACCAAATTTAGTTTGGCTCTTTTTCTAAGCTATAAAACGTTTATTTATTTTGGTGACTTGTTGTAAAAAGACTTTAGGTGTGAATATAATACTTTTTAAATTTACTATAATAGCTCTATTTTATACGACCGCAAAACAAAAAACATAATAGTTTTATTAATATATTTTGTTATTTCAATAGATTACTAAAACGCCAACTACACACCAATCCCTAGCTGTCAACATATCTCCCACAAGATAGGGTATAGTTAAGGTGGCCAACATGGTTGATACGCACTTGGAAAACGGAAAAGTCGGGTAATTTTGAAACACATGAAAAAGTCAGGGAGAAGGAAGGGAATTCTACTAAAATCAGCGGAATTTTCATAAAAATTTGCAATGATTTGTAAAATATGAAGAATCATAATCAATACCTACGCTCAACTAGGACTGGACCTGTGTTATTTATTATCAAGACCATTTTTAAAAAACGCGTTTTCTAAGCTCAACATGTCGAGTATTATATCAGATAACTTGAGAGTAACAGATATTTTATTTGCAGATTTATAATATAAAATACTTATTATTATTATTATTATTATTATTATTATTATTATTATTATTATTATCATCATCACCGCATCTTACTACCCGTTCGGGTTATACGCACTTACGTTAATGTGTAATGGTAGGGTGATTGTGAGATGAAATGGAGGACCTACAGTTTAACGTGGAATCCAAACCACGGTGGAGGCCTGGCATTCCCCACATTCAAAGATTGTGAATAATACACGTCTTGTCAGAGGTGAAGGAAGGGTTTGACAATCAGATAAATCTGTGCCAGGACCGAGGATTGAACCCCGGACCCTCAACACAGAGTTCCGACACCTTACGCCTAGACCGCCAGGTCACAAAAGACTAGTAAACACATTACTTTGGCTAAAACACGGAAAAGTAAAATAATTTTCAAAGTGTACAAAGCATATAAACAAACCTTTCACCAACGAAAATATAATTATTTTCAGAAATTATTTGTGAATTTATATTTTATTAATAACTAGATCTAAAACTACATTTAATTAAAATCACTTTCCTTGAACTTTTTAACTAAAAAATATATTGTTATTTATTTATTTAAAATACGAGAAAATAACTTTTTTTTTTCAAGCACTGCGTCTTACCACCCGTTCGAGAGCTACATACCAAAGTCACTGTTCAAGTTGCCATTGTACTAGTATCTCTTATGCGCGTGCGTCCGTGTGTATTGATAGTGAAGGCTGTATGTAAGCTTTGTTTTCACAAATACTAGGGATGGGACCAATAGTGTGGTCCCGACTGCCGAGCACACTATCACTCCACCTTTTAACCTATGATGACGCAAGCAAACCCACGCTAGTGTCCACAAAGCATTCACTTAGTCACGTTCCTGCATAAGGCCTTACTTAGGCCTATGTTCAAGTTTTCATGATTACTCCTAGTTTTGCTAATAGCCACCACGATAGCTGTTCGTTCCGTTGGTTATATTCAACTTGTACTGAATTCAGTACTGAAATATCCCTCGTGTGTACGGGGAATTAGAAATAACCACAAGACGGAGCCATATTCTTCGTTTAAGAGTCCCAAAATGTAACCATATGAAGCCACTGATAGGTGGCCGGACGGACAGCCCCCTTTCCCCGCATCAAATGCGATTTTTCTTGTCCCCGAATCACATAAAACACTGGTTCCCTTTCAAATTTTATTGCCACTTAACATCGTTGTTAACCTAAGAAAGGATTTCAAAAGACATACATTGTTTATGTTTCTCTCTCTCTTTTTTTTTTTTTTTTAAAGAAATACCTTTAAGCTTAATGGCGGTGCACAGTAATATATAAACCAAGGCTGACCAAACTTAATGTGCCATCAAGCTGTTTATTGTTTATTAAATTCAGCACGTGGCTTCAGAACATAAGCTTCATTTTCACACTTCATTTATTTGAAAATTAGTTTGAAATTGATTTTAAAAACTGACACCAATACAATATTATGCTGTTTACAAAATTACATCCTAGCCTTTAAATTAAAATAGATTATATAGTGTAAATTAACACGGTTCCAAACATATCTGCGCACTCACTTTTCCTTATTTTAATATAAATATCAGATTATTTTAGTAATGATGTTACGTTGGTCCTGAATTTAACCATGAACTCGTGTGTTAATTTCCCTTAATAAATATATTGTGACAGAACATTTTAAGAGAATGTCCTCTATTAGGATCGCCTTGGCCGAGGGGGCTAAGACGTTAGACGTGCATTGTACTTTTTCGTCTTTGCCGGAGAGGTTGGGGCTAGAGACCCTGTAGGGTTCACTGCTTTCCCATCTTCTCTCTGCAATTATGCGCGTGCGCTTCTAAGCAACCTCCATTTTCCTGTCCTTCAAGAGTTTATCATACGACATATTTATCGAGGCTAATTTTGTTATAACAAGATGTTTCAAAAAGTTATTAAATCTAGTTTCAAGCTTTGAACGCTGTTTATAGTGTCACCAGATTCTTGGGGGTGTTTTTTCTTCATGCTGTAGCAACCCATCTTTGGGCACGTGGATGAAGACGGTTGGGGTTTGGTTGGTGTGGTTGGTTGTGTCTGGCATGCTGGTGATGAAGCATATCGGAACTCAAATCCCATAACGAGTGTGTTGGAAGTTTTTTTCTAAATAGTTTCTCATTCTTCCACCAATCAAATCCATGTACACTTCCTCAGATTTTACATTCCTATACCCTGTGCCATTTGTGTAAATATGACAATTGAACTGGTAATATGTGCACCACTCACATTTAAACTGTGGATATTACAGAAATAGAACTCTTCTTCCATCATAAAGCTAAACTAACCCTACCAAGGAAAAAAACAACCTAAATCAACGTTCTTGCTTTCTTAAAACACAGCGTTTTTACTAGAGGCCAGATCTAGCGCCGACGTTTTGTGAATTTTGTGCAAATCTACGTTTAAATACTTTTTTTTAGAGACCTTTCCACTTTATTACATCCAACCATGTCACACATTTACCTACCCACTTAAACTATATATAATATTATTATCTTAACAATATGCTAACAGGTTTTAAAAAATGGAGAGGGAAAATCAGTCAAAAAGATATACCTTTTATGAAGGTGCCTTTTGGCTGGGGTAATATTTGCTGCCGTAAAAGAGAAATATTTGGGTTATTGGGAGCAAACTTCTCTATTTAATCTTCTTCTCTACCTTTATATAGTAACATAAAAATATATTACTTTATAGATATTCTAATAGATAAATATATTATGTTCCAAACACAGGCCAATATAATACTGGTTTTTAAAAACTTATTTTGGAAACCTACATGTGAATGAAGCTTTTTGACAAAGTTTTATATTGTTTTTATTTAGCGAATAAAACTAGTGTGTTAGAATTTTATATTTATCAGGAATACTTTTAGCCTACTTTCATTAATTGCTGATAAATTCATCTATCTAAACAGCTTTATCCTTGGCCTTTAGGTTATATAAATATAACTTTCGAATTAAACTAACAAATAATAAATCAATTGATCTAGAACGCGACATTTTGGGCATCCTCGATTTATAAAAACAAACTCAAACAAAAGTTGTCTATCTCCTTAATTTCAAGAACGACGACCTCGCTTGTCAACTCAGAAACAAACCTGCTTTGGAAAACCTCTTTGGAAAAGTATTTGTTGCAGTTAAGGCTATTTCCACTATCAAAATAAAAATTTATTTTTAAACTTCTTTCGCAAGAGTTTTGTTACGTCTAGTGTTTTCAAAAAAATATTTTGAGCTATCTATTTTTAGTAACCTAGTGGTATGGTTGATTTATTAGATTTCAATATTAAATACATCCATATTAGTGCAAACCGTATCAAATAACCAGATTTAAAATTATGTTTAACAAACCACCCCCGGTATACTTAGCAGGGATTCAAACTTTGATCTATCCATCACCAGCATTCTAGTAATTTAAGAGTCAGATGGCTTAAATCATGTGCTCACCAATGGAGATATTTTAAGCAACATTAACGGTTTAACTATTTAAAGCACGATTTAAGTAAATTTAATTAGGTGTGGTAGCCAAGAATCAAACTTGACAGTTTACTTATATATATATAATCCCCAAACATAGTTTTATAGTTTATTTTTCATTAATTTTTGCCACCAGTTGAAGGAAAACCCTTTTATTTCCTGTCATATTTCAAAGCTTAATTTAAACAACATTGATAAACTTTGTTTGGTCAAAAGGTCGTTTTAAAATCTAGTTTGGATTGTTATTATTTTGCTTTCGCTTTAGGGTCTACGAGTATATACATACAGACGTGTTCCATTTATTAGACTAAAGACAAAAACTTACAATAATTTGCTTTAGTTTCGTTCTAGGAGATTTTATTTGGTGGCTTTTTACCCCAAATGTAGTTATTAATCATTCTTACATCTTAGTTAGTTTAAATCTAGTACCTAGTATGGTAACTTTTTTTTTTATCAACATTGCAAGTATATTAGTCATGCTCCTAACTAAGTTCATGCAACTCCTTTTGATGTCAATGTCATTATGCCACACATCGTTCATTTGTTCAATAAGCTGGTCTCTAGTGTGATCCTGAATTTTTGCAGTCTTTTCTTCACCATTGCCCATACATTATCTATAGGATTCATATCCGGACTGTTTTCCTGGCCATGGTAACACACTTTGCTCCCTCTTCTCAAAGAATGTGGTCACTCTTTTCGCCTTATGGCATGGTGCCCCATCGTGCATAAACACAAATGGTTTATTAGAAATAATCTTTTAAAACCTTAATGTACTGGTCCATTATTATTGTTCCTTCGACAACATAATTTACCAGTCCTCCATACAGACATAATTCTCCAGACCATTACGGATGTTGGGTGTTTCACAGTTTGTTGGACGCACTCAGGTTTGAACGTTTCTTCAGATCTACGTCGAACATATTGAGCACACTTCTGTGAAACTTGGAAGACTTACTCATCAGTAAATACAACCTGACAAAAAACAAAAAAAGACATTCATTAAAATGCATTATAGTATTTATAGAAGCAGTGAGATTTGTCACTTTTTTGACCACTTTTCAAAAACTAAACTAGTTAATAGTCCTGTTACATGCCTATGCTACGTATTGGGTCATGCGGTTTGAATTATTTTTTCCCAAACTAGCTTATTTGTATACTTGTACTTGATTACAACAAATTAATACACCCACCTTCTGACAATAAAGAGATGTCCAATGTTTAAGTCCATTCGCCCATTCCAAGCGATTTTGAGTCATCGCAGGTGTTATCTTGGTTTTCTTGCTTGGACGTCGTGCAGACAACCCCTCCTTTACAATAGATTTCTTTACAGTTACAGGGGAGCTTCAATTCCATAATCATACATTTCTATACTCAAGTCTTTACTTGTAGCTCTCCTGTTGTAAAGTGCTATATTTTTCAATTTTCTTAAATCTCTGTCACTTAATTTCCTTTTCTTTCCACATTTCCATACCAACTGTTGGTAAACTTCCCCTTATTGCCCGCAAACTTGAATACTGATTTTTGTGGGATATCTAATCTTTTAGCTATCTCGCATTGTGTATAATGTCCTTCCTCCAGAGGAGTTAACATATCGCGGTCGTATCCACACCTTGTGTCTCTCTCAACGACTTGTGTCCATGATTATGGTATATTAAATACCGAAACATGGGAGAATAAATCTCAGCATCTTTCGAATGCCGATATCACAATGATTTGGAATAAGATAAGGTTTAGATTTTATACATCACTTTAAGATTTCATAAAATTTTTTAACCTCCTAACATATTTGAAACCTTGTTTATGTTCCACTCTATATTATGTCCTTCAAAGTCTTTGTAACAATAACACATAATTACTTTATTTAAATTTTGAATAGCAGATGTTAACCTATAAATTCTAATCTTATAATTTTTATTTACAACATAATCGAACTTCAAACTTTGTCTTGTCCTCACTTTATGGTATCTTTGTTTTGTAACACATTTTAAATATGTAATACTTGTATTTTGGGCTTGTCGTCAACTCATATTTTAGTTAAGTATGTTGATAATGCTATATTAATCTATTTACATTTTCATATTTGACAATTTGTTGTTCATTAGAAGTAAACATTTTTAATCAATATTTTTTAATTTTAATTTCACTTAATATATCTACCGATCTTGAAACTGTCTATTTCATTAAATCACAATTTCTCTATATTTTGTTATAGTTCTTTTTTCCAGAGCATTCCATCTTCATTCCATCAAGTCTTAACTTTAAATATTACTACTCCTTACTTTAAACTACCTTAGAATGTTTTCTAAAATGTTATTCTAGCCCTACATAAGTTAGGAAACACACTGATGCAACACAAAATGAGCACATGGCAATTTTGAGGTTAAGAAAATGGCAACCAGGAAATGACAAATCAGCTGTTAAATACATCAGATTTTACTTTGCTGCCAACTGAGTTCAAAATAAGTGAAAAAATATCTCAACTTTTCATAACAGACTAAATATATAATAATCATAATAACTACATTTGTTATTAAAACCCACAAAATAAAATTAAAAAATTCATAGAAAGAAAATAAAGCAAATTATTGTAATTTTACGTCTTTAGTTTAATAAATGGAAAACACACACACACATATATTTATAACGTCTTTAAAACAAAAGGATTTTACCGAGACAAAATTATTTCATAGTAAAATCTATACTAGATATTTCCTTTAAGCTAAACTTTTTTTTCTTCATTTCATTGCCATTTAATTACTATCGGTAGCATTATTCCAAACAACAATGCCTAATCAATTTTCATTATTTTATTATAAGCAAATTTATGTATTTATTATCGGAAAAGAGACGTTGGTGTTGAAACATGTTAAGGTGGGGTGCTAGTGAAAGCGAGTTTAGTGCATTAATTTTGCAGTTTTTATAGCACAAACATTTTTTGGCCAAGAATCTTAGAGATTAGTATTCTGCACATGCTAATCTCAACAGTTGTTGAATATCTGTCATGAGCATGGCAGCATTTGGTGACAAAACTTTTTAAATAAAGATAAAAGTATGGCACCAAATGCCGCAATGCTCATGACAGATATTCATCAACTGTTGAGATTAGCATGTGCAGTAAACAAAACTCTATGAGAATAAATATTTTATTTATTTTGTCCAAAAGATGTTGGTGCTATAAAAACTGCAAAAATACTGCCTTAAACTCACGCTCACTAGCACTCCACCTTAAGAGGAAACATTTTAAGAAAGACATACCGCGCTGAAATATAGGTTAGCCTACATAAAATAATACATTCTTTTTCATCGCATCTTATTTACTTCCCGTCCGGACCACAAATATTTAATCACGATAATGGGATAGTGAGGAGGAAGGTAGTGAGCAGCCTACATAGAGGATACAAACCTACATTTGCTTAGGAGAGAGGGTGGTAAACACGTTTTAATAATAAAAAAAAACATCCTCAGCACACATGGCCGTTATTCGAGCCAAGACCTCCGCACCAATGGCAAAGCTGACTAAATGAGTCTTACTTAATAGTACGTGTGTCCAATGATGCGGGTAAATTATACATTAAAAATACCATCTGTATACGGGAATCAAACCAGGTATCTTAAGTTTAACGTACCAGTTCTCTACAGATGAGCTGTTTGAGTTTAATAATTTAAGCATAGTGCCCCTTTTATACATAAAAATGGCACTGGTGCAGAAAATAATGATCGCTCGATTAAGGGTTGAATAAAAGTACCTCTGTTGTAGGACTAAACATGTCATACTCACTCTATTGGCAAAATTGTCACATCATGTTTACATTTATATAACATTTAGTTGGCACATAAACTGTAGATTAAGTTTCGTCGAAAAACAAGAGCAGAAACGTCATCACGTGATGAGCTCTAAATTACATCAGATTTCAGCCTCATCGGCGTTGTCTGCGTGACAACGTCAGTTTGGGAGATTGAATCAAATTATCTTCAAATATCTATACAATATTGAGAAATTATTTTAAATAACTCTTTAAATGGAAAGTGCATGTGTCGTTCTTGTTCTGTTGTGACCTGTTTCACGACACAACATAATAATGTGGAGACATTCAGCGTGATATTAATCTTAAAAATATGTATATCCATTATAAAATAAACTAATAAATCATTAATCAGTTGTTTATAGATTGTTTTACTGACGGTCTCATATTAGATCATCATTACTGCCCTAAAATAATTATGGGTATAGGATGGATGTGAACACGTCATTGGTAGATCGTTGTCGGACTTAATAAAAATTATCTGGTTCGATTCTTGTCCACAAATGTCATTTTTTTAATGAATAATTACATAATATTTGCATATGGCACTTAATCCTTACTAAATAATAATTTCAATATGTCCACTAAATAAATTTATCTAAATACTTTTTTAATATGAATTATAGTATTTTATTAGACCTTCGTTACAAGAACCTTTTAGGCCTTTTATACGGCAATATATAAATATATAAAATACAGTCTTGACTGAATTTAACTATATTCACCACACAGCTATAAACATCGATAGCAACCACGAAAAAGACGTAAACTGATTGTTTGGCCTATGAAACATTAAGGTAGCATTATCAGTGTTGATATACATCTGGAAACGTCAGTATAATTTTCAGAAATTTCTTAAATATGGACATAAGCCATTGCAAGCTATTTATTTCTATCTCCAACTCGTACGATTTGGCAAAGAGCACTAACATAGTTGTCTTTAATAATTTCAATGCCAAGTATATAGGAGAAAAATATTTAGTATAATTATATTTTATGTTTATAGGTTTACAGGTAAAATACATTTTAAAAAATGTGTGATATTTTGCCTCAAAAGTCTGTAAATTTAAAAACTTAGAAATCCTTATTTTGAACTTTTAGATAAGATTTTTCCTATAACGATCTTTCTCTTGTATATATTTGCGCTTATTAAACCTTCATTTCATACGGGAAACACATACAAATTATTTTAGGAGAGGGGTGAGAAATAGATGGGGCTCAAAAAAAATAACAGTAATCGGCTCCTTCACCGGCCACTACTCAAAATGAACAATCAAGATTTTTATTAAGAAGGTCAGTAGTGTGGATCCGAATAGAATAAAGACTACCACCAAAAAAAATCTATAATGGCCTTTAAAGAAGTTGCGTCAAAAGATTTTTTTTTCACCCACTCTGATACCTTCTTTTATTTCGGTTCTCATTTGTTTTATGAATGTGAAGAATATTATATAGACCTACTAGTAATTTTCGTTACTCTGTTAAGGCATGGATGCTATTATAACAGGGTTCTCAATGTCTTAAAAACGCGGTTGAGGTCTCTAAAAAATTATATTGGACTTATTTTACAAAATTCACTAAACGCTTGAACTATCGCGGGTTTTTATTATAAACCCTCTGATCTGAATAAGTATTAACATCGACTTGGACGATTTTTCACCTTGGGTACGAAGCCTAGTAAACTAGAATCGTGAAGCAAAAAGGTTTGTAGGAGATGTATTTTTTTATCAAAAAATTTTCTTTGTTTTTTTAGGAATTAATTTAGTTTAAATTGTAAACGGGTATATATAGGAAGCCGCTGTGTTACGCGATCTTATGTTCACACGCAACTAACACGTAAATGAGAAAATATGGGTGGGATGGGCCCACCACATTTCTGTAAACTCTGTTTAAAAAAAACTGAGCTAGTACTATTCATAGCTAAACTTAAGCTAACGGTCACAATTTTGATTTTCCGCTGTGACCTCGTATTTACCGGGCTGCACGCATTTAAACCACGCTGATGGATTAGAGATTATGAGGAAGGATATAATTTTAGAGCACATGTACCTGTATTTGAGTGGAGTCAGCGTGGAAAACAATTTCATTACACATGACAGAGATTCTAACGCCGACCCCGTAGCGATAAACTAGACTATACGAGCTTGCCATATAGTCCACATGCCCACCAATACGGGTTGGTTAGACTTTTAAAAAAACATTAAGTTAGTAGTGCGTTTGAAAGATAAGGCTATGATCATCTTAATTTTTTTTATATCACAGCGTCTTACTTAATACATGTTCAGGCTATACGCATGTATGATAATTACTTTAATGGAGTAGGGATGATAAAGGAGATATTTTAGAAGTAATCTACACGCATTTGCGTGGAAGGAGAGTGGGAAACTAGTGAGGAAATCAACCCTCATTGGATCCAACCGGGACTAAAACCTTGATACCCCACCCCTCTTTATCAGGTCACGCTAACGCGAGAGTGGATACTTAGAGCGTTCAGCCACTGAAGCGGGTAGCGGCTTAATTAAACGAATAGTTTTGATAAGGTGCACTTGAATCAGCGCGAACAGATTGGAAACCCACCCTCTCGTGTATCCGGTCGGGATATAAACTCGACCTCTTCATCTCAAGTATTCCGGTCAAGCGTGGGCTTGACGCCTTAAACTGCATTACTACTTGTACGAGCTTCACATATTTGATCGATTAGCAATATTAATCTCGATGATACCTATATCTTTTTAATTTGGCTCGAGGCTGGTGCTCGAACCCATGACAGGTTTATTAGAGGGTACGTCCCCTCCCCCACCTTTTCCACTTAGTGTTACTAATCCGCATGCATAGGTGGGCTTGTTGGCATAACGTCAAACTCATCTAGTCTGGCCTACTGGCTATGGGGTGGTGAAGGTTTGAATCTCAGCTGGTTGTACTAAGATTTTTATTTTCATAAATGCTTTACCATTTACCCCTTTCAAATAAACGCGGGTAAATTCTCTCTAAACTATCCCTAATTTATATTTACTTCTTAAGTTAAGTCGTCAAACGAGTCTCGCGCTAGTTTTGCTAGTTTTTTTTTCTATTTTCAATGCGTCTTATTATACATTCGCATAAATATTAATTGCACTAAAATAGGATTGGAAAAAGGTAAAATTTAGAGGAATAGTACACGCATTTGCTTGGTTTGGAAAGTTGGAAATCAATTAGGAAAACATTATTTCAGTACACCTAGGATTCAAACCCTGACCGTACCATCACCGGCAGCAAACCAATATAGCTTGACCTTTAGATCGCACCCCAACCAATTTTGGTAAGTGGCTAGTTAAGAAGATGAACAGACACATTAAATATACTAAAGCCCACGCACGGTAATCTTAAGTTTTTCTAAAATGTGAAAACTCTTTAAAAAATATCTGTTTTCCTCATTCAGATGTTTATTTTGATAATTAATGTAAACTGAATTTGTAAGTCAAAGTGACGACACACATTGGTGAGGTGGTTTTTCTTCCTCATAGGCTTATACTAACAGTATTTTATTCATAAACATGTTCAAACTAGAGATTATGACGGATCTTCATGTGACGTTTTATTTCCCTCTAAATTAAAAAAGAAGCCTTAAAATTATTTAAGTTCTCGTGTTTGTTTGTCTATCTCTGTGTCTGTCTGTATTTACCAGAGGCAGAGGCTATCGATACGATTTCATGGATTTTATTCAACTTGACATGATAAAGTGTGTACGTTTGTGGGGTAACACTTATTTTTAGTAACCTTACAACTGCCAGAAAAGGCCATAGCTATTGAAAATTCAAGAGGGGTGGGGGGGGTGGGGCTTTTATCGGGAAAGCCGAAAATTATGCTGTATTTTTGTGTATTTGGAACAAAAACCGGGAAAAGTGCTTGAATTTTCCGTCTGTCGGGAATTTAATTAAAGACGAGGACTGCTCTAAATAGCTTTTAGGAGCATATAAATTTCAAACATTTGCCCGGAGAAGACCACTTCAAATACATTATAGAAACGTGTAGTTGTTATTATTATTATTAGCACCGCGTCTTACTACCCGTTCGGGTTATACGCACTTACGCTAATGTGTAATGGTAGGGTGATTGTGATATGAAATGAAGGACCTACAGTTTAACATGGAATCCGAACCACGGTGGAGGCCTGGCATTCCCCACATTCACAAGATATCTTGTCAGAGGTGAAGGAAGGGTTTGGAAATCAGATAAATCTGTGCCGGGACTGAGGATTGAACCCCGGCCGCCAGCACAGAAGACTGATACCTTACCCCTAGAGCACCAGGTCACCTACATCATGTAGTTAAAACAAGATCCAAGCAAGTACCACTCCAAATAAAATCTAAGCGTATCCAAATTTCAAAAATTTCTGGGGTAGAACCACTACAAATATCTTGGAAAGGAGTATAATTTTCCGAGGACTTCTCAAAATAACTTTTATGTGCATTCAATTTTCAAACAATTTCCAAGATTGAGTCCCCGGACCTCCCTTTGATTCGGGGTACCGTTATTTTTATAAGACTATTTCTATGTCCTCCCTTACACAAATAAGGCTCCCCTATCATTGGGCTTAGCACATTTGTATACGTACCACCGTTTACTAGCCTTCTCTTTACACGTGGCTGAGCGCACATCACAAATGGAATAGTGACTTTCTTCTTGAACAGACCTTAAAATGTGATGAGGATGTTGAGTAATTTCATTGTTGTATTCTGATTTAGTTTCTTTTAAGGTGGAGGGAGGGGTCCTATTTATGGTGACTCGTGGCAAAGTCAGAAAAACCGTGAACTATGCTGGAATTTTATTTTAGAGTTTGAGTGGCCACCCTAAAATTGACTTTACCAAAAAATTCAAGTCGATTGCATAAACAAGTGAAAGACTTGAGTACTCTTAACAGAACTACCCATCGTACCCACATCAAAAATCACCCGTGTAAACATTCTTGTTTGTTCAAACACAGGGTTTGTAATTAAGTTCACAGTAGCACAGACGTTTTGTTAATTTTGTGTAAATCTCTAGGTCAAGGTATTTTTTAGAAACTTTAACAACTTTTTATTTCATTGTGTGAACCCTGTCATAATATCTATCGTCCATACATTCACGCACTAACGTAAATAGTATATGTAAAACACTTTTTTATATGGCACTTACTAATCGTTCGGGCATCCCAATTTAGTTACACTAATTAGGCAGGAATAAAATATTAGTTTAGAGGAAATATGCTCACATTCGCGTGGAAAGAGAACGAATAGGAAACCATTTATAAGGGAAATCACTTTAAACACACCTTGCCGGAATTTGAACCGAGACTTCCCCATCACCGGCAAACTAGACTAGACTAGACTATATTAGCGTTTAGTTTGCCTGCCCCACCGATTCGGGTACGCTACTGGACCCAGGGGTGCACCCTGGATTTGAGCCGGGGGTGGGGGCTTCTTACATAATAATTTTCATAATTGGACAATTCCATATTTCAATTAAAGTAATATTTGGAGATTTGATTCTCGAAGTAGGGGGATAAGAAATATAGAGAATCAGAAACGGCCCCTAAAATGCGGGGTTTCGGGGTTTCACCCCGGTAAAAAAAATTGATTTCAAAGGATGCAAATTGTAATATTTAAGCTAATTTGTACCAAAATCGGATCCTCGGCTTACCCTCTGTCACTGTGTACTCCACTGGTTAACAGTTCTGTGTTTACACATTCTTCTTCATACCCAGGATTTGCAGTTGGTGGGTGTGGGGGCATATAATAATATCACCTGCCCCTTCCCTTCTTCCTGATACAATAGTGTTTATATAATTGCTCTAAAATAATAATTTAAATTACTGTTCCCACTTCAAAACTTTATGTACAAAGAGTGAAGACTTTAACCATTTCTAGAGAATATTATGGAATCACATGTCCAGTTTTCATTTAAGTGCAAATTTGCAGTAGAATTAAAAATCAACAGAAAAAAGTATTCCTTTGAAAAGTCCTAGTTACTGCATAAATTTATTTGTTTTATATTAAATATAATTAAACAAAATATAATTGATTAATTGACAGAACATAGTGCTAATCTTATTTTTGTAATATTCTTAATTTTCTGAGGGAGGGTCTTCAGCCCCCAAAACTTCCCCGTGGGTGCACCCCTGACTGTACCTAATATTTAAAATATGTCTACCTTTTGACACAGATTGACTTTTGATACGGTCTTCATACTTTATTTATTCCTCTATATTTTATTCAGACGGAGTGTACCCCCGTACCTCCCCGTGTCTCGAGAGTGGGGAATAGCCTGAGAAAATGCTTAAGGGCACACTTCTCATTGCATGTATCCGCAATCTAGTTCTCATGTGTTTGGATCAGTATTTCTAGTTCACATTGAATGTTTCAATAATACTTTTTTTGGTGTCTATATAAATTTTTCCAACTTTTTTTTCCCCATACTTTTCAAGGTTATAAAATAGTCTACTAGTGCTACAACACATTAAGTTTGTCAGATTGAATACAAACTAAAAGAAACATAAATCTTAAACTATTTTTTCGACATAATTCATATTTTATTAATTTATAAATATGAACCCCCACCCCCTGGCTTACGTAAGATTCGTCAACTTTTTTTAAATTTGTTCACAGGAATAACAATTCTTTTTATCATGCAATCTTGCCTATAGCTTGAACAGGTAGTAAGACGCGATGATTAAAAAAAATTAGCGCAATTATAAATTGCTGGTAATTATTAACATGGAGGTGTAAATTAATATTGTGAAATAATTGACCACTATTAACGCTGGTATACAATGAATTTATATGTATTGAATTGGTAAAATTAAAACAATTAAAAAAATATCTTTAATTGAAGATATAAGAAAAAAAATTATTAGTGAATACACGCATATTATATTTATATAAAAAAACCTAAGGCCTAAACTCTATTTAATTTGATGACCAAGGTCCTTGAATCCACGTCTCAACACTTTCAATTAATATGATTCTATTGGGGTGTGGGGGTTAAGTCACTCAAGCTTTGGCTTCCTTCTTTAGGCTTCTCCACTTCTTCCTCGTTTAGCCACAGCATCTTCATTGCTGTCCGAAGTCCAAACTGCTTGGAATGCGCTCTCCCTCAATTTCAACCGTCTTTCTCTGTCTTACGTAAGCATTGTTCTGACCCCCTTCCCCCTTTTCAGCAAAAATAAGCAAAGCTCGAACCTCCAAAGGAACCCGCCCTCTCAAGCCATTTAATAACGGTACCTTCCTCCGTTGACGCGACATATATTCCTTTATTAATAATAATTTCCATGTTATTTAAATAATGTTGGCAATCATACCTAGACTCGAGAATCGAACCCGGTATATTTGGCCTGTAGCACCAATGTTTCACCGCTGAGCTATCTAAAGACAGGTGACGACTTTGTGTGATTGATTGCTTTGAGCATGGGTCGAATCCTGGAATCTCGATCATAGAGCACAGTTGATACACTAAGAAAAAAGTCTCCGATTTGATTCTCGCTTCTAGGTGTGATTTTTCAACTGTATTTGAGAATATATTCCTGTAAACTATTGTTTATCAGCTACCAATAATAATTTCAACCAATTATTTCCACATTAGTTTATGCCTTCTTTAAGTATGAAATATCCGTACCGGCGGTCACCCATTTAAAAGCGTCAATCTCTCTGGTTTTGTTTGAAGGTGACAGGGAAGTCAGGGTTCTAATCCCAGTTATACTTACTAAGTTTAAAAAAAAATGGGTTTATATTATCCGTACTCGCAAATGAGGATAAATTTCCTCTAAATTCAACCTTCCTCATTCTTACACCGTCAGCGTAATTAATAAGCGGTTAATCCGGAAGGGTAATAAGCCACGTATCATATAAAAACGTCAACTTTGAATTGTAACAACCTAAAACTGATTGGGGGTGATTGGGGGAGATCCAAGTGTTTGACGCAACTCTTGCGGAAGTGGCTCTTAATTTGCTAAATCAAACCTCGCCCATCATTTAAGCGCCACGACCCTGATGGATGAGAAGTTCGGTAATTGAAAGTTTACTAACGTGACAGAAACACGAACCCGGAACATTTGAAATCAACCATCCTATTTTCCTTACCATTTTCTCCAAGAGATTGTATTTAGCTATTTCGAAACCTTCCGTGAATACCAAACTTGTGCAATAATGAAATAGTATTTATCGATTACTGTCGTGTAGTTTATTTATGTTTTAGCAAATTAGCTTCTGTTGTATGCTTATGACCAGAGCCCGGTTTTTGATGAACTAGGAATGACAAAAAACTTATAAAATGACTTAATAATTATAATAAAACATTGATAGTATAAACAATATAGCCTAAATATTCAACATGAACGCCTGAAAATTACTTAAAAATGACTCAAAAATTATGCAAACCAAGAAAATTTGACTTTAAATTTTAAAATGACAAAAATTTACAAAAAATGACTTATAAAATATTTATTCATACAACAACGGGATCATGTACAGAGTTAATATACTGTACAGTACTTGTGAACGCTGTAAGTGACGAACCAAAAAAAGGCGACACCATAAAAATTCGGGCCTTGGTCGTTAGTTTGGCATGTTTCTCTACAACTAGATGTAAGGTTATGGTTGTTTTATTTTAACTAATAACTTGTAGTGTTTAATTTACTTAACCCTCCCTCCCCCTTTGTCTATTCCGCTAATGCCACTGTCAGTGATGCTGGTGCTGGCTTTTGTTACCATTGTCGACCTTGATGGTCTTGGGGTAAAGTGTTCGCCCAGGACCCGATGTTCATGGCTTCAAATCCAACCAAGGTCGACAGATTTTTCTTGAGTGATAAAAATCCATAGCACAACTTCTTTTGGAGGGGAAGTAAAGCCGTCGGTCTCATGATGATTGTGGCATGTAAAAGAACCCTGGAAGGTATGAGAAAATATATCTCCCGGCAAAATTGGTAGACTTTTTCGCGATAGATTATAGAAATTCGTATGTGCTGATATAATCAGTCAGTTCAGAGCGTGCACGTTAAATACCCCAAATATTTATATAATATATATATATATAGTGTGTGGTGGTGTGTGTGTGTGTTGTTGCCGTGGTGCTGTTTGTTGCGATGGTGTAACCATCATAATCCTCATAATGATAACGGTACATTCAAACTTAAATAAGTTCCCAACACCCCAAGGATCGCCAACATTCAAAGATCCCCGAATATTCTCTCCGTGCAAGTCACAGTAAACTCTCGGAATAACGATCAGAGGAATGTCTCGCCGGGAGGTCGGTCATGATTGAAACGCGGACATCACGAGAACGACCCACACTGCTTCGTGCGCGTGCGTGTATGCATATCTGCGCACGTGCGTGTGTGTACAAGGACCCAACAGGATGGAAACACGCGCAGTCTTTGAGGGACGCGCAAGGTTGAGATTTTACGCTTAAGGAGCCCGCGTCAGTGTGCAAGCCGATAAAGGCATCCCTCTCGTATTTTATGGTTTATAAATTGACGCTTAAGTCGAGGTTCGAAACACAAAGGAATGTACAGAGTTGCTTAGAGGAAATGCACCCGCATTGGCGTGCATAGTGGATGAGGAAATAACATTTAAAAAAAACCACCCCCAGTGCAGCCGGTCGAGATTAAAACCTCAACCTCCCCGTCATTGACAATCCAAGTCTATACAAACCTGACGCCTTAAACCATGTGGCCATCGATGAAAGTTGATATTGTTTTACGGGAAGGTCCAATATAAGGAGAGGGCCCCTAGTTTTAAAAGATGCGATAAAACTCGCTAGCGAGACAAGTCGTTCTTCAATGATCTCGCTTGCCACAGGCTGATAGTTTTGAAATGTTTCTGTCATACTGCCAGTTGATGTGTTACAGAATGACGGCTACTCACTAACGATTGAGTTTTCAATCTGGCAACACTGGAAAACCGATAACGTTTCAAAAAAATTTGGGCAATAGGATTGAAACGCGCCATTGTACAAAATAATATGTAAACAAAATAAATCTATTTCATGATGGTTTAAATAGCAAAGCTATTGTTCCTGGATAGATCAGTGGTATAGTTAGTGTACAAGCCCAAAGTTCCGGGTTTGATTCCCATATACAGCTGTAATTTTTCAATCTAAACAATAAAAGAAGTGCACCATGAAAAACTATTTTTTATGAGTGAAATCTTCCATTTATTCGCAAATAAAAGATAATTGTGTGGAAAAATGAAGAAATTATAGAAGCATTAACTAAATGCTATCATTCAAACTCAAGCCACTATAGTTTAGGTGATAGCGTATCTATCTTAAGAGTCTGAGATCCCGAAATAAATCCTCGGGCATCAAAAAAATAATCTAAATAACAAGTATTAATTTATTAATTCTGTTATAATATCAATATAGTTTTGTTTTTGATTTCGCAACATTTTAAAAATGAACATGATAGGTAAGCTTATAAAGGGTTAACTACCTCAATAAAGCTCAATAAAATAAATCTTCTTTATTCTTATTTTTATTCCTCTCTCCCTATTTGATATTAGCTTAGTCTTCTATGACGACATGTTTCGGTGTTAACATACTGTATATGTTACACTATATTCAGGTCTTATTTATAATAAAGATGATATTCTGTTAAATGCGTGTTATCAAAAAGTTTGTGAAAATTTTTAGGGATTATATGTAAGCACCTTGTGTGGGAAGATCATGTCATCTTTATCATAAACTAGATAGCTGTTGCCCGCGGCTTTGCTCGCGTGGAAGTTGATTATATACAAATACGAAAATATGCATATGTATTTGCAGATTAATTTAAAATATTACGTTACGTTGATGACCATAACTTGACCTCAGATCAAAAATAATGCAAGTCCGATACAAACTTTCACCCCCTTTTTCATCCCTTATTAAATACAATTTCAAAAATTCCTGAAACACGTATTTATTTGTTTTACGTCAAAAACCGAAATACAAAATTTTGTTTATGTAAATTTCAAAATGACGGACTTTCATACATAAAATCATACATATTATCATCCCCTATTTTGACCCCTTTGGGGTGGAATTTTCTAAAATCCTTTCTTTGTGGGTGCCTACATAACAAAATGAATATACAGTCCGAATTTCATGCTTGTAGCCTTGATAGTTTGCGCTCGGCGATGATGAATCAGTCAGTCAGTCAGTCAGGACATGTTATTTTATAATCATAAATAAGGCCTGAAGACGGTGTCACATATATAATAACACAAAAAAAAAGTCGTCATAGAAGATCAAACCTAATATCAAATGAAGAGAAGGTAATATAAATAAAAACAAATATGAACAACATTAAAAAATATATATAATCACTTAATCCATTTTTAAATAACATATTCTTTATGTTCTGAAATATTAATATTTTGTTAAAATAATCGCCTACAAACATCATTTTTAAGTTAATGTACAACTTTTAATAAAGCTTGTTAGTTATTTTAAATAAGAATAAGAAGGGTAGTCTGTATAAACTAAATTTAAAAAAAAAATCTAAAATTATATTATCCTCTGAGCTCTATAGTAGATGACATCCATGCTACTGGCTGAGCTAAGAGGACATAATATTATCAAATATGTAATAACTAAAGTAGGTCTGTGTCTTTCGCTTTCCTGTAAAAAAAAACCAGTTTTACTATGAGATTGGTTTTACTGAAGGACTGTATAGTTCATCCAAATCACTGAAATAATTTTATTTTGTTTATATATGACTATTTTTTATTTTTTACGATGACGCTTTCCTTCCAACAAAATCATTTTCAAAAAGCTGCAACTGAATAGGGAAAAGTGCGTCCATATTGTTTTATTTTTCTCTTCTCGATAGATAATTCCTGTCTCGCATAGATAAGGTTCATAACGCATCAGGTGGAGAAAGTATAGTGTTCTTTTTATTTTAATATGACTAAAGTTCAGAAAAGATTCTAATAAAGAAAATAGAGGGGAAATAAAGACATTTATGGACTATACGCATTTTAACTGAGGAATGAATAAGATACATAATGTTAAAGGAAACGTCCCCAAATTCACGTGGAGAGAGGTTAGAAAACTACTTAAAATAAACCAACCCCGGTACATCCGACCGGACATGCAGCCAGACATCCAGCCTCAACCATCCCTGGCAAACTAGATACCAGACGAGAAAGACGCCCTGATCCACTTGACTACCAATATGAGTAGGTTATATTTATATGAGTATAGTGATAATTATCACTATTAACAATACACACATATTTCCAAACAAGATTTAAAACAGATTATATGCCGATGAAAACACACCACAAACAGTTAACTTGGACGGGAACTTTTTATTTTGTCCTACTTATAATATAATGCATGCAAGTGTACGTTTGTTTTATTTTAGTCTCCTTTTTTCCATTCGATTGTACGCCAATTGCACGCCGAGGAATGATTGCTTACGACCGCGGTTTTATTGAAACTAATTGCTCTTTTAAAACAATCATCTTTGAAAACATAAACATATTATTGTGCATATCAGACAACAAAGGTGTGTGTAGCCAACATCACGACTTTTAGCCTTTTAGTTATGATACGTGTGAAAAATATCTTATCCAGTGTCTGCCATTGAATATTAAAAACAAAAAGTATTAGTAAGTATTTGTAAAGGTGCTGATCCACCGAAATTTTGTGCGTGAACAATTGTGCAGCACAATTAGCCTCAACTTTTGTGAACATTGACTGTCTACACCAAACAACATAAAGTTTGAAGCACTGTTCATGAACAATGTGCGTGCACTAAAGTTGCGAATTATTTGTGCTTCACCAAGAATTTAGTATCCACCATCAAAAGCTCCAGAGCTTGAAGTTTTGGATGAGTTTATTCTTTGCTTTTCCCTTTTGTATTGCGCTAAAATTATTTTCCATTTACTCTGTATTTCTATGCTATCACAGTCAAACTTTTCACCTAACTCTTAATTTGCTTTGTGTTTTTAATTTCTATTTTTCTAATTTGCATCAGATGGATCCCATATTACAGTTCGAATATCTATTTCTTTTATAAAATTAATAATCTTTTCATTGGTCCATTCTATTACAAATATTTAGAAAAATATACTTCAACGAACAAAGACAGCGCAGCGCACACAATGTTTTCGCTCTGCTGGCAGAATCTAAACTGTAGTATGTGAACATTGTGTGCGTACAAGGTCTTTGTATCCACCAGATTGATGAGTGTTCGCACAATGTTCTTACTATAGTTCGCGAACTTTCTGCTTGGGTGCGTGAACACTTTGTGCATGTTTATTAGATAGAATACACCGGATGGAACTTTTTGTGATACACAGTGCAACAGCACGAGTGCGGAACTGCGGTGGATCGGCACCTAAAATAATTATTTTATATTTGGCACGTGGCTGGACCAGAGAGAAACGTGGTGTACCTGGTTTTCCACCTCCTTTCCTGTTACAGAATTAGGGTACGGCCAGACTGAGCGCGCGAGCGACTAAAATATAAAATAGAACACATTGGTTGTAATGGGAGGTGGCCACACTGGAGCGAGCAAGCGCGCGACCGAGCGCGCGCGCTTGAAAGATAGAACTGGTTCTATTTTTCAAGCGCGCGCGCTCGGCTCGGTACAGTCTAGTTTACAGGCGCTAAGCAATATTATTGTATGTTGGTTTATTAAGTGCTGGGGAAACTTCTCATTTTGACATGATATTTGTCTTTTTTCTATCAGTGATAGGTTTAATACACTTGCTATTATGGCCTAATTTAATTGGTAAGACCATAAATAATATAATGTATATATGTAAACCCGATATGTTAAAATACTTCAATATATTATAATAAAAGTAGGCCTTTACAAATAAGAATCACCATTAGTTTGGAGAGAGTATGAAAAAAACCACAACAATAAATAAGTTTTAAAAATCACCTTCAGTTCACACACTATTTTCTGTAAGAATTTTCGAGGAGCAGAGATGTACCAAGTGTCTTTGACAGAGACATCTTCTCTAATAAACTAGGGTCTGCTAACTACGCGCTCGCTCGCTCGCTCGCCAGTTTGGCCACCCAGTCGCTTGCGCGCTCGCTCGCACGCTTGTCAGTCTGGCCGAACCCTTACAGTTAGCGACCTCTAACAAAATACATTACTTCACAAATTAATTACATTAAAGAAGAAAAATAACTTCAATTGGGCTTACAGTCCTTGCATTCTGTTAAATATGTCATATAAAATCGATTAATAACTTAATCTAATTTACTGTAAGCCTAGGACTATAATATCCACTTAATCAAACATGTTCAAAAAAGAAAGGTGGAACGTACGAACGCTTAATAACTTTAATTTTTTCAGGTTTAAATGTAATTGTCAACTAAACATGGCTCAGCAAGGAATTATACTAACATGCATACATGCTAAGAAAGCTGATCTAAGGTAAAGTATACATTTATGTTACCACCTTCTATATATTTTTTGAAGGTCACGAAAAATACGTATACCTTGAACTCCAAATAATATTACATATATCCAACCATTTGTTTTTACTAGTTCATCAAGATGTCGCCATTTAAGCGAATAAGACTGCTTGTTTTTAGTTGATAACGAATATTTGTCCGCCAGGATCGCTAATGTTTTCAACCCTAGTTGATATTTTTCTCTGACGGTCACTAAGCTTCCCCCTCTCTTACTTTCTCTCACCTCCCAACCAATGGGCGTTATTGAAAGAAAGAATGTTTTTAATATATTGTGAGCCCCACTTCCTGGGTCACATTATCGTAATAGTTAGTGTTTTATATACTGTAGGCGGGTAATGAAACTAACTTTTTAATTTCAACCATATAGACCTGTCCATTTGCTTCTCCTTCAAGCCCTTTGAATACACGCAATCAACCCCACAAACGTCAAAATTATCAATAAAATTATAATAGAAAGGGAATTGTGAATACAAAGTAAATATGAATATAATTCACTCTTGTTTTGTTTTTTAATTGGGTGCTCTGCGTTATATACAACCGTCAATATTTTTGTAATTACCATCTGAATTAAACCAGAGGGCTCTAAGCTTGTACTAGACTATTGAAGCGAGTGCGGTTTGAATGTTTTCGTTGTTCATTTGTTTTGTTCCGTGATCGCCCGGGAAGGCCGATGGTTGTTTAATATTCAGGATGGTCTGTTTCCTTGCAGTTGGCCCGACACGAGGAAAGGGTGGGGAGGAGGGGAGGGCCCTTCAGTGGTGGTGGTAGTAGTAGGTTCCCACGTGCAGCCAGAACTAGCTCCGGGCCGGCAGTTCCCATCCAGACGGCACGAGATCGTTCCATTACATGGTTGTACCAACCAGTGGCTCCTCAGTTGTAGGTTATATTATCTTCTTCTTACGTGCAGCCAGAACTAGCTCCGAGCCGGCAGTTCCCATCCAGACGGCACGAGATCGTTCCATCACAGGATTGTGCCAAAATTGATTATTGGTGACCAAAGGATAAATAAGAATAATAGTACAGTAAAATTGGCGTCAATTTTTCAATATAAAGGGGGGAGGGATAAAGAATCAAGAACGATGAGTCTACCTTATGAAGAGGGCAATTTTTTTAGAGAGAGGTGGGGGAGGGCGGGGTGAGAAACTAGGGCAAAATGCATTTATATCTCCCAGTCGTGGCTTGGATTTGAACCCCAGCCTTCCCGCTCATTGTCCATCACATTATTCTTGAAGCGAGTCGCACGCCATTTTAGAACAGTGGATGAAAGATAGTAGTGGGTAGACGACGAACACAAGCTTTCACACCCCTTATCACGGCCACCAACTTACAAGAGTGAAATTCCCCCCCTGGTTATTCCCGCCCTCCTCCATCCTTTTCCTAGTTAGCCCCGGAACTACCTTTTTTTTATATATATATATACCACTGCTAGATATTCACTAGATCAATAATTTAAAAACAAATATGTTCTCTATTCTTAGCGAATCAGCTCCAAGCAACATGATCGTGCAATATGGCCGCCGTCAGCGCGTGCGTGATGAAAATTGGACCGGGAAAATTATCTCGTTGTTGCGAAGGAGCGCGCCGGCCCTTATGGTGTGGATATGAAGGCAAGGGGGGGGAAGAAGGTGGAAAGGCTAGTTCACAGTCTTAAGAGGAGTGGTACATTCCATCATACTATAATTTATTATAGTACATTTTTAATTAAACTAATTCATTTGCAAATAAATATGTTATTATCCATACATATGATAAAACTCTTAAGGTATCTCTCTTTATTGTTATGGGGTTTCTAGTTTTTTTTTGGGGGGGGGGATATAAACGATAAGAAGACAAAATAATAATTTTTATAATTTTTGTGTCTCTGTCTGCATGTTTGTTTGTTGCCAGTAAACTCAAAAAGTACTCATTGATTCGAGATTATTCTTTTTTTTTATTGTACTCCTTAATTTTTTGAGAACAGGGTAATATATACCTCTACTGTACCTATACAGTACACACTATCTCACCAGCACGCAAAGCAATGTCTAATGAACCCGGCGTAGGTAGTAAACATACGCCATGACTGGTTGGCCCGGGTCCAAAGGATAACACTTGATTCGTGCAGGGGTTGAGGGTGGGGGAGGGGGGGGAGCGAGTTCGTGTTTATTCGGGAATCTTCGCACATGCATAAAGCACTGCGCTAGACTATATTTCCTTCTTTTCTACAATTTAATGTTGTGAGATGTGTTGAAAGCGACTGTTGCGAATAATATTCTTGCTCATTGTTTGGTACTAAGCCAACAGCATAATTTTGTTTGGTGTGATAGGACGCTCCTTAGAGAACCACCGTTAGCGTGCTTGCATATGCGTCTTAAATCAAAGTATATTTCAGCTATTCCGTGGTTTTTGCGTGTAAATTATGTTTATTTAGTTTTGTTTCCTAGATGGTAAATTGGAATGATTTATCTTTATGTGTGAGAGGCAAATAGAGATAAAATTAAGTCACCGCTGCCCCCGTCCGTTCCCCTTCCCAATCCCCCCTTTACACCGCGTCTTACTTTACGTTATAGCTATTCCCATTTTATCACACTAATGAGGGAAGAACGAGGAAAGGTACACTTATAGAGGAGACTGAGTGTAAAACCATTTAGGAACAAGCAATTCCAGTACACCCGGCTGAGTTTGTAACCCTGATCTCGCCGTCATCACCAAAACTCAATTTTAATTTAGTTTGAACACTCATAACCCCACTGGCATTAAGTTATTTTATATTAAAGATATTTTATATTAAAGATAATATGAAGGCAGATGTATTAATTATTATTATTATTATTATTATTATTATTAGCCCTACTATATTTGTATATTATCATTCAAATATAGCTACAAGCTCATCTCGAAAGAAACCTACGATTACTCTTTTTTAACCTTGACACACGCACATTATTCGCTGGTAAAACCTGATGGGCGATGGGCGATTTGTGACATCTAGACATTGACGGGTTCTTGGGCCTATAATCTACGAAATTGTAGAGATCACCTTGGGATTTTAAAACATCCATTTTATCTGCGCCATACTTGTCAGAAGATAATCCTTTAGATGATGATTTAATACAAGAAACATAATTTTTAAGCCACAAGAAAAGTATGTCTAATCATATACAAAATATCACACGCACCGGCGATCACGGGTAAAAATTCTTAAATCTCATCTTGACTGACTTGTCGGTGATGAGGAGGCCAAGGTTCTAATCTTGAGTGGGTGTATTGAGGTGAACTTTTCCTCAAATATTATTCATTTCATATTTGCATTTGAAAAATTACACATAAACACTGAAATCTAAACCAGAGCCCTTTCCTTTATTCTCCACTACTCAACCACTAAGCTATCTTGAAATTCATCCCATGCTTAAGATACTCCATCACTCATAGTTTAAGGCAGAATGTGTTATATACGTGTGAGATTATTGGCAATTTAGATATGTTAAAAAGTCATAATTATATCTTCATTGCTACCCCATTAGTGTATACATGCAAATGGCCCATATGGGCAGTAAGACTCGAAACAATGACTAATAGGTTCGAAACCCGTACAACTTGTGCCATGGCATCTGACGCAATTTTTTCTTCTTGAAACAAAACTATTGTCCCTAATATCTTGACGGTAAAGTAACAAATATTAAAAACCATGATTTTGTCTAGAAAATTAAACTTTACCCTTCTATTGTTTGGTTGAATTACCATGTCCTCATGCTTATACATTTCAGTTTGAAAATAGCGCGACACCTTATCTCAGAATTATGCGTTTTCCTACTTAGTAAAGAGTCTCTAATTCGATTCCCGGCATTTTAAAGTCGAGTGACATTATAATCAGTTGGGTTCAGAAAGTCCACTTTAGCGAACGAACTCTAGTACGATATTAGTTTTTCTCAAAGAAACGGTAGCCTACATCATGGGGCCCACAGACTAGACGTCAAGCTCATCTAATCTGATTTTCTGGTGATGGAGAAGTCAGAGATCAAATCCCGGGCTGAAGATACTGAAGATAGTTTTTTTCTGAAATGGTTAACCCTTTTAACCAGCAAATGTTGATACAAGTGCTATACAGTCTACCATTCGTATTCCTACCCCATTAGTTTAGTTAAATGCAAATAGCCCGGATCAGTAATAAGGCAAGGTGCACAAACAATAACATAATCTTGTTTATATGGAAGCCTTTACTTTACAAGTCAAGGTAATTTCTCATGAGTTTCTCCTTATTTCGAAGAGAGTGGTTTTTTAAAAAAAAAAAATTATCCCCAGTATTGAGTTGTGTTCTAGCCAGGAAAGTGGGGGTATATTAAATATATTTAATAAGCGTGTTGTTTTGTTGCAGATCCCGTTAGAGGGCAGCAGTGGTGCGCCATGGCCCACGCGCCACCACCGCCGCCTCCTGGGACTCGCTCCACCGCTGCTCTCCTCGGCCGCCTCTCGCCCATGGTCTGCCCCCTGGCCAAACTGGGGCGGGCGTCCCCATCCATCGACCACCCTCAGGCTTATCACCTCGACCGTGGCTACCAGCTGCGGGCCACCCCTTCCCTCGACCAGGCCTACCAACTGAGGAACTCTCCTTCCATAGAAAATCCCTACCAACTGAGGAATTCCCCTTCCGTGGATCAGGGCTATCACCTTAGAGGGGTGACCTCTGTGGAAACATCTTACCACCACCTTGCCAAGTCATCCCCTTCTCTGGAACAAGGGTGTCCCTTGAGGGGTTCCCCATCGTTGGAGCAAGGCTACCACCTCAGGGGGAGGAACTCTCCTTCCTTGGACTGCGGCTTCCAGCTCCGGAGCTCCCCCGCACTCAGGAGGGCGTCTTCCCCGACGTTAGACCCTCTCCAGTGCTACCACCCGTCAGATCAGACGTACGGAGTTGGGGGGCACCACAAGCTCGTCGGCCGCTCGTCACCGTCGCTAGACCAGGGCTACCACACGCTGGTCTCCCCTAGTCCTGGCCCGTCCACGCCGGGGCCGTGGACGGACCCGCACCCCGTACCCCCACCGGCCCCTCCAGTGACGACCTCTGCGTCGCCCTTCAAAGGGAAGAGACTCCATGCGAAGAACTCTCCGTTCGACCGCCTCCCGGATAAGGCGGCGCTCAAGATCTTCGAGTGG
This sequence comes from Timema cristinae, assembly GCA_039000515.1. NCBI lineage: Eukaryota > Metazoa > Arthropoda > Insecta > Phasmatodea > Timematidae > Timema > Timema cristinae. The sequence goes on along the minus strand of JBCFYV010000012.1, from coordinate 70,553,797 downwards.
CTGGACAGCAGTGACCTGTGCGCGTGCGCGATGGTGTGCCGCCGTTGGGCGCACCTGGCTTGGGAGCCTTTGCTGTGGCGGACGATCCAGCTCAGGGGGGAAGGGGTGTGCGGTGACAGGGCGGTGAGGGGAGTGTTGAGGCGATTGTGCGGCCAGGGTAGGACCGGTGCCTGCCCCAGCGTCGAACGTGTGTTTCTCGGCGATGGTGCCAAACTGACGGACAAGGGTCTGACGCTGCTGGCGAGGAGGTGCCCGGAACTGACGCACCTGCAACTCCACGGCTGTGCGGCGGTCTCCAACCCCGCATTATTCGAGCTGGCTACCAAATGCAGTAACCTGCAGCATCTCGACCTCACAGGTCAGTTGTGTAGATACATGGGAGACTCGGCAGGCGCTACTCTTTGGGGAGTGCTTCAGCTGATAGGCTTCATTTTCACATCATGTTTGATTAAAGATTAATATGATCCTGATTTTAATAACCAACAACATATAGATTAGTATGAAATAATACTGTTTGTGATAATGACATTGAAACATTTCATTAGAGTCTTAAAAATAATAAAATATTAAGCCTACTAGGATTTAGCATTTTCTTGGAAGACTTAATTCTCGGTATTTTCTTAGAATCAATCAGTTTTGCTTGCATTTTATTTCCTTTTACCTTTAGTTAGAAATAATTCAAATAATTATGCGTTTCAGTTATTTTATTTTATTATAGATAGTAAACTATAGGTATGGTAAGACCTATTTAATTAAACACGTTGGTGCTGAAATGGCCCTCCGAGGAACTGTCTACCGGAGCTCTGAGACCCATTATTTAATAAAGGGTTTGTTATTAGAAAATAAGTATACCTCGAGCATCGATGAAAGGGAAAGATACCAACATGTCCATATTGTATTTAAAATGTTACATTTTAAGTTTAATAACTTAAACAATAAATGTTACGGAACTACGCACGGACTTTCTCACTCCACTGTTTAAAAATTGATCTTATTTATTCAAACTTCGTAGCGCTATACTTACGTTAAACATGTTTTGACTCCTGAATTTAAATTTTATAATTTTCTTTTTAAAGAGTTAAAGTCCTCATTTGTATAATTGAACCAAAAAAAAAAAAGATCTATATTGGGTCCCCAAGGGTCAATACTTCGTATTAAAATTTCTACTTCCGGTTAAATTTTTAAAATTATTTTAGGGGTTTCACATCCTATGGTTATAGTATGTTTATTAAATTCCTCATTTATAAATATAAACCAATAAAAACCGTAAATATTAACTATTGAGTCTAAACTGATGTTGTACAAACATTTCTCCTAAGATGTTTAAGGAAAAACAAACTTTTTGAGATACTTACTTATCTATTAATTACTACTCTATGGCATTGGAGAATTATTGCGTTAAGGCTTCAGTAGTATCTCTGTACAACTAAAGCTCACAAAATTGTATTAATATATTTTCCAATATCTCAGAAACTATTTGTTTTATAAAAATATATTTCATTTAAAAATTTTCTATCTTTAATAATACTACAATTTTGCAATGATAAGTTATTTAGTATTTTAAACAGTTGTGGGGATAAGGAAATTTCCGCTTCTGTAAAGTACCCTAAAAGTTATTTTCATAGGACTATGAAAAAATAGCCATTTTGTTTATAGTCTTGCTCAACGCCTAGATACGAATTTTAATCAAAATCGTTATGATAAAATGGATTTTTCTCTTTTCGCTCTTTACTAAACTACTTTAATTTTAGGGCACACAGACGACATTGCAAAAGCCACCTTTTAGGGCTCGGGGGGGGGGGGAGGGGGGGGGGGGGGGGGGTCATGAAACGTCGACATCCATCAACATCTCGGGTTAGAGTTTTTTTACGGTTGCAATATTTGACCTTTAGTGTTCGAAAAGTTAAAATATATATATATTTGCATTTAGCTTGAAAATTATTGTTCTTATAAAAATACGTTTCAAATAAAATATTTGTATTATAAATAGACTTAGGTCCTACATATTTGCAATGATAAGTAATTTCATATCTCAAATATTTTCAAATATTTTCGGAGATGTGATAAAAAATGTAAATTTACGGATCAGACCGGAACCCTTAAAATAATTTTGCCGAAAAAATTAGAGTATGAATTTTGTTTATAATATTGATCAATGCTTAGAAATGAGATTTAATCAAAATCGATTTTTATCTTTTCATCCTTCAGTAAACTACCCTTAATTTTAGGGTTAGATATCCAATTCCAAAAACTTGGGTCAACTCTATGAAAACCCTAGATATCAAGGTACAGACAGACAGATAGATAGACGGAAATTCGGGGAGTCACGAAACATCTTTTTTTTTCAAAATCCTGAGGGTTTTTTTTTCCGGTCACAATTATTTCTTTACGTGTAAGATAGCGAGAAAGTAAAAATGGAATTAGCTCATTTTCAACGACGTTTACCGTTAAAAGGTCTCAGTTATGATATCAAAATAAATGACTATAAACATTGATTGATCTAACCTTCCTCAAACAAACAAAAAAATTTTAATAGGATCATTACAGAACATTCTAAGATAGTTGAGGCTTATTTTTAGGATTTTTGAATCTTCAGAACTAACATTCCCATCATCATATAAATGAAATAGGATATGTATTTATTTGTGTGTTTATGTGTAGAGTACGTGACTACCTGCGCGGATGACTACAAAGCCAATAGTCCTAAAAAAACTGAAACTTTGCATATGTACTAAGGGAAAACTGAGGGGCCAAAAATCCTAACTTTTTTACTTCTTTATACATTACAGGCCTGAAGACTTAAATCACGTAATCACCGGTTTTTGATGTAAAGTTTTCCAAATTTGTTCACTCTCACTATGTCCTGTTGAATTTAGTAGTGATTCGTTTTCCATTGAAATTCTTCTCGAAAGATTAATCTGAACCTTCAAAATGATTTACCACTAATAAAATCTAGGTACTTGCAGCTAGTGCTTAATACAACTAAGATATTTTAGATTCATAAGGTTTTTTCAAATCTTGTTCCTTCATATATTCACGCATGTGCACATTTTTATCCTATTCTCCTGCTTTATAACCCTGTCGGACAGGTGAAGAATTAATTTGTCCAACATTTCTATTTTCCTTCTTGATTGGCCAATACCTGTGTAATAAACCGGTTATGACATCACCACTTACAAAGTAAATGATCTATTGAGTGTATAATTTTATCGGTCTTTTATAAAATATAATTTCCATGAATAGATCCGCTTGATTATTTTATTGTGTCCATCAAGTAAATTAAAAGGCGTTTCATCTGATACATTTAGTTTATCGTTCAGGAAGTTTTAACATATGAATTTTATTCCTACATTTCTAGGCCTACCGTTACGGTTATCACAGATATTGTTTTTTTATTAAAATATAAATTCCCTTTTTTTATTTCCATTTATAGCTTGCACTTTCCTAATACAAATACCTTTATCAACACACGTCTCCAAACTAACTTAACCTAGGACAGCACACCTAATACTATACGCCCAGTACTCAGGTGTTTGAAACTCGGTTGGGTGTATTGGTATGATTTTCAATACAAAAAGTATTCCCCAATTTTCTTACATTCATTTGAGGGTACATTCTCTGTGAACTCTACCTTCCTATTCCATTCCCAATCTGAGTAGATACACGTATAGCCCGGATGGGTAGTAATACTCAGAGCTTTGGCATGCCAATTATGTGTTCGCCCGGAACTTTTACCCGACCAAAACGCGCTGAAATACAGGACAATAACTATGTTACACAGGACCTCTGGCACTACTTATAATAATACTTAACACCGCGTCTTACTACCCGTTCGGGTTATACGCTTTTAAGTACTAATTACTATAATGGATTAGGAATTGGGAAGGTTGAATTAGAGGAAGTGAACCCGCATTTGCGTGGAGGAAGAGTGGAAAACCATTTAGGAAAAACCACCCCCAGTTCACCCGACCGAGATTCGAACCTCGGTCTCCCCGTCCTCAGCAGTCGGGCTCAACACGACAAGCGCGTTAGCCAACTACGCCACAGAGGCGGGTACACTACTTAAACTCCACACATTCGGGTGATGTTTTCATAATTAATTCAGAGGAGAAAACTTGTACTGAAAAAATAATGGTAGTTATCACTAAATAACCGTTGGTGACCTGGTGGTCTAGGGGTAAGGTGTCAGACTTCTATGCTGGCGGCAGGGGTTCAATCCTCGGTCCCGGCAAAGATTTATCTGATTACCAAACCCTTCCTTCACCTCTGACAAGACATCTTGTAAATGTGGGGAATGCCAGGCCTCCACCGTGGTTCGGATTCCACGTTAAACTGTAGGTCCTTCATTTCATCTCACAATCACCCTACCATTACACATTAGCGTAAGTGCGTATAGTCCAAACGGGTAGTAAGACGCGGTGCTAATAATAATAAAAAAAACAACTAAATAACCAATGAATCGGCAACTACAATTAATAAGACGCACGCTCATCGAACATTGTTTTCATCCTTTTTCTCGAATAGTTAAATTTAAATTTTGTTTGTAGCACTATTTAAAAAAATATTTCGTTGTGTATGAACTAAGGGTTTGATGTAGGCCTGCATTTTGACTAAATCAAGCATATATGTTGAACTATTAATACATTTGATTAAACTTTTTTTTTTCAAAGCAAAGATATTTAGAATAAATTGAAAAATTCAACCTAGGTTCTAGACATGGAAATCGAGCCCAGGACCTTTGGATTAGCGCACCAATGCTCTATCACTGAGCTATCCAGATATCGCCCCATAATCAGGGTCATTCTTATCTCATGTATCGTAATAAGGGTCATTCTTCACTCTTGTCCCTTTCTCGGGGTTATTCTTCACTCTTGTCCCGTGTCCGAGAGTAATTTTTCAATTGATTCGAATATGACCCAGTTACGGCTGATTTCCGTAATTGTGATCATTCATCCCCCGAACTTCGCCTTTGATATATTTATACTTACTTTTTTAACTTTGCTTTCTTCAAAAAATATTTAGTTTCTTTTATTTGAAAAATTAGGAAATCCCTCCTCTCTTCGCTAATGCAAAAATGCTAGTAGAGTATATCATTTGCACATGCGTCTGTACTTACACATCCGTGAAAAATATCACCTAAGCTATTAACAAATCACGCCCAAGTTTCCATGATAGCTTCTTGTTAGGTAAATAGTCACGATAATGGTTATTCGTCAGGATGGACACACTCGGGTAGAATTTGGAAAAACTGGAAAAGTCACAAAAATATAACTGTCAGAATAATCAAGGTAATTCTAGGGAATTTATTAATTCATCAAGGAAAACGGTGTATTTGGATATCAGGGGGTGTAAATTCTTGTGACAACACTTTGTCTAACCTCAAACAGCCTTAACAATTCAAATATGTTGTTTTGTCAAGGGAATTAGAATTTTTTGGTGAGATCATCTTTTTTTGATATTTTGGCCCTCCCGATAGTTTCCATGCTGATAGTTTAGTTGTACATAATTAAGTACGTAAACGTCGCTTGTGAGTACGGAATTGCAATGGTAATATTCTGGCAGTTGCAAACATTGCTACACACTAATATATTCTTTGATCAACTCGTATAGTCTGAAGCTGTAATTTGTGTTAAATTGAGTCAATACTAAAAGTAGACGCTTCAGTGGCCGCATGGTCTAAGGCGTAACTCTTGCAATACACTAGTATGCCGATGATGGGGAGATCGGGGATCGAATCCCAGTCGGATATAATTAGGGTGGTTTTTTTTTCAAAATTGTTTCCATTATACCTCTACGCAAATACGGGTACCCTTCCTCTAAAATTGCACACAGTTCGCGCTTAAGGTGCGTATTCACTTGAGCATTTTACTCCGAATGAACCGAACGCACACGAACGAATGTTCAAGTGAATACGCACCTTTATTGTTGACTGCCGCGCCGCTATGAGGATCTCCCTCCCTGATACGTGTGAACTTTCTCGACAATGTTACCACATTTTGGTTGACTCGGCCTGACACGCATAGTAAACTGAGTGTTGTTACATGAAATATACGCTATTAGACGTCCAATTACTACTACTTTTTATAAATGTAGCCAAACCTTATTGTGCGATTGCACGGACCTCCTGTGAGATATTTAAATGTTGAGTTATTCTGGTTGATGAATAGGGCCTAATTGCTAGTCCATATCAAGAAGAGGGGGAATTGAATCACCCCTAAATGTATTATTAATAATGTACTTTTATATTTCTCCTCGTTGCTTAGGTTAGTATCTTAATGGAATATTTTAAAATAAATACCATTTACAGCCTTTTCTTGACTTGACTTTTTCTGTTGAGGGGCTTTAGCACTGGTCTCCACAGGTTAAAAAAACAACCTTTCCACTCACTCCCCTTTCCATGGTCCCCAAAACAATATTTTTTGGTAATGCCCTAAATAAGTGTATGTCCTACTAAGGCGGGAGTGTAGGAAACGCGAGAAAAGGTTTTTATATCAAAATTTTTGTTTGGTCAAAATAAATCAAATATCTCTTCAATATATAGTTAATTTCTCTGACCATGGTGATACTAACAGTTCTTGAATATCTTATCAAGAGTGTCCTGGAATTGAATGACAACTTTTTCTTCTAATCTAAAAAGTTTCTCATCTAATACCACTATGCTCATAACAAATATTTATTTTACGTTAATGTCACTATGTGAAGAAAATTAAATTCTTTGTGTTTCTACTGGAGCAATCTTTTATTTATTATAGCCAACAAAAACGCTTTGCTATAAAAATGTCAATTAGATTTTAAAAATTCATTGGAGTGTTTAAATATTTTTAAAATAAAAAATAACGAAACATAACCCTAACCTGGTGTAAACTGTTAATTTTATCTCCACTTAATGGAATATCACTAATAGAAAATAATTGTTTATCTTTAATAAATCTTGTGACAAGAATGCAAGAAAAATGTTATAATTAAGAGATTTTTTATTGATATCTCTGCAAACAAAATATTGGAAAACAGTATATTGTTTTGTTTCGAAAACCTGAGAAAGTCGGTTAATTTAAGGACTCATAAAATACATCAACCCTGAATATATTTGTCGGCTTCAAATTCAAACTAGCGTTTATAAATACCAAATTACATGATCTTACTACTTTTACTAAAAATAACATTTAACTACTTTACACTTCTCTATGTCTTAAAAGATGGGAATTTCTTGTGAAAAAGCTGAAAAACACCAATATTTTAATAGTATATAGTGTAATCCATACGTGATACATCCTGTATAAACAATTTTAACATAGTTATTGAAGCTTAATCCTTTAAAACGCATATTAAAATTGCTCACACAAACAATAAAAATATGATAGAAAAAGTTTCCAGCAAATAAAACGTTCAAATCATTTAAATAAGGGTAAGCATTACCTTAATCCTGTAATAGATTAGGCCTAATTTTAGTATTTTTTTACTTTTTTTTAGACATATAATAACTACCAAGACATGTTTTCGTAACAATGGGAAGTAGGGGTTTTTCCTTGGGGCCCAAACCCCTACGAAATGTCAACTTATGTTACATTTAATTAAAGAATATCTTTCTTCAGTGGCCGCATGATTTAGTTCGTCACTCTTGCAATAGACTAGACTGCTGATAAGGGTGAGATCTAGGTTCTAATCCCAGTTAGGTGTACTGAATGTTTTTTCCTAGAGGGTTTTCCACTCTCCCTCCACACAAATCTAGGTACACTTCCTCTAAATTCAACCTTCCTAATCCCTAATGCATTAGTGTAATTAATATATAGGCGTATAGCCCTAACGGGCAGTAAGACGCGGTGCTCATATAAATAATAAATAATATTAGTGTATATTTTCATTACATATAATAAAAAAAATAATGGTAAGCTATTAATGAATCTTAAACAGATCATCATATAATCTATGCATTATTGTAATCTATGCTATATCCAGCCTAAGTTGACGATTGAGTCATACTGTCGTCTGAGGCTTTGCGTGTCTGCTGAATCCGGCGTTTTTTACATTCGGCTATAAGAATCATACCGAATGAACCTGTACATTATATAACTGAAATCCAAAGTTTTAATACCACATCTCTAAAGGTATTGCTGGGTATGCAGAGAATGGTACAACTTTTGTCACGCTACTAAAATTATTTTAGCTTGCCAATCTTAAGTACTTTTAAATAAATAATATAAGAAGGCGCAACACCAATCTGCATCATCAAAAAAAAATTGCAACGTAAAAACAGAGTCAGTCATCTCAATAACTATATTGATCTACTCCATTGGTTCCCAAATCTTCCAAGGAGTCCGCCAAAATATTTCCGTAATGGCGGAATTTTAACGAACAGTTTGTGAAATTTTGTGACCCACATTTACAAGACAATAATATAAACCTAATTAAGTTTCTGTCCATTATCTCTTTAGAAAACTACGCTTACTTTTTCTACACCCCCACCAATAATTTATTTCACTTTCCACAACAGAAACAGGCTCAATGTTGAAAGTGACTTGAAACTTTACTTATCGTCTGCGGTTTACCGACTTTAAGGCTTTCTGCCATCCAAAGCAAGCGCTTTCTTCCCACTAAGTCCCGCTAAGATGTGAGTAGATGTTAAAACTCGTAAACATTTTTAGAAACTTAAATTGGCATGGAATTTTGTGACTACAGGAAGGGATTTTACTTATGTCAAAGCAGCAATTTACAGCGCCACTTTAAAATAAAACATGTGAAATGTGATAATATTGTGACAGTAAAGCTAAGAAAATGTTACTATTTTGCTTATTTAATTTAATTTTTAATTTTTTAAATAATTGTTTAATTATTTGACTTTATACTCACGTAGTTTCAATATTATTGCATGATTTTTGTTAGGGTATCCCACAGTTCCATAATAGGTTAATTTAAAGGTATTAAACCTTTTGATTGCAATTTATAAATACAGTTTATAAAAACTAGGTATAAAATTAAGTGCGTGGCTATGGATATTTATCAGGGGATTCGCGCAATTTGGATGTTTGTGAAAGGGATTCGCGAGTCTAGAAAGTTTGAGAACCACTGATCTAGTAAAAAAAAACCACTACTGTAATGTATATTATTGACCCCGATAGTCATGAAAGGTTGGACCATAATGGTCTTAAAGAGTGAGTGCTCTACTCACCCTTCTTCACCACTATACACCACTTGCCGTCCTTTTACACTCTCTTACACCCCTTCACCACTTTCTCAAGTCCTTTAATCTCCTCTGCATTCCTTCATCTCATTCTCCATTCTCTTAATCCCCTTTCAATCACTTTACTCCCTCTCTCACACCTTCACCGAATTCTACACTTTTTAATCCTCTCTACATTCGTTCACCCTCTCCCCTTCATCCATTCCTTTAACTCCTCTCTCACCTCTCTACTCCATTCCTTTAATCCTCGTTCCATTACTTCACCCTCTCCCTAAACCCTTAACCCCACTCTTCATCCATCTTCTATCAACCTCGTTACACAGCTCTCCCCTCCTTTACCCCCTTTCGCACACCTTCAACCCATTCTTCATTCCTTTACCCCCTCTCCTTTACCCTAACGTTCAAACCGTAGCACTACTTTCTATCCCTTCAATCCACACCTTTATTCCCCTCTCCATCTCTTTACCTCTTTCCCTCACCTTTCATTCTTTTACCCGTATCTCAATCTCTTTATTCCCCTTTCGCCCCCCTAGTCCTGTTTTCATACATTTACCCTACTCTCCATCTCTTTACCCTCTCTTACCGTCTCTTTATCCACTCCCTCGTTCTTTCAATCCTATTTTCTCCACCTACACCTTCCCAATCCTTCTCTAGCCTTAGTACGCTTCAAAATTGGATTCAAGAAACACACCTAGATAGCTAAAGATAAAAAAATAACAAAGTGCTTTGAACCTTTCTCCCCACACCCACACCCACACCCACAACTACCCCACCCCCCACCCCCCCACCCCTAAATATCCTAGATGCGTGCCTACATGTGCGTTCATAGTTTCTAAATTCTGCATTCAAGCGTTCCAATAGAAAAATAAATTATTGAAAGTTCAGCTATATGTGCTTTTTTAAATGTAAAAAATAGTTTATTTTAGATATACTAATGTTTAGTTAGTATAAGTGCGTTTACCAAGGTGGTAAACACAAATGCATTCCAAAGAAATGCATTTATTGCACCAGGTACATTTCCACTCCAAATTATATTTTTCCTTCACGGGGTATACATTTCTTGTTAATGTCTAACTGTAGGTGAGGCGTAAAACTGATTTTCTAGGACTATGAGAGGTCACTTTCTTTGTTGTAGAGGTATTTATTAGGTAGTTTTATAAACGGTCTGAATATTATTTCGAGCTCAAGGTATGCCACATTATTACATGCGTATGTGCCAATATATGTGTCAGACATGTTTTGCCTCTGGACCTTTGAGTATTATAGGTTAAAGGTGTTATTAGCTTTAACATGAGCTAAGAGTCTTCTTCACCATCTACAAATATGTCGTTATGTTAAGCGTCTTCTTTGCCATGTACAGATCTCTAAGCTTGGTCTCAGTCCTCTTTGCTTTATACAGAGCAGTGAGTTAAGATCAGCTTTATAATTTACTTTGGGCCAGCCTTTCATGCATTTAAATTATTTCTACTGTCGTATCCCAACAAAGTCATGCTCACTTTTGACAAATCAATTTTATTGCTCCATATTAGTTTCCTAACTTTGGAACAAGATTGAATTTTACTTAAATGGCGATTAATGGGATGTTTGGGTTGATATTAAATGATTTAAATATTTTTTTAATATTACATAATCAAGGACGTAGCTGTGGCTCAATTATTAGGGTGAGGGGCAAAGTGACTTTTTTTTAGCACTGCGTCTCACTACCCGTTCGGGTTATATACGCTTATATACTAATTACGCTAATAGTTTTAGGGTTTAAGAAGTCTATATTTAGACGAGGTGTACCTGAATTTGTGTGGAGAGGGTGTGGAAAACCACTTGAGGGGGGGGACTCGGTATACCTGAGATTCGAGCCTTGATCTCCCCGTCATCGGCGGTCTAGTCTACTGCGAGAGTAGCGCGTTAGACCATTCGGCCAGCGGAGCGGCTAAAGAAAACTTTAAAAAATGTGGTATGGAAACGTCTCGGGGGTCTTGCATAGATAGTCTGTGTCATATTATTTGTGACATCACAGGCCACGGAAATAGCCGTCTACAGGTGAACAAACAGCCTCTTATGTGTCATCAGCGCATAGCTTACAATATTTCATATATACTATACTACTACTACTACTACTACTACTACTACTACTACTACTACTACTACTATTACTACTATACATATTTAATATATAATTTATGTATCTAATGAAAACGTGTATTTTAATTAATTGTAGTATTAGTTGGCATTTTGGGGGCATGGGGTTCATAACCCAGATTTCAGCTTGCCATTGTTTACATTTTATGAACTCGTTTTTGTGCATAGGTTTTACTTATTGTTGATAATATTTTGTATTCGTTTTAAGTCACGAGTGCTGTATCATCCATTAACTGTCAATAAATTATTAGCTAAGGGCATTTTTTTTATGGAAGTATAAGTTATGCTTAGTAATTTGTAAGCGCTATTTGCGTTGTCGGTTCTTAAGAATATACTTGCTACACGTTGTGATCAATACTTGTGTCTGTAAGATAGACAGTGGTTTGGATTTAGTCAGAGTATCACTATTAGGACCGCGTCTTACTACCCGTTCGGACTTACGCTAATGTGTAATAGTAGGGTGATTGCGGGATGAAATGGAGGACCTTCAGTTTAACGTGGGATCCGAACCATGATGGAACCCTGGCATTCCACACATTCACAAGTTGTGATTAATATACGTCTTGTCAGAGGTGAAGGAAGGGTTTGGTAATCAGATAAATATGTGCCGGGACCGAGAATTGAACCCCGGACCCCAGCACAGAAGTCTGACACCTTACCCCTAGACCACCATTTCACCTGATTTCATTAGAATATCAGCTTAGGGAAAAACCAATACTATTTTATACCCACAGCGGTGACAGGTTGTTCCTATGAGTTAGGCTCGCATTTTACTTGTTATGTTGAAATTTAGACCTACCCGCATTTGTGTGGAATGAGAGTGGACAACCATTGATTAAAAACCATCTTATTACATCGAGCTGAGATTCTAACCCTAATATTCATGTCGCCGGCAACATGTACTAGATGAGCTGACTATTTAGTCCGCGTGCCCACTGGTGCAGGTCTGTTCTGAGTTGATTGATGGTATGGGGGTCCAAAACTCCGTTGTGGTTTTATCCTAAATCTTACCGCAAATGAGACCTCATATTTTTCTTAACTACCCTTATCATTTATAGACACAAATAATTACCTTTAAAAATAAAAATACTTGTCCACCAAAGCTGATGAAATTTTAACGGAAAAAACTCGATAACGGGCCGATGGATATTTTTAAAACTTGTGTTATGTCTGTAATTAGAATAGACGGTTTATTTAAACGTAATGTCTCGGTCAAACTAACTTGACAGAAAACAAAGATTGTTAACTATAGCTTAGCAAAACATATTTTAATTGTTTGAAATATATTATATCGTGGCAATTTATATAGAGGATCGACGAAAAGGGGTGAAATTCCGATGAATTTTTAAAATGGCTTATGCGTGTCTTTTTTTCACAACTAAACCTAACACAAAATAAATTCCAGCCGTTACCTCATTTAATTTGGTATTCAGCCGTTATCTAATTTCATTTAGTGTTCCATTCTTTTATTTTATCATAGCAAGGCCGGCACTTTCTGAACCAACATTATACATCAGTACACGACTTACATATGAACTTAGCTAAATACCCAATACCCCATTCGTCAATTCAGCACTGTGAAATTGGAAAACCCCTTATTTAATCAATGATAGATTCTTCAGCATTGCCAGAAGTCAAGCAGTGAATGAACCCTTAGCTCGGTAGCTAGACGCGCTACTACTGAGCTAAGCGGTCTGACATAGACGTCAATTCATTTGCGCGAAAGCCTTGAATGTGTCTAAAGGGTGGGTGGTCTCAAATTACTCTCTTGTTGTTTTGTCTGAGGAGATAAATTGCCCATGAGTCTCGTAATGATACGGTTGCGAATAAAACTCTCCTAGATCCCTTATGACGCGGTGAGAGATTGCCGGGAGAACAAAACACTATCGTCATGCCTTTCCTTCCCTCCGACCCCTTTCATCTCTTGACAATCTCTATAAACGACCTTAAACCCTCTTGTCCTTGTATAAATATCTCTCTCTCTCTCTGACGTAATTTTAGATTGAAATAACACAAATAGAAGATAAAGATATCTTTTTATTTTATTTAGTTATCCGAGGTATTAAACGTGTCCTTTCTTAACCGACCTATATCAACACACGATTTAAAAATTAACTTGAGCATAAAACAGACATAGCACCCAATTTCTCGGCTGTCAGTAATTCTTCACTGTGAAAGGGTGTTTCACCGATGATAGATTTTTATTATGTGCCGGGAATTGAACCCAAGGCCTTTAGCTTGTCAAAACGTCTTAGTTAAAACAGTAACCGAAAGAGAAGACGCCTCTAATAATAATATGATTCGTAGCTAATATACCAAATTTTAATTTTTTTTGTTTTCAATAATTATTTTTTAATTCGTTGTGCACTGCGCTATGATACTCGTCTAGACTAGCCACATATAGTTACACTAATGGAGTAGGGATGGGGAATGTTGGATTTTACAGGAAATGTACACATATTTGAGTGTAAACTAAGTTTTTTTTCTCTCTAGCGAATGCAATTATGGTTTGTCGACTAGACATTCCTGGTCTTCTGCTGGTAGTGATGGATATATAACCGTCCTAATAGGTTGGGCCACCATGTGGGTGCGGTTACTTCAGCCCATTGAGATGGAGTGAAGACAGGGGTGGATACAAATCATTTTCATAGGGGGGGGGGGGGTCATAATTATAGCATAGTTACTTACAATGCTAAATTTCTATTTAAAGCCATTTAATAATTTCTCACTCATATTTGGTCTTATGTATGTTTTAAACCGTGATCATCCTTTCCAATTTTTTAAATTCAGATAGTTTTTATAAACTATTCGGGGTGGCCCTCCCTCTAAACAATTTTTTGAAAAGTGGTCTCTTCTAAAAACTACAAGTAGTTTTTGCCTTTTTTTTAAAATTATAAGCCACCATTTAAAGTGTTCCTCACGTAGACATATTTGAAATTTGGATGCCCTTCGAAGGTATTTAGAGTGATCCTTACCTTAATTTTTTAGGATGTTTAGATACCTCTCGAAGATAATCTTTGAAGTGGTCTCCCACTGACAAAATTTTGAAAATTGAATTATTTCAGAAACAAGGCTTTTTGTGGTGGTACTCGTTTGAAAATTCTTCATAATGACATGCATCTAGAAGCTATTTGGAGTTTTCCTCCCCATGACATTTTTGAAATTTGGATTACCTTGGATTGGAAGCTATTTAGAGCTTTCCTCCCTTGACTTTTTCTGCCAATTAGATAACTCTAGTATAGTAGTTATTTAAAGCGTTCTGCCCGGCAAATTTTTGGCAATAAAATGCATCTAGAAGCCATTTAGAGTTTGATTTAAGGTCATATTTCAGCTTCATATTCGATAATATCGGAGGATTTAAAATATATCTAAGGGGGGAATTTACTCCCGAGAGAGGCAAATTATTTACAGGGGGTTCCCTACAGTTCCGCCACTCCTGCCGTCCACACATATTCTATATTCATTATTCGTGGATGAACTGCTCTCAGGCGATGATTAGTCTTCTTTAATGTTTAGTAGTTTGCCAACTCTATGTGAAACAATATTCCTTACTCGCTATACATGACAAATATTCTTACATGAAAACGAATATTTTTTCCACACTTGTGTGAGTCATATTAAAACATTTTATTAAACGGACGAATAACACACGTGTTCGAAAATTGAATAAACGTGGATGAATAACGCACATGTGGACCCGGCTTAAGAGGGGTCTGCGCGTAAAAAGAAAAAAAAAATATCTGTGTTGTATTTTCTTTCTAAAATTTGAACTTTCATTTTTTTTATATTAATTCTCTAACTTTCAGAGTGGGGTCAACTGACCCTTTGACACTTCCCCCCCCCCCTTTAATTCGCGCCTGAGTGAAGATGATTGTTTGGTGCCAGTAGAAGTCTTAAACCTAACTTAAGCCTAATTAACAAAGCCATTGTAACCATAGAAACAACTTCTCTTAGGTAAAAAAAAACAACAAAAAACCATGGTACCACTGAGAATCAAACCCGTGACTTCTATATTAGTAGCCAGGAATTATGATCACTAAATCAAGAGGCCATCTGTAAAGTATATGAGGAACCATTTATAAAAAATATATCCTTAGTAAACCACACATGAATTTGAACCCCAACCTTTTTGTCACCGGCAAACCAGACCTGACGAACCACATGCCCAGCGATGCGGTCTGGGAGTTGTGATTTGGCTAATCTAGCAGTTCATTGAGTTAATAGGGAGAGAGTGAATAATCGAGATTTGGACTTTAGTCCTTCTCCCATTTGACCCTAACTTACTGTAATTTCTTATACTGAGACTAGAGTATATATATTCAAACCCAGCTCTACTTCTTTACTGCGGATTATTATAATGACATCATTAATAAATGTATAAATCATCTTTACACATGACGCCAAAATGATCTGATGACGTTCTATTTTAGGTAAAGGAGCGAGAAAGTTTGTGCGGTGCACCCATATTAAAAATAATCAAGATATTCAACTGTTTCTTTTTGGTTATGAAAGGGTTCTTTGTTGTTTATTTTATATTCACCTAAAAATTGAAAGAAAGAAAAAAGTTTAAAACTACTAAGATGACGGTGGGCTTTCTAAACACAAAAAAGTATTTCTTCTCAAAAATATATTTCCTAAATTTTGTATATACATCTTTTAAAATTCTTAAAACCACTTTGTATATCAAAATAAAGCAAGGAGGAATTTTTGTGGAACTTTTACGTCGGACAAATATTTATATCTACCCTTTCCTTCGTTTATCACTTAGTTTTTCAAAAACAATTGACTTTATTTTAATTTTAAGGGAAAACCAAATTATTTTCCTACATCAAATTGATAGCCACTGATGAAATTCCGTGGGAATATTCACCATATCAGTACACATTTTAATAAATGGTATGGAACTCTTCACAGACTTTCTCACTCCATTGTTTGAAAAATATTTACTCAAAGCTCATAATATATTGGAAACGAAATAATATACAATAGCAAACCCGAGCCTAAATTGCGCTATACTTACGTAAATAATTTTTGACTCCTGGTTTTAAAATATATAATTTTACTTTTAAAGAATTAAAGTCCTCATTTGTATATTTGGACCAATAAAAAATATCGATGTTGGGTCCACAAGGGTCAACACTTCGTATTAAAATTTCTACTTCCGGTTAAAATTTCCGAAATTTTATTAGGGGTTGCATATCTTCAGGTCATCGCATTGCTATTAAATTCCTCATTTATAAATGTTAACCAATAAAAAGGATAAATATTGACTATTGATTCTAAAATGAAAACGATAAACCATTGCTACGCAAACATTTCCCCTAAGAGGCTAAAGGAAAATTAACATCAATTTTTTTACTTACTTACTTACTCTATGACATTAGAGAATTATTTCGTTAAAACTTAAGTGGTATCTCTGTACAGCTAAAGCTCACAAAATTCTATTAGTATATTTGCCAATATCTCAGAAACTATTGGTTTCATACAAATATATTTCAAATAAGGTTTTTTTTCAATAGCGCTACAATTTTACAATCATAAGTTATTTGGTATCTCAAATATTTGTGGAGTTATGGAAATTCTTGCTTTTGTAAAGTACCTCAAAAGTCATTATCATGGGAAAATTAAAATAGCCATTTTGTATATTAATCAACACCTAGATACGAATTTAAAGGGGTAGGGTCATGAAATGTCAACATTCATAAAAATCGTGAGTTTGATTTTTTTTGACGATCACTATACTTTCATTACCTACAAGGTAGCGAGAAAGTAAAAATATTAAGGATTTAAAAATATTAATTTGTAGAAAACTGCCTGATGGGATGAAGAGAGTGTTTGGCCTCCGTTTCGGTTATCTCACAGGGTGTCTCAAGCTCTTGGCCAGCCTTATACTCATCCTTATACCACTAGTATAGTTAAATTCGCAAAGCCTTAAGAGTAATTAGAAGTTGTGTGACCCCCCTACTCCCCTGCCATCGCCCCCCACACACATACACTTGAGTATTTATAAGGAAAATAGTGGTATGACACAATCGCCACTCTCCATATTAGTTGAACATACTGGGTGACAAACAGCTTCCCTGCCTCACTCCTCTTCCTATTTCTACCCTGTTAGTCCCTCCATCTTTCACCTTCGGTCTCTCTCTCTCTCTGTCCCAGATACAGGTTTGCAAACAGCCTCCTGTCCCTCCAGTTGATGTCGATCTTCCTGAGTATTTCCATCAGTTTCTTTAACTTCACTATATAGAACACCTTTTACCAGTCAATGAAACCAATGTAGACCTATTTTTTTGTTTCATTAAATTGCCTGGAAATGTTTTCGAACTAGGTGTGTGTGTTTTGATTAAACTGTTTCTGTCTTAAGGTACGGCCAGACTGAGCGCGCGAGCGAGCGAGCGCGCGAGCGACTAAAATATAAAATAGAACACATTGGTTGTAATGGGGGTGGCCACACTGGAGCGAGCGAGCGCGCGAGCGACTGAGCGCGCGCGCTTGAAAGATAGAACTGGTTCTATTTTTCAAGCGCGCGCGCTCGACCCGGTACAGTCTAGTTTACAGGCGCTAGGCAATATTATTGTATGTTGGTTCATTGAGTGCTGGGGAAACTTCTCATTTTGACATGATATTTGACTTTTTTCTATCAGTGATAGGTTTAACACACTTGCTATTAATGGCCCGGTTACCTGGCGGTCTAGGGGTAAGGTGTCAGACTTCTGTGCTGGCCGCGGGGTTCAATCCTCGGTCCCGGCACAGATTTATCTGATTTACAAACCCTTCCTTCACCTCTGACAAGACGTGTATTAATCACATCTTGTGAATGTGGGGAAAGCCAGGCCTCCACCGTGGTTCGGATTCCACGTTATACTGTAGGTCCTTCATTTCATCTCACAATCACCCTACCATTACACATTAGTGTAAGTGCATATAACCCGTACGGGAAGTAAGATGCGGTGCTAATAATAATAATAATAATAATAATAATGGCCTCATTTAATTGGTAAGACCATAAATAGTATAATGTATATATGTAAACCCGATGTGTTAAAATAATTCAATATTATAATCAAAGTAGGCCTTTACAAATAAGAATCACCATTAGTTTGGAGAGAGTATGAAAAAACCACAGCAATAAATAGGTTTTAAAAATCACCTTCAGTTCACTGAGCCAAGATTCGAACCTTTGCCTCCTAGTCAAAAGCTATCGAGTGCAACGCACCATTCCGCCACTGGTGCTGCTAATCTGATTTTAAAACACTTCAGTACAGTACCATACGCATTTCTCAATTTATTAATTGGATGCACTTCTACTTTTTTCTTTTTTATAAATACACAATATTTTCTATAAGAATTTTCGAGGAGCAGAGATGTACTAAGTGTGTTTGACAGATACATCTTCTCTAACTAGGGGGGAGGGGGGGCGGTGACCTAGTGGTCTAGGGGTAAGGTGTCAGACTTCTGTGCTGGAGGTCTGGGGCTCAATCCTCGGTCCCGGCACAGATTTATCTGATTACCAAACCCTTCCTTCACCTCTGGCAAGACATCTTATGAATGTGGGGAAAGCCAGGCCTCCACCGTGGTTCGGATTCCACGTTAAACTGTAGGTCCTTCATTTCATCTCACAATCACCCTACCATTACACATTAGCGTAAGTGCATATAACCCGAACGGGAAGTAAGATGCGGTGCTAATAATAATAATAATAATAATAATAATAATAATAATAATAATAATAATAATAATAATAATAATAATAATAATAATAATGGCCTAATTTAATTGGTATGACCATAAATAATATAATGTATATATGTAAACCCGATATGTTAAAATACTTCAATATTATAATCAAAGTAGGCCTTTACAAATAAGAATCACCATTAGTTTGGAGAGAGTATGAAAAAACCACAACAATAAATAAGTTTTAAAAATCACCTTCAGTTCACTGAGCCAAGATTCGAACCTTTGCCTCCTAGTCAAAAGTTATCGAGTGCAACGCACCATTCTGCCACTGGTGCGGCAAATCTGATTTTAAAACACTTCAGTACAGTACCATACGCATTTCTCAATTTATTAATTGGATGCACTTCTACTTTTTTCTTTTTTATAAATACACAATATTTTCTGTAAGAATTTTCGAGGAGCAGAGATGTACTAAGTGTGTTTGACAGAGACATCTTCTCTAACTAGGGGGGAGGGGGGGCGGTGACCTAGTGGTCTAGGGGTAAGGTGTCAGACTTCTGTGCTGGCAGCCGGGGTTCAATCCTCGGTCCCGGCACAGATTTATCTTATTTCCAAACCCTTCCTTCACCTCTGACAAGACATCTTGTGAATGTAGGGAATGCCAGGCCACCACCGTGGTTCGGATTCCACGTTAAACTGTAGGTCCTTCATTTCATCTCACAATAACCCTACCATTACACATTAGCGTAAGTGCGTATAACCCGAACGGGTAGTAAGACGTGGTGCTAATAATAATCTAACTAGGGTCCGCTAATTACGCGCTCGCTCGCTCGCTCGCGCGCTCGCCAGTTTGGCCACCCAGTCGCTTGCGCGCTCGCTCGCACGCTTGGCAGTCTGGCCGAACCCTTAGGCTACGTTTGTAAGGGTTCGGCCAGACTGCCAAGCGTGCGAGCGAGCGCGCAAGCGACTGGGTGGCCAAACTGGCGAGCGAGCGCGTAATTAGCGGACCCTAGTTAGATTATTATTAGCACCGCGTCTTACTACCCGTTCGGGTTATACGCACTTACGCTAATGTGTAATGGTAGGGTTATTGTGAGATGAAATGAAGGACCTACAGTTTAACGTGGAATCCGAACCACGGTGGTGGCCTGGCATTCCCTACATTCACAAGATGTCTTGTCAGAGGTGAAGGAAGGGTTTGGAAATAAGATAAATCTGTGCCGGGACCGAGGATTGAACCCGGCTGCCAGCACAGAAGTCTGACACCTTGCCCCTAGACCACTAGGTCACCGCACCCCCCTCCCCCCTAGTTAGAGAAGAATGTCTCTGTCAAACACACTTAGTACATCTCTGCTCCTCGAAAATTCTTACAGAAAATATTGTGTATTTATAAAAAAGAAAAAAGTAGAAGTGCATCCAAATAATAAATTGAGAAATGCGTATGGTACTGTACTGAAGTGTTTTAAAATCAGATTTGCCGCACCAGTGGCAGAATGGTGCGTTGCACTCGAAAGGTTCGAATCTTGGCTCAGTGAACTGAAGGTGATTTTTAAAACTTATTTATTGTTGTGGTTTTTTCATACTCTCTCCAAACTAATGGTGATTCTTATTTGTAAAGGCCTACTTTGATTATAATATTGAAGTATTTTAACATATCGGGTTTACATATATACATTATATTATTTATGGTCTTACCAATTAAATTAGGCCATTATTATTATTATTATTATTATTATTATTATTATTATTAGCACCGCATCTTACTTCCCGTTCGGGTTATATGCACTTACGCTAATGTGTAATGGTAGGGTGATTGTGAGATGAAATGAAGGACCTACAGTTTAACGTGGAATCCGAACCACGGTGGAGGCCTGGCTTTCCCCACATTCACAAGATGTCTTGCCAGAGGTGAAGGAAGGGTTTGGTAATCAGATAAATCTGTGCCGGGACCGAGGATTGAACCCCGGCCGCCAGCACAGAAGTCTGACACCTTACCCCTATACCGCCAGGTCACCGGGCCATTAATAGCAAGTGTGTTAAACCTATCACTGATAGAAAAAAGTCAAATATCATGTCAAAATGAGAAGTTTCCCCAGCACTCAATGAACCAACATACAATAATATTGCCTAGCGCCTGTAAACTAGACTGTACCGGGTCGAGCGCGCACTCGCTCGCTCGCTCGCTCGCTCCAGTGTGGCCACCCCCCATTACAACCAATGTGTTCTATTTTATATTTTAGTCGCTCGCTCGCTCGCTCGCGCGCTCAGTCTGGCCGTACCCTAAGTCATGTGCTTAAAAACACTGTAAGAAAACTGTTGATAAAACCATACATAAATATAACAATTTAAACATAAGGTTTTAAGAATTGACCTTGTTAGAATGGGGTATGTAATAATTATCATGTGGAACCCCTTCCATCCCACCCAAGATCCTACCAAAGATTTGAATCTTGGCCTCTCCAGTCACTGGTAATCACGGCCTAACGAGCTCTGGACTGGAACGTTTCTACACATATAATTCATTCACGAGCTTAGTTTACCTGGATGACGGCTAGAAATGGTACTAGAAGTAATCCCTAATATATCACTACGCCAACAGCTGACATCTATCACTTTGGATGACTGTAATGAAAACGGATGGTAATATATGAATGTGATAGTTAGCCACAGTAATTTAGGCCAATATTATTTATATATTTATTTGAGGACGGACACAAAATTATGTATCGTTTTATTCCACTTAAAAAAATAAAATTCACATCACTTTCACAAAAACTTCTAACGAACATAGCTTCAAAATGGCGACTGACGAATCTAAACCATATGGTTGAACATAACGGTAAACAAGTTTTTTACAATGATGCAGACACGCAGTTGATGAAAATATTTTTTCAGTTAAATATTTCAAAATAAGATGAAATAATCATAAAATCATTTATTGTATGTAAAAAAATTACAACAATTTTCTCTTTTCCAAGTAAATACGATGCCTGTATTAAAAGATATTGATGTGTGCACTATATTACACAAAATCAGTGTCGTTCCAATACGAAGAATAAGTACTTTTAATTATGTTTAAAATATTGTTACTAGTTGGATAAAAAGAAATAATTTAAAAGAATGAAATAGTATGAACAAACTTAAGTTTACGTTATTTTAAATGTAATATATAAAAGGTAATTAAAGATCTTTACATTTATAACAAAACAGTGATCTTTTACAAGTTTTGGCAACACAAAACCTAAACATATGATTTTCGAACTGTCATCCAGGTAAAAACCTATCGTGAACGGACTTTATTTACTGTCAGGGAATGAATGACCAATCACCAAACTAAAATTAAACCACTTGCACTGAATGATGTTCGAGGATAATGAGGATGGGGGTATGATAGGCAGTGGGAATGAAGGTTTGTTGTGATTTAAAACACGACAGGTGTCACTTATTAAAACTCATAAAATCAGCTATTATCATATATTGATATCGACTACTATTTTTCGCTCTTATTATTATTATTATTATTATTAGTGGTTTTGGTCATATTTTTCAAAAAGATTTGGGAACATATTGACCTCCAGTCCACTTTGTTAGCTACACCCTTGACCTCGGACAGCGCGACTACCGGGTGGTTATAATACTATTGCAACTTTGCGTCTAAATGTTCGTTCAAGAATTTTCCCTCATATCATGGGTTAGTTGGGGTTTTCTCTCTAAAGTTTTTAATTTCTAGCTACCTCAAAGGTAGAAAAGTATTGTGATCGTCAAAAAATAATCGGATTAGAGATTTTTATGAATTTCGACGTTTCATGACTCCCGAATCATAAAAAGTGTTTTTTTTGCATTTTCGTCTGTCAGTCTGTAACTCAAAAGTCAAAAGTAGAGCCTAAATTATTTTACTGGTCCGGCTAAAACTTTGTATCTATGGTTTTCATAAGGTTTCCCCGAGGGATTTTTGGAATTGGCCATCTAACCCTAATATTAAGGGTATTTTCCTTAAGAGTGAAAAGAGAAAAAAAATCTATTTTCTAAAAATTGGCCCTAACGATTTTTATTAAAATTCGTATCTAGTCTTTTCGATTCGCAACTATTTGAGATACTAAAGAGCTTATCATTGCAAAATTGTAATACTATTAAAAATGAAACACTTTTATTTGAAATATATTTTTATAAAACTAACAGTTTCTGAGATATTGGCAATTAAATTAAAACAATTTTGTGAGCTTTGGTTGTAAAGAGATACTACTTAAGTTTTAACGTAATAATTCTCCAATGCCATAGAGTAATTAAATATAAGTCTCTAAAAGTTTATGTTGTTTTTCCTTTAACCTCTTAGGGGAAGTGTTTGATACAGAAACGATCTATCTCTATTATTTTAGACTCATTAGTCAATATCTACATTTTTTACTGGTCTAAATTTATTAATGAGGAATTTAATAGCAATGCGATAACCATAAAATGTGGAAAATTTTAGCCGGACGTCAAAATTTTAATACGAAGTGTGACCCTTGTGGACCCAATATAATGTTTTTTTGTCTCAATTTACAAATGAGGACTTTAATTCTCTAAAAATAAAATTATAAAAATTAAAACTGGGAGTCAAAAAATGTTTTACGTAAATATAACGCAATTTTTGCCTTGGTTTGCTAGTGTATATTATTTCGTTTCACATATAAATTACGAGTTTTGAGTAAATATCTCCATTTTTAAACAATAGAGCGAGAAAGTCCTTGCGTAGTTCCGTACAATTTTTTTTTATAATATGCATGATCAAGAGTTGATGGAAAAATACGACAGTGGAAAGACTTGCGTGTTTTTGTTTTTTACGACACAAACTAAATCTAAAATTATTGAAAATTTTCCCCTCAACGTTGTGACGCCAGGGAGAACAATTTGTAATATTGACACAACTTAATATTCCTGATGGAAAAAGTGATGTGGTTCTCAATAATTATATAGTGGGATCCGCGCCTGGGCAACAATTTTTCTCGAGAAATTAAAATTGTGATTTATCTTTTCTACATTTGCATTTAAGTCTTTTAAATGTTGCTTTCACACCCGTTCGTTGAACTCTCTCGTTGTAACAGCCGCGGTGGATGTTATTTTGCAAGAGGAACAGAATAAGTACAGCTTAGTGAGTTTATACATGAACTCCACCGTTCATGTGTTGCATTGTGGTTTTAAAGGGTTAGGGGGAGTATAATCTTTATTGTAATACGTTCTTCTTTACGTCCTAAATATAAATACCTATTTACCATTTCCCTTACACTTCTTCTATACTGTCACCATACAACACAAGCTAAATTGCAAATCTAATGTTTTCTGAACAGACAATAGAGACCACGGGCTCATTCGTGACTACCCAACATGACGTCAACTTAAGATTTGTCCACGCACGCGCACATGCCATCGCGAAACCCTTAAGGCTCATGCAGTATTTCATCAGTAGTAATCCTACTTGTCAGACTTCTTAGCTCGGTTGATAGCGCGTATTTCTACTTAGTTAAAGAGCCAAAGGTTCGATTCTTTGCATGGTCCCTAAAATGTTTCATTCGTGAAATTGGGTTTTCCTTTATATTACGAATAGTTGATGGTTGAGGAACTGAATTTTGTGTCTGTTTTATTATTATTATTATTATTATTATTATTATTAGCACCGCATCTTACTACCCGTTCGGGTTATACGCACTTACGCTAATGTGTAATAGTAGGGTGATTGTGAGATAAAATGAAGGACCTACAGTTTAACGTGGAATCCGAACCACGGTGGAGGCCTGGCATTCCCCACATTCACAAGATGTCTTGTCAAAGGTGAAGGAAGGGTTTGGTAATCAGATAAATCTTTGCCGGGACCGAGGATTGAATCCCGACCGCCAGCACAGAAGTCTGACACCTTACCTCTAGACCACCAGGTCACCTGTGTCTGTTCTAGAATTATTAGTTTGTAAGTACTGTTTATGTTGATTCAGAAAGGAGTTGAACATGCACCAATGGTCCTAGTTTTTAGATACTAAAGTGACGTTTGGTTTTTCATCCTAAAAATAGCTTCTCCTAGTCTTCAGAAATTACCATCGATCAATAGATTATAGAAGAAAAAAAATACTTGAAATTATTAAACTCAATGCAAGTATTTCTGACAATTTTTTTCTAATAGCTATAGATAAGAAATGTTACATCATAATCGTGGAGAGTATGGGAAAACATCGTATGCGGTATACCCAAACCAGGTGCGCACGACCAAGATTAGAACTTGGACCTCCCGTGTTACTGACAATTCATTCAACTGCGAGATTAATGTCTTAGACCACATGATCAGCAATGCGAGGGCTTTTTTTTATAAGTCTACTTCCTACACTAACTAACACAGGAGCACAATATGAGGTGAATGAATCTTAAAATAAATTCACAAGCATTTGTTTGATTAGAAAATGCACCTCGTCCCTCCAAGCTCTCAATTGATCTGGCCGAGATGTTAAGGAGACGCCTACCGGAACATTTATACGCTTTTCAAACACCCATAAATTCCGCGTTATTAAAAAGTAGTTTGTTCTTTAAAAGTATAGTTCACACGCAAATGAGGTTGAAAGTTATAAAACTGTCTCTATAGAATCAAATAACTTATATTAATTATATAAATTTTTAAATACCCATGTAAAGGTGAAATTAGCTCAGTTTCGACATTTTACGAGAAATGTCGTGGATTTGAGATCAAAGTAAATGATTATAAACAAAGATCTAGCATTCCTCAAACATACATACATTACATATATACCTAATAACGCCGTTCCCTTACGGGGTAGGCAATAAACTGTGCATATATCTCAAAAAAACAACTCCATACTTAATCCATCCTCATTAACTTTCTCCACACTTCTCTATCCTTGCAAACTCTCTTCCTTCAAAAACATCCATACAACTAGCCATTCTTAAAACTTATGTTTCTCTTTTTCACACACTCATCTAGTCTTACAAGGTCCACCCTTTTCTTTTGATCCACACACGCTACCATTATATATTTATTTGCCTCGTCACTCGATCCACACTGACCCTCTCAACATGCCCAAACCAACGTAACACGCTTCTTAACATTTACCTATTGGGTACCATTCTTTGCCACTTAGTAGTGAAGCGTCAGGGTAGGCAGGATAAGCTCAGCTATTCTAAAAGGTTTTGAAAAAGGAGAGAAAACATCCCTTTACATAAAACTGGTGTGAAATCGAAATTTTAATGGTAATTTTTTTAAAAAGTGTAGTGAAATTTATCAAGCACGTGAAGCTAATGTGTCATTTCCTTTTGGCAATATAAGTTGATGATACATTTCCGCCATGCACACCCGAAGAATCAGGCCTTCGGGAAGTTATTGGAGGTTAATGTGCACGCAACTATTTCTCTTCCATTTCCGGAGAGCCTGATGCTTGCCTCGGTTACCCACAGGTGCTCGGGTGTGACCCTGTGGACTGGTATGCCCCCGTTTGACTACTTCCGTTATAAGTAGTACACAGGGCTGGGCCGAAAGCCCACGTCACGAGCTTGCTCGTGGCGGTGGCCCAGAAATGGTTTGGACTCTGTAGGGCAGTGAGTTTAATCGCCGACGAGTGATGGCGTTGGCAGACCGGTGGGGTCCTGGCTTTCGGACCCGAGCCTCTCTGTTAGTGCGGTGAGCCGTTTTGGAACTCCGGTGATAACCTGGACAGTTAGTGGTGCATGTGCTAGAACACGGGCGCCTCCCCTCGTAAGTACGAATAGAGGGGAACTACTTTCCCACACGCAATTAACGTAATCCCATTCCCCTACACACGGGAAAGAGTGGAGATCGCAAGGTCACTTCTGTGAGTGTAAGTAAATAACTCTGGTTACCACCCTGAATAGGTGGTAGGCACGAGTCCCTGGTGCCGGTCATACCAGTGGTTGGGGGAGGGGGGAATTAATTCTCGCCTCCTCGTATATCTGGCCTGATCCGGATCATTTCACCCTTCTGGGTGGGGGGTTGGAGCATAATTATTAGGTACCGACCTGCACTGGGCCTTGATGTCCAGGGTGCTTGACTCACCATGAGCCGGTGTAGCTGGTCATAGCACGTTAAATAGGAATATTCATCTCAGCCACTGAAGGAGACCAGCAGGCCGGCTATTCCCGGCTCGTGGCTGTTATATTCTGAGCATATACAATGTGTTTCAAAGGCTTAATTCAGTATAGATCAGTTTAGTTTTGTGATTATAGCTTTCATTTAATTATTTTATTGAATTATTTTAAATTTCTTATAATAATATATATGAGTAGGCCTAATGTTTTAGGATTTAGTATATGTACCGTAGAATAAATGGGAGACGCTCAAGACATCAACGACGACTCTTTCGGTTCAGTTCACTTTTTGTTAGATAATTCTACTGAGGCTTTATCTTTTGAACGAAAAGTGCATTTAAAGGAAAAATAGCAAGACCAAAATTAGATATTTCACGGAAGGTAGAGCAAAAAAAAAAATATATATATATATTATTATAGACTATTATTATTATTAGTAGTAGTCGTAATAGTAGTAATAGTAATAGCAGGAGTAGCAGTAGGAGGAGGAGCAGTAGCATTAGGAGGAGGAGGAGCCGTAGTAATAATAGTAGTAGTAGGAGGAGGAGTAGTAGTAGTATATACTTTAATTTAAAAAAATCCTCATTTTGACATCGTAAAGTGTGCCTCTTTATGAGTGCTTATGACTCAGCTTACCCGAAACCTTACTCCTTCACTACCCATTCATTACTGACTCCGTCCATACGAGTTCAAATAAATGAAGCTATTAATTAATAGGTTTTTAACAGAAAGTGTTAGAGGGTTGAGGATTGTTTTTAGTTGTTTTTGAAGCTTTACAACTGTCATTCACATAAAAAAAACGCAGCATGAGGATATTTCTCGTCAAGTAGGCGGCACCCTTAGTCATGGAATTCAAAATTTGTTGTAAAATACACAAGCATTGGTTCAACAACATTTTGTTAAACATAATGAACTGTCAATTTCCTTATGGCTTATTTTAAATACTTTTGAGCATTCCATTGACATAAAAGGGTTAGTTCTTAACTTTCTTAGCGTCCCACTACCCTCCTTGGTTATTATCGTTGTTACACAAATTGAATAAAGACGAGAAAGGCATAATTTAGAGTAAATGCACCCGCATTTGCGTGTTGAAACCTTGAGCTGAAAACATACTATGAAAAACACCTAAACTCACTCAGATGGATTTCGAACACACATCTTTCCCGTTATCTAGCAAACCGCGTGGCTAACAGTAGGGTTTTAAACACCCCCTGGTAAAATTACTAAAAATACACTCTTTATATGAGATTAATCGGTCAGTGAGGCCTCGTTAATAACATCATAACCAAACAAAATATAGGGTTTCTCCATTAATATAGTGGTGTGGAACATTGTCTATTTCCTGTTATTTTTTTCCTCTTGCCCTCGTGGTACCTCTTCACATTTGATAACTGTTCATTTTAATGTACAGTTTCCTGTATAATGAATGATGGCGTGACTCAACAGCCGACGCAAGGCTCTTTTTCCGCGTCAATGAAGAATATTAGGAATGGGGGCGGGGAGTTAAAGAGTGTATACATGGAGGTTTCTTCTCCATAATAAATATACTAATTAGGTATATTGTTATCAAACCAGCCCCCTTTTTTTTATTGTTGGTCGTAAATGTGTTAGGGTAGTAGGGCTGATGTGGTTTGAAGCCAAGTTTGATTTTGGAAGGATGTTATTTACTCTCCTTGTTATTATCAATATTAATAATATTTAGCACCGCGTCTTACTACCTGTTCGGGTTATACGCTTTAAGTACTAATTACGCTAATGGACTAGGAATTGGTAAGGTTGAATTAGAGGAAGTGAACTCGTATTTGCATGGAAAGAGAGTGGAAAACCATTTAGGAAAAACCACCCTCAGTTCAGCCGACCGAGATTCGAACCTCGATCTCCCGTCCTCGGCGGTCGAGCTCAACACGACAAGCGCGTTGGCCAACTACGCCACCGAGGCGGGTTTGTTATTATCGATCGTGTACTGATATTTTAGTTCGGATAGCCTAAGTATGTTTTTTATTAGTTCATGGTGATTCCCGAGCTCAACAATAAAATTTGTATAAACATTTGGGTGCATATTCCTAAGGACTTGCCCTAACCGCCATGTTGGCTTATGCAACTCCCTCTCTTCCATGGTGTGCTATAATTGCGAGGGCACTGACTTGTATCAATTTTGAATAGTATCCATTCTAGTGTCCCTAACTTAATCTAACCTAACTTAACCTAACCCATGGTATCCAGTCCAGTGGATACAATTCCAATTTTTCATTGTAGTAGCTTGTTTGAGAACTACTGGAATGAATACCATCCCAAATGTATACAATTCCACTCCCCTAATACGATCCCCTGTATGGTTTAAACTGAGTTTGAGACGTCATAATAGTTCACTTTAACAAGACCTATCTGCTCAATAGTTTATTAATGTGTCATAACCTGTACTTTATAAACATCATTATCGACTAAGACTGAATGTAGTCTTAATTCCAAAATCAGGACAGATCACCTACACAATATATCAGTTCATTTATTTATCCCTGAGCCTGTGATTTCTAAAAATATTGTGAAGCGGTGAATAAATAGGAAAAAATAAAATAAATCAAATAAAAAACAAACATATTTGATGTATCGAGTCAATCAAACATATTTGATACATTGAGCAAGGAATTGTGTGAAGAGTAACGCTATAGCCATTTCATGTTAAATTTATATCCCACATGGCGGAGGATTTTTTTTCATTAGGTATATGTCAGGATTTGACATCTTGATTAGTTCTTGGACTTAGAAGCAAGGGTAGGTTTACTTTTTATGTCTTCGAGCAAGATTGCACTTGGATTCATCTTCAGCCCTTTGCGTATCTTGAACAGCTATATCGATCAGTTCGTCTTATAGCCTTTAGCGAAAACATATTTATGTTTGACGACACGACACGTACGATATCGCCAAGTTTAAATTTGACCATTGCTGGATTGACCATCTTGGGAGTAAATAAGCGATGCGTAGCAAGTTTCATGTAACTTTAGCAGTGTCAGTATATGTCTACTCTGTTTAGTCTGTTATATTTTATGATGACACTTTCTTTATCAATACTAATCATAATTGTGTAAACTTAATCTAATAAACATCACTTTCTTTTTCAAAAAATTAGCTCGTAATAAATAACGCTCCTTATTTCAATAGTATTTTTAGAATGTTTTCTAAAATGAAACATGAGTAATTTACTCATTTCTGGTCCTAGTTAAAATTTATCAGTTTTATAGCCATGGTTCACATGGGATGGGACCATTGAATGAGTGATCACGTACGTAACTCTACAGTGCTTTGTTTTTGTACTAACGTTTATAAAAGAAAGGCTTGTGTACATGGTATTAGGTCGACAATGTGGCAACAGTGGTAAGGTACTTGAAGGTGAATACAGGTAGCCCAGTAACCACTAGAAGTTTGTTCGGGCGGGGAGCGGGGAGAGGAATCATTGCTTTCATAAGAAAGAGAGCGTGAGTGAAGAAGAGAGGTGGTGTGCTAAACATACTCCAAACACACACAGTGGCTACATAATTAAAATAAATGGTACTATATGACACAATCGCACAAACTTTCTCATATGGTTTATTATTCTCATATTGGAAGAACATGTTTAAAAATAGGTTTTTAGTAATCTACCCTTAGATAAGTTTTTCTCATACAAGCAAACACAGCATTTCGTTACAATAAACACTCTTTGTATACGGATTTTAAAACACACTGTTGAAATATTTAAAATATAATTTCAAATTTTCAAAGAGAAGTTATTTGTTAAGCACCCTATGATTAGGTTTTTATTTTTTACAAATTAAAAATATTCTTTTTTAATTCATAATAAAAACTATTCCCATATAATGCATTTTAAACTCGATCCTTTAGGCTAATTTCGAAGCTTGTTAAAAATTTTATATAATCTGCCGTAAGTAAAATATTAAGTTATTTTAGAAAAATAAACATGCATTATTGATCATGTAAAATATTCCCCGACATCAATTTTGAACAAAATCGTTTGAGATGTTTAAAAAAATTACCAAAATAAATTAATCATTAGTCAACTACTACTACAAAAGATTTTTTTTTTTAGAAAATCAATAAATATACATATATATAATTATTTATATTGTAAAAGACTTAACAGACAGGTACCCATTTGAACCAAATCAATAAAGCAATTTTTTTAAAGATTTAATTTTGTACAAAAAATCAAAAACAAGTCATCAGTAAGCTACCTTTAAACAAATTTCCCCCCAACACATAAGCATACAGTTTTATCTCAGCCCTATCACTTTAAATTAGTTTTACAGCTAAAATTAAGTTAATAACTGAACAAAATATGTTTATTTGGCCCCCGGGACTGGCGGATGGTGAAGGAACCGAGTCGTAGCTGAGAGAGAGAGAGAGAGAGAGAATGAGAACAGCTTTTGGCAATCAGCCGGTCACTAGGCCCGCCCCCCGCCGAACTCGGCACTTGGTCTTCTTCCATGGTGTTGTTAGTTCGTAATTGGTCCGCTCTGTAATCAGCGCGCGTGCGAGCAAGACTACCGAGCTACGCGCACCGTGGTCGCGCCGGGAACCAGCAGAACGCAGCTCGACGCAGCCGCAGATAGATGATTGAACAACGAGCGACGGTAACTGGGGGGGAGGGGACTTGTTCGTGTGTGTTTATAGAACGGGTTATTATTCTTCGAGGAGCAATCAATTAAAAAAGTCGAGAGTACTTAATGAAACATATTTTTACTTGTATTTGGATAAAAATTAAAGAGGCGCTAAGGGCCCCGCCTACTTGTAAGAAAATATCTACACACTGCTGTATTTCCTAAAGGAGTTTAATTTCCGAAGATTCAAAAACCATACACACAATCTTCATTCCTAATAGAATGTCCTTGTGAAAAAGGAATTTATTTTTATAATGAAGGCTAGAAACCTTTCACATCCCGTTGGGTGTGAAACTTAATTTAAAATAAAACACCATTTATTTCTGAACGTCTGCAACGAGTCTTAACGCTTTGGTAGAGGTCTCCCCCCCCCCCCCCCCCCCCCCAACGCACTTTGAAAACGAATAATAACTTTTTCACAGTCATAAAAAAAAAGTTTTCCTTACCCGCGTCTGACTGATCATCTGTTCAGATTATAAGCGTAAATATCAATGTCCATTAGGGATTTAAAAAAAAATTTGTTTAGAGTAATCTAGTTTAGTTATAGATCATAATACATTTCTGCTGGTATTTGGATCGCTGCGACACTCATTTAAATTCTACTCTCCATATTTGTCGAACGTGTGACTCAAGCATTAAAACTCTTTAATATAATTGAGCATCGTTGACAAGGAGGATGAAGCTTGTGTCCTATATCCAAGGGGTTTTCCCAATCCTCTCTCTCCACTAATATGGATGTCGTTCTAAGATATCCATGTCATCTCACTACTTCTTAGAGAAAGGTCGTTAATTCCATTTGTTGAAGGTGAACTGGTGGTCTAGGGGTAAGGTGTCGGACTTCTTTGCTGGCGGCCGGGGTTCAATCCTCGGTCCCGGCACAGATTTATCTGATTACCAAACCCTTCCTTCACCTCTGACAAGACATCTTGTGAATGTGGGGAATGCCAGGTCTCCACCGTGGTTCGGATTCCACGTTAAACTGTAGGTACTCCATTTCATCTCATAATCACCCTACCATTACACATTAGCGTAAGTGCGTATAACCCGAACGGGTAGTAAGACGCGGTGCTAATAATAATAATAATAATAATAATAATAATAATAATAATACATTTGTTGAACGTAAACCCTAAAAAATAGGGCGAAGCTTGAGAGCTCAGTGGTTGAACGTCACAGCACACCAAACCAAAAGCATCCAGTTTGATTCATAGGTTTGGAATTTCACTTTACTTCTAAATTTAGTTTATCTCTTTAGCTTTGTCGGTAGCAGCGTAGTTTATTGAGCTCTTGGTCCCTGGTTTGATTCCCAGTAAGGTCAATCATATTGATAATCAGTCAAATTGGGGCTTCCCCGTTTCCCCGGTTGAATTTACATCCGGGTGGGCTAGGTGTTATGTGTGTTCTACAATTAAGCTATTTTGTAAGTCGTGCGTTGATAAGTTCATGCTCATCGTGTATTTCTAGATTAACTAGTTTAAGTCATCCAGAATTGCACGAAAGATCAGCAAGCCCCAAAGCCAAAAAACATTTTAAATAAATGGTACTACACGATTGTACATATTTTCTCATAAAGTATATATCATAGCTTGGAACCAAATTTTCAAAAATTTGTTTTCATAAACTACCTTTATATTATTTTTTACTCCGAAAAACAAGTATGCAGTGCTATCTATTCTGTAAAACACATTTCATTGAACAAAATTGCTAGGTAAATTTTCGAAAATTTTTAAATTTTCAAAAAATATTCACCAATATACCACCCTTAATTTTGGAGATAGAATTGCAATCACGATTTATCTTCAGTATGACCATTTAACATCTAAATATCGTGTTTGAATGAAATCCATCAGACGTTTTAGGGCGTCGTAGGACCAGGCAGGTACTGAGAAACCGAACTGTAACACCTACTTTTTTTTTTTTTTTAGTTTGGAGGTACTTAAAAGTCAAGATCCATCATTACTTCGAGGTAGGAAATGTTCACGATTGCATTATTCTATCTATATGTGAAAGATTGAAACAAACCTCATAATTTAAAAAAGTAACACTATAAAAAGAAAACGTATCTAAGTCTTTAGTAGTTTTTTTGTGATCCCCAAGTAAACGTGTCCTTGAAAGAGTGTGAAAATATTTATACTCACAGTGGTGATAAAAAAAAGACTGGGGTTTATAAGGACTTCACTTGGAAGCCTGCCCACTTTTTTTTTGTCTTGACTATACGGGTCAGGTTCAATCTGATTTGTTAGCGAGCTGCATAAAGCCAAGATTTTCAACCATAGCTCTCTTAAGTTTTACAACTCAATAAAAAAACAAACTTTAGCATATGTAAAAATACTTTCGACTTATGTTGCTTTAAAAGCGACGTTCCGTTTCTTTTTCTATTTAATGTGTTGCCCTTTCTCAACGGCAGCCAGGAAGGAATGTAATTACTAGGGGGACTGACTTATCCCTAAATGCCTTTTTTATTCCTATGCTTTTAAAAGTAGGCTTTTGAGGTATAAGTTTATTTTCGATGATGGCGAAGATAGTGTGATAACTTTTATAGTGCCTGTAAATGCCTATTTTGGTGTTTAGTGCCTATTTTACAAATGGGAGCCTTAAAGTGCCTTTTTTTTTCTTATCTCTCTTCCTCACACCCTCTTTTTTTTTCTAAATATTTGCCCCCCCTCCCCCTTCTGCTTTTCACTCTTTAGGTCGCTTCACGTGGATATATTCATGATAGGTAAGAAAAACCCATGTGTCCAGCAGTCTGATAGGTTCAGACTGGTTAGACTGTCGACAAATATTTTCTTTTAGCGCACATCCGTGTCTGTTCATTCTGTGGTTGTGTAAATTATGCTGTTGTTAGATCTACATATCTGTTCATTCATATTTCTTTGTATTGGACTCAGTGTAAATTATTGAACTAGTATAAAATGCCTAAAGATAAATTGTGTAAAAGTGTATTATTCAAACAGTGGATTGGTGATGATAGGAATTTCACAACGAATGGCAAAATAATTTTTTGTTAGACATTTTCCAAAGAACTAAGTCACCTTTTCAAAAGGGGAAATGAAATTATTAATTTTGAAAGTCAAGGTTTTTATTAAATATTTTGGCTACAGTATAAAAGTAAACCACGATTATTTGCTATCGTTCAAACTAGGCTTCATTTCTTATTGAAGGATTTCAACGACAAAGTGTAAATATTTACCAAAGCGTAACATAACTATGTTAAAAAAATCTTAGTTCTCTTGTTAGGTGATGCTTTGTTAATTTGTAGAATTCACATATATTATTGGATGAAAATTTCCATGTATAATATTTAGGTAAAATGTGAGAAGAAGTATCACCTAGAACAAAACAAAAAATACTGCAATACATATGAAGAATTCCAGAAAGAAAACAGTATCAAAACAATTTTTTACTAAAGTTAAAGATGCAAATAAAACCCAAGAACAATGTTCTGCGATGGTAGCTGCAAGTATTCCTTAGAAGAAGCTGGAGAATCCAGATTTCAATGCTTTTCTCAACAAATATACCAACATGAAGATACCAGATTAATCAACTCTGAGGAAACACTACTTGCATTCAACCCATTTGTCCGTAAGTTTTTACATTAGCAATTTTTCTTTCTGACATTAAAAATATTAACTGAATTGTATTGATTTAAACTATTTACAATAAACATTCTTTTTATTTCGTTTAAGACAGTTGAGAAGATCCGAAAAGATATTGGAGATTCATACTTTGGGGCTACTGTTGATGAAACCACTGGCATATGTAAAAAGGAATTTTGGAAATCTTCCTGGAGTAATCACAATTTTAGAGGCGAGGGATTTGCCTCTTATGAAAGTTGTGAAGATAATGCGGGGAATAGGAGAAAACCTGAATCAGGCTTCTGGCTCAGTTGGCACAGCCATCATCGACCAATTTAACAGAGTATTGCAGCGAAACCCTGGGTGGAAAGTGATGGCAAATATTGCGGACATCTTGGAAGGACAATCTACATTACTCCCAGAATCATGCTTAGCTCAACTGAGATAGCTTGTCTAAAAGTTTTTCCCGATGATTTCATGTGAAGTCGAGATAAGTTTCTCACACTATAAAAACATTTTGTGAGACAACAGAACAAAATTTACACCTGAAAATCTTGACGTATTTGGTAATTAACTCTAATAATAATTAATTTGTGTTTATAGAAAGTGTATGCTGGATTTTAAGAATGAATGAAAAAAAATTAGTGTTTTGGTGCCTTTTTTGATTATATACCTATTTATGTGCTTATTTTTACTTTTTAATGTCTATCTACTGCCCTTTTTACTTTATAATGCCTATTTTTGAAAATTTTAGTGCCTATAAATCCAACCCTAGTAATTATACATCGACGTTTACTACTGTCTTGAACTACGCATTTAAGTTGTCCACTTTTCTCTGATAAAATTATCTTGATTTTTGTTTTAAGGCTATGTACTGTACATACCATCATACGTTTCGTTTACCTTGCTTGGGTCCACTATGGTGCGGCTATTAGAGTAGAGTCATAGTGAAATCTCTCAAGGTAAGACTGATTTCTTTGCTTGGGTCCACTAATATGCATATTGGTGACCTGGTGGTCTAGGGTAAGGTGTCAGACTTCTGTGCTGGCGGCCGGGGTTCAATCCTCGGTCCCGGCAAAGATTTATCTGATTTCCAAACCCTTCCTTCACCTCTGACAAGAAATCTTGTGAATGTGGGGAATGCCAGGCCGCCACCGTGGTTCGGATTCCACGTTAAACTGTAGGTCCTCCATTTCATCTCACAATCACCCTACCATTACATATTAGCGTAAGTGCGTATAACCCGAACGGGTTGTAAGACGCGGTGCTAATAATAATAATAATAATAATAATATGCATATTTTAAGATATGTTCATACTATAAAAATAAGTCAAAGTGAGATTACAACCTTGATCTATATTTAATTTTTAATTTGCTTAATGGTATCTACCCGACCCGCTACTGTGGTTCCATGGTTCAAGGCGCTAGTAACGGGTACGATCGATATAAGAATCTCAGTCGGGTACATTGATTGTGTTTTTTCAAATGTTATTCAACACTGGTTTCCCCATTCTTTCTTCACACCAGATGCAGCTACACTTACTCTAGTACAACCTTTATAATCCCTATCCCTTGTATTAAACATTTAGTAATCTTAGTGTTCAACGTGTATATACATATATATGTATATAGAATTACATGATAATATAAAATATTCTTTAATATTGATGTTTTAACACATTTAAGACTAATGTTATATTAAAATGTCCAGAATTTTTTTGGCACCGCGTTTTACTACCGGTCAGGTTATAACCTTATGCACAATTACGCTAATGTTTTAGGGCTGAGGAAGGTTACATTTATAGGAAGTGTATCCGCACTTGCCTGGGTGGAGAATGTACAACCATTTTGGGAAAAACTACCCTCAGTACACCCGACCTAGATTCGAACCTTGATCTCACCATCATCGGCA
The DNA here is from genome assembly GCA_039000515.1 of Timema cristinae. Lineage (NCBI taxonomy): Eukaryota > Metazoa > Arthropoda > Insecta > Phasmatodea > Timematidae > Timema > Timema cristinae. The sequence continues at coordinate 70,516,581 of JBCFYV010000012.1, read as the reverse complement.
AACTAGTCTACTGTGAGAGTAGCGCCTTAGACCATGCGACCACAGAAGCAGGTCTCATAAATACATTGAGAGTTAAGACTTAGATAAGTTAATCTAGAAAATGACAAATTTAAATTAACGTAGTAGGAATGAATATGATAGATGTGCACCCACATTAGCGTAAAGAGGAGATGTAAAAACCACATTGATCAATCATATGTGTAAAACTACTCCTTCCATGGCACACGGCGAGATTATAGCCCCAATTTCCCCGTTCCCGAATATCTTGTCTATCACATTAATGATGCCTTAGACCGTGTGACCACCGGGGAGGATACGCCAAATTAACAAACAAGAGTAAAATCACCCATGAATGCCTGGAAAAAGAGTGTAAAACTTCACATTTTAAGGTTGGGGGCTTCCTACAGTGTAAAGGGTGAGGTCAAACACCTTACCTCTCTTGCATCGAGAGCCGAGAGTGCTAACGACTCGCCTAAACCTGCTGGCAGTAAACTAGATATGTCTCTAAATCAAAATCGGGTTAGCAGGAAACGAGTTGTAGTGTACAAGCCCTAATCTCTCTGCCTTATTATATCTCCCGCGTCTCGGAGGGTGCATCAATTGCGACATGCCACAACAACGTGTTATTACTATCGAGCAGTTTGATATGTTGGCCTCCATGTGGACTGGAGAACACGGGGAGGGGGAACATACCCAAAACTTACGTTGGCAACCTGGTCGGATTTAAGGCGGACACCTACTGGAGCGCTTATACAAGCTTTTTTTTTAGCACCGTGTCTTACTACCCATTCTGCTTATAGGGTTATGTACTAATAACTCTAATATGTTAGGGATGAGTAAGGTTGAATTTAGAGGAAGTGGATCCGCATTTGTTTGGAGAGAGTAGGAAACTATTTAGGAAAACCCACCATCAATACACCCAGGTGGGATCGAACCACGATCTCACTCATCATCGGCAGTCTAGTCTATTGCGAGAGTAGTGCCTTAGACCAGGGGTCTCCAAACTTTTTGCTACGTGGGCCACATTTTCGCGTTTACCTACCTGTTAAAGTAGCATTATTTTAGCCCTGAATGCCTTGACATGCGCGAATAGATCCTAAATCAAATTTGTTTCAGCTTGAAACTTAAGATTCAAGTCATACGGCCGGTCACGTCTGTAGAAAATGCCACTTTCCTAAGCCAGTCATTGTTTCTCATAAATTATTGAGATTGAGTCTTCTCTGTGAGAAAGAATCAATTTATACGTAATAAATTATATTTATAATAACTAGTCAATATAATTACTTATTTTTAAAATTAGGTAATATCTTTTGGGAATTTCCTTTTATAGCCCTCTGCCGGGAAACTTTGAACTACCTAAAACTCGTTACAAGCCGTTCTGATATAGGTACAGTAAGTGACACGAGCTGTGTTCTTATACCATAGTTTGAGGTCTTTAATCATATGGCGGCTGCGACTGAAAATGAGGATTTGCAATTCAAACAACACTCTGGCTTGGTGTCATGGGTGGAAGAACGCGTGCTGACAGGAACTGTAGATGACATATACACTAGCCCCATGACTTCTTTGGTGCTGACTGACAGCTCACAGCTGAGAGCTGACTGCTTTGAAAAGTTTTCAGACCAAATATGTATCCCTACGCCGAACCATATGATCTGCAAAAACATGTGTTTAGCAGCTGTCACTTCAGACAGTCAAAATTTATGTATACACCTAAATGTTGACTGTCTGAAGTCAGCTGTGAGCTGTCAGTCAGCACCAAAGAAGCCATGGCGCTACTGTATACTGCGTGTTTAAGAAATAACGAAGAGAAACAATTAATTAGTTTTTTGATCAAATCTTGGGACGGGCCAGATATAATCTTGTGTTTGGGCGTAGTTTGGAGACCCCTGCCTTAGACCGTGTGGCTACCGAAGTGGGTTTTGTTCACATTGTAGACGTCCAGAAATCCCTCGTTAGTTAAGAAGTAGGTCCAACTTTTTATTTTAAAATATAGATCATGCCTGAATAAAGTTGTAACGTTCCTGTATAGATAAAATTTAAATTTTAAAATTAATATAGTTAAATATACTTAACATGAAATTAGCTGATTTCTGACAACGTTTTCTGTGAAATGTCACAGTTCTGAAGCCAAAGTAAGTGGTTAGCCTTCCTCTGTAACATGTAACAATTAAAGTGATTTTTTAAATGATCACAACAAAATATTCTCAGATATAATATAATAACTTAAAATTGTTTTAGTTGTTTTGAAACTTCAGAGCTTCCATTCAAAGCCTGATCTTAAAATTCAACTTATGCATTCGACACATCTTTGTAATATTAATATCGTAGTGTGAGGATATTTTCTTTCAAATAGGCGGCGCCCATAAGTGGATGCTTTGTCAAAATACCCCCACCCCTTGCCTCCTTTAGATCTCCATTGGAAGAACCGTTTAGAAGTTGTAACAAAATACATGTAGGATAGCCAATATTGCCAGAAGAATATAATTATTACGCTTAGCACCAAGGCAACGCCAGAAAAGGTTAGTGTTTTTGCAGTTTTTATATCTAAATTTTCTGTCAAAAAAAGTCAAATAATTCTCCAATTTAAACATAGAATTTAATTTTCTTCACATGGTAAAATCAACAGTTTTTGAATATCTATCATGAGTGTCTTGAAATTTAATGACAACTTTTCTCTTCATTTAAAAAGTTCCACATCTAATGTTGCTATGCTCAAGACAGATATTTAACAACTGTTGATATTACCGACAAAATAAAGTTTTGCTATAAATCTACAAAAACACTGGCCTTTCCTCATGCCCCTCCGTTACTGTGTAACCAATGATACGGGTAACATTGCCATTTCTTCAGAAGCTACACCACTACTATAAATTATGGTTTTGTCGTAGGAATAAAAATAAAAATTATGCGTTTAACATTCTCAGCCTAACTTATTACCCGCGTCATTGTGCACTTGGACTTCCAGACTCATCTCCTATGGTTTATCGGTGACGTGGATGTTTGGTGTTCGAACCTCGGCTGAGTGTATCGAGCCCCATTCTCCTTTCCCCAATATTCAACAGGTCTACCGAGATATACATTAGACATATCCCTAAAGTTTCCAAAATTATACCTTTGATACTTGCAATATTTCCTTCCTGGTTCACCAAAGTAAATTTATGTGTCCGCCACTGTTTTGTTTTTTAACCAAATTTATGTGAGTTTATTCGTTTAACTTTGAAAAATTATCGAGTGGGGTAAGAATTGTACAAAACTTTTTTTTTTCTATCTTTTTTATTCCTTTATCAAATATTTGTCCATGAGCTCCAAATCCACGTGCATGTCTTGCGACACTTTCTCTCTCACTTTTGTGGTTTGTTGGCCCGCTAGTAGTGGTTTCAAAATAATTAACTAGCTATGTTTGTTATCGTTTTTCATTTGTTTTTATTGTTCTGCTTACTTCTTGTTTTGATTTGTTGTAGTGTTAGGAATGAACGAAGACAGCTTTTATTCTTTGAGCTATTATGGACCGAACTATTAAATTAGCTCGGCTCAAACTTTATGATAGCTTGTAAAGTCTGTTAATATCAACACTAGAACCTTTAGTTGTTTTTTGTTAGTAGTTAGTAGTAGGTGTATAATTATAATCTATAAATAGTGATTCATTTCTTTCAAATAATCAATGTTCACGAGTTATAAAGAGTCAAACTTGCTATTTCATTCTTCTCACGTACCTCTGTTAAGGTAAAGAAAGTACTTTATGTATAAGGCTGAAATTTAGTATAATTAGACACGCATATGAGGTGTACACAATAAAATATCTATAATATGTTAAATAAAAATAATGTTTAATGTATAAGCAGTTTAAAATTGGTATAATTGCATAATTTTTAATTATATATAAACCCAGTTCCCTTTATACTCCGATAATTAGATTTTATCGCATTTTGTAGTACACAAAACTCGCCTCGGTGGCGTAGTTATCTAACGTGCTAGTTTCATGTTGAGATAGACTACTGAGGACGAAGAGATCAAGGTTTGAGTCTCAGTCGGGAGGTTTTTACAAAATGATTTTTCAGTCTCCCTCCATGCAGGTGCTGGTTCACTTCTCTTAAATACAACCCTCCCAATTACTAACCCAATAGTATAATTAGTAATTAAGCGTATAACCCGAAAGGGTAGTAAGACGCGGTGCTAAATAAAAAAAAAAGTACTCAATGTCGTTATTTAGAATTAGTTTTTTAACCAAACCCTACTCGTTAATTTTATTAATGTGTCCAAATTGATCATTGCAAACATAGATTTGTTTTGACTGTACCGATTGTAGAGACAACCCCGATTAGCAGACCAAAATATGTCAGGTGGAGGAGGCAGGGGGTCGGATAACCCCAACTAATGACACACCCACGTAAAACGAACACCGGCTTCCCTCTCTGGTTGGTGTTGCTGGAATGGGCTGATACGTTGTTTTTTGATATATTTCCCAGGATAACACCATATACTCCTACCTATGGTAAATTCCTTTGTGCCGAGCTAAAATGATTTAGCTCGCACAAGTGATTACCTGTTATGAAATATTAATTACCGAATAGTTTGGCGTCTGTCGGGAATTCTCATGTTCTACCCCTGAACCCCTAGACTTTCCGTCATTTGATTTCTGCCCCCCCCCCCCTTTTTACTCCCCTCTTGGCTGGTTGCGCATGCGTGGCCTTCCTGAGGTGCGATTGGCTTATTCTTCCACCCCTCTCTTATCCCTGGTTCTCATCCCTGGCGGTGAGTTTTCCGTACTTTCCTTTTTTTAATACTACGAGTGTCGTGCTGAGAAAAACACCTTTTTTTATTGTGTAGAACCGACTGGCTGACCTACTATAGTTCGATTCGGCAGGGTCTCGGAGGATCTTCACCTCTACATCAGGACGCTATGGCGTCCAAAGGAGTGGTATCCTGGGCTCGCCTGAGCTAGCCCCCGCCACTGCTGGTTTGCTCACAACATATTAATCTGCTGGTGCACTCTACGCTCTATTGTTTTCCGATAGAAACATTTGGAGTAGAGGATCGTTGGCTACGTTTTCCGATGGCTAATGAACTTGTCTTACTGTAAGGTACCGTACTTGTTTGAAGGAGACATGGTGGAGGTCTTGTTACTTCGCTGAACTCTTGGCGTGCAACCGACTATAGTAATATGGATGTGATATCGTCCGACTAACCGAGTGAAGAGTAGCAGCGAACTAGGCCCCCTTAGGGCAGTTAGTTCGTTTTGCTAATATGTTTTTCTTGTGTACTCTGTGAGGTGGGAATGCCTACCTTAGCTACACCTGGCTGCTAGGGTTGGGTGGTCTGCCCACCGATATTGTTAGCATGGGTTCACCATTGTTTAAGTTTTATGTTGGTTATGTTTTAGTCTTTATACCAGTTGGATGACTAGTAGACGGCTAGGCCCCATTCGGACAGCTAGTCAGTTTGTTTACACGTGTTTCTTGTATACTCTGTAAAGTGGGAATGCCTACCTTCTCAACACTAGCGTGCTAGGGTTGATGCTACGCCCAGCTGTATTGGTAGTTTGGGTTCACCATAAGTTAAATTTTGTGTTAGTTACATGTTAGCTTTTATACCTGTAGGGAACTTACTCATATCAATATGTGGGTGCCTCGACTAAATAAAAATAGTTGCGCCGAAGCGTTGTATTGTTTTCAAGATTTGTTAAATACAATTGTTACTGTGGGGTACGTCTGCCTTCGGTATTAGGGAGTTACTGGAAGTAATTATCTGCCTAATTGGGTTGTCCGGGCCTGTTCTAGGACCCGCCTAATTTATTGCTATTTAGTATTGTTGTAGCCCCTGTTTTGGGAGTTTCGAGTATATGCGACACCGCAGGGCGTCGTTGGGTTGTTACTTTATCACTTCCATTGGACGAGCGCCTTAAGCCTCGCCCTGGAGGACAGTTACCCTTATATTATGCACTTTCTAATTGTAAACCTTGATATTTGACTCGGTGTTGGTATACCACTACCAATGCTGTAGGTCCCCAATTGGGGCGTTCTATTTATTAGATTGTGAGGTACAGTTGACTCCCCGGTACTGTGGGCATGACCTTAACGCCGTTTAGCTTGTTTACCTAAACGGGTATACTAGAGTATTTTATTGGTTAGGGTCCGCCTTAGGGCATTTTGAGTAAACTGTACTTGTGGCTTTAGCCAATAGCTAATATAGTTTGGTTTCTAGGGTACCCCCAGATGCACTACTTGGCTGCTTGCCAGCTGTATTATTCCTTTGTAATCTGTTGAAGAGAACGCCTACGATTGCTTGTGATACGCAAATAATGGACAACCAAAATCCTATGAACATTCCATTGATTTGGTTATGTATTATCTAATGTGTTCACCCAATAAATTGTTGCTTTCAATGTTATTTTTGTTATGTATACTTGCACCCCTCCCCTTTTAGCTCTAAAAGGTAGGGTGCACCTTGCCAATAGGTTATAGACTCAAAAAATTCCTAGTAATTCTTATTGTTGAATTACCCTAAGAAGCGATATGATAGTCGTGGAAAAGACAAACCATATTCTCTCTTCAGAAGGGGTAGGATCACTGTGGGAAAGAAACATCTATTCTCTCTTCACAAGGGGTAGGATCACTGTGGGAAAGAAACATCTATTCTCTCTTCACAAGGGATAGGATCAGCGTGGGAAAGAAACCTCTATATTCTCTCTTCAGAAGGGGTAGGATCACTGTGGGAAAGAAACATCTATTCTCTCTTCACAAGGGGTAGGATCATTGTGGGAAAGAAACATCTATTCTCTCTTCACAAGGGATAGGATCAGCGTGGGAAAGAAACCTCTATTCTCTCTTCAGAAGGGGTAGGATCACTGTGGGAAAGAAATATCTATTCTCTCTTCACAAGGGGTAGGATCACTGTGGGAAAGAAACATCTATTCTCTCTTCACAAGGGATAGGATCAGCGTGGGAAAGAAACCTCTATATTCTCTCTTCAGAAGGGGTAGGATCACTGTGGGAAAGAAACATCTATTCTCTCTTCACAAGGGGTAGGATCACTGTGGGAGAGAAACATCTTTACTCTCTTCACAAGGGATAGGATCAGCGTGGGAAAGAAACCTCTATATTCTCTCTTCAGAAGGGGTAGGATCACTGTGGGAAAGAAACATCTATTCTCTCTTCACAAGGGGTAGGATCACTGTGGGAAAGAAACATCTATTCTCTCTTCACAAGGGATAGGATCAGCGTGGGAAAGAAACCTCTATATTCTCTCTTCAGAAGGGGTAGGATCACTGTGGGAAAGAAACATCTATTCTCTCTTCACAAGGGGTAGGATCACTGTGGGAAAGAAACATCTATTCTCTCTTCACAAGGGATAGGATCAGCGTGGGAAAGAAACCTCTATATTCTCTCTTCAGAAGGGGTAGGATCACTGTGGGGAAAAAACATCTATTCTCTCTTCACAAGGGGTAGGATCACCGTGGGAAAGAAACCTCTATTCTATCTTCAGAAGGGGTAGGATCACCGTGGGAAAGAAACCTCTATTCTCTCTTCAGAAGGGGTAGGATCACCGTGGGAAAGAAACCTCTATTCTATCTTCAGAAGGGGTAGGATCACCGTGGGAAAGAAACCTCTATTCTCTCTTCAGAAGGGGTAGGATCACTGTGGGAAAGAAACCTCTATATTCTCTCTTCACAAGGGATAGGATCAGCGTGGGAAAGAAACCTCTATATTCTCTCTTCAGAAGGGGTGGGATCAGCGTGGGAAAGAATCATCTATTCTATCTTCAGAAAGGGTAGGATCAGCGTGGGAAAGAAACCTCTAAATTCTCTCTTCAGAAGGGGTGGGATCAGCGTGGGAAAGAATCATCTATTCTATCTTCAGAAAGGGTAGGATCAGCGTGGGAAAGAAACCTCTAAATTCTCTCTTCAGAAGGTGTGGGATCAGCGTGGGAAAGAAACCTCTATATTCTCTCTTCAGAAGGGGTGGGATCAGCGTGGGAAAGAATCATCTATTCTATCTTCATAAAGGGTAGGATCAGCGTGGGAAAGAAACCGCTATATTCTCTCTTCAGAAGGGGTGGGATCAGCGTGGGAAAGAAACCTCTGTTCTATCTTCAGAAAGGGTTTGTTAAGGTTGAGGCTAACGCCCCGAAAGAAGGGGTTGTCAGCGTGGGAAGTAGCAACACTCCCACCGATCGTGAGGACAGTTGACATGGTGGCGGTAATGACGGCAATTCCAGGCTTCAAGGTGGTCACTAATCTTGCACCGGGGCCTTGCTAGGCGGGTTAAACGACTACTACCCAAAGAGAGACTGTCGGTATTAATCCAAAGACTTGGTACTCCTCCCCCCCTTGACCCCTTATATTCCTCCATACACCTCCCTCTGAAGGAGAGGGAACAAAATAAACGGCAAATTCTCGTCTCTTCTATTGTCCTTTGTAGAGTCACGGTGGATTCCACGAGTTGTCGACAGCGAGGTCTGGTGTTGTGTAGATCCTCTTGTGCGGTAATTAGCGGGTACATGACATGCCCGTACCCCCCCTCCCACTGGCTTAGTAACATTCCATTCCTATTGTTTTTTGCCAGCTCTACAGATGAAACACAAAGACATTTTGAAGACGTATTTTGTCGACTCTGAAGTGATTCAAAAGAATTATGTAAAAATAAATAACAATATTTTTTTTGCAGTATTTTAAACATACAATAGAATTATTAGCGCCAGGGACCACACTTTGATGATCTTTAAATCATTCGTCCCCTGACGCATTTATCGCACTACATGAGGACTAAATTACGACAGATGGCGGTATTTAAATAAATAAAAATTTTGGGGGTCATAATTATCTCAAACAGAACATTTAAAGGGTAAAGTTATATTTAGTTTCACAACTTGTGAATGTGGGGAATGCCAGGCCTCCATCGTGGTTCGGATTCCACGTTAAACTGTAGGTCCTCCATTTCATCTACCAATCACCCTACCATTACACATTAGCGTAAGTGCCCGAACGGGTAGTATTATTATTATTATAAATATTAGCACCGCGTCTTACTACCCGTTCGGGTTATACGCTATTATTATTATTATTAGCACCGCGTCTTACTACCCGTTCGGGTTATACGCACTTAAGCTAATGTGTAATGGTAGGGTGATTGTGAGATGAAATGAAGGACCTACAGTTTAACGTGGAATCCGAACCACGGTGGAGACCTGGCATTCCTCACATTCACAAGATGTCTTGTCAGAGGTGAAGGAAGGGTTTGGTAATCAGATAAATCTTTGCTGGGACCGGGGATTGAACCCCGGCTGCCAGCATAGAAGTCTGACACCTTACCCCTAGACCACCAGGTCACCTTGAACGGGTAGTAAGACGCGGTGCTAATAATAATATATTTAGTCGTAAGGAGTGCATTTTAGAAAACAAACGAAACTTACGAGTGAGAGTTTTTTGTTTTCAATCAGGTTCACAGATTTCTAATTTGACAACATCTGTCTAAATTAATGTCTGTAAAAAACATGGCTTGGATTAATGAAGTGTTTGATAGAGTTTTCACTATGGTGAGTGATCCTACTATAGCTTTTATAATGTTATCCGGCTATGGATTTTACCATCGTGATCCGACTATAAATTTTCTTCTGAAATTTTTAAAAATGACATCTCTAACGGGTATTGAAGCCGTGTCCAGTTGTCATTTTTTTTAAGTTTACGAATATGATACTTGATAGGGCTACTTCTATAACCAAAAGATAATTTCCATTTTCTAAGTTTCGCAAGTTACGAACACTATACTGTACAAGCGATTGCTTACCTACATAAGTATTATAATTTTTATAATGATGATCCGACTATAGTGTTACTCTAGTGAGTCTACTCTAGTTTTAACCATGAAGATTCGACTATAAATTTTACAATGGTAAGCCTATTATAGTATTACTATGGTGATCCGATTCTAGTGTTTACCATGAAGATCTGACTATATTTTTTTACAATGGTGATCTTACTTTAGTGTTACTATGGTGATCCGACTATAGTTTTTTTTATAATGGTGATAACCGCACCAGTGGGACGTGAACTAAATGTCAGGCTCATCTAGCCTTTTAAATATTGAGATTGTATGAACAATCCTTAAGTTGATAATTGAGTTATGGTAGTTAAAAGTTGACAATAAATAACAATTAAATACTAAATGTAAAATTGTTTTAATAAAGTTTTCTATTTTTAATTATTGCAGTCATCAACATATTCTGTATTTGACTTAATTATCATTAAATATAAATAAATTGTTATCTTGTTACTAATATTAATTTAACATATTACATGATTACTTGATGCGGAACTGTACACGCAAAATATCAAATTATTATAGTTTATAAAATCCTAAGTTTTAGTTCTTAAATATTTCATCTAGCCTTGTTTGCCGGTGACTGAGAAGTCGAAGGCATAAATCCTAGCCGGGTACATTAAGCATGTTTCTTCCTAAATGATTTATTACAGCCAAATTAAAGGTAAATTTCCTCCTAAGTTGACCTACCTCATACTTTCCTTCTAATGTAATTTTTTGCGGGAAGCCAAGACCCGGTGTAAAATAAAATAATATGATTGGATACCCCTGTCATTGGGCATAAACCGCCCTCTCCGCGCCCAAACTTTAATCCCAGATAACGTGAGGTACCCCACGTGTCACCCTGTATAATTATCACCGTATGTGTTACATAGTTGCGGGGGTAATTAGCGCCGCGCATGCGCTAGGTGGATCACAATAGGTGTCTCGGGAGGTCGAAGGTCGGGGGGCGTGGTCGCTTTCAGATCGTGGCGCCAGTTGCGTGGAGCTTGACGTCGCTTTATCTCTCTCGTTCTCGTTCTCTACCAATCCGTTTCTCACGACCGACCTTCTTATGAAATAATACAAATAGTACTCGAGCTTCGTGCGAGTTGGAAGTTGTAGAAAAGGCGAGGCAAGATACCTGAAGTTTATCACTTTTAAGAAAGCGGAAAGTAGGCTACGACACATTAACTCAGTTGGTAGGTAGTCTGTTGACCTATCGGACCAAGGGGGCCGAGTTCCATTCCCGGAATGGCCGATGTATTTACTATCGGTAAAATTTGGACTTCCCTGTTCTTAGTAAATAATAAACAGCTGGACGAATTCGAGTTGTGTCTGTTTTAGTATTAATCTACTATTTAAGTCGGCTTGGAAAGTACCGGCCGAATAAATGATCAATAAAGAAAGTGATAAGCCATACCCAAAACATACCCTTGCTCTTTATCAAAAACAAACTTCATTTCAATGTAATGATTGCCACACTGCCTGGTAAAACAAGAATAGGTAAAATATGAGTGAAGTCAATACAACCTTGACCTAAATCACTCACACCGGTCACTACACAATTTAAAGCGTGAAGCTCGCAATAAACTGGATTGTTGTTGATGACAGGTAGAAGAACGGATATCTGTCGAATGCACTCGGGTGTGTCACATGGAATCGTTCTTTATGGTTTTTCATCCCCCTTTTAAGCTAATCTCTTGTAATTTATATCTAAACTACCCTACTTGTACCTAATAAATAGAGTAAGTCTCGAGTAAGAAGAAAAAAAGATGGTCCTCATTTTAAAATGTATTCGCATGACGCCACTGGATGCCCCAATAAATGTGGTCGTCCCGACTGGAGTTGGTGGGCTGTCGAGAGGGAAATCGAACCCAAGCCACTGTTAGTTGGGAACTGGTTTTGACCCGGAACTCTACCCTAGTTATCTCTCTTTACTTTCTCATCTTACACAAACTAGAGCTCTTTGTTCTCATGAGATACGGGACTTGGAGGAGGCAACAGGATTCATTTATCACGTGAACTTAAGTGTGGTTATCATAAAGCTTGATTCACCCGTTCGTAAAAAATAGATGACAAATTCTCCTCTGAGTGTATGCAAGGCAAACTACAGGATTTCTCGAATAAATCCGTCTCCAAACGCACAGTATTTCAGTCAGTGTTAGAAATGTACGCCGCCAGCCGTAATGCTTAGTTCCTCTCGCCGACTAGTGAATGTTTATTGAAACTGTGCATAGCGGCTGGGCCACTCATTTCGAACATATACCTTGAAATACTGTGCATTTGGGGCAGGTTTTATATTTGGGACACCCTGAACAAAAATCTGAGGGTTGAAACACACTTGGAAAACTGGGGAAACCTGGAAAATCCAGGGAATCTTTTAAAAAGTCACTGGAACGTCCAGATAATTTTGCGTATGTATATATATATATAAATATATATATATATATATATATATATATACAAGTAAAAGTATATAGCTCATTGTAAACTATTAGATATATCTCTAATTCGTGAAATTTGGCGAAAATCACAGACCTTGTCTTTAATAATTCTTTTGTCAATAATTTAATTATTGCCTCTGATGGTCGAACACCGATGCATGGAATAGAACCATTTATGTATTTGGTATCTGAAGGAAAACCAGCCTAATTCTACAAAGGTCCTATGTGTTGAATCACTTTAAAACAGTATTAAAAGCATTGCATTAAAACATATATATGCAGGATATACCATATCATGTTGAACCTACTTCAGCGGTGAACAGAGGGCACAAAACAATTAAAAAAGTAAATACAACATGTGTCCCGTTTGACCTTGTTTCTGAGTTATGGTTATGTTTGTACTCCAGTAATGTGGAGCTGCTTAACATTATAGGAAGTGGTCAAAATGGCCAACTTTGTCCTGAATGCATTCGTCGTGTCGTAGAATGCCACACTCTTTCAAAAAATACCAGGTGTTTGGAATAACCAGGAATAACCCACAGATCATGCCTATTCACCAGGTATAAGATGTCAAGTATGTATACAAACAGTTTAATGGAATTTCTCGGCTGTGGCTTGGAAACAATGTCAAATGGGACATAAACTTATATAAATTATTTTCATTGTTTTTGTCTCTCATGGACACCGCTCCGGTAGGCGGCCCCGCGAAAGTTCCCAGAGGCGTCAACATAGTAACTCCTCCAAGTAGTTGGCATTGAACCGGCAACCTCCATGGCAGAGTGTGGGCAATTACAGGCGCCAGAACAACCGTCGCAAGCACGTGGTCAGCTTCCAGTTGACTCATGGGTTGGAATCTTTCTTGTTCTCTAATAGGCTAGGTTTCTTTTCAGAGGAAAACTGACTGGAAGTCTCCCTGATCTAGGACCTTTAATCATAATTGTCACGCATCTAAAAAAAACAGAGGATGCTCACAGAATTAGAAAATAATATAATATATATAAGTTTAACTGCAAGCTCTCTGTAATAAGCTTTTAAGGAGGGGGAGAAAAGAAGCGAACTGAAAAATGTAAGCACTTGTATTGAAAACTTGTATTATTTGCTTGTCGTTCCTTCCCCCCCCCCCCCCCCCACCCCCGGTGAAACATTGGATTGCGTAACTATTCGATATCTTTCTCCATCAATGGCATGACATAACACTGGTTAATTTGATGATAAACGAAACTTAATTTCTCCATATTACTCTCTAAAGTGTTTGGAAAAAATTATGATCCCTTATGCAAAACAGAAGGAATTTTTTATTAGTAAATAATGGCAGCCCTGTGTCTTTTCAGGTAGTTTTTGAAACATTTACAATTGTCAAACATAACTAAATGAAATATCAAGAGTTCGATAGGGCATCTATATTTTTGACGAATAACTTGGTAAGACCCACACCTTTGAGCACACAGACAAAGGCGTCAGCATCACTATGCGTGGTTTTTTTTATTTCCAAATTGTCTTCCACTCTCCCTCAACGTAGATGCAGGTACACTTTCTTAAATTCCACCTTCATCTTCTATTGTAAATATGCCGATAGCCCTAACGGGTGGCACGACCCGATTCACTGTGGGAATTTCTGTTAGTAAGAAAAACTTTAAATAACTGTTTTTTTTACCTCATGATTAAGTGGTTACAGTAGTCCCCTAGCTCGATTCCTTGGGGTGCTGACGAATATGGAATCCAATTGGTCATTCTATTAACGATGCTAGCTAGGACTAAGTGGTATCGTTACTCGTGTTGTTTCTTTAGAGCGGTGACCTTTCGAGCTCTTTGGCGTTAGTCCCGCAATAAACTGTATTGGAAATTACGTGAAGGTCGGGGTTCAAGTCTTGACCGAACACACTGGGGGATAGTTTACAATGCATCACTGTTGTGTTTGACCCCCTCTTCACTGCAATGCTGGTGCACTTCCTCTAGATATTCTTCCTTTACTTACGTTTTAGATTGAATCGTTAATAAACCTTGAGCCAAAAGTATTAGTTAAAATAACATTAATTTATACACTTATAGACCTATATTCTAACTAAAGCATTTATTAATGCTTGGTTAGTTAAAATAAAATTTAGTCCATAAGATTTAACTTCATATAGGTTAGATAGATGTACTATCCACCCGGGATAACCACAATCAATTGCACTAAAGGGATAGGGATAGTAAGGGTTGGATTTTGGGAAAATGTATCCATATTTGCGTGGAGGCTGAGTAGGAAATATTTTAGGGAAAACCATCCTAAATACATCCCGTTGGAATTTGAACACCAATCTCTCAGCATCGGCGACAATGTGAGCCTTACGTCTAGTCCACGTGCTCACCGATGGGGATTTTGTTATATCAACAAACGGTTGGTTGTCAAACACCCCCAATCCTTGCGTCGGATTGATCGCTCCTGGTCACGACAAAGGGTAGTTGTTGAGAGCCTATCGCATGTCCGACTAACCGGGATATTAGATGTATAAAGGAGCCGTCCTCAAATTACGTAAGACTTTTTTTGAATGTTTTTCAACCCCTTTCTCCCCACGTAAGATCCCCTCTATTATTTTACGTAATTTCCTACGATATATAACATTATATTATTTTAATCGTCGTTATTTTTAGACATTGGATTATTATAAATAAAAGCAGGTATAAGAAATTTTAGAGTATTTTAATTGCAGTATGTAAATGGAATAGGCCTATAACTTAAATTGCATAATAGATTTATTTTCTAAAAAAGAAGAAATAGATTTTATCTCACCATAAACATGATAAAAAACTGGGAATGTTGAATTTAGAGGAAGTGGACCCACAGCTGCGTGGAGGGAGAGTGGAAAGCAATTTAGGAACCCCCCCCCCCCATTTCACCCGGCCGAGATCTGAACCTAGATCTCCCCGTCCTCGGTGGCTCAGCTCAACACGATTAGTGCGCTAGCTACCTACGCCACCGAGGTGGATAGCAAATAAGAAAAAAAAAGTTTATATACGTATATAGTGAAATCACTTTTTCGTATATTTTGTTTAGCATTTGAATTTTCTGTACTTTATTTAAATATACATTCCAGAGGACTGAACAAATGAAAACAATGAGCGCGTGAATACGAGTAGGATATTTCTCAATTTAGCTACTTCGCTCTCTATTTCATTATAGTCCATCTTTATTCCACTACAAGTTTATCTATTGAAATAAGTATGAAACATCGTCTCTCGCCCGTTTGTATGGGGCATGATACACATATTACTTTATACTGGCATGTGGAGTGAAAAATCACACTTAGCTAAGCCTTCTAAATAGGGGTAGGTCTTAACCAAGTTGTTACCCCTGTGGGCTGTCATGTATACTATCCCGCAATACGTAGTTGCTTGAAAAGGGGCCTTACTACGCCTACACCTTTTTTTGTTTAACCAAATGGAACACATTACAAAAAAGAATTTATAATATACCATATTTTTCTTTCATTTAATTTATTTTTTCCTTTAAATGTAAAGTATACTTGGTGTGTTGGGTAAAATATCGTCTCTGAGCAACAGAATTAAGGTGGAAGTGTAGTGAATGCGAGTTAAGGGCAGTAGTTTCGCAGTTTTTATAGCAAAGCTTTTTTTTTGGTCAACAGAAATCAAATAATTCTCCAGTATAAACATAGTTTAATTTTCTACACAGGTTGATCTCAAGAGTTCTTGAATAGATGTCTTGAATTTTAATGACAACTTTTTCTCTTCATTTAAAAAGTTTCTCATCTGACGCCGCTATGCCCATGACAGATTTTCAACAACTTTTGAGTCCACCATGTAAATAAAATTAAACACTATGTTTTTATTATAGCACTATTTGATTTATTTTGACCAAAAAAGGTCTTGCTATAAAAATTGCAAAAACATTGCCCTTATTTTCTTGCGGTCCCATTTTGCCACTTAAATAACAACTCCGTTAGGTGTCTTGATGGTTTCTCGTTAGAGTTACTCTCAAATTTACACTAATGAAGTAATTGGTAGAGGATTAAGCTAGAATTTAGTGGAAATGTATCGTAGATTTCATGGAATGTTATTTATATCGCCATCCTGCTGTCAAAAGTCGTGAGTGCATATGCAATACACAATTTACACTTTAAGGTCACCTCCTATTTGAAGGAAAATACTCTACCAAGGCTGTATTTCTTATGGAAATTGTAGTTCTGAAGATTCAAAACCACTATAAAAAAAATTGTCTTAGAATGTTCTTTTGTGATATTGTCAAAAGTTGATCGTATGCCCTATTTGTTTGGGGGAAGCTAGATCTATATTTATAATTATAACAATACGCTTAGCTCTCACAACTGCGACTTTTGCTTGAAACATCTTTCCAATTGAATACATTTTGACTTTAAATAAATTAAAAAATTATTTAACGTAAAGTTTATGGTTTTTGATGCTGTAACGACATGTTAGCACTTTTTACCTACATTTTGGTAGACCATAGTTAGAATTTTTTTAAGTTAATTAATGGTTAAGATAACATTTATAGTGATTTATCAGTTAATAATGATTGTGAGTCTGGTTGATTTGTATGACCTTTTTTGATTTTTTGTTTTGTTTTTAAGGTTTAATTTATTAATATTTTGTTCATTAAGCTACTTATTTTAAATATAACATATATATTAACTATAAATCCTTATAATGATAATACTAATAACAATAAATTTGAAATAAAACATCAGCTCTTAAATAATGTAACATTTCCGGACTACAATAGAGTTTTATATAGTAAGAGTACGGCCATCAAGCGTCGTCTGCAAGGCGGCCGGCTTGACTGACCTAACCAGTACATGGTGGTATATGGGACAAAAGTGAGTTTATTGGAATATCTTTAAAACGTGTTGATGTAAAGTAGTGTTTTTTTTCACAAGATAGCTTGGATCATTACAAAGACGTTGGCATAGTTTAAATGGTATTTCATATAAATATATACGGGGAAAAATATGATTGTTTGGCCACCTCTTGGATTTTTGAACTCCTGATACATAAACTCGGATTTTACCATTGCCTTGCGTTTGGATTATATTAAACGTTTATAAATAATTACAATATCGAACATTACTTTATTGGAGATAGATCCATTTGTTTATAGGTGGGCGTACGCGATTTATCACCTTAAAAAATTAACATACTTTAAAAAAAATCCTAGACAGTAGATGATATAATTTACATATTTACAAACTCTTAAATACATTGACATTTTGGTCAATGACATAAAAAATAAAGTCGTTACAAAAACACATTGTTGAATGCAATAAATGAATTTGTAATATTACGTTAGCATTTTTAAGAATAATTTGTGATATCATTGTTAAAAATTGTTAGTAAAGTTAGAATCGAAACTATGTTAAGTTTACATTAAGAAGATTGACCGATTCATATCCCGACCAGCTATGTGGTCTGATGGTCAGCGTATTTGGCTGACAGTCCAAGGATACTGGTTTCGATTCCCGGCCGGGTTAGGGTTTATTCTGTAGTAGAAACGTTCCCTTCCTGGGTTCAGACTAGGATATTTTTGTTGTCCGTTCACCTCCAAAGTGCAGAAGGCAATAGAAAACAACCACAAGTACCACCTGCCTAGAAATGCCTTTAATAGGTCAACAATTTTCAACCCTGAAACATGGCATGATGATGATGATGAGTAATATCCCAAATTAATAATGTATTTACAAAATGGCATTAAATCGTTATGTTTTAACCTGAAGCTCAATAATAAATAAGCCTTTTTGCGTGAAAATGCAAAATAAATACATTTTATTTAACAGTGAAATCTAATTATTACACAGTTTTTAAATTTTGCTTTAATATTATTATTGTAGTTAACTATCTAAGATATTATGTTGATTGTTTAGTTCTTTTAAGGATCATTATACACAAGATAATAATTTTATGATTTATTTCATAGCCTAAGCCAAACTATACCGATAATTATAAATTAAATTTGGGCGTCAATGTTGTTTGAACGTCCGAGAAAAATATTCCTTCTTTTTCGGATCGATTTGATTTGTTTGATATGTTAACTTATTTATTTAAGTTAACGAGTAAATTGAACATAAAATGAGAAACAAGCCATTCACTATCATTGTAATATATTTATTATATAAGTTTAATGTACTGGTTCAGGCTATTTAAATTTACCCATTTTTTGATATCATATCACTACATAAAAACAAACTTATTGAAGCATGATTAATTAGGGCTACTAAACACAAATCAAAATCAAAAAGAACTGACATGACAGAGACGTGTAGTTTTTTCCGGCTACCAATTCAATCGCGATTTTCGATTGATCAAAACTTTTTCTTTTTTAATTTTTTGGTTCAGAAGATATTGAATGGAATCCTACATCCTTTTATCAATGTCTTCTACACCCAAAAGCTAAATATTTTGGCGTAATTTCGAGTAATGAGTGAAAATGTCTCGAAGAAATATATTTCACGTAAGAGCCCAACAGTCTGCTTGCTGCCAGTTAGGTCAGTGGCAAGATGGGGAGTCACGTGGGCCAATCACAGCCCGCCCTTGCAGCAAGTGCTATTTCAATCGTTGGCCGTACTCTTACAATAGATACAGTAGCCTCATGGCTTCTTTGGTGCTGACTGACAGCTCACAGCTGACTTCTGACAGTCAACATTGAGGTATACACCTAAATTTTGACTGTCAGAAGTGACATCTGCTAAGCACATGTTTTGCAGATCATATGGTTCGGCGTAGGGACACATAATTTGGTCTGGTAACTTTTCAAAGCTGTCAGCTGTGAGCTGTCAATCAGCACCAAAGAAGCCATGGGGCTACTGTAGCTATAGGACTACAAAGCGTCTAAGCGCTATGTCAGACAGTCAGGTGCCAGGTGAAACTCATACGCGACAAAGTTTTAACTTAGAAAAAAAAAAAAAAGATAAACTATAAGTTACAATGCATCGTCGTTACATGAACCAGTATGACCCGAGTTTGTTGCTCTGTGCGCAGGTTGCACGCGCATCTCCTGCATCAGTGTGACACCCGGGCCGGAGCCCCCCAGACGCTTGCTGTTGCAGTACCTGGACCTGACTGACTGTCAGGCGGTGGAGGATGGTGGTCTGCGGGTCATAGTAAGGAACTGCCCTCAACTGGCTTACCTGTACCTGCGTCGCTGCGTACATATCACAGGTAACACTCCCCCTATCTCTTCCTATGATTATCTCACAGGTGACATTCCCCCTACATCTACGTACATGCAGATCACAGGTGACACTTCCCCTGCCTCTACCTATGTTAATGTCACAGGTGACACTCCCCTACCTCTATGTATATGCAGATCACATGTGACACTTCCCCTACCTCTATGTATATGCAGATCACATGTGACACTTCCCCTAACTCTACCTATGTTAAGATCACAGTAACATTCCCCTACCTCTACCTATATGAAGATCACAATGACTCTCCCCCTACGTCTACGAAGATTACAGGTGACACTCCCCTTACCTCTTCCTATGATAAGGTTACAGGTGACACCCTTACCTCTTCCTATGATAAGGTCACAGGTGACACTCCCCTTACCTCTTCCTATGATAAGGTTACAGGTGACACCCTTACCTCTTCCTATGATAAGGTCACAGGTGACACTCCCCTTACCTCTTCCTATGATAAGGTTACAGGTGACACCCTTACCTCTTCCTATGATAAGGTCACAGGTGACACCCTTACCTCTTCCTATGATAAGGTCACAGGTGACACCCTTACCTCTTCCTATGATAAGGTCACAGGTGACACCCTTACCTCTTCCTATGATAAGGTCACAGGTGACACTCCCCTTACCTCTTCCTATGATAAGGTCACAGGTGACACCCTTACCTCTTCCTATGATAAGGTCACAGGTGACACTCCCCTTACCTCTTCCTATGATAAGGTCACAGGTGACACTCCCCTTACCTCTTCCTATGATAAGGTTACAGGTGACACCCTTACCTCTTCCTATGATAAGGTTACAGGTGACACCCTTACCTCTTCCTATGATAAGGTCACAGGTGACACCCTTACCTCTTCCTATGATAAGGTTACAGGTGACACCCTTACCTCTTCCTATGATAAGGTCACAGGTGACACCCTTACCTCTTCCTATGATAAGGTCACAGGTGACACCCTTACCTCTTCCTATGATAAGGTTACAGGTGACACCCTTACCTCTTCCTATGATAAGGTCACAGGTGACACTCCCCTTACCTCTTCCTATGATAAGGTTACAGGTGACACCCTTACCTCTTCCTATGATAAGGTCACAGGTGACACCCTTACCTCTTCCTATGATAAGGTCACAGGTGACACTCCCCTTACCTCTTCCTATGATAAGGTCACAGGTGACACCCTTACCTCTTCCTATGATAAGGTCACAGGTGACACTCCCTTACCTCTTCCTATGATAAGGTCACAGGTGACACCCTTACCTCTTCCTATGATAAGGTCACAGGTGACACCCTTACCTCTTCCTATGATAAGGTCACAGGTGACACCCTTACCTCTTCCTATGATAAGGTCACAGGTGACACCCTTACCTCTTCCTATGATAAGGTCACAGGTGACACCCTTACCTCTTCCTATGATAAGGTCACAGGTGACACTCCCCTTACCTCTTCCTATGATAAGGTCACAGGTGACACTCCCCTTACCTCTTCCTATGATAAGGTTACAGGTGACACCCTTACCTCTTCCTATGATAAGGTTACAGGTGACACCCTTACCTCTTCCTATGATAAGGTCACAGGTGACACCCTTACCTCTTCCTATGATAAGGTCACAGGTGACACTCCCCTTACCTCTTCCTATGATAAGGTCACAGGTGACACCCTTACCTCTTCCTATGATAAGGTCACAGGTGACACTCCCCTTACCTCTTCCTATGATAAGGTCACAGGTGACACCCTTACCTCTTCCTATGATAAGGTCACAGGTGACACCCTTACCTCTTCCTATGATAAGGTCACAGGTGACACTCCCCTTACCTCTTCCTATGATAAGGTTACAGGTGACACCCTTACCTCTTCCTATGATAAGGTCACAGGTGACACCCTTACCTCTTCCTATGATAAGGTCACAGGTGACACCCTTACCTCTTCCTATGATAAGGTCACAGGTGACACCCTTACCTCTTCCTATGATAAGGTCACAGGTGACACCCTTACCTCTTCCTATGATAAGGTCACAGGTGACACTCCCTTACCTCTTCCTATGATAAGGTTACAGGTGACACCCTTACCTCTTCCTATGATAAGGTCACAGGTGACACCCTTACCTCTTCCTATGATAAGGTCACAGGTGACACCCTTACCTCTTCCTATGATAAGGTCACAGGTGACACCCTTACCTCTTCCTATGATAAGGTCACAGGTGACACTCCCCTTACCTCTTCCTATGATAAGGTCACAGGTGACACTCCCCTTACCTCTTCCTATGATAAGGTTACAGGTGACACCCTTACCTCTTCCTATGATAAGGTTACAGGTGACACCCTTACCTCTTCCTATGATAAGGTCACAGGTGACACCCTTACCTCTTCCTATGATAAGGTTACAGGTGACACCCTTACCTCTTCCTATGATAAGGTCACAGGTGACACCCTTACCTCTTCCTATGATAAGGTCACAGGTGACACCCTTACCTCTTCCTATGATAAGGTCACAGGTGACACCCTTACCTCTTCCTATGATAAGGTTACAGGTGACACCCTTACCTCTTCCTATGATAAGGTCACAGGTGACACCCTTACCTCTTCCTATGATAAGGTCACAGGTGACACCCTTACCTCTTCCTATGATAAGGTTACAGGTGACACCCTTACCTCTTCCTATGATAAGGTCACAGGTGACACCCTTACCTCTTCCTATGATAAGGTTACAGGTGACACTCCTACCTCTACCTATGTTAAGACCACAGTGACATTCCCCCTACCTCTACCTATGTTAATATCACAGGTGACACTCCCCTACCTATGATAAGATCGCAGGTGACACTCCCCCTACCTCTACCAATGTTAATATCACAGGTGACACTCCCCTTACCTCTATGAAGATCACAGGTGACACTCCACTACCTTTGTTTCACTTGGTAGCTATTGGTCAGCAGGTCGAGATTTAAGAGACTACTTTGTTTGGGTTTTCCATCCTCTCTTCATATTAATGAGGGTGCACCTCCTGTTACCCTCAAAATCGTTATCTTTTATAAAATTGTGGGTCTACTAGTAAAACCAAGTATCTTGGGTATGGTCAAACAATATTTGATACATAGTACGGTATAGCGGTCTTTCCCAATCATTAGGAACCTGGGTAGTGAGCAAACTATCTATAAATATAAATACTCAAAATCAAGAATTCATTCTTAACATACTTAAAGGGAAAGTAGGGGGGGACTAAAA
The DNA here is from genome assembly GCA_039000515.1 of Timema cristinae. NCBI lineage: Eukaryota > Metazoa > Arthropoda > Insecta > Phasmatodea > Timematidae > Timema > Timema cristinae. Next base: position 70,493,926 of record JBCFYV010000012.1, on the reverse strand, counting down.
CTTAATATGTCCTTTATATGGTTACATTTGTACATGCAAGTGTCTTAATACTGAGGATAAATCTTAATGTAGTAATGTGTTTATATTTCCAGATGCGGGAATCAAGTATGTTCCGAGTTTCTGCAACACGCTGAGGGAGCTGAGTGTGTCAGACTGTAATCAAGTGACAGACTTTGGTTTATACGAGTTGGCCAAACTGGGTGCCAACCTTAGGTACCTCTCTGTGGCCAAGTGTGATCAGGTCTCTGATGCAGGACTCAAGGTATGTCAACAATTATTTGTACACAATAAATGGTGTATGTGAATATATATATAAGTCTAGGAAGTAATTAATTCATTTAGTAAAAGAAAAAAGTTATAGCCACAGTATTGATTACAATTTTTCTAAAATTATAATAGTAAATATATATATCTGAGTATATCTTTAGTAATAAGTGTTTACAGACATAGATTTACTATTATAATTTTAAAAAAAAGTCAATCAATATTGTAGGTATTAGCATTTTTTACAAAATTAATTAATTACTTTCCAGACTCTAGTGTGGACTTATCAAATTGGTTTGATCATAAGTGCCACATTTATAATTTAAAATACTGAGGCGGCTAAATTTCAGAAAATTCAATATTGTCATTATCTTAAGTAAAAAAAAAAATTCTAATTCTAAAGTCTTTATTAAAAAAAGAAAATTAAGATTACACAACATTTAAGACTTACAGTGAATTTTTTTTTACCGAAAGTCTGAAGCTTTTTATTAGCAGCAATTTTGTGTTCAGCTTTAAATCACCTGTTGAAGTCATAAATTGATGATAATAAATTAATATTCATAAATGTGTTTGCTCGGGTGTTAGTTCCTTTTCAAGAAAACCGATGTCCACACACTTATGTGCTGTCATTCATTGATCATATTTAGTGCACAAATTTAATAATATTTGAGAATCAGTGTATGATGTGTAAGGAATAAAAATTTGGTATGTCAACCTCACTTGCTATATTTCAACAAATAATAACTAATTTGCAATAATGTAATAATTTCTACATTTCTTCTTCTTCTTTGGTTCTCAACCCAAGGGTTGGTTTGCTGTAGTTTTCCATTCCTCTCTTCTTACTGCCTTCCTTTTCATCTCCATGTAGGTCGCACAGTCTAAATCCAACATGATCTGGTGCATGTATTCCAGGCGTGGTCTTCCTTACCGGTTTCAACCTTCAGCAACTATTGTCATTAGTAGGTTGCTGTGACAATGAATGACTGACCAATCAGCCAATCACATCTCAACTGAATCTGACTACAGATTTCTTGTCAGGCCTAGTGCACACCTCCTCTTTCATTGCTTTGCTTGTCCAACTAATCTTCAGCATCCTTCAGTTAGTACCGGAATTCCAGTGCTTTGAGCCTCCTCAGTTTCCACTGTTCATGTCTCACACCCACATAAGGCAACACTCCATGCATAAACTTTCAACAGTCTCTTGATAACCTTCAAGCTGACTGTTAGATATCAGCTGGTTCTTCTTGGAGTTGAAAGTTCTTGGTTCAGTTAATCCAACTAGCTATCTCTCTTCTATTTCTGGTGTCTCTGGTTAACTTGCTTCCCAAGTAAGTAAATTCAGCCACTTCCTTCAGAATTTGATTGAATGCTATGTTTGTTCATCTAAAGGCTGCAGACTGCACAGAATCGTGGATTAGGCCTCATACGGGCTTACATGTTTGACTTGCCAGCTCTAGAGCATAAGTAAACAGAGCATTGTTACCTAAACCCCCCTCGGTGGTCACAGGCTCTAAGAAATTGCTATCTCAATAGACTGGGTTTGGTAGTGGTGAAGAGGTCAAGGTTCGACTTTGTAGTTTTCCCATTTCCTCTTAACCAACTTCATCCCTAACCCTTAAATTAAGCCATTAATAGCCTTAATGTTAGACTTAACAATTAAACATTCAACTTTTTTTAAATATATAAATTTAATCTTTCTTCTAGCTGTCCAAATTGACACCATCTGTACAAAAGTGAAATCTAAATTAAGCACACTTGACTCAAATTCATATCTTACACCCCCACTCCCCTTTCCTTCTAATTTTGTTTCTAACCTGAAAACATAAGTTTGTGTAACAACTACATCCCGATGAAGCTCAAGGTTCTAAACACTAATTACATGTCTTGACACTCGCCAATTTTGTGAAAATTGAAATTTAATTCCTCTATACTTCTTTATAAATTATCTGAAGATGCAAGGAGGTAATTGGAATACTTTTATTAGATTATAAAACAATCTGCAATATTAATATAGTTATTATGCAACAGGAGTGAAAAAGAGATCATCAGCAAGGCTATACTGAGAAATGTATTTTGGGAGGAGAGTATCTACTTATGGTGCGATTTTCATAAAATATACCCTATTTTATGTATTTTTACATTGAGTCCCTTTTGAAAAGTACCTCATTTCAAAATTTTTACTTTCCCATATAAAGAAAGACCAAGTAGTATTGTAATTGTGGAAATTTTTGACCTCTGATTATGAGGAATCTTTGTGTTAGCTATGTGTGTCCAAACCCAAAAAAGGTAATTTGATAATTTTGTCTGTCCCCATGACTTTGTGTTTGTTTGTCCATGTCCACATACGAAAATAAACTTAATTTAATTCTAAAAAAATCTCAAATTTCCTAAATATTTGAAAGATTCCTCTCGTACCAGTTCTAAATTGTACTCCTAACTAACTACTAAATTAAATAACTTGACTCAAGGTAACTTTTGTTCAATCTTAACTTTTGTTTTCCTAGTAGAAGCTTAACTTGTTGGAACAACCCTCTCTTTTAGGTGATAGCAAGACGGTGCTACAAGTTGCGCTACCTGAACGCCCGCGGCTGTGAGGCTGTAAGTGATGACGCCATCACTGTCCTGGCCCGCTCCTGCCCGAGACTGCGGGCACTTGACATCGGCAAGTGCGACGTGAGCGATGCAGGCCTGCGAGCGCTCGCAGAGAGCTGCCCTAACCTCAAGAAGCTGAGCCTACGCAGCTGTGATCTAGTGACGAACCGAGGGGTGCAGTGTGTAGCGTATTACTGCCGAGGACTGCAGCAGCTCAACATACAGGACTGTCAGATATCTCTTGAAGGGTACAGGGCAGTAAAGAAGTACTGTAAGAGGTGCATAATCGAGCACACTAACCCTGGGTTCTTCTGACCCATCTTATCCAAATGTTCTAGCTCTTGTAGTTAGAATTAAGAAGAACCATTTAGAAGATGACTAGCCAACATTTACAGAAGGATATTAACTCACAGTTGAAACACATATTTTCACATGGCTTTCTTATGGCGTGATTGAGTAAATATAGAAAACTAACAACCGTATAGGGATTTGAATCCTAGTTGTACAGTTTACATGCAAACTGCTCTACTAACTTAACTATCTAGGATCTCATCCTTGTCAGTGTGTCATTCAACTATATCAGCACCCACCTTGATGATCTAATGGTCTAAGATGTCAATCTTACACTAGACTGGACTGACAATTATGGGGTTCCAAAAGTAATTTTTCCTAAATGGTTTTCTACTCTCGCTCTTTATCTCCATACAGATTCAGGTATACTTTCTCTAAAAAAACACATTAATGTAATTAGTTTATTTTCGTAAAACACAAACAGGTAGTAAGACGGGGTGCTATAAAAAATATGTGTCAGCCTTACAAGGATGTGATCGCAGATAGCTAAATTGGTAGAGCACCCAGCAAATAAAGCTAGGCGACCAAGGTCCATATATATGTTTAGGTGTAATGTTCCTGAATTTATCTCATAGCTGTTGAAATTAACATAATCCGTCCAAAAGTAACAGCCGCAAAACACATGAAAGTAGACTTAATTTCTCAACTGCTAAAGAGGTTCCTCCTTTGATGATCCAACTATTCACCAGAGGCTCATTTACTAACTAGGCAATAATAAAATATCATTATCAATATTGTGGGAGCCAATAATTATTTAACACTTCTAGTGGGTCCCCGGAAGCGCAAAGCTAGCAGCACGTTGTTTAGTGGGTGACAAAGTTAAATATGGCAGTAGTGTGTATATGTACTTATATCTATTAAATAAAACTATTCTACTCCATTAGTCAGCTGGAACATAAAGAATGTGGGGGTAAATCAAGATATACTTCTTTTAAATTCACATTTGTTAACAGAAGTTTTATTCACCAATTCTCTTTGAGGAATACACATTCAAGAGGGGTTGTCTGAAGTATATATTTTTTTATTCAAAGCCGAATTTAATAGTCTGAAATACTCCCAAAGCCATTTATTTTTTATTGTTTTATGATGCAAAAATTACACTATTGTGCATATTTATATAGTCTTAGAAACTATCAATACTGTCCATTTAAAATATTTTAGCGTAAGTTGATACATACAATTTTTATTGCAACATGCAATCACAGATTTGTGTCATGTGAACGTAAATGTTTAAAGCTGACTAATATTCTAAATGAAGTCAAAGGTTTTCAAAGCTTCACACACTTGTACATCTAAGGGTACATGGTTATCTTTGTGGGCATAGTATTTACATTTATTACCTCTCTAGTGTCAAGTCCCACATATAAAATAACCTTTCAACTAAATGGTGTATGTTAAAGTGGGTGTTGTAGCCCTGTTAAAATAATATTTAATAATATTGATAATTTCATTGTCCTTTATTATAGTGCTGGCCAATAGTCGTAATACCTATGAGAGGCCAGCCCTGAAAAGTACACAAGTACTTTAAAAGCATGCATAATAACAAAAATAGTATATAATAGTAAAAATAGTAACCGGGTGGCTACAACACATATTTTACATAATTCCCCAACTACTTTTTTCCCACTTTTAAAGGTGGATGATGAATTTTGTTTTATTTATTATTGATCAGATATTAAAAAAAGTTTGTATCTACTAAACAAACAGTTTTATCAGTTTAAAAAAAATTAAAATGTTATTTTATTTAGGTATTATTAACTTTTGTTTTAGTGTTTAGTTGCCAAATTAATAGGACATTTTAGACATATTTTTTAATTCCCTGACTTTTCCTTATTTTTAGTTAAATTCCCTGGCATTTCCCTGTCATCCAAAAATTCCTTGACTTTTCCAGGGTTTCCCTGTCTGTAGCCACCATGAATAAAGAAATAACTTGAGGGTAGTAAAAGGACAAGTATAGTATATAGTCCTATAAGGCTTGAACTTGAGTCACTGTTAAAGTTTTTACAGACTGCAGAAGTATGTTGCTAAGTTTTTAAAACAAACCTTTGTTAAAAATAATTGAGGATCCCTGCTCTACAGGATAAATTAGTGATAAGGGAGTTCCTTAATTAACTTTCTGAGTTTGGCTTTTCTTTTATGATACAAGTCAAATTCGACAAATCTGAATTAGCGCTGTGAATACAATTGCTTATAGTGCTCATGTAACAGTTGTATAATGTTGTTGATGATAACAATAATACAAATATATATTTTATAACTGTTTCCAGTCTATCCCCTGGGTCAATTTTTATTCAAGCCATATATTTTTCACTACTGGCTTGCTAGGCCTATCATAGCTTCATATGCCTTATAATCCAACTTAAGAATAGGTCAGGCACAACATCCAGTCCCCTGCCATTAATTTATCATTGTGAACGAGTAAACTCGCAGTTCACCCATAATAAATTTTTCGGCCATGCCGGGAACCAAACCTGGTTCAGTAGACAGACATGCTACCGACTGAATTAAGGTGTCAATAATAATAAATTATAATGGCATGTATCAATATCGTCTTGTGACCAACATTCTTAAGCAAGTTTGGAAGGGGTGCCCCCAAGCTTAAAGGAGGAGCTCCCGAAATTTTTTTAAAAATGTTTATGCTTCAAGAAGCTATTTGAAGGTTTTTTTTTAATGATAATTGTAACTTTGAGTGTCCTTCTGTTCTGTGATTTACATTGTAGTGTTGTTACCTATTATAGACATATACTTATAAACTTTCATTTGTTAGCTTTCACTGATACACACATCAAAACTTCTTGTACAATATCTTGGTCCCATGGATTGCATACAATATTTGAAACAAACATAGCATAGCATCTTTGCCCTTTTTATGGAAAAATGATTGAATGATTTGAAAAATATTAGTATTTAATGTAAACAATTTCTTAATCATTCCTAAATATTATGAAAAAAATAAATCAATTTTTTAATATTTTCTAAAACATCTGAAAGCCTTTATATTCCGGGTTTAACCTCCTTAAATTATAATTGTGTATTTGTTTTCCAGCATTTATCTGTTTTTCTTATAATCCCTCTTTTTTTAAAAGTAACTATCTAGCAGACGAAGTTTTCATGTTTACGACTCAAAAGTTGTACAAGAAAAATGGCTGATATAGGGTGCATTCTATTTTCTGAAATTGTATACAATAAGTTGTGCTAAGCAGATCTTGTACAAGTTTTGGTGTTCACACAACACCATCTTCAGAATGCAACTTCTTGTACAACTTTATGTGCGAGAAGTTGTGTTGTGTGTACCGGGCTAAAAGATGTGTAGACACGGGGTCAGTAGTCAGTGTCTTGATAATATTAATTTTCCCCTTCATACCATACCATCCCTAGGCCATAGTCAGGAGGGGTTTTATGGGGTTCAAATACCCCCCTTAAATTTTATGAAAAAAAAAAAATATATATATATATATATGGCTTTATTTACGGTTCAAACAATTTCAAAATTAAGGTACAAGTACAAATTAAGGGGCTATGTTACCATAAAAAGCACTTCAGAGAGCTTCTAAAGGTGTTTAATGTTTAGAAATTTTTTTCTAGACTCCGGCAATTGGGGAATGTGCCTAACGAACCTCCCCTGAAGTTATTGGCTGGCTATGGCCTTACCATCCCTCTATGTTTTGAAAGAGGAAGATAAGGGTATTGACTTCGGTTCTAATCGTCACCTTTCGGGCAAGAGAAGTTGTAGCTTGGTTACTTTCATTTTTGCCTGACGTCCACAGCTCTTCCCCTTCTCTCCCCTCTGAAATATATGACATCACAAAATAGGAACCACACTAGCTAGAGCAATGGGATGAAAGTTGGACAAATACCGACTTTCAACCACCATTAGAAGGACTAGTGCACGTCTAGCATGCATGTTACGGTCTCTAACATGTATGGGATTTTTTTTTTTTCAAACCCATTGATGCTTGAATCACATTTAAATTATTACCAGGAGAATATTTTTGCAAACATTAAATAAAATAATTACATATCTTTAATCAAAGGCAAGCGGCGGTTGCCCTGACGCGACGCCACTGGCATGTATGGACTACATCAATCTATAGCTTAGTTTGAGATAGTTTGAGGAAAGATTAGCCAGTACTAGTGATGCCCAAATGTACTAATTGTACAAACTTTCCGTTGAGGTTATTTTCATGCCCCGAAGAGGTGAGGGGATGTTGGTAGTGAATATGACGGAGTGAAGCCATTGAAGATCTTAACCTAACTTATGCCCAATTAACCAAACCTTGGGGACAATGGGAATTATTCCCCCTTACTAAAAGAAAATCCTCCGGTACCAGCCTGGAATTGAACCCAGGACTTCTAGCTGAGCATCCAGGGGCTCTGACCACTATACTGGTTCCTTATTGAGATTTATTACTCATTCAAGAATGAGTCACTTGCCCCTTTGTGTTGCCACCAGATTATCTTATACAGGTAAAGTCATGAATCAGAGGAAACTAAGGACGTCAAATTTGATAACTTGTTTCTCATTTCTCAAATCCCAGTATGTACAAGTTGGGGCATTGAAATGAAACAGCAATATTCAGAATTGGGTAATTTTTCATTGTGACTATTAGTTATGTTGCCATTTAACTTTAGTACAAACTAATTGTCAATTAACTAAATATTACAGTTGCGGTCTTGTGATCTTTCTCAAATCAAACTTGATTGTTTCATTTAGGTTTTATTTCTAAACCCCTTTCTATATGCATAGAAAAAGATTGGGATTGTAAATATTACACACATTTAGTTTATCTATTATGATCTAGATGCTGTGTTCAACAAAAAAAAAAGTGTTATTTTGTAAAAAAAATTGACGAATGGGTGGTAAATTAATTCTTCACGGCTACACTTGATAATTTCTTTGTCATTATCATACAAATAAAAAAAAAACTTGATTAGTCTTGAGCCAATTTTTTACACAACTTATGTATTATAATTGAAACCCATAAAATATGTTTAGTTGAGGTGTACAAAGCTTCAAAAACTTTGACTTCACTTCAAATATTCAACAGCTTTGAAATTAAAATTCAAGATTCGACAGTTACGAAGCTTGGGCAATAAAAAATATTTCAAGCTAAGATACACTTCTCTGTTCAATATCTTTCATTTTCTGCCATTATGTGATCATTAATTTGTGATAATATAACAGAAAACTCAAATAATTAAATCATATTATGTTGGGATAGAAACTTAATTTATTTTAAAAATTATACTTTATAATAATTTTTGTTGGTTTCCTCTTTTAGAAAGTTGCGTTACACGTTTCACACTCCCTCCCGATTAGTTCTGATAGAATGAATTATATTTCTGGGGATTGGGCGATAATTGATTTTCTTAGAAAGGCAGCCACTGATATTTTGTTCATTGGCAGCAATGTAAAGTGTGAACTGTGTTCTTCTTTTAATTTTAAAAGCCATATTTTGTTTGTTCCCTTTTATAGGTTTTCATCCACCTTTCCTGTACCTTCTTCCAAATATTTAATATCTAGTTATAATTATGCAATATAATACTATTTTCAAACATTAAACATTTTTTTAATATTCAAACTTCAATTTGGTTTCAAGAATATTTCATACCAGATCACAAAATATCGCGGTGGGTGCTGACATGGCAGGTGCTGCAGGAACTCAAAGTAAGTTTCCTGCGATACCTCTTTCTATACATTATTTTATGTCAGAATGCAATCCTCTTGAATTTTTTGTTTGTCATTTTTGGTAATTGATACAAAAATATTTTTAGATTTAGTAACTCTTGAAAAGGCTACAAAGAGTTGTCCATGAGTAAATACAACATTTGGCAAGTTCAATCCAGCACTTTGAAGCGTTTGTCCCTGAGACTTATTGATAGTCATTGCAAAGACAACAATGTGTTTTAACGTAAACTGAGTTTGCTATGTCAGAAAACTCTAAAAAAATCCTATCTACTGATACCTTATTCATTGCTGTAGGCTTTTGTTTTAATTGAGAAAAAGGGATGTTGACAACAGAAATAATATATATAGGATTATTCGATTCGACTTTGATTTAAAAAAGTGGACTTCACACAACCCTAATGTTTAACAATGTATTTTTTCTCTCTACATATTTTGGCCAACTCTCGTAGAGATAAATAATATGCTAAACTTGAATAGGGTTAATGTATATGAAATTGTACAGGCATACCCCTACTTGCAACAGATTAGGTTCCAGGCCACTGTCATAACTTGAAGCAATGCATTTTTGTCTACTTATCTATGCATGAACTGCACTTCACTCATCATAAACAGACCTAACTGTCATAAATAACACATTTGTAGCTAAAATAAAGGCTGTAAACCATATATTTCGAAAAAAGGGCAAGCATACTAATCACTGTGAGCGGTAGCGTCATGTCGCTAAAGTTCTATATTTGTGAAACAAGTGCCCCAAGTTTAGGTCATGGTAGCAATTTAAAGACCTCGTAAGTATGAAGTGTTGTAATTCAGGGTATGCCTGTCATTTTATGTTAACAAAAAAGTATTAGTTCAAAAATAGTTATTTGGCATTTTAATTTTAACGCTTTTATAAAGTTATTATTCAAGATTATTTGGAATAGAGCCCTAGGCTAAATCCTGGTTTAAATTAGGAGGGATAGCCATGGAAAATGATAAAAATAATCTTTAAAATGTTTATTTTTGAAATTGAAACCTAAAGCGCATCAATATTATTTAGTTTGATTGAACTGTTGTATAGCTTACAAGGTTGGGCCATAGTGTACTTGTGCAGCAGCAATGAATTTACCTTTCAGGGGAACCAAGTACATATACCAGGCAACATTCCTTCCTCATGAACATGATGAGACTCAAGTAATTATTTACTGAAGACACAAGAATACTATATTATCTTATGGTATAACTTAAAAAATCCTGATATCTGCCCACCACCTACTTATAATCTAACACTAATTACTTAGTATAATTTAATTAGAAAACATTTTAAAATCTATTCGCCTATCATGAATGGTGCCTTACTCAATACATTTCAGATCTAGGTGCAGAGCATTTTTTTGAATACAGCTTGTCTACATTTAAATTTTAAAATTTATATTTTTTCTGTGGAAAGTAATTACTTATAAAATTTAATGGTCTCATCTACCTTCAAGATGACTAAACTATTAAGTTCTACAGAATTTACCAATAAACTCTTTGACAGACTGCGGTCTGGTCATTGTTTCGCCCCACTTGGTGTGAACGCTGGCGAGATGAGTGGATCATAGTTCACTAACATTGTGGTCCCAAACGCCAAAAGCCTGTTTTAAATTACTTATAAATACAAAATGTGACAAGAAAGCTATAATCTTAAACTCATAGTTATTTACCAAAACCATACCGATTAGATTAACCTTTGTATGAAATTTCTAGGATTTTATACATAATTCATTCATCTTTGAGTAAATATCCTTGAAAAATCCAACATACCATTGAGTGTCTAGATTTTAAAATTCTTTAATACTCAGTATTTATTCCAAACAAAATGTTTCTGAAAGATTAAAATTATAATTATTATCTGTTTAAATGAAACATTAAAAGGATAGTAGGGCAAAACCTAAACACTTATCATAAAGCTGTAGGCCTCAAACGTTCACAACAAAACACATGATTATGAAATTTTTGGGGTATATCAGTCTCCTTCTTAAGCAGCTTTCAATGTTTAATTTAATACAGCCGTTTGGCGCCATTTTTTCTTTGTCTATTTAAATATATATATATTGTATTATAACCACAGACTTACATAAAGTATATAAAATGTAAATATTGTTATATTATAAAATTTTATACCCTTTTTAATAGCACACATATTGTGTAATTATAATGTAAATATAAAAGATTCACAATTTGTTATATAAAATAAAGTGTTAAACAAAATGCAGTCTAATTTGTTATATACCTTTCAGACACAATACAATATTTTTTCAGGATCGGCACGAATACATCGTCAGCTGTTAATACATCTCTGTCAAAGGTAAATCCCCAATTTCATCAAGGTTACATTTTTTTGGACAGTGCCAGGAATTTATCCCAAGGCACTTGTCCAAAAGACAAACTTTTTACCGCCTAGCCGAAAGTGTCAACCATTTTTATTTTAGAATTGACCGCAGGATGGCCTTAAAATACTACAAGAAAACAATCCCTGATACAAAAATACAAATTTATTAATTTGATTATACAACTTTGTAGAGTTGGGTCAAATCCATTATTTTACAAATTCCTGTCTTGGAAAAAAAATGTATTGATATAAGAGGAAAAGAAAATACAAATAGTAGATAAATTAATCTTAGCATTCTTTCTCATAATCGATTCATAAATTCAGTTAGTTTTAAATTGCTGGTCTAGAGCCTGGTTGTTTTGTTTATCCTACAACTATAATCGATTCTGAATCACCAATAAAAAGTGTGCGAGCTCTAAAACAAATTTCACTTGATAAATTTAAAGAAATTAATATTTTTTTAAAGGATTTGTCTTGAATCTGATATCTACTGTAACTATTGAATCTAGAATATCCTTAAGGATTCGAGGGTCCATCCTTACTACTTTGGCAAACATTCAAAAATAAATTTTGGATAAACTCATTTACAAAGTGTTTAAATAAGATTGAATAGACAGTTTTCCTGGCCACTATGCACAAGTCGAAGATATTGATATATTCAGAAGCTTGTGTAACTTCTAAAATGGCCAACATTGACAAACAGTCAATTTATTGAATACTTTCAAAGACATTTGTAAATGTGTTGCCTTACAAGTAAAACTTAATTTAAAATCATTAATTCACTAGTTATAAGGGGTCAAACTTGTTTGCTAGTTTCTGCTTTTTGTGTGCCATTATTAAGGTAAAGTAATTATGGAGCTGAAATTTAATATAATGGAGTTGCAAACAATTAAATATTTATAATATTGATATCTTCTTCACTCGAACTAACCCACTCTTCTCCCCTTGTGGCTTTCTTCTCTTCCCAATCTCTTGACATGACCATACTACTTCATTCTTGCTTCATTTCATTCATGCCTTCTACTACTTCTTTCTCTCTCTCATACATCCTTGTTCCTTAACCTATCTCACCTGGTTATATCCAGCATGCTCCTCATAAACTTAATATGCATTGTCTCTACTTTGATGGAATCCCACTTCTCTGTGTTTGAGCTGCATACATTACAACAAAGGTAAAACCACTACATTAAATTTTAACTAAATTTAAATTGTATTTTCCTGGAAGACAGGTGAAAAGGAAGGGGGTGGGAGTAGGGGGACAACAACACAAGAACCCTGCTGGAATGGAAACATAACTTTCCAGATAAAAGTCCAATAACAGACCAATCCTACTCGCGAAAAATACTGATACAAATCCCAAGACATTTGTTATAAAAATGTAATATTTTTTATTAAAAATATTTGTTCTTACAATAAGTTATTAACAGGTTCCAAGAGGTATTTATTTTTAAATATACAAAGAATTTTAAGTTAGGATGGTACCATCAATTGCAATATAAAATTCTATGGATTTCTTTGGGAAAATTTAAAGTAATTTAAGATAAACAAATATGATTTATTTTATCAATATATGAGTTTGAAATTCTGAGCCAAACATAATAGGAAATTAAACTTTTGCAAAGGATTGTACCATCAAATATACACTTTACATAAAAATAAACTATGTACTTTTCCAAATGTGGATTAATTTCAATTTCAGGTATAAGTTGAGTTTTTTTTTGTACAATCATAGCAATGGCATCAATTCAAGACCAGAATGTAGTCTACTATTTGGTCCATAATTATATGTGAGCAAACTTAAAATCATTTGCTCAAGGTTTTAAGAAAGTTGCATACTGGCTTTTGCATCCTTTACTTCACTTTATAGAGTAAAACAATGTAAGAACCACACAACAAATGAATGAGATTATTGTGTTTCTTAATAGTGATAACTTTGAATTCAAAATTAATTTTATTTGAATTGCCCAAATTTATCCTTTACTTCTCTTGACATGTGTAAAAGTGTTATTTTCACACCTCTACAGATCGGACTCTACCACTGTAATTGTCATGAATGTATCAATAAAGTGTAAAATAATAGCCCACAGCCAAAAATGTGGATTAAAGCACAGTAAAACTTAGATAATTTACCAGGCTTCTAACACACTCAAGTTGATAGTGCCTAAAACCTCTTTATATCAGAATGATTCCTGATAAGGCCTCTTTTAAAATCTGGTGGGGATTTGAAGTGGAAAGTTCTAGGATGTAATCAAAGAGGGGATAAAACGGTATTTAAATACTATCTCCTGCCACTCTATTCTTTTAAAATGTAAGGCCGACACATCAGAAATTTGTAGGTATTTTAAGTTCAATATCAAAACACGATGACATTTTTGGGGTAGCTTCTTCAGCAGAAGAGTAAAACAATGACTGGACTAAGACAGCATGGCTATAGGTTTTAATTTAAGACAGCTGTTTGGCGCCATTTTTCCTATATTCTTTTAAAATATGAGTTCTAAAAAGTGAATAGAAAAGTACTCTGTTCTATGCACACAGATTTAGTCCAAGGCAATATTTATTTTTATAAAATATGTTAAGCTAGTATGCTAATTCAATATTGTACAAACTCTTAAGCAATGAATTTCAAATTAAGTATTTTTAAGGGAGCTGCCTAATGGAGAGCTAAGACGTGTTGCAGGTGTTGTGAAACATCGAGTTATTTTAGATTGGGTTGGTTATTTCAAAATAATTAGGGCTGGGCTGATGGGCCCTTTTGCAGATATTGCCAGAAACCGATGCCAAATAATTAAACAGTCATTTACAACATCGATAAATGGCTACTTCAACATTATGCTTGAATGTGCTCTAAGAACTGATCTTGGGGAGCTCTCAGTGAGTGATAGATCAAGCACATCTTGGAGCACTCAGTAGTTGGCATGCAGCCGACGTCATGCACCATGATATGATTAATTTTTCATAAATCCACAACAAATAAATAAAATCATACTGGCCCACCTAAAATTGTTTTTAATAGTGTAACTTTGTTACTTGAGAAAATCTTTATCTCTAATATATTTATGAAGTAATTCATATTTTAAATAAGCCGTAAGGTATATAAAATTGAATGGTTTATTTGTTTAGAATGTTAGTTTTGCTGTTCATTATAAAATAATATATATATATATTAGAGATGGGCCACTCGAATCTTCGAATCCTCGAATCCACCGAATCCTGACAAGTATTCGAGATTCGAGTATTCGGTGTTTTACTGGATTCGATGATCGAATATTTCACCTCATAAACAAAGTATAATATGTTGAATTCAAAAATTACTTAGTTAGGCCTACTTGAAAAGGACAATTTAATCCGTAATAATTATTTTGTCGGACGAAAGAGATAAACATGAATAAATTAATTTTTTTTAAACAAAAAATTGTTCGGTGTGGAAAATCTTACGTGCCTAGTACCCTAACCTCCCAACCGTATGGGAAGCTTGGACTTGACCGTTTCATCACATGCTCACTTCTAAAATTTTCACCTCACGAACAATATTGTAAATATTTTAATAAACACATCAAAACTCTTCAAAAACTGAAAATCAAAACTAGAATTACAAATAAACTCGAAATAAACTAAACAAATTACGGATTTTTTTTTAACCGAAATAAGAACACATTACTGATGATACAAAGTCAGCCGCCATTACACACGATATAGTCAGTCGCCATGACGTATATTATGTTTACTCGCCCGAGGGATGATTAAAATAATGATACTGTTGATTCTTACTACCCAACTGGTTTTAATTATCTACAACTATGTAAAGAACCCCAATTTATTGCATACGATCCTTAAGTTAGACATGTTGTTGGGTTTCATGAAAAGTAAATACTGTCAATAGTCAGTTTATTCATCCCTACCGGCGTACGTATCGTATATCGATTGTTTGTTTGAAATCGATTCAGGTAATCTGATCACTTAGTAAGCGCTCTCGAGTTTTAAGAATCAAATAACGACTTGATAATCCATTATTTATTTTTAAATCGATTTTAACTTAGTTCTTATTATTTCTTTTAAATATGTTATTGAAGTAATTGTGGAAATATTCAAACGTAGTCCTGCCTTATAAAATGGGAATGAACAGATTGTAGTCGAAAATATGTTCGTGTTTTAAATAGAATGTATTCTCAGAAATCGATATATCGCAAGAATCGAAATATATTTGTTTTCTACGCAAAAATAGATAATGGGTATAAAAGAAAATAATAATAAAACATACTTAAGCATCATTGAGTTCAATATTTCCAATCAATGTTTAATTGTTAAGCACGTTGTTTTAGTCTTTGTTAAAATATCTGTTTGTATTTTTATTTTTGTTATCTTAATACAATAAAATATCCTTTATTGATGATTAAAGTTGATCAAAGGATAACTAGGCCTAATCTGTTTATTTCACATGTTTTCTAGAAACTTAACCCATTCTAACAACACTTTTAAAAATAACTAAAAGACACTCAAATTTTGAATGATTTGATTTTTAAACAATATTATGAGTCTAGATTGTTTAATTTGGCTGGATTTTAACCTATATTTTGGGAAGGGGAGGGGGGTGATTATAATTGAAAGCATGATTTAAATAAACCTTAATTCACAGTTTAGGCCTATATTGTGTAATGTAGGTCTATTTATAAATCATTAAAATTTATAACGATTTGCTAGGATTCGGATTCGATATTCGAGATTCGAAAATAAAATGTGGATTCGGATTCGAGATTCGGATTCGAGAAATAGTGGATTCGACCCAACTCTAATATATATATATATATATATATATATATATATATATATATATATATATATATAAATAATCGACCAATAAATCGGATCGGCATTGGCCCAGCCCTACAAAATATTGTTTCCCTAAAAATGGAGGAGAAAAGTATTACTAACAGGTCCCTTGGAAAGACAACTTAAGGAGGGGAGGTACTCAAGAGAAACCTGAGGGTTAAGATTGACAGACAGATGGTAAGACGAAGCAAGGATACCCGCTGCCTGGGCGTGATGCTGGATGAGAGCGTACATGGAGAGCCCATGTGGAAAATCTTTGAGAGCTATGAATAAGATCATCAGCATAGGACAGGGCAGATTTAAACTGTTTATGAGGCTGATCAGATTGTATCACCAGGCTATGTTGGTCTCCATTGTGGGTTACAGAGCTGGCGCGTGTGCTCATCGGCTCAAACAGGTAAGAATCAGAAGCCTTCAGAGAAGTGTACTTTTGAGGCTATCTGGAGCGTACAAGACTGTTGCTACAGACACTTTGTGTGTAGCCTTAGGTATCTGGCCCTTGGACTTAGAGGTGAGAAGGAGAGCAGCATTATATTGGATAAGGAAAGGAGAAATGGAGAAAATGGCTAATCTCACAAGAGCAAAGATAACAACAGGACTTCAGGTAAGGAAACATCTTGAAGAGGAGTGGCAAGAGGAGTGGCAAGAGGAGTGGGAGCGGAGCAAAATTGGTGAAAAAATTCATAAGATATTTCCAAGCGTTGCTGAACGGTTGGGAATGGAATACCTGCAGCCCTCTTAAGGTTTGGTACATTTTATTACTGGGCAGGGTCCACATAAAGTCGCTCTCTACGCTGGAACACATCGTGCTAGAGTGTATTGAGACAATGGAAGATAGAATTAACCTGCATATACCGTTGCAAGCGAGCACAGTTTATCACATACTGCGTGACGTAAACCGATGGAGTCTCCTGGATGCAATTGCGGATAATGTGTCCAAATACGAAATAGAAAAGTACTTAACTGCAATGAAAAATAGAGGACAAAATAGACTGGTCAACTTAAGACAAGGGTACAGGACGGAGAGAGACAGTGACGTTACAACAGATATGGATGACACATAACAATACAGCTTGACTAAGTCAAGAGGTGTGACAAAGACAAACTGGATTATCAGAGGGCTGGGTAGAATGTGGTGGGGATCTCCAGGCAAACCAGAGCCTGGCTGCAGGAAGAAAAGTTATCTGGATTTTAGTAATGTGAACTGCTGATGAGGGTGCCTTGATACCAGCTAGGGAGTTGAAGACCCCTCACTCATAGGGTCCAGCCCACTTGGTGACAAGTGTGTGATGCTGGGCTGGAGTTGTCGGGCATCTGGTTCATCCACTGATCCATCGGATGGCTGTTCCCAGTTCAGAAAACGGTTCGGCGATAACAACTGAAAGATCCTGCAGCCAACTATAAGGACTTGTACTTAGGCTAAGTTGGGTATTTTTATAAATCTTTAGGTTAAGTTAGCTGTAAATCCATAGGTGGTGATATTGTGGGTAGTAAGCCAAACGAAATCTCCGGTAGGGCACCTCCACAGGTGGTGGAGGAGGATGCCCGCCTCCGCTGGGGCTCTCACAGATCTGGGGACTATTAGATAAAGAAAGTGGTGAAACACCCAGCAGGGCAGAGGGCATAATATACCTGGGGTGGACCATCTAGTAGGTTAGGTATAGGAAAGAAGGACAATTAGGACTTTTAGATTTAGGTGCTTATTCTAAACTTATTGTATTTTTTTTTTTTTTTAAAGGAACATAGCTAAAAGATGTAATGTTAATTCAAGATGTAGATCTAAAGTCCGTTCACCGTAGGAATTGTTTTCTGAAAGACCTTTTTCCCTACCAGAAATCTATTATTTAGTAGAATAATGGTAGGAAAAATGACCTTTAAGAGAGTAATTCCTACCGTGAATAGAGTGTAGGTCCTGAGCTACATGCTAGGAATCGTGATAAATAGTGTCAATAAATAAATACATTTCCCTTGGGATTAAAAACCTTGTATATGAAGTTTTCTAACTTAAATCTATGAAATAGTTGAATAAATTAATTTTCAATAATGTTGCAGTTCAGCTTATTTATGGACATATTATTAAACGGGTAAGAAATGGTTGTTTAAAGCAATTTCAGTCAATTGAAGTTAATTATTCAAACTGATTGTTAAAAAGTCTATTAGAATCGACTGGCATAATTTTACTTTAATTGAAATGAGGAATATAATTTTATAATATTTTAAAAAACTGCCATTAAAATAAATAAGATTTAAATGATTTATATATTTATTTATTTTGGATCATAAAATTTTTTCCCCATTTATTAAAATATTTAACTAGCCCATAAAAGTGAAATAAATCTCAGTTATAAAAAAGACAAATGATCAAACATTAAAGGTGTAGTGTGTCTAATTTAGTAACTAAATACTTATGTTAACCAAACATTTTAACTTTTTTATATGATCAGTTAAGTTATAAATTATTATTCTGGGGTCTGATTAAGTTTATTCTATAATCATGTTGGGCTAAGACGCCAGTATGCAAATTTATAATCAAACTCAAATTGAATATTAGAGAGAAAGAAAAAATTGATATTTCGGATTTATGAGCCTGAAGTTTTTATGAATCCTTAGCTCTTAAGCACCCCTAAAGATTCAAATTATATATTAATATTTCAGAATAATTATCTCGAACAAATATTTTTTTTTAAAAGTACACCTTATCTCTAAGTGATGATTTATTTAAAACACAAGTTATAAGAATAATTAAAATGTAAAAATATAAAAGGCTAAGCAATAAAACTAATTTCAAGATAAAAAATAATTGACAGTAATTGACAAACAATCTAAGGACAAATCAAATATAAATTTACCATCCCTGAACAGCAGTATTTTTTTAAGTAGCAAAATATCTTTTCATGGGCACCTCTGAGGAGTTTTTGCAGATTATGTGACATTCACACTCGCGGTCTCTTGTTGTGGCCCTCGAGGGAGATACAACAGCGTGCTTGTCTTTCTGAATGCTCAACAGTCCCCTCCTCGGCACTCCTCTTATTAGCGCCTGGGGAGAGTGGAGAGCGCTGCTTCAGGGTTTCCAAGTCGTTAAATATTACTTGCGCACCTCCCCCGCTCGTAGGCACAACGTCAGCCTGTCAACAAACGTTGAGATTAGAGAAGGAAAGAACAAATATCTTACATTATAAAAACCTTTATATTAGATGTCTGCATTTTTTTTGCACACTCTCTTAGGGTAGATGCAATAAAGTGTTAGAAAGAAATTTAAATATCAAATAATATATGAACAATTTTACCAGGAAAAGGATTAGTAATAGAATTTATAATATTAAAGTAAGTGAAAAATGACAAAAACATGAGAATCAAAACTAGAACCCTTTGGCTTTGAGTGGCAATGCTATATTCCTTCGGGTTTGATTCTTGAATAAAAGTCAAGGCAGTAGCCAGCCAATAATTTTCAGGGGGATGGGGCAGGGGGGGAGGGTGGTTGGTGGGCACATCCCCCAATTGCTGGACGCTAGAAAAACTAAATGATAAACAGTTCTAGACACTCTCTGAAGTGGTTTTTTATTCATGGTAAAGAACACCTAGCTGCCGAAGGCTTAGAAGATCTCTGGATATTTAACACTTTTTGAAGCTCTGTGCAGTGTTTTTTATGGTAAAATAACCCCTAAAATGTCGAAGGATAGGAAAATTTCTAAATATTTAACACAGCCCCCTAATTTGTATTTGTAGCTTAATTTTGATTTTGTTTGAACCATATATAAAGTCATATATATTGTTAATAAAATTTCACGGGGGGGGGGGGGTTTTAAACCCCAAAAACCCCCCTGGCTACGGCCTTGATAAAAGTGGTAGTTTTTCACTTTTTAAGAGTGATGTGGAGATAGCCACAAATGACATGTGAATAAGGAAATCCATTGGAGATGATGAAACTATGGATTAAAGCTCTGAAAAAACTTATAAATAAGATCTATGAAAGAGGAGAGTGGCCCAAGAACTTTCTAGACATAATCATGGTGACCCTCAAGAAAAAGAAACAAGCCAAGCAATTCAGTGACTACAGGATCATCAAACTCATTTATCGTGCGGGGAAGATTGTGGGAAGAATACTCAACAAGGGACTGAAACATAAAATATAAAGTGTGATGGAAGATTACCAATTTGGATTCAGAAAAGGAAAAGAAAGCATAGATGCCATTAGGATGCTGAAAATAATTTCAGAAAGTGCTGTAAGTCAAGGAAGAAGCTTACATTGGTTTCACCGACTGGCAAAAGGCGTTTTATAGTTGAAATGGAAGGAACCGATGGAAATACTCACGAAGATCGGCATCAAATGGAGGGACAAAAGAATTATTGCAAACCTGTAGCCTACTTGGGACAGCAAGTGAAGGTGATGTTGAATTATGGAGAGACCAAAAGCATGAAACAGGAATTGTTTGTAACCTTGTCTGTTCAACTTCTATGGGAAGTGGCTGGTCAGGTAAACCCTGGAGGGACATGGAAATTTCAGTATAGGACATGTTATCAACACAATCAAATATGCAGATGATCTAGTATTACTGGCAAAAAAAAAAAAAAGTTGCAGGAAATGATGAAGACAGAGAGAAAATGACATTGAGAAGTCAAAAGTATTGGGGATTTAACAGGGTGTCTATCGAGTTATGAAAATCCAATTTCAAGACTTTTCATGACCTAAACATAAATATTCATGACTAGAATGAAAAAGAAGAAGAAATAGAGTAGAAAGAATGCCCACCCAAAACTTTGGCTTTACTATAGTTGTCTACTTTTGCATTCTTTCTTACTCATTTTACTTTGTTTTTTTTATATTTTTTTAACATATTTAATAGCAAAATATAAATTATACATTAATTCATAAAGGGTGTTAGGGAAGGAAGGATGGGAAGAGAGAAATGAAAAGGGTAGAAGGTTGTTGGGGAGTTATGTGCAAGAAATTA
Organism: Timema cristinae; assembly: GCA_039000515.1. Lineage (NCBI taxonomy): Eukaryota > Metazoa > Arthropoda > Insecta > Phasmatodea > Timematidae > Timema > Timema cristinae. The sequence goes on along the minus strand of JBCFYV010000012.1, from coordinate 70,472,901 downwards.
AATGAAAGTGGCAAAACTATGGTATAAGAAGGAAAGAGGAATTAATAAGATAACTAGATATAGTTGGGACGGTGATCAAAGGTTGGTGATAGACTACTTATCATGGATAAAGAAATAAAAAGGTAGACGTAAACATCAAGGTAATACCAAGTGTGTTCTTAGATAGTGACCACAGGTGGTTGGTGGCAGACATAAAGGGAGAAGAAAGGTAGTAAGACAAGAAAGAAGAATAAGAGTGTGGAGAATAAAAATTAAGAGGAAAGAGAGCTGTACCTAAGAAAGGCAAGAAGCTTAATACCCAAGGATGAGATGCAAAGTGTAGAGGTTGAATAGGAAAAGTTTAAGAACACTCTAGTGGGAGCTGCAGAGGAGGTATGTGGGAGGACAAGTAATAAGAGGAAGTGGAAGGAGACACCCAGGTGGAACGACAGGGTGAAGGAAGCAGTGGAAGAGAAGAATAAAAAATTCAGAAGATGTTTTAAGAATAAGAATGAGGAATAAAGGAAGAATATAGGGAGAAGAAGAAAAGAGCAAAGCGAGATTTATGGTAAGCCAGGAAGGATTGGATGCAAAAGTGGACAAAAAGGCTCAAGTTAGAATAATAGATAAAGAAGGAAGAAAGTTGAAAAGAGGTGAGGAAGAAAACTAACTATCGATAAGATATTGAGAAAATGTTCAACCCAGAGGAATAGCAGAAAAGGAGGAAAGAGGTCCCACATGGAACAAGATGGAGGACGCACTAAAGAGGATGAAACAAGGAAAAGTACCGGGTGTGGACAAATTGAAAATGATAAGAACAGCAGATGAAGTAGGTATACAACAGTTATACAGGATGCTGAGAGTGGTTTGGAAGGAGAACAAGGTACCGGAAGACTGGCAAAAGGGAGTTATAATACCTATTTTCAAGAAAGGAGACAGGAAGAGGTATACAAATTATAGGGGGATAATGGTGATGTGCCACTGTACAAAATAAATATGAAAAAAGATATTGGAAAAGAAAATAAGGAATAAAATTAAATGAAGGTGGAGAGGAAATGTGTGGATTTAGGGAACAGAGGTCTACAATAGACTGAATATTTGCCATACGACAGTTGATGGAAAGAAGGTATAGATATGGGAAAGACTTGGTAATTGTACTTTTGGATGTGGAGTTGGTAATTGTATTTATGGATGATGTGGAGAAGGCATATGATAGTGTGGAAAGCGATGGAGGAGGCCGAAGTGGAAAGAGGAGTTGTAATGAGTGTGAAAGGATGGAGTGGTTCCAAATAAAAAAAATGAGTTAAGCAGGGAGAACCCTTTTGCCAGTTCTATTTGTAATGGTAATAGAAATGCATGAACAAAGTGGCAGGAAAACTCGGGGAGGACAGAATGAAAGCCATGATGTTTGCTGATGATATGATGGTATGGGAGGATAATGAAGAGGAAGTACAGGAACAACTAAAATAATGGAATGAGGAAGTTAAAAAGTATGAATTAAATTTAGCATGCCAAAGTGTGACGTGAAGGAAGAAGGTATGGCCTAGTAAAGTTATAAGGTTTGATGGAGTAGACCTGAGAAAATTACAGCACGTAAAATATCTTGTAAGTGTTATTGAGGAGAAAGGTGGAAGTAGAAAGGATTTAATCAAAAGAGGACAGCAGGGAGAGTTGTTTTATCAGGTGTGTAAAAGACCTGCTATGGAGAAGAAAAGTGACCTCGAGGTGTAAGGAAGTGTTATAAAGGGTGTACTTTGTACCCATTGTCACATATGTAATAGAAACATAGACATTCAATGTAAGAGAGACTAGGAAAGTAAAGGCCATGGGAATGAAATTTGTGAGCAGCATGAGTTTCAAAAAGTTAAAATAATATAAATATATATATTTGTATTTTATTAACATAAATAAGATTTAAAATTATATATTTATTCAACCCAAGCTAGAAATCGACTTGATACTTGGGACTTGGGAGCTTCATGAAAAGCTAGCTTGTGATAAACTTGAATTTAAAAAAACTTGGCTCACAGACTGCTAGTGGAAAGATGACAAAACATTCTATGTTAAATTTGATAATTGAGATTAGTATGCTCTCAACTATATTAAAAGAGATTTGTGGTAGTATTAACTGGGAAGAAAATGTTATTTCGATTATTGTAAAAAGTTGTGAATTTTTTTTAGTCAAAACTTAAAAGTACAATTTGGTTAAATGTAATGTGTCATTTCAAATGTCGAAAAACCCGCTTCATTGGCTGATTGATCTAGGCGTAATTCTCGTGTTAGTCTGGCATACTGATGACAGAGAGATCAGAGTTCGAATTCCATTCAGGTCTATCGATAATGAGTTTTTCCTTAATTTTTTCCCAATTTCCTTGAATGCAAATGCGGGTAAACTACCTCTAAAAGGCTTTAATCCTCATCCCTACCTCAATGGAATAATAAGACGCGGTGATAAATATAGATATTTTTTCCAAATGCCAAAGTATATACAAAGTTCAATATTCTCTTTTTTCGTGTCTGAATGGTCTGCAAAGTGGTAACAGCACTTGAGATATTCTGTAATAGGGTGTGTGTTGTTGTTGTTGTTGCCTATTGTGAGAGGATAATGTCCTTCCGAGAAATAGGTAGTGGATGGCACTGAGGGTAGATGAGTGAATACAAGTTCTCTGACCATTCACCAGGCTATAATTTAAAGTGTTCAAGTGAAAGGCATTTAACTCCCCTTTAAGTCGCAGATAGCGAGGCGAATTATTATTATCTCCTTCCTCATAAAACCAGTTATATAGGGAAAAAAAATCTGGTATACATTTCCACTGGCATTTCAGTTTAACAAGAATTTAATGCAATTTATTGTTATTATATTTGCAATTTTTGGTAATAATTTCTCTATTTTGTTAAAATGTCATGATTTAGTTTTGTATTTAAAATTGTCAATATTTCATAAATATTTGGGAATTTGGTGCATCGCGAATAATAAGCGTCTCTTCCTATGTATTACTTCCTTATAGTTCAAGTGCAATTCTCTTTTTCATAGCATGTATCTTATTTACATACATCCATTAGTTTCCAGCCTGTGGCTTGAGTCAGGTTTTTACTCCAGCCATGTATTTTCCCCTACCTGCTTATTAGGCATGTTGTAGCTTCAATGCATGTATTTTATGCACCTTTAAAACTATTTCGATATATATTAATTTCCTTTATGCAGTCCTCTAAGGTACAGAATTTATTGCATATTATCCAAGGGTGTAATTTTAGGCTGCACTAAGGTTTTATATAAATTGTTTTCGGGAAAACAGTGAGGCTTATTATCAAATATTGTTCAAAATAATCAATTTTCACTAAGCTTGGTTAAGAAATTTCTTAGGGCAGTTATTAGCTTTTTAATTTTTTCAAACTTCTTGGATTTTTGAAAAATAAGTTATTTTAAATCTTTGAGAAGTGATAATATATATATATTTTCTTCTTGTTTCAATTGCTAATTTTTGAGTCTCAAACAGCCCAACTATTATAACATATAGAAACTAAAGTTTTGTTAGATGGTACTTACTTTTGTAAAACAATTTTTAATAAATACCTCGAGGGTAATGTTAATTCTTCTATAAACACATATACTCAGATACTTATGTTTACCTTATAAAGCCTAGTTTCTAGTTCGCCTGCCGAATCTTGTTCTTGGGTCATGAGACAGTACTTTGAGGCCTTGGATCCTGTCACGTCTTTGGCATCGGTGAGTTTTGTGATGGATTTGCGCTTCTTCATCTGAGGCTGCATCACCGTGGGGAGGGAGGCGGGGATGCGGGCCGGTGGTCAAGCCACATGTCCTTACTGTTACCAGCGGATCGTGACCGGCGGTGACGCGTCATGATGCCGTGCTGTGAGGAGGGCAAGGGGGCCACACAACGTCAAGAATTTGGATTATTATTGAACTATTCCTCATTATGAAGGTCAAAAAAAGCCCCTCCACCACTTGTCAACTCTCAGGTAGAGCAACATACTTCTACAAAGACAATAGTGAAAAATAAAGCCGTGCGATGAGGACAGACCATGCTTGAAGTGTTATTTATGCTAGCACTAAATCTCCCAATTTGATCAATTTGCTGGAAGATTATGTTCCTACAAAACTATTAACAGTATTATGAAAATAAACAAGATATGTCATGAAAAAGCAAAATACAATTATTCAGAAACAATCGAAGCCGCAAGTTTAAACAAAATCAGAAAGAGGAAGTTAAGAAACTAATCGACTAGCAGCACAAGCAAACAATTATAAAGCCAAAAATATTTTCAGAAAACATTAGAAAAGAAAGCATTACACAAGGGAAACAAAAAACAACAAGAAAGTGTAAAAAAAACACAAAGCAATAAGTGTTAAAGAGGTTACTCAGCATAACCAACACCAAATAAACTCTAAAAAAATGTGAAGAGAAGAAAAATAATAAATTGAAAAATTACTTTAAACACCTTTCAAACAACAAACCCTTTACAGATATGAGAAATGGAAAATATTAATATTTCAGCTGAAGAAAAAGATAGACAAGCTTTCCTACGAAAATATTATAAAATTACAATATATCAAAGATGTTGAAATAGTTATGAAAATGTTTGGTAAAATAGTTTACAGTTAACGGGAACACTACAAAGATATAATACAAAATATACAAAGTATTATATTCAGAGAAAGTCATATCATGAATGAAAGAGATTGGCAGGTTGACAAGTTAAGACGAACCTTGCGCACATGAGGTGTGAGGAACTGAGAGGGCACAACGTTGTGCTCAACACCGGCACCAGGCTGTAACTGGCTAAGCTCCGGTCTAGCATTGGAAGGGCAGCTAGATGTAGCATTGGGCAGGATGTACGCGCTGTTTTCATCAGACAGGATACGCTTCACCACTCGCAACTTCTCATTATCTTTTCTCAACTGACTCTGAAACAAGATAAATAGAAATTTGTGAAAAACAAATTAATAATGACACATCTTAAAATATTTTAATCTTCTAGATATGTTAAATATGTTGGCATCAATGAAGCAAACATTCTTAGTAAGATACCAAATAACATCAAAATATTTAGGTGTTTGTATCTGTGATAGTGCTTTGGCTAATTGTGCGAGGTGTATGATCCACGCTCTGGACTCAACATGTCTTCTCCCCATCCCCGTCTTGCTACAAGTCAACTCCTGCTTCTTGTGACCTCTTAGTTCAACTCTGATCCGAGTTCAACTGGCATCCCACTGTGAATGAGCGCTTAGTCCCAGTGGCCTCTTACTGCGAATGACTGAGCTTAAACCGCCGAGCCTCCAAGCCACGGTGCACAACCCTACACCAGCGCTGTCTGGAGGTGAAGTCACTACATCATGAAATAACATATTAGCCTGGTGCCAACCTAACCAGCACAGAAGCCTAACATTTTTTTTAAGTCAAATTTCCACAGAAGTTATTTTGTAGCATTCTGTAACTGCACTAGCCCTCCGGCAGGAATTAGTGCACATGTGTGCATCTAATGATAAGTCATGGTCAAAACAGAGAAAGAGGGAGAAATCCACCCTCCAGTGTAACTGTTCTGATAATTGAGAAAGTCAATTTCAGTTGTTGGAAGAATCTGTGCTGTGCTTCTTATATTAAAAAAAATCCCCATTGCAGATCCGCAAGTGAGTGTTCATGTGGAAAAGAACCCTTCCTCAACAACTCAGGTAAACAAGAGAATGAGAAGAAGTTACGATATGAATTTTAAATCAACAGCTATACATACGCAAGCAAGGCTCAACAAACATAACATGCAGCCGCGCAGGCTGCTAACAAGTTTGATGTTTCTGAGGCTAGTATTTGACTTTGGGGGAAAAAATTAGAATTTTAGGAGTACCTGTGCATCAAGAAGAGAATTCAGAGGGGCTGATAAAACTGTCTCAAATTGTTATGTTTTTACCTTGTGGTATATTCGGAACATTTTATTTTTCATAAAGAACACCTTAAAAATTTTAGGGTTGTATTATATGCAAAGTCATGCAATATTTGTCTCAATACATTAAATCAAATAATATTTTTTCTAAGTCCAAGCACATATACAGGATATCCCAATAAAAAGTATACACACTTTAAATCATCATCATCATCATCATCCAATGTTCCACTCTGTGGGTAGCCTTGCACTTCCTCTTCCATTCCTATCAATCTTTCCGAATTTTCCCCTCAGCCCCGCATCTCCAGACTGCTCCTTTAGCTTCCATGGTACACTTAGTCCATCCATCTTGTCTGTGGTCTTCCAATAGGTCTTCTACCCTTCTTTATGTTCTGTAAGGCTTTCTTAGGCATTCTGTCCTCCATTCTCATCACATGACTTAACCACAAAACTTTTTCTCTTTGGTCTCTTTTCTAATGGTATAACTTTTAAACTGTTTCTAATTGTTTAATTCCTTATCTGTCTCTTTTTGTTACATTCTCAATACCTCTTGGCACTTCATCTCTACTGCCTGCAATCTACTTAAATCTCTCTTAGTTTATGTCAAAGTTTCAGAACTGTATGTTAATATGTCTTATTTAACAAAGTTTTGGCCTTTTTCCCTATATTCCATCGCCATATTATATCCTTAACAACATGGTAGAATTGTCCACTCTTCCATATCCTTTGTCTTATTTCCTGCTGGATTTGACCGTTTGCAGTAATCTTACTTCCTTGATAGCAGAAATCTTCCACCTTTTCGAGTTCCTTTCTAAAGCGAAACTGTTTTTCTTGTACACAATATTGTACGCGAAATTTCACTGTCCGTGTACCTGCCTCCATTAAACCCAGAATTCTTCCTTTATCGGCTGACACTTCACCGGGACTCGCACCAAAACACACAATTATAATTATTACACTAAAAATGCTGGGATAGATACAATGCCTGGATAAATACTCTACAGAATAATCTCTACATAATAATAAAAATTACACCACAGTAATTATGTGGTTCCATAAATGTATACAAACAATTGGCTGACCCTTCACCGGGACTCGCACCAAAACACACAATTATAATTATTACACTAAAAATGCCGGGATAGATACAATGCCTGGATAAATACTCTACAGAATAATCTCTACATAATAATAAAAATTACACCACAGTAATTATGTGGTTCCATAAATGTATACAAACAATTGGCTGGCCCTTCACCGGGACTCACAGTGAAACACCTGATTATACACAAATAATGCTAAAACCTGCCTGGATATTGGTCCAATATTAAAGAAAAACCGCACTGCAATCGATTAAGTGGTTCCAGAGATCCAAAGTTACAGATATAAACAAAACCAGCCGTATTTTTAACGGAGACTCAAAACCTGACTGTATGTATGCTGGATGCTCCCTTATCAGACATCCTAACGAATATAAATAAATATACCACAATCAGACATGAAGTTCCAGGTATCTTTGGCGACAGCCATTTTTAAAAACAGTACAGAACTTACAATATTTTTTTACTTAAAGATATTCCAAACCTTAAAAAAACAGATATAATTTAAAGTGATTTTAAGCTTGTAAACCAAAAACCAAATTTTTCCCTGATTTTTTTTATCATTTAAACCTCCTCATACAGATTTACAGAATTTATATAGTAAAAAAAACAGTTAACATTATACATTTAATTTATTAAAAAATGATAATCAACGTAAATCTTAATAAACAACAATTTTCTCAATCAAAGTATTTATCAAAACTTTTTACTAATAGTTATATTGTGGCCATTTTGGTAACATTAAATAAAGTATGGAATCTAACTATGGTACCACAAAGTTATATAGACTGTCATAATAACACTGAAGAAACAAATAAATTCACTTTTATAACTAAAATATTTTAAGTCAGTATTGAGACCCTTAAATTATTTTTTTTTTAACTCAGTGTCTTAAAAATGAAGTAAAAATATTTTAGATTTAATTTGTTTTATGCACTACATGCATGGAATATAGTAATTAATCATTAATAAATTCATAATTAGCTATTTACAGTATTAATATTTTGAAACGAGGAAGACCTTCTTTAAGGTTCCATGTAAAACCAATAAATGTGGGTAGCACTGCTGCCAAAATCATGTGTAGCGCTGTTAAATTTTTTTTTAAACACCATATATTAATGAGGCAAACATAATTAATTAACTAAGTACGTAACGAATAATTGATTTTATAGGAAGGGAACAAAAAAGTAAAATTAATATAGTAGCTCAAACCATTTGGACATCGCAAAAATACATATCCCCTCCCCCATCACTCCTTCCAAACAGCCCAAGAAATAATTTAAGGACTTAAGGCTTTGTCTAAATCTGGCCTTGGGTGTAGCTATGCAAACTATTCTACAGTCATGTGAGGAGGTATAGCATACCGCGCGAGCTGAGCCAATAAGTTGCTACCTTACAATCTTGACGGAGTGTACATTCCTTGAGATGGCAACACAATAATGTAAATGAAAACAGTGGAGTCGCATTTATTGTTTGAGCAACATAAGTGGATTCTTATGTATTCGAGGCACCATCACCAACGCGATGAAATTACTATCAAGTCATATGAATTTCATCACATCATTTTTGAATACACACAAAATTTAATCAATTTTTACAAAATTGGCTACAGAGCCGTTTATACACAAATAATCATTTTAGGGATCCTCAGAGCTTTGAAATTTCATCGTGGCTTCAAAATAAATATCAGCTTCAACTTTTTTTTTTAATCTGGCTTTGATAGTTACAAAACATGAATATTTTAACATTTTCAAAATCATGAATATACTCAAACTCAGGAGATTTTTGAAATATTTGATTCTAATGATAAAAACCAAGCTTGCAGACCCTTAATATTCCTATGGAAAAATTTGAGGTAAATTAATTTTAAGTTGTTGCTTTATCAGAATAAAACAAAATATTATAAGCAATTGTATAAGTTTTATAATTACTCCCAATATAGTATTTTTTCAAGCATAAAACAATTTTAAAAAAACATTTGAACTTCGATTTGGCTTTGAGGTTATTTTATTTATTCAATATGAGTTCACTTTGAATTGAAAAAGTAGACTTGTAAATCTTGTAATTATTATTTTTAATAAAAAGGTTTACCTGTAGCTGCTCCTGGTGCTCTTTCACTCTTGTTTCCATTTCCTTTGACAGTTTCTCCTTCTCTGCGGCAATTTTGTCGTTGCATCTTTGCTTCACATATTCCTTCTCCACAGCTTTCTGCTTGATCTTGATGTTTTTCTCGCGCAACTGGAGGTGATTACACAAAGCTTACATTCAAGTTCATATTTATAAGTATATAATAGTATTATAAGTAAATTGTATAAGTTTTATAATTACTCCCAATATAGATTTTAGCTTGAGCCACTCAATTTTAGGCTGCATTGAGATTTTTAAAAGGGTGTTTTTGAGGGAAAAGTTTTGCCTATTTTGGGGTCGATACACCACTTACTTCTAATTCTTGCGATCTTAGGAGTTTTTCTTGTTCATTCATCTGCCGCTGTAGACATGCAACAAGATTGTCCTTTTCAACAAGACGGTTTTCCAAAATAACATTCTGGAAGTTCACAAATAATAAGTGTTAAAAAAAAAGTGTATGTATCAGTAGGATAATTTTTTAATTAAAAATACAAACATTATTCTTGAGTTATATAAAATGCTTTTGGTCAGCGATCGCTGACCTGGCCAGGTCAACACTGGGAGTACCAACCTTTCTCTGTTCATTATCCAGACTTAAGTTGGTACTGATCAGCTCTTGTTTGACCAGAGAGTTCTCCTGCTTCAGCAAGACAAGGTCTCTGTCCGCCTCCATGAGCCGTTTTATATGTTCTTCCTCTGAACACAGAGATAACATTTATGAACACAATTTCCCTAAGACTTTCAACACAAAGGCAAACAATTAATTTGATAATTATTAGAGACAGGCCAAACCTCCTCTTTTTTTAATACGAATATTTATTTTGCTTACAAATCTCTAATCCAAATTTTAGAAAACTGGTGTGATTTTGTTTTCACACCGAGTTGTTAACTTGTGGCCAAGGGCGGTTGTTGGGGTTGTCTTATTTAAAAAATGGTTCTTAGGTTTGTCTTATTAAAAAATAAAATAAAAAAACACCCTATTCAAAATTTGAGTTTCTAAATTTTGAATTTACAATGTGTTCAAATTATTAATTCTGTACCCTAAAGAATTTGAACGGTTCATCTCTACAAACAGCTAATGTTACTTTTGAAAGCCATAATGGAAAGGCATAAGAAGTTAGACTTACTGTTTCACATTTTCTACTATTGTTTACTAAAGAAGGGGTCAGAAGTGCCCTAAAAATTTTCTGTGTTGTGTTTTGTTTTAAATGTGAACCTATGGGGCTCCAGTTAAGTGAGTAGTTTTTGCTCTTTTATTTTACTATTAATCATTATTGGATTAAATCATTTCCCTATATTTTGCTTTACTTGTTTATGTAATTGTAGTGACAAGTGCTGACTTCAAACAAGAAGGTAAGGGGGGATGTTGCTCTTACAGTTATAATGGGACAATACTCCCTCCCCTAGTGTTCGTCAAGACAGAAGGGTTGGTGGCACATTCCAACAGCCAGGCAGTGTGAGCTCTGGCCTTGGAGCAATAACTTGGCTGGTATTGTATGTCTTGTATGTGAATGCGGAATAAAGTAATATTACATAATCAAGTATACACACTAAACCAGTGTAAATCTGAATTTGAATCTAACAAATTTTATCAATTATTTCAAAATTAAATAAATATGAGATTTGGATTTAAAATAACGTAAATCGAGACTAGAATCTAAAAGTAATTTTTTTTAATAATCTTAACTTTTTATAATAAATTCAAATTACAAAATTTTTGGTTCAGTTAAAAATGCACAATATAATTTTAACTTCGGATGAGATTCAAATTTTTTCCAAAGAATGATATTTTATTTCAGTTATTGAGTACTAGAATTTGATACTGTTAAAGTGCATCCAGGTTTATTGACTGGCCATTTTATGTAGACCAAAGATGCAATTTACAAAAAAAAAAAAAAATCCAAAAATGTTATAACTGGACTGTGGTAGAAACAAGTATAAGTTTCAAACCCAGAAATTAGGCACTACAGAAACATTTTTAGTTAGATATATTTCACATAAGAAAATTGTATTAAGACTAATTAATTTTAGCTCATATTTAAAACACTGTACAATAATGCAAAGTTGAAGTTCACTTCAAATCAATACCACAACCAAGTGATATTTTTGGATATAGACATTAGGCTGTCAGATGGCCATATCAAAATTTCAGTAAATCTTAAACCCACTTAAGGACAACAATATCTACATTACGATAGCTGCCAACCATTCAACACTAAAAGATCCATCCCATACAGTCTTGCCATACGGGCTCACCACATCTCCTCCAATCCAGAAAGTCTTCAAAACCACCTTGAAAACCTTCAAGAATCCTTTACAGAGAGAGGATACCCTAAACCTCTCATTAATAACCAATTTCAACTAGCTGAAACTTCACAATCACCCAAACCTGAAAAATCAAATATGATACCTATGGTGACTAGGTACTACCCAAATATGAGAGACATGAGCACACCCAACAAATGAAAAAAAGGGAGAGAATGAGCATACCCAACAAATGAAAAAAGGGAGAGAAATGAGCACACCAACAAATGAAAAAAAGGGAGAGAAATGAGCACACCAACAAATGAAAAAAGGGAGAGAAATGAGCACACCAACAAATGAAAAAAGGGAGAGAAATGAGCACACCCAACAAATGAAAAAAGGGAGAGAAATGAGCACACCCAACAAATGAAAAAAGGGAGAGAAATGAGCACACCCAACAAATGAAAAAAAGGGAGAGAACGAACACACCCAACAAATGAAAAAAGGGAGAGACACGAGACAACCCAACAAATGAAAAAAGGTGAGAGACATGAGCACACCCAACAAATGAAAAAAGGGAGAGAATGAGCACACCAACAAATGAAAAAAGGGAGAGAAATGAAGCACACCCAACAAATGAAAAAAGAGGGAGAGAAATGAGCACACCAACAAATGAAAAAAGGGAGAGAAATGAAGGCACCCAACAAATGAAAAAAGGGAGAGAAATGAAGCACCCAACAAATGAAAAAAGGGAAAAGAAATGAAGGCACCAACAAATGAAAAAAGGATGAGGAAATGAAGGCACCCAACAAATGAAAAAAAGGAGAGAATGAAGGCACCCAACAAATGAAAAAAAGGAGAGGAAATGAAGACACCCAACAAATGAAAAAAGGAGGATAATGAAGGCATCCAAAGGGAAAAAAGAGAGGAAGCAAGAAAATGAATGTAACCCAACAAAATGGAAAAAAAATATAGGAATGAACACACCAACAAATGGAAAAAAGATAGGAATGAACACACCCAACAAATGGAAAAAAGATAGGAATGAACACACCAACAAATGGAAAAAAGATAGGAATTGAACAACCAACAAATGAAAAAAGATAGGAATGAAACACCCAACAAATGGAAAAAAGATAGGAATGAACACACCTAACAAATGGAAAAAAGATAGGAATGAACACATCCAACAAATGGAAAAAAGATAGGAATGAACACACCTAACAAATGGAAAAAAGATAGGAATGAACACACCAACAAATGGAAAAAAGATAGGAATGAAACACACCTAACAAATGGAAAAAAGATAGGAATTAATACATCCAGCAAATGAAAAAAAAGAAGGAATGAATGCACCCAGCAAATGGAAAAAAGATAGGAATGAACACACCTAACAAATGGAAAAAAGATAGGAATTAATACATCCAGCAAATGAAAAAAAAGAAGGAATGAATGCACCCAGCAAATGGAAAAAAGATAGGAATGAACACACCTAACAAATGGAAAAAAGATAGGAATTAATACATCCAGCAAATGAAAAAAAAGAAGGAATGAATGCACCCAGCAAATGGAAAAAAGATAGGAATGAACACACCTAACAAATGGAAAAAAGATAGGAATGAACACACTAACAAATGGAAAAAAAGATAGGAATTAATACATCCAGCAAATGAAAAAAAAGAAGGAATGAATGCACCCAGCAAATGGAAAAAAGATAGGAATGAACACACCTAACAAATGGAAAAAAGATAGGAATTAATACATCCAGCAAATGAAAAAAAAGAAGGAATGAATGCACCCAGCAAATGGAAAAAAGATAGGAATGAAACACACTAACAAATGGAAAAAAAGATAGGAATTAATACATCCAGCAAATGAAAAAAGAAGGAATGAATGCACCCAGCAAATGGAAAAAAGATAGGAATGAACACACCTAACAAATGGAAAAAAGATAGGAATTAATACATCCAGCAAATGAAAAAAAAGAAGGAATGAATGCACCCAGCAAATGAGAAAAAAAAGAGGAATGAATGCACCCAGCAAATGAAGAAAAAAAAGAGGAATGAATGCACCCAGCAAATGAAGAAAAAAAGAGGAATGAATGCACCCAGCAAATGAAAAAAAAGAAGGAATTAATGCACCCAGCAAATGGAAAAAAGATAGGAATGAACACACCTAACAAATGGAAAAAAGATAGGAATTAATACATCCAGCAAATGAAAAAAAAGAAGGAATGAATGCACCCAGCAAATGAAGAAAAAAAAGAGGAATGAATGCACCCAGCAAATGAAGAAAAAAAAGAGGAATGAATGCACCCAGCAAATGGAAAAAAGATAGGAATGAACACACCTAACAAATGGAAAAAAGATAGGAATTAATACATCCAGCAAATGAAAAAAAGAAGGAATGAATGCACCAGCAAATGGAAAAAAGATAGGAATGAACACACCTAACAAATGGAAAAAAGATAGGAATGAACACACCTAACAAATGGAAAAAAGATAGGAATTAATACATCCAGCAAATGAAAAAAAAGAAGGAATGAATGCACCCAGCAAATGAAGAAAAAAAAGAGGAATGAATGCACCCAGCAAATGAAGAAAAAAAAGAGGAATGAATGCACCCAGCAAATGATAAAAAAGGAAGAATGAATGCACCCAGCAAATGATAAAAAAGGAAGAATGAATGCACCCAGCAAATGGAATTTTTTTTAAAAATGAATGCACCCAGAAAAGGAAAAAAAGGACTGAACGCACACACACAAAAAAAGAAGGGAATGTTTTATTTAAAATTTTGCTCAATTAAAATGAAATAACTCCACCTATCCCAATCCACCCAAAATATGCTTCAGATTCAACGAAGTGCCCAGCATCGAAAGGGATGAGATGCATTTAAACAGATAATTTTATTTTTTGGCCCCAAATAATACTTATTTACTAACCATGCTATGTTCTAAAGTTAAAAATTAGTTTTGTTTTGGGTTGTGTTTGAAAGAAGGTATAAGAAAGGTAGATAGAAACATTTTAAAGGAACACACCATATAGCTTTTACAATTAAAAGAAGAACACAGTTCGCACTTTACATTGCTGCCACTGGACAAAGAGGTCATGGCTGCCTGTTTTTATTTTTTAAGTGTCCTAACATTATTTTAAAAAAAATGTTTTTACCCCACCCATGCCTCCAAGATACTTTAAGGAAGTTGTGTTGCATGTTTCACACTGCCCCATGTTGGGTTCTGATATTTTGAAATCTAGGTGGGGGGATTGGGCGGTGATGACAGATTTTCTTCAAGAGAAAGCCATCATCTCTTTGTCCCGTGGCATTAATGTAAAGAGTGAATTATGTTATTTTCATTGTAAAAGCCATATTGTGTTTGTTCCTTTGATATGTTTCTATCCACCTTTCCTATACCTTCTTACTATTATATAATACAATTACCTTATAAAACAAAAATAGGTTTTTTTTATGGAGATAACTTATTTTGTTAAAATAGTTCAATAGTGAATTCATGTTTAACTATGATGAGTTCAAAGGTGTTAGTCCCAAAATCTACCTACTGGGTTACTTTATAGGTTAAAAACAGTTTATATAGTCCCTGTTTCTTGTGTCTTACAAGTAAATGTGGTGACTACTCAAGCAAGAATCAAGACTCACGAATAACGTATTGCCAGCTGGGTGCAAAAAGATAAAGGATGACCTGTTTTGATGATCCACAGATTCACCAATTTTTACATACAATTCAACGTGAGTACCTTGTCTAGCAAACTATGAATGGTTTATCATTACTGTTTTATATTTTGGATATGGACAAGCAAGCCCCTTGCCTGGATATGCGCAAGGTATGGTATATCATTATCTTAATGTTTAAATTTACCAAAGTAAAAAACACAACACATAACTTGTATCTTGTAGCGGCCAGTTAATATGACAGAAATTACACAAAACCACAATATTTACAAAATAAACTAATGTGTATGAAATAAAATTCCTTGAGCAAGTCTTTTACTGTCTAAAGAAAATTAAATTTGGCAGTGAATATGAAATGTTAACATGTTAGTAAATGCATTTATTTTAAATTTTGTTTGAGCTTAATTTTATTCGATCTTAAAAGGTTTACTTAATAATATATTACATCAAGTAAAAATATTGAATACTCACCCAGTTTCTTTATCTCCTCCTGCATGGTTTGTCTTCTTTGTATTCGAAGCTCCAGGAAATGAGTCAGATCCATAATTGTATTGTCATTGGGGTTAGAGAGTTCCAGGCAAGGAAATGGTCCACTGAGGCTGTAAAAGAACTAGATTTAGTACAGAAATGTATTATATGTTCAGATGACCTATCATTCATGTTTGTGTTAAAGATATATCAATTTACATATACAGCATTGGTGAAAAACATGGTATCATATAAGATAGAGATAGAGTACTTTGTTTTATTTTTAACAAAGATTACTTTTAAAATTACAAAATAAGCTCACCTGTAAATAGGCTGATTCATGTTTGGCTCTACTATTTCATTTTCAATCTCTTTCCTTAAGTCTTCAAGATTCTGAAAATGTATAAATGAAAATAAAAATAAAATTATATAAACATGTCTCCATATAATTTGCTATAATTGAGATCCAAATTAATTTGTGGTTTAAAAACGTGTAATCCACATCAAATTAGGTCATAAGTGGTCTAAAATGGTCTAGAGTTGTAGTATCCAACCTGGGGTATGCGTACTCTCGGCGGTGTGCAAAAACATCTGAGAGGGTAGGTAAGGTTTAGAACATACATACAGACATATTTGTTTTTATCTTTTTTTTTCTAGTTCTATGACTTACTACCTGTTCAGCTCACCCTCTTATATTTCTCCTTTAAATCTTATTATTTACTACATTATTTTGGATGTAATCTATTTTAGCTATATTAGATATAGACTATAGAACTAAGCAACCTCAATGAAATACTCACAGCCAGAAAATCTGACCCAAGTAAGCTGAAATGAAAGTTATCATCTCTTTACAATCCAATACAACTTCTAACTATGCCCTACCTTGTAAGCATTCCTTCTGCCTTTCGGAAGATCCAGTCCAAGGTCCACCCTAAGTGGGGCTGGGCGGGACACTTGGACCTCCTGTGTCATCTCCGCAAACTTGAGCACGTGCTGGGTGAAAAAACCAATTATGATGCATTCAAAAAGTGGAGAATTATCAGTTATCACTTCATAAGGGATATGTGAATAACTAAATGGAGCCCTAAACTAATTTGTAGTTTATTAGGAATTGAAAGGCTAGGAACCCAGATTACCTTGGTCTTGAGGATCTAGTAGAACACATGATATGATGTGCATCTTTTGCCTGATGAAGCCGTCTGTGATAGTGAAAGCATGGAGGATAAGATTTGTTTGAATTAATAGTTAATCAACCAGATTTCAAAACCAATTGAGTCCTGACAAAAGGTAAGCTTGGCTTCTATCCTTTCAGTTACCAATAGGTGAGTGTCAGACATCCTTTTTCAGTTTGAAATCATAATGAGATGAGAAAACTATTACAACCTTAGTTAAGAGTCAAGAGACCAAGAGTAAAAATCATAATCTGGTTTTCTTTTAAATAATTGATAGAAATAATCCATAATAAATAGAAATAAAAGTGTGTATGAACTTTTTAGTTCAATTCAATAATTAAAATTTAAAAAGTGTTTTCTATGCTCAATAACATGATTATTATCTACTCGATTCTTCGTGCTAAGAACTCATTTCAGGATTCATCTATGACCTGAGGATGGTGCCATCGAGCGCCGAAACATGTCGGAATTGTGATTAAACAACCCCCATTCTCAAGGAACAAGGGAATTCAAATTCTCCCAAATAAGAATAGATTCAACTTATATATAAAATTTTTTTCTTTGTTTTCACAAAATTCCAATCTGTGTCATTTGACTTTTATCTTATTACACTATATTAAGTTTCATTTATACTATCCCATATTTCATCTACACTTGTCTTAATATATTTATGGGTTGTTAAAATGTAATTACATAAAATCCTGAATAGAATAATTTTTTAAATTTTTTTTTATAACAAACCAACTAAAAACTTTTATGTAAGCCTAGGCTCAATTCTCTATGGAACTCTATTTCTAACCATAATTTATTCAAAAATGAGGTGGCCCAATGGCTAGATAATTTTATAATTAAGGAAATTGATAAAACTAAAGAAAGAGGAAAAATAAACTACTAAGAATAAGAATAAAGGCAACAATGCCGAAATATTATTATATATGTGTTTAAAATGTGTGTGTGACTACTTCTACTATAGAAGACAGAAGAAAGGAAGAAGATGTCGCCTTTGTGCATTGGATTCTTCCCACATCTTTCCTCTTTCCCTAGGTGGGCTTTCTTCATCAAATTTATTCTTATTCTTAGTATTTATTTTTCCTCTTTCTTTAGTTTTATCAATTTCCTCTAACCATAATTTTATATTGTTTATCAATATTATACACCCTATTTTATTTTAACTAATTGTCTATAAACAATGTATTTTAATATGTTTTATTGTTTTATTGTATATGTACTTTTTCGACTCACATTTTTAATGTGTTTTTAATGGTTCAATTTATTACTTTTAACCTAATTAAAACTTTTTCTCATTACATAATTTTTTTTTACTCACAATTATTGATTGTAATTGATTTTCTGTTGTAACAACAACTTTGCCACTCTGTCCATTGACTCGTCATAAATAATACACTTAATTAATATTGTCAATATAATTTATTTTAATAATCTAATTTCTATCTTTTTCATATCTTTTAATTTGATATCTATCCTTATCTAATAGAATGATTATTAATGTTTTAAACTTGTTTTTTATTGACTTTTGGGACAGCAAAGACACAGGTTGTTGATTTTACAAAGTTTATTGAACAAATTAATAACTTTTGTTTGTCTATGCCGGTAAATAACAAAGGTAAATAACAAATATTCGACACGTCATTTAATTCTTGTCTTTCTATGTTGTGTCTGATATTTTACTTGAACTTAAAATATAACAATAAAAAATTCAAGTTGTTCTTATAATTAATAACAATGCAAAACAAAATATAAATTTTCGCGTTACATGTCTACCAACAAAACAATGAATAAATTAATAGTTGAGCGACAATTAACCTCAACATTTTTAAATTTAGTTACAAAAAATCAAGCCCCAAGCATAGTAAATCATAGAATTAACTTTTAAATAAGTGTTTTAGTGGTCTATCTAAACAATTTATACTCCATTATCACCAAGGTAAGTGTGCTGGCTATCCCTCCTAATTTAAACCACCTTTTAAATATACTGTAATAGAAACAGAAACATTAATTTTGACACAATTCAACATGGTCTAGAGTACTGCTGTTCACTTTGTGCTGAGCTCCTACCAGAGAGAGAAGTTAGAGCATTAATGATTTCTAAGATGTGCATTGTACACCTTTACATTAAGCTGTATTTGATACTATATTTTACTAAGCTGATTTGTGTGCTAACCACCCTAAAGAAAGATGCCTTTTTCTAATTGTATTGTATGTACTCTTGATACCCTGCCTCATTCAACAATCAGTTTATTCAGTTTCTGACCTAAACATTCCAATATCTTGTGCACAATAACTTCTTTGTTGGGCTCTTCTCACACTATACCCTCCCCCTTACCTACTAACTGTACATTATTTCACAAACCTCACCCCCAACAAGTAGAGAGCAGAGTAAACAATGAGTCTTTCATCACCAGACACACAATGCAAGACAAATAAATAACCCTTTCCAAGAAACTGAAAATTGCAAGTCCATAAATCTGTATTATATTTGGAGGAAGGTATAGAATAGGTGGATTGAAACAATATGGCTTTTACAATGAAAAGAAGAAAACAGTTCACACATTACAGTGCTGCCACTTAAAGAAAATCGATCGGCACTACCCAATCCCTCAACCTAGCTTTAATCCTATTGGAACTCATCAGGGAGGAGTGTGAAACGCACAATGCAACTTAACAAATATAATACAATTACCTCCTAAAGCGGAAAGAGATTTTCCTTATAAAGATATATTATATATTCACACCCAAATTTCATAAACAGGGTGGCTACAAAACATATTTTACAAAATTCCCTGTCTGTAGCCACCATGATAAAACTGTCATAGTGCTAAGTAAGCTTCCAAAAATTGAATGTTAATGTTTATATTGTTAAAATAAAAGTAATCAGATAATATTTAGCACCGCGTCTTACTACCCGTTCGGGTTATACGCTTTAAGTACTAATTATGTTAATGGATTTAGGAATTGAGAAGGTTGAATTAGAGTAAGTGAACCCGCATTTGCGTGTAGGGAGAGTGGAAAACCATTTAGGACACCTCCCCCCTCCCCCAGTTCACCCGACCGAGATTCGAACCTCGATCTCCTCGTCCTCAGCAGTTGAGCTCAACATGACAAGCGCATTAGCCAACTACGCCACCGAGGCGGGTAATCAGATACCATGCACTTATAAAATTAGTTATATTTTGTTACATAATAAGGACAATGCCTGAGAGTTGGCAGCTATGACTTACCACATTTTCATCAAAGTCATCCACACTGGGATTGACACAGACAATCATTTCAACTTGTCCATCCCCGTCGAAATAGTTCTTGAATAGATGGGTCATCTTTGACTCACGGTAAGGGACCATCTTCTCCGTTCCTTGGAGCTGATTCTCTCGGAGGGTCTCCAAGCATAGACGGAGTGTCAGCAATGAGTTGTTGATGTTGCCTGCCAGACAAGTGCAGGAGAAAGTTATATTTAAACAACATTATAAACGGGAAAAAGTACAAAGAAGAAGAGCAACACAGAATAAGAGAGAAACTCACTTTTTGACAATTATATTTTAAGATACCGGTACTAAAGTATAGCATTGGGTTGAATCAACTTTTTCTCAAATCTGTCACTTCATTTTACCTACAAACATTGAATTATAATCTTAAAAAATATAATAAGCAAAAGAAAAATATATTTCTTTTATTGCAATCCTTACATTAAAAACATAGTTGTTGAACATCAAATCTGCAGTCCAACAAAGAGCAAACGGAACCTAAAAAAGCTTCCCTTGACAGTGCAAGATAACTATCTGTGTTTTATCCAAACTAACTAGATTATATTATTTTTTGTTATTATGAATTCCGATTTAGTCAAGTAGTAAATTAATTTGGTTAGTGTCTCCTGTTGAACTAAGTCACTCTCAAGCATTGTAATAGCCCTGAAAATTAATACAAAAGATTTAAAATTTAAAGTTTTGTACTTTAAATCTTATATCTAATTTTTTTTTCATATCCTTGAATTTTGATTATACTCAAGAATTCAAGGAATCTGAAGGATTTTTATAAAATTATTAAATGTTAAAGACTAAAGATTTAAATATTCGTGGTAAAGGACGTACTTGCTTCTCGAAGCCTCTGACCAGTATTCTTGGTGCGATTAGTTCTCTCACTACCTGCCAGGTCTACCAATGACAACTGACTTATACAGATGGCTCTCTTGTCCTGCACCACTGCCTCGCCACGACAGTCCAAGGGGGCCTGTCATAGCAACCAAACATTAGAATAATATAATTCATATTCAGTAGTGGTGTGTGAAGCTCACATTTTAAAATCCAGTTCAAAAACAATTTAATTAATTTAAATTTTCATTTATTAATTGTCACATTTTTATAAGCTGATGTGATGACTAAAGGCAATTTTATTATTTTGAAACTGTGAAGTTTTGCTAGACCATAACCTTGATATTTAAATATTAAGGCTAATACTTTGCTGCTGTTTGAGAAAATAGGATATGTTTGTAACTTTTAGTTAAAAGTGTTTGATAAATAAAAACATTTCCAAAAATGTCTACAATTATAACAGACCTGTCCTGACCCAGGGCCAGGAACAGGTAACTTTTTTTCTCCCCTTGGTATTTTGGGGGCAAACTAGCACTAAACAAAGTTTGAAAAAGATAGGTGTTGAGTATATCTTTAATTCACAAACCTGCACAAGTCTAACAGTGAACACCGAATGACTCCGGCTGGATTCTGCATTCAAAGCTGTGTGGGCCATACGCTTTCGCTTTTGACCTTTATAAAACGCTTGGAATGCTTCATTGGTGGATTTCACTTCAACTTCCGTGACCCCGTGAACATACATATTGCGGCTAGCATCTTCTCGCACTAGCTTCACCTGGAGGGATCTGTAATATAATGTTCTTGAAATAAATATTGCCTTGTCCGTTTTTAATCAATCCAAATCCCAAAATTAAATATAAGGCCACCTGTACAGTTTTCGAAAATTAGTCTTCAAGCCAACTGGCTTCACACATCTATTTATAGCAGATGAAATAAACATGAAATTGAGGTGCTAGAAAGGGGGAAAAGGACAAGTCGACTTGTACAAATCTGCACGTTAAATAAATTGATATTGATGACTATATTTTACCCATTTTATCAGAGAGAACCCCCTAAACTCTTAAGAAAAGAGAAGAGAGGGGTGCATGTACACCTTGTTCCCTCTGTTAGCCTCATGTGAAATCTGATACTTTTTATTAATATAATTAGTAATATTTTCATAGCCTAAAAATGTTGAAAAATGTGTTTATCTATATTAATCTGTATCGTTATGTTATAATCAACACTTTAAAGTATTTCCCTTACTTGTTGCGAAGAATATCATCAGATATGTCCTCCAGCAAGTCATATATCCCATTGTTGTATATCTCAACATATGTAACAAATACTCCAAAAGTGTTGTCATCATTCAACTGGGTGATCTTGGTGGTGTCTGGGATTCGAAAAACCGATCTCTTCATCGGAATTCTTTCTATAAAACAGTAAAACATTGTTTCAATCAATTTCAAGAGACAGAAAATGAAGTCATAACTTCAGGGCACATATTCGCAGACTAAATTAGTTTTCAAATGTAATTTGACTAAAAATTAATTTGAGATTAATTTGTATTTCACTTTAGTTTAGTTTAATTTTTGTTTTAAATTAAATTACAGTGAACTTTCTTATCCCAGTTTTTAGTCAAATATATACTCAGTCATAAATAAGATTTTAAAAAAACTAAATTTTTCTATTTATTTGTTTTTAAAAGTTTTTTACTTTGAGGTATTATTGTTTCTAACACCTTTTCTTGTCATATCTAAACAGCAAACTATTCTAGTAAGGTACATAAAAGAGAGACAGACACAAATAAAACCAACACAATATGGCTTTTACAATTAAAAGAGGAACAAAGGTCTCACTTATACATTGCTGTCATTGGATGTAGCAATAATGACTCCCTCTTGAATAAAATCGCTCATTACATTCTCAACCTAGGTTTCATTAGATCAAGACTCGCCATTGGGGAGTGTGAAAAGTAAAACACAACTTCCTAAAAAAAGTTTATACCTCTTTGATAAAAATCTCTTTTCACTTTATGACATAATTTTATTAGATTTGGAAGAAGTTACAGGAAAGGTGGATAGAAACATATAAAAGGGACCAACACAATATGGCTTTTACAATAAAAATCAGAACAAAGTTCACGCTTTACATTGCTACCACTGAATAAAGAGGTAATGGCTGGCGCTTGGAAAAAATCTATAGTTAGCGCCCAATCCCCCGACCTAGGGACAGTACTAGGGTTCATTCTATCTGCGTTCATTAAGAGGGGTCTTCTTTTTTATATATTTCTATTCACCTCTCCTGTACCTGCTTTCAAATATAACAAAATAACTCAAGAAGTAAAAATAGGTTTTCCTTAAAGAGATATATTATACAGTACTATTCAATGTCCATATCCTTTGTCCTGTGTCTGGCCTTTATGTTATTTGTTCCTTTTACATGTTCCTATCTAAGTGCCTTAACATGATTTAATACTTTCCTTTTTCTCCCTTTAGTGTTTTTTGGGTTCCTATTTTAAGAAGTTGCGTTGTGCATTTCACACTCCTTCCTGATGAGTTCCAATAGAGTGAAATCTAGGTCGGAGGAATGAGCAGTAAAGATTTATTTTCTTCAACCATTAACTCTTTATTCAATGGCAGCAATGTAAAGGGCGACGTGTGTTTTTTTTTTTAAATAATTTAAGCTATAGGGTAATATTCTAAAAAAATTATTCATTTGGAATCACAAAACCATTAAAGGAAACTTTATTTGTTTGTATTCAATTCCTCAAAAAGTGAAAAAAAAGAGTTCTTTAAATTATTATTAGAAATATTTATAACATTATTTTAATTATGAAATAGCATCTTAACAGTCAAAATATCTAAAACTCATTGGAACTTTTTGACAGTTCTAAAACTATCAAAAATCACTTAAATATATTTAAGGCTAAACCATGACTTCTGCAGATGTTAGTTTGACAAATTGTTTCAGTGTTGATAGCTGTAATGCAAATATAGTGATTTTGAGTCAATTTTGGCTCCTCTAGTATTTTTTAAAAAGAATCCCTAAATTATGATCTAGTAAATCTTTGTATCGTCCTTAACCCACCTTCGCGGTGTTTTCGCATTCTTTCCGGTGGCTATATCTCCGTGTAATTCTCTTTGGCGCTCAAGCATGGCCTCAACTTCGCTCAGTACCTCGAAAACCGTTCATCTTGTCAGGTTTGAATACAAACTTCTTCGCCTGGTAGTCTGAGATACTATTGAACAAAACGTCAAGGCACCTTGGTAAGATACCTCCATCGTTGGGTTCCCAGTCATCGTGTATGTTTTACCACTTCCTGTGACGCCGTATGTAAACAAGAGGCCGTTTTTGCCTTGGATTAGGTCATCAACCAGGGGCAGAGCTACCATATCAAATACTTCCTTCTGTTGAGAAGACTCTGAGAATACTTGTTTGAACACATATTGGTATTCCTTGTAGTTGTTGGCCCTGTATTGCAGGCACGACTCTGGGGGGATGAGGGTTATTGTGGTGTCAGTAGCCATCAGGCAGGAAATATCACCATCATTTTGCAATGGCCTGAGACGGCAGAAAACCTTCACCGGATCTTTGGGTGGTTGCTTGAATTTCCCCGGTGTTTTCCTGGCAGGTGTCTTGCTCCTGCTGAAATAATCAATATTTTATAATTTTATATTATATTTTTACATTCATGAGAGTTAATATTAATAGCTTAATATAAGAAGTAGTACTTTTATTAGTGTGGCGTGAAGATGAAAATAGAATAGAAACCTCTTCCAAATGCAGTTAGTAAAGATTCAAACCTAAATCTCCTTGTGACCATCATTACAAACTAATGCGAGCCTAAGACCATGTGAGTATACTCTATTAATAAAAAGTGTCATCAAACGATTTTAATAATACTTCCCTAATAATTACTGTAAAACTGGTGTTTTTGTAACTCATTTAAATAACCAAATATATTAACAAAACTATTATATATTTTGTTTTATGGTTGTGGTAACAAGAGGTATATATGGGTCATTCTCAAATTGAGGGACAAATAGGAAATCCAAAAATTTAGGAAAAACCACCCCCAGTTCACCCAACCGAGATTCGAACCTCGATCTCCCCGTCCTCAGCAGTCGAGCTCAACACGACAAGCGCGTTAGCCAACTACGCTACCGAGGCGGGTCAAAATTTATTAAAGAAGCAGAGCTAGATATTACATTTTTTTAGTTTTAACAAAGAGGCTACCCATAATCCATCACTTCGCTAACACTGTTTCAGATGCACAAAAATATGTTATAATCTCTAAAATCCAAATAAAATATGTATTTTGACTAAGTACCATATTGTTTTTTAACAATACAAAAAAAATACATTTTCTTAATTTATTGGAATTAGGATTTTGTAAGTGAAGAATCATACACAATTCATGCACTAGTGATGTTAAATTTTCCTAAATCCAAAGAAAATTAAATTTTAAATTTCTCATTTCTTATTTGTTTTTAATAAGACTGTTAGTGAGAAAAAGTGATTTTATTGTTGTTAGTGAAGTGACGCGGGCGTTAGCGAAATGTTGTTTAGGAAAAAGACATTTACATTGAAAATTTCACTTTATCGTGAACTATCTGACTATCATTAGTTTCATACCCTAACTTACGTTAGGGAGGTGATGATACCGTTTACGAACGTTAGCGAAGTGATGTTTTTGGCGGGCTTTGAGCTTCATAACCATAATATAAGTATAAAGCGGCAAACAAACATTGTGGTTAGTTCCTGCCTCTATTTCTATTCAATTGAACTGGTATTGGCATTTGGTTTAGTTATTTCAAAAACTCCAAATGATATTAACATTAGCGAAATGATTTGCAATTAACATACTTTATACTATTTACCTAAATTTTCATATGTTGACCGAATAGTATTGTAATATTGAATAAACTCTTTAACTAATGAAAAAACAAGAAATAGTAAGTATAGGTCAACAACACACTATGGCTAATAGGGGAAAAGCAGAGCATTCTGGAAGGTTTTAGCGCCAAATTCAAAATATCGTGTTTGTCCAGTGTGTTACTTGGGGACAAACAAACATTGATTAAAATGTCAAAATTCATAAAAAGTTTATTAAAATGGATTCTTCAAATTAAAATAACAGTATTACGGGAGTATTTTACCGTGGTTATATATATATATATTTTCCTCTTTATTTATTTTTGTGGTAACTTCAAACTTTGAAATTCAGAGGTGAGGACAGTTAGCGAGGTGAACTTGCTCTAATTTGTTTTTAATATTACCATATTTAAATTTTTCTATCAAGTTTTATATACTTTCTACTACTGAAAATTTTTGTTGTTGCTTGTTTTAAAAATAATAAAATATTTATATAAGCAGGAGACATAAATTGTCCCTCAATTTGAGAATGACCCATAGTACATGAAATAATAAATTAAAACATATTTTATTCACACTTTTATCTTGTTATAACTGGCCACAAAAATTAATATTTTTTATAACTTAACTTAGAGAAAAATCAATATAAGATATTTTCAAATGAAAACATTTTTATTCTGTAAAGAGCACATGAATACAACAAATTATGGTTTGTATGTCGTCATCAACCACCCTTCTTTTGTCTGGTTTGCCATCTTAATTTAAGAAGAAAATACAACATTTTAGAAGCTCTCACTTGAAAAGCACCTTTAAGTGAGCTAAAGACTATGCTTCCACAATGAGAAACATCCAAACAGTAATTTTCATTAGTTTGTGTTTAAATAATGTATAAAAAATCAATATTAAAAACAAGGTAATTTAGTTTATTGTAAAGTTTTGACTGCCAAAAGCAACAACTCGACATATTGTGGTCTTGTTGATCATATGATTTGGTGAATAAGATAAAACAATAAGAAATATAAATGGAGGTGTGCCATATGTTTGCGAGGTATGTAACGTGCACTTTTTTAAACTGAGTGACATCTTGTGAATGTGGGGAATGCCAGGCCTCCACCGTGGTTCGGATTCCACGTTAAACTGTAGGTCCTTCATTTCATCTCACAATCACTCTACCATTACACATTAGCGTAAGTGCGTATAACCCGAACGGGTAGTAAGACGCGGTGCTAATAATATATAATAATAATAATAATAAACTGAGTGATATTACATGGTGTCTAATCAAGTTGACCAATGAAATTCCCGACTTTAACCTGATCATTTCCTAAAATTCCAGACTCAAAAGTATGTCACAAGCTTATCCCTTGTTTTTTTACTAATTTTTTTTAATATTGATAAATTTTAAAATGTATATAAACATATTATTTTATTTGTATTAACATAGTCTAGTAGGAATTAAAGAAATTATGAAATATATTACAAAGCTACAACCCAAAAGAGACGGTTTGAATCACTTTGTAATTTACTGTTTTAGTGATTAATTTATTTCATATTTTTAGTAAAACAATATTTTCCCGGATTTTGTTTTGTAATTTACCAAATTTCCGACTTATTCCAGTTTTTTACCGACCACTTCGAATTCCCAGCTAATTCCAGTTTTCCAAGGATGGTAGACACCCTGTATTATCACACAAGAATTTCTATAAGTGAGAGGTAAAGGGTCAACCAATTTTGCCAGGAAAGGTATTTTCACATATCTTCCAGGGTTCCTTAACATGCCACAATTGACATGAAGGAAGTTGTGCTATGAATTTTTATCGCTCAAGAAAAATTTGTCAACATCGGCTGGGTTTGAACCCACAAACATTGGGTCCTGAGGCAAGCACTTTATACCAAGACCTGAAGGTCGACTAAAACAAAATGTATTATAAAATAGAAATATTTTATTGAAAAATTATTATTATATATTATTATTATTATTAGCACCGCGTCTTACTACCCATTCGGGTTATACGCACTTACGCTAATGTGTAATGGTAGGGTGATTGTGAGATGAAATGAAGGACCTACAGTTTAACGTGAGATCCGAACCACGGTGGCGGCCTGGCATTCCACACATTCACAAGATGTCTTTATTGAAAAAATGTCTTAAATGCACGGCTGTGGAGTTGGGAGCGATTTTGGATGGAGTCGGTAATATACCAACTCTGACTAAGGCTTCAAGACAAAAACTTTTTACTTTACATCCATTAATGTTTCCAGCCTATGGCCTAAGTCGGTTTTTTATTAGTCATATATTGTTCTACTACGGTTGGCTAGGGTTATGCCTTATAATCTATCTTGAGACTAGGAAAGACACAGCATCCAGTCCTTGACTGTTAATTTATCAATGTGAAAGGCTAAACCCATATATTCATTAATGATAAATTTTCGACAATGGTGGGAATCGAACCCAAGACCCTTAGCTCAGTAGGCAATTGAGCTAAGGTGTCAGATACTTCAAAATAAAAACTTATTAATACTAAGTTATATAGCAATATATGGTAAATATATTATTTTAATTTTACACTTTTTTTTTATTCTTTGGGTGTCATATCTGTTTGGATTGACATATTTATTTAAATATAAATTCACAATGCCTAAGAGGCTTACCATGACATCACCTGTATTGTAGCATTTTAATGGAGTAAATTTGTTATTACCAGGGCCCGGATTTTGATATATCATCTTTTTTTTGGTCCATCAGACACAATGCTCAGCTGTACATAACCTCTGTTCATTCATTGTTCTGTTCATCCCCTGGTTGTAGAAATGTATATTTTATAGGTCATTTTTTGCCGTTCTATAATTTTAGGGTGTTTTTCTTGCTCTTTTTTTTGTTTAATATATAATTTGTAGGGATTTTTTTAAATAAAATTTAAAATTGTTTGAAAATTACTTTAAAAAAGGTTAAATGGGCCTATATGAATTATCGGTCCTTGATAAAATGTGAATGTTCAAACATCATAAATTTTACCACACACTTGTTGACTGAAGAAGATGATGTATGAGTCCAAATTAACTTTGTGCCCCTATACCTGTGTGCTTATAAGATCCACAATCCTGGTGAGATCTTCACTACACCTAAGTTGTAAAGGGTTGCGGGGGATGGGGAGCTATCGCTTTTAAAGCAGGTATTTGTATTCTAATGTTAAGTAGAACACATGATTTTAGCCGTCACAAGATTTTAAATAAATAGTTTTCATTTATAAAGTCCACATTATATTTATTTGTTTGCAATAATTTTATGTGTATTTAGAATGTTTTAAACCAAACCATCCAAAGTGAGTCATTTGAGGCAAATTATTATTGAATTCAGAGAGGATATTTTTTCTAGAGAAAATGAAATACTTTCTGCAAAATATGCGAAGTGAAAATGTCTGGCATCGGATAAAAGATTTAACCATTCAAGAGTATATCAGTCGCAACAAACATGTCCGTGAAATCCAGACTATCAATAAAAAGAAAACCTCTCAATTATTACTTGCACAAAATGCATTCACGAATCAAGAAAATTCCTCAACGATTTATAAATATTTGTGTAACGTTCTGGTGTCTGCGAACATTCCTCTATGGAAATGGACAGACCAGCAGAGATATCTTGCCACATTACAGATGTATAAAAATATTGCTAGGTACTAAAAGAATATAATGAATGATGCATTTAGTGTTTGTATACTACATGTTTAGGTGTGACTCATACATGAGATGACGATCAATAGACACACGATTGGGTACAAGTCATCCACTGCTGTTATGACCTTGGTATTCACTGCATAATAGCTCTGACTCGACTTCCCTGTGAAAGGGAGTCAAGAAGATACTAGGATATGGACCGCACCCCACCCCTGGCAACCTAAATGGTTGGCAACTACGTCGCTAAGACATCTCTCAGATAATATATGGCCGATGGCAGGTTAAAAAGAAATTTCTCCTCTACAGAAAGAAATTTAGCCAACTAGTACATGTAAATTAACAAACAGCAAAGCAAATCCATTTGGGTTAAAAGTTTATGTATATTTATTCAATATAAAACGCTTGTTTACCTATAAGTGTGCAATAAGGGGTCCATTGTATCTGTCCTTTAGTAAAGTGCACTGCAAAGGGTGCATTAGCATACTTGAAAGAAAATTTGGACACCATGGCTGTATCCGAATAGTCTACTTGTATGGCGTCGCCTTGACTCGTGCCCTTGGCAATCCCGTGACCAAGTGTAGATCTGTCTGATTAGTCGCGAAGGATACCTATGCAGTCTTCTCAAGGTCTTGGTCACCATGGATACGAAGGCGACCGGCCGTGTGCTGTTCTTGCGGTATATGACTGTCAATTGTTTTAGTTTTATTGTTTCGTCTGCTAGAGAACTTACTTACATTTTTCACCATTTTAAATAAAGTTGTTGCCGTTCGAATTAGAGATGGGAAAAACTGCTCCTCTAGTGGAGCAGGAGCAATCTGCTACTGCTCCCCAATGGACCTGTTCCTTTTACATGATCCTTTTTGTCACAGTCACTATATTCGTACCTTCCCCCAGCCTGGTTTTTTACAGCCCTGCATCTACTGCCCGTTTGGGTGCACGCATTTATGCTAGTTACACCAATGTATTAGGGATGCAGATGGTTGATTCTAGAGGAAGTGCACCCACATTTGTTTGGAATGAGAGTTGAAAACATTTAGGAAAAATCACCCTCAGTGCACCCAACCGGAATTGAACCTTAATCTCCCTGTCATCGGCAGTCCAGTCTAGGATGAGAGTGAGGCCAGAGATCAGAGTTTGGCAACCTTTTTGATATCGCAGGCATATGAGTTTTAAAAAAAAGTTTAGCTAATTTGAAAAAAAATATATAAAAAAAGTTCACTTTTACATTTCCCATGTAGTAATTAGTTATTAAGTCCTTGTTCTGAACTAATTGTTTTTCGCTAAATACTTTGTGGGCTAGATAAAATCAGTAAGTGGACCTTAGGTTGCTGACCCTTGCCTTAAATCATTTTATCACCAAGTGGGTCCCTTCAATGTCACTCATCAACGGAACAATTATTTATTGTGAGAATATATTACATACTGTGCTTGTATTGTGGAAATATTTTGTACTACGAAAGCTTTCCCCTTAAAAGCTCATTTGTGACTCCCCAAACCAACAATAAACTAGGCCTATAATAGATAAGGTTGCGCCGGACTTGATCTCAGTGCTGTGACAAGAACACAAGGTATCCACTTACTTTCTACTGTACGATTGTTCCAAAATATCTCCGGAGCATAAAGGAACAAGGTTGCTCTGGACCTGTTACACGCTGTCTGTGACAGAGAGACGAAGAACAAGTATACTTCGGACCAGTTACAGAGCGTATTTGATCCGTGGACCAGTGACAAAAAGGAACAGCTCCTTTCGTCTGTCAGGAACAGGTTGTGAATGTGACTTAAGAGCAGCAGTGACAAAGGAGCTGGTTGTGATTTCACAACCCATCCCTAATTTAATAGTTTGATGCAGTCTTCGCTAAATAAACATTGTGAGAAGTGTCAAATCACCAAGACAGCATCAAGTCTAAAGCTCAAGGGTCCGACTAGGGAGCCTTGGATTATTCGAACACAGGCCATAGAAAATTACTTCCGCCCATAAAGTCAATGCCATTGCAACTTTTAGCGCACTTGGCTTCCAAGGGCCTTTGGACGGACTATCAATAAACGCTTCAAGTTGTTTGATATGAAGTGGTAACCTACAATTACCTAATGTTAAGTTGATCGTGATCGCGACATTAGATATTCCTAATAAGCTAAATATACAATACCTACTGTACAATAAGACCTTTGAAATTTTGACCGTAAAAAATTAGTTTGCATTTCTAAAATACATTGTAAGGAAATCCAGATATCCCTTAATTTAATTTTCAAAATATTTCAGGATAATGCTAGGTATCATTTTCAAAACACGTTAAGGACAACAAAAACAGTAGCTTTATGACTAGATATATTAAGTTAAAAATAATATTTAGTTACAAACTTACGTTGGCTTCATTAGTGAACTAGCTGAAATTAATGTTAAGTACCGATTGACACACTAAGAGCTAAAATCGTAAGTCTATAGATCCACAAGAATCTTAAAACGTTAACTGACAAAATACAGCATTTCAAATTTCGTATCAAGGTCTATGTTCCATTAGTCACTATCAGCTCCTTTACACTTTAGTCAACTTAACAAATATTTGCTTAGAGTAAGTAAATATTGGTATTCTTTTATAATATAAGACCAAAGTAAGAGAAGGATCATAATCCTAAATGAATAAAATTATATTATTAAGAAAATAAATAGAAAATTATATACATTTTTTACACAAACTAGAATCAAACAAGTACATTTTGTCAAATATTATTCAAAGATTCACAGGTCAAGCGCTAGAAAAAACAGATAGATGGTTTTGAATTTTCAATCTTGCTATATTAAGAAATCAACAAATTATTTACCATTTGTTCGTACATTTGTATAGGTCTGCCATATCATAGTGTTTTAATTATGTTTACTCAGTAAAAAAAAAACTTAAAATTGGAATTGCTGAATAATATCAAAATAAATATAGTTTTATTTAAAAAATATAATGTTAATAATATAAGATACTAGTAGGAATAGCTAATGGCCCGAGTTACAGTTTAGGTCAAATATACCAGTAAGTAGCAACCTATAGTTAGGGAACGAAACCTTGGCCAGTGTTATTTTTGACTTTATCTCTCATGCACGTGTAGGCCTACAATGCGCGTCTGAATGACTTCACGAAAAGGAGAAAAACCGTTTCCAAATATTAGCCATATAGCTCCCTCAGATTTGATATTTGCCATCCATACGACAGCTGATGCAAAGAAACATTAATTTTAGAAAGATATAATGGTATTTAGGGATGTGAAGAAGGCATATTAGGGAATAGAAATAAAGTTTAGAAAAGACGGAGGAGGCCAAAGTGGAAAAAGGAGTTGTAATTAAAGTGAACAGCATATGTTTGAGGATGAAAGGAGTTGTGTTAAGACGGAAAATGTGAGGATGGAGTGATTCCAAATAAAAAGAAGAGTGAAGAGAAGTAGAAGAGTACCTTCTCAGTCTCTCACCACTACTATTTGTTATGGTAATGGAAATGGTCACTAACAAAGGAGCAGGAAAACTCGAAGAGGAAAGAATGAAGGCCATGATTTTTTCTGATGAATTGATAGTATGGGAGGAGAAGAAAGAATAAGTAAAAGGTGGAAGTAAAGAGGATATAATTAGAAGAGGTCAGCAGTAAAAGTGGTTCTATAGGTTGGTAAGAAACCTGCTATCGATAAGAGTAGTGCCCTTGAAGTCTAAGTAAGTGCCGTACAGGGCGTACTTTGTACCCACGGTCACATAAGCAGCATAAAAATTGATATTGAATGTAAAAGAGATTAGGAAAGTGGAGGCCATGGGAATAAAGATTGTGAGGAGTATGTTAGCAATAGCTGTCACAAGGAGGAACTAAATTAGGAATGAAGTTATCCAGCGAAAAGTGAGGTACAGCCATACAGAACGTTCAACGGAAAAAGAGAGGAACCCAAAGAAAAAGTAGAAATAAAGTATGTTGAAAAAAAGACCACAATGAAGGCCAAGAAAGAGATAAGAATGGTGAAAAATATAAAGAGTGCAAGTAAGAGGAGAAGAATAGACGCATTTAAAGGAGGAGATATGATGGAAGGATATAGAAAGATGGAGGCATTTTACTAAAGTAGATCGGCCTGACCTGAAACAGTTGATAATAATGATAATAGCCATTGTAGTAATTGTTGGTTTACTTTTACAAATAGTAAATCTTCAAATAGTTTTTATTTCAATAAAAATAGATGTTTGTACAATTAATCACTCTCAAACACATATTAAAATAAATCCTTTTAAAAATAGGTAATTTTTCTTTTAATTTAGATAATTTTGTAAGTTTGTTTCAGCACGATTTGCTAATGTGTTTATTTACCTACCTTTACTTGATCAGTGGTATCTGAAAGTTACAGAAGTTATTACAATTGGCATATAGCTAAATTTAAATGGCGGTGAATGTTAGGACATATGAAATAATGAAAAAAGAGAGATTTAAAGATGAAAGCTATCCTACTGCATCCTCTGAGGAACAGGTTAGACTTAAATTTATGTCTTCCTAAATATAATTATTAAAAAAAAATCAGAATATTTCCCTATAAGATTTTTATTTCTTTGATATAAATTATGCTTGAGGCTACCCTTCAAAAATAGCAAATTCTAAAAATGATGACTTTGAGGGTGGGGGAGGGAGATTGTCATTTTTTTTTCATTTTTTTATTATAAGAGTGAAAATCAATTTTGGTTGCACAACTCATTAACTAATGCAAAGTATTACACTTCCTCCACCCAGCTGGTAACATTTTCTGGGGAGAACACTGAATAATTATGAAAAGTTTCATTTGACCATGATAAGTGAAAATTATGAGTAGGAATACATTGTTTTATCACCTCGAAAAGAGTATGTTTGTCAACCCTATATATGCTGTGTTTGAACACTTTAGGCTAGCATTCACTCCTTGCATCGATAGATAAATTTTGAAGAATTTGTCCTAATTGTCATTTTGATCCCACCTATTCACTGTCCTTGTGATTAAGGAGGATATATGTCTCTTCGCTCATACATGATCCATTTGAGTGCCAATTATTGATTGTTATTTCGGGGATACTACTCATCAGATGTATCATTAAATTATACTTTTTTTGTCTAATACAGTTTTTATTGCTATTACTACACAGTACAATTATGGATAACCGAACAAGAGTATTTATGTGAAAGTATTTTATACAAAATGCTACTAAATTTATTTTTTGTTTGTATATGCACCTTTTTTTTAAAATAAGCTACATTAGAGGCCTATTTCACTTTAGATACTAAATCATTACCAATTTAAATTACCATAATTATACTTGCAAGGAAATGGTGAATTCAACAATACTATAATTGCCTTGTATAATTTATTTTAAATTATTTTATTTTTATAAAATTTAGATGATTCAACGAAAATTATGTCCAAACATAAACATACTAGACCAACACATTGTGTTTAATCCATGATACCTTAAGATGTATTATCTTATACTATGAAAGTCTAATATTTATTTTAGGAATATTAATTGAAATTATAATTTATAGGTAGATGGAACAAAATCAAATTTATAAAGTCAGCTGAGTAGTTACCATAATTAAGGCTAGTTTAAAATGCCATATATATTATTACTTAATTTGAATATTTGACTTCTGGTGGATGAATTCCAGTTGGTGTGTCCGTCAGATCTTTTTTCGTGTTAATTTAGTTCAATTGTAGCCTTGTGTGAGTTTTCTGGATGTAAAATTGTTAGTGGATGTGCAAGAATGTTTTCATTTAGATAAGAAAAGTTTGTTTGTAAACATTTACAAGAATACCATCCATTTGTTGCGAAAGATAGAAGTGTGTGGTCGCTGCTCATTAATATGCATTTATTGGCTCAATAATACATAATCTTTTGTCGTCCACTTTTATTAATTTTTCAATGATATTTGTTCTTGCATCACCTAAGTGAGTCTGGTTTTGAATAACTCATGTTAACAAAGATTTTCAATAATTTTTAGTTAATTTAGTATCATTGGATTCTCAGCCTTTTTGTGGGTGTAATGCTAGTGTAAATTTTGTGATTTTCAGGTTTTCTTTGACATTAAAATCTGCATCACCGTTATGGTTTGTAGGTTTTGTTATCATATATTGAGAAGTGCACTTAAATTGAGCATGGGTACAGTGGCCTAGCACAGCAATGTTCTTTTGTACTGAGCTATCCAGGATCAACTTAGAGATTGCTCGGACACTGGCCATGGTTTTTAATTTGTGACTGAGACCATAAAAAAGTACCTAACCATTATTAGTTTGTAATTGTTTTTAGGAGAAAGTTGAGAAGACTGTGGCAGAACTTTTTAGAATATTCTCTAATCGAGCAGAAATTGATATTGAAGCGCCATCGCTTCTTTGGATGGAACATTCTCACTTCCTTAAAACATCTCTGTTCACTTTGTCTAAGTCCTTCCAGGTAATAAATACTTAATAACGTACATTAATAGGACTAGTATCAGTGTTTGAATGGTCAAAGCCATCACTCGCAATATACTGGAACGCTGATGACAGGGAGATTAGGTCTTGAATCCTGGTTAAATGTACCTGGAGTGGGTTTTCCTAAATAGTTTCCCACTCTCCCTTCACACAAATGCTGATAGATTTCCTCTAGAACTCTACTAAACCCTACTTCATTAGTGTAAATATGTGGATAGCCTGAACGGGTTGTAGACACAATGCACAATAAAAGGCATGGGTAGGTTAAGAAACAAATAACATGCTACATGTAGGTGGGTGACCTAGGGGTAAGGTGTCAAATTTCTGTGCTGGGGGTCCAGGGTTCAATCCTCGGTCCCAGCACAGATTTATCTGATTACCAAACCCTTCCTTCACCTCTGACAAGACTGGTATTAGTCATAACTTGTCAATGTGAGGAATGCCAGGCCTCCATCGTGGTTCGGATTCCA
Organism: Timema cristinae; assembly: GCA_039000515.1. NCBI lineage: Eukaryota > Metazoa > Arthropoda > Insecta > Phasmatodea > Timematidae > Timema > Timema cristinae. The sequence continues at coordinate 70,436,674 of JBCFYV010000012.1, read as the reverse complement.
CGTTAAACTGTAGGTCCTCCATTTCATCTCACAATCACCCTACCATTACACATTAACTTAAGTGCATATAACCTGAACGGGTAGTAAGACGCGGTTGCTAATAATAATAAATAATAATAATAATACAAGTAGTGTCACAGGTCAACTCCTCAAAGTAGGAGTCCTTGAGCCTAGAGCTGTACACATCTACTTGATCGTATTCCCCCACCATATTACATAATATCACTTGATATTCGCCACCAATCATGAGTCAGCTTTTTTTTTTTCTTATGTGAGTTTTATTATTCTATTGCTGACTGCTTAGAATCAAAGAAAATTCACATAACTTTCACAAAGCATTTAGTTTGTTTCCAACTTTTCTGAATTCCTACATAATATTCACAATTTATTATTTTATGGTAATATCTTTAATTTGTTTACAATTTTTACAGCATAACTAAATATCAATATTAAGATCTAAAAGTTGGTTTGCTCAATCAAGTTGTTCATCAGCCGCTATAAAGTGTGCTCTTTTCTTGGGGCAAATAAACATTTTATTGATAGTTATATTTTTTCAAATCTATTTTAAAAGGAGGGAAAGAAGAATATATTTTAATAAGGCTGACTGATATTTTTGTAGCTGGACTGATAAAATTAATCAATAAATATAATCATAGAACCATGTGTATAGTTTTGAAAAATTTGGCAATTTTATAAATTTTGTTTTTATTAACAATGAATATATACATACTATTTTTTACATTCTCTGTTGGCAATTATGCAGCTGCTTATGTGAGAAAATGCGTGTAGGCTGCTAAACTTGCGAGTTGGTAAAATTTAAATACAATGTAACAAAGTTATTAGCACAAATTAACAAATGTATATATATCAGAATTTGTTGTCACACGCTCTAAGGTGTTACTCTAACAGTTGATTGGGCTGCCAATAGCGAAGAGATCAAGTGTACTTAGGCTAGTTTAGTTTCCCACTCTCCTCTTACACAAATTTGAGAACATTTACCCTAAATTCTATCTTCCTCATCCTTACCCCTTTAATGAAAATATGTAGATAGCCCAAACAGGAAGAAGATATGGTACACAAAATAAACTTGTTTTATAGAGGTTTAATTCAGTGATTAAAAGATTGGTGATATGAATATCACGTTAAATTCAATGATTGATTAGTATCTAAAGGGGTAGATACAACATTTATTTAAATTCTGTCCTTAGTGCCTGGACTCTAGTAGACCTTGGTTGTGCTACTGGATCCTTCACGGGCTGGAGCTTCTTGACCAAACTTTAACCCTAGATGATATCTCTAGGATTGCACAATTTATTGGAAGGTATTTACTTAGAATAAGTTATAACTTGGTGTATACTAATATGTGGACTATTAAAAAGAATGAAGTAGTATTGAAATAGGTAAATATGGCAATATATAAAAATGTGTTAACACCAACATTGTTGTATAGATTTAAAGCCTGGGTTTGTCAGGGAGACACAAGAGAAAGGTGAATGTGGTTGGAATGAAATATCTAAGAACTGAATCTAATAAAACTCATAAGGACAAAGTCAGTAATGAATGGGTGCTGAAAGAATGCAGTTTGAAAGGAATTCCAATAGGTCATTGTGAAAGAAGTGTCTTACATTTGTTTGGGAATGTTGAAAGGCTTAGTGTGGATTGAGTGACTATGTGAATATATGAAGGTTAGAGTGTGTGGATCAAAAGTAAAAGGCAGACCATGTAAAACGTGGTTAAATGATTTAGACAAATGTGTGAAAAAGAGAAGCATTAACAGTTTTAATAATAAAACAGTATGTATGATTCGGTATGTGGATGTTATTGAAGCGAGGATATGGAAGTGTGGAGAAAATTAGTAAGGATGGATTTAGTATGGAGTTGTTTTTGGAGCTATATACACAGTTTCTTGCCTCCCTCGGAAGGGTATGTTGTGATTAGGTATATTTGTAAAATCTTACTTCAAAGTAGAAACGTTTGCTGCTTTTGACATGATATTGTGGTTTTGAATGTGCTTTTATGTGAAACACAAACTCGCTCTCTACTCAAACCAGGAATGGGCAGTATGAACAAAGGAACATTACCGTGAATGTTCAATTTTCAACAAGAAGGGATTGTTCCTTTGTTCTGGTAGTGTTACCATTTTTTTTTTCACCCAATGGTTTTACTTCCATCTATACAAGGAGGAGATTTTAATTGTCCTGCTTGTCATTAGTATTAGAAACATAGAGTTTAAATTTCTTCACATTGAAACCTCAACATTTCTTGAATATTTGTCAAGGGTATCCTGAAATTTAATGACAACTTTTTTCCTCATTTAAAACAAGTTTTTGATATATGAAGAATTGTTTCTAGTGGAGCAATATTTTTTTTATTTTGTCCAAATTCTACATCTTCCATCAATAGTCCTATTTGTTAGTTAAAATGCACATAGCCCGGTTAGTTAGCAAGACACCGTGAGGATAAGAACATTTTATTCATGATCAAGCAGTTTTTGGCTATATTCATTTATTACATTAATTTATTTTTTAATGGGAGAGCCATTATGAGTGATATAAGACTAACCAGATGATTAATGAAGTCTACATTTATAAACTGCCGCTTAAGGGCTGATTCTAAATTCATTATTTTCTTTTTAACTATCATATCTAATCTTGATATTTAACTAGATTCGTGGAACCTTGCATGGTTTTAACTTTTAGGTGGAGCCTACAATCATTTGTTAATTGTTCGACTTATTATATAATGCAACTACTTACAACAAAATTGAATATTTAATTCTATGTAGGCTGTCTTGGATTGAATTCGATTGTTGTGCTTTGATATGTTTTGTCTGCATTGTAGATGTCAAAGTCCCAAGGGAGGCTTTGGCGGAGGCCCTAGTCAGTTCCCTCACCTTGCTACCACCTATGCTGCTGTTAATGCTCTGTGCATACTTGGCACCGAAGAGGCCTATAATATCATAGATAGGTGAGTTTCACTCAATAGGCTGTTAGGCTGTCAAGGGAAAGTGTTATCTTGGTTGTTGAACCTATGAAGAATGATTTCCACCAGAAACTGAACAACTTGCTCTGTGGGAACTAGTTTTATGGTGCAATTTACATATCTAGAAAAATTGTATTTCAAAAATCAATAATATAAAAATTCTGAAAAAATGTGAGAATATTTATAATACAATTTTTTTTAGATGTGTACACATATTTATATACAGGGTTGCCACACACCTGGAAAACTGAGAGAGTCATGGGGAACATGAACTTTTTAATCATCGAGATAAACAGGAAAAAAAAAAAATACAGAAATTAACAAAAAAAAAGTGTGTTGATTAGGGGAATGAAACTGCGAGCTTTAAATATTTGGCCTTTGCTAATGTGGAAGGATAGAGGAGCATAGAGGATAGAGATAGCATTTTACTAATGGACCCAGCTACAGACTGTAAACCGTGGTTGTTGATGATGATGATGATGTCTCTTACCATCCTGTATGTAACATTGGGTTGTGTAATGACTGCACATTAAAAAATAATAATTTTTAATAATATTATATTAATGAAATAAGTAAATTAATGGGGGAAAATAGCGAGTTTTACATATCTTTAGTAAATGATGTAAATATGCAGAAAGGTTTTACATATAATTTAATAGCACATTTTTTTTTTTTTTTTGCGCAAGCCTTTTGGCATGGACTTGTATGGAAAGCTGTCTACACTATTGTGTTTTTTTAGTGTCACATCTGAATACCCATTTAGGCTTTATGAATATGTACTAATTACTCTAATGAGTTAAGGATGAAAAGGTTGAATTTAGAAGAAGTGTTCTCCACATTTGGAGGGAGGAAGGGTGGAAAACGATACCTATATAATATCATTATCATTCTATTTGTTTGATGTTTTATGAGGATACATTTATTAACATTCATGGATAACAGTTAAAATATCTTATTAAATTGCACAATTACCACTACAGAGTCACTTAATAGCGCCATAAACCAAACACTGTTGAAATTTAAATGAAATCTCATTATATGGAAGCACATGTTTCAAAAGTGGCTACCAAGTAACTTTAGTTGCACTTTTATGCCTGAAAAGTATTATGCATCCTATACATTTGAGTGCACCAGAAGTGTGTTACATTTAAATGTACAAGTAAAGTACACAAGAATGTATTGCATAGACTATTTAGACATAGCCAATGTCCTTATCAAGGTCAAAACATCCTGTTCTAAACTTTAATTACATTGCCTCAGAGTAGTTTACCTTTATGAGAAATGAATTTTAATTACTGTATACTACATTATAAAGTGTATAGAAAAATGGAGCTTCCTTTTGGTGAGTTGGAAGGACACAGTAAATTGTGTATTAGAAAAATAGTGGTACATAGTTTTGAAATATTATTGTGATTTATTTCCCAGGGAGAAACTGAAACAGTTCTTATGGTCTGTTCGGTCCCCTACTGGAGCATTCCACATGCATGAGGGAGGAGAAATAGATCTCAGAGGTGTGTACTGCGCAGTGTCTGTGGCGCGGCTCACCAATATCTATTCCAATGCTTTGTTTGAAAACTCTGCTCACTGGATTGCCAGGTGATTCCTCACACACTTTATACAAGGCAAAAAGTTGGCTGTTCAGAGTTTACATAGACATATTATTAACTAAGAACCCACGTCGGCATAGTTAGCTAATGTGCTAGAGCTAGACTGCCGAGGACATGGAGATGGAGGTTCAAATCTTGTTCGGGTGAAATGGTGATGGTTTTTCCTAAATGGTTTTCCACTCTCCCTCCATGCAAACATGGGTTCACTTCCTCTTTAATAAACCTTCCTAACTCCTAACCCATTAGCGTAATTAGTACTTAAGCATATAACCTGAAGGGGTAGTAAGATGCTTCTTTGGCTTTGGCTTCTTTGGTGCTGACTGACAGCTTTGAAAAGTTACCAGACCAAATTATGTATCTCTACGCTGAACCATATGATCTGCAAACACATGTGTTTAACAGCTGTCACTTCTGACAGTCAAAATTTAGGTATATACCTAAATTCATGAAAAACATAATGTATTGTAGTAAGGAAACAATCTATAATATAAACGTAGAATTCATTATAAAAAAGGTAATAGTTGAAGTTTGGAATTGTTACAAATTCGCAAAGGTCAACCTGAATAAAACCATGAACTTTACATTGAGTGCAGATTGATTAGATTAGGAATTTCTGACATATAACCATCATAACATAACAAAAGTAATATGTGGATTAGATTGAGCATAAATTGATTAAATTAAAAGAACAGAATTAACATTCATTATAACATTAAAACAGCAAGACCATCTTAAATACAATACGTATACATATAACATATTAAAATGAATAATTAAAACATAATAGTTTAAGTCAAGTTTAGTTTAAGTGAAGATGGCGTAAATTGATAAATTGTATAGTTATTGGTATATTAAAGGTTTAAGATTGAACAATAATATTGAATTGTAAATTTTAAAATATCTGAATTCTATCTTATCTGATTGATGCCCTTGTTCCTTTTCCATAAAGCTGGTATATTTCAGCCCAAGGTTACGACATGTTTCGGTGTATTACATCGACGCTATCATCAGGCAGTAAACGCCTCATAAAATGAGTTTGTCAGCTATGAAGAACAAAAACTGAACTTTTTTGTTTAGACACCAACGCTCTAACCACTGAGCTATCCAGAAATTGTCCTGTGCCCAGGGTCATTCTTCACTCATATTTTAAGGTAGAGTCTATGTTGGGCGTGCGAAATCGTCGGCTATGATATCTAGATGGTGTAATCCTCACTAAAAATCATAAATTATAGCTTAGGATATTTGATTCTTAAATATGAAATCCCTTACAACTAAAATAATTTTACAAGTGGCAGCATTAAGCCAACTACCGAGTCGAAGTTGGCTGCATTATCTGATAGCTCGTGATTTTAATAAAAATCACACATTTGTAGCCGACGATTTCCACACGTTCATCATAGAGACTGCTTTAAAATATGAGTGAAGAATGACCTTGGGCATGGGACGATTCCTGGATAGCTCAGTGGTTAGAGCATTGGCATACTAAGTAAAAGGTCCCGGTTCATTCCCGTGTCCAGGTATAATTTTTCAATTTTCAAAGTATGAACTTATGTATAGTTTGTTTTATAAGAGCCAAGTTTTGGGTTTGTATATAAAATAAAAAGTCAAATTCATAATTTAAAATAAAAAACAAGCTTTGACTCCCCGAAGATTTTTTTAATGAGATTGTTCTCTACCAAAATGCCTTTTGTTATCTTGATAGCTGCCAGACGTATGAGGGAGGCTTTTCCAGTGTTCCCGGCACAGAGGCTCATGGGGGATATGCGTTCTGTGGGCTGGCAGCCTTGAGGCTCCTTAACAAGGAACACCTGTGTGATATGAATGCTCTTCTGGTGAGTTTCTCATGGATTGGCTTAGAAATAAAGCCCTATAAACTACAAAGCATATCAACTCAAATATAATTTCAGTTCCACTTATCTATATGACACATTGTTTTCACTCATGATCCTCCTATAATTAAAATACAAATCCTGACTTACATGTGCTCATCTTGACAGTTATTATTTAAAACAGGAATATTATCCTATTCTCCAACTATGAAAAATTGGCTCATTAACTGTGCCAAAGATCATACTGACCTTAGTGACTTCAATAATGAATTAAAATCATTATTTGACTATTGATTGCAGTACCAGTATGGTTAAAAAAAATAGCTTTTTGGTTTAAGCTAACAAAACTACTTAATTTATGAATTATATTTTTTTAATCCTTCTTAATGTTTCTCCTCTGAAATTTTGAGTGGATAAAAAAAGGTCAACACTCACATAGTTATTGGCAAAAAGTAGTTGCCCAAAATCTTTAAAAGTATAAGATTTGTTTTATCTTCCCTGAGTTAGGAAGATTGAATCAAGACAAATTTTAAAAATTCACTGTTTTTACACCAGTTTGTCTCATACCACCTGAATACAATATTATTGTTCCTGGTGCTAGCACAGAGTGTTTGATGAGTTGCCATTACCTCTTTGTCTAGTAACAGTAATGTTAAGTGTGAACTGTCTTCTTAATTACATTGTAAAAATCATATTGTGTCCTTTACTTTTATTTGCTCTTATCCCAATTTCCTGTACATTCTTTCAGACATAGCAACCCTGTTTTCAAAAAAATTTAAATAAACATTGACTCCTTATTTTGTGTTTTCTTTTCCAAGAGATGGCTTGTCAACCGTCAGATGAGGTTTGAGGGTGGTTTTCAAGGTCGGACAAACAAGCTAGTGGACGGCTGCTATTCCTTCTGGCAGGGTGGTGCCTTCCCCCTTCTTCACCGAATTTTGAACGAAGAAAGTAAGTGTCGTACTATAATATGAATAGGCATGTGTGCACCTACTAGGGGTATTCATAGATCAATATAATGAATGTTTTAACAGCTAGTGTAATCTATACCTGCACATATCATGAACGTTAATAATTCCATACAATACTAATGCTTAATCAAAAGATTTATCTACTTAGATGCAAACGCGTGGGAAAATTTCCTCTTCCATCCTCACCCTTGCTCCATTAGTATTTGGTTAGAGCCTAGATGGTTAGTAAGATGCAGACCACCAAAATAAAAACACAGCCCTCTCCAACTGTTGACTCAGACTGTAATCTGAATTCTAAAACATATGTTTATTTGTTTGTTACTGAAGGGGAGGCTATAATAAAGTGAAAGGATCTTCATTATTCTCACTTAGTAAAGTGGATTTTGTTTTATGAATGAAGTGTACTTTTCTTTAGTTAACAATTTATTTTTTGTTGGTGGTGTGTATTATATATTTTTAAATTGGTAAATTTTATTTATTAATCTTTTCGGGCTATGTTTGACTATTATTTGTGTATACACTTTCATTATTTGGAAGGAGGGGAGAATATGTCTTATCAGCTGATAAATATGATAATTAACAAGACCAATTTGTGTAACAAAGTAGTTTAAATGAATTATTGTTTGAAGTTTTGTTTGTCCTTTAGATGTTAACATGGTGAGCGAAGAAAGGTGGTTATTTCATCAAGAGGCACTGCAAGAATACATCCTTATATGCTGTCAACACTCTTCAGGTGGCCTAATAGACAAACCAAACAAGTGAGTCAAAGCTTCTCAAAGGCTGTAGTTTGATTCTCAGCCAGGCATACTTGTTTATTGTTATGTTCTTCCTTGGTCCCCCCCTTACACACATGTACAAAAATTAAAATGCCATATCTCACTGCTGTTGTTTTCATATATTTGGTTAATTTCTGTTGATTTTTAAGTTATAAAATGGATTGCAGGATATTGGATGAATGTCACATATATTCTCACTTTTTTTGGAGGTTAACATTATAGACTACTATTCATACTTTAATCTATTGTGATACATTTCTTAAAGATAAATTTTAATCACTTATTTTTTCAATTCCATCCTTAGGAAGTCAGAAAAGTTCTGAGCCCAATTAAGGACAATATTTATGCACCTTTGTATAGGTAGCTACATTTGGTTGAAACAAGGTAGCTAGAAACCCTATGTCAAGGCATGTATGCATTTTCTCTTTATTAAAAAGAGGCTATGTTTGTTAAGTCATAGTATGATAGTAATAAAATTCGGCCAAGTCAAATGTACTAAGCAAGTTCTTGGAGTTAAGAATCAAGTTAACAAAATTAATTTTACTATCGATTTTTCTGGTACTCATAAGAATTGATGAAAATTATATTGTCATATTAAATTTGATAGTTCTAAGCGTAAAATATTGTAGACACTTTTTATTTTGGTTTGTTCTCTCTATACTTGTAATAAATAATAATGACAAGATTTTTTTTAAAAAGAAGAAAAAAGTGAGGTTTCAACAGTTAGGTCAGGGAATGTACAGGATTACAAAACCAAATGGGCAAAAGAATTAAGTGATCAATAAAGGAAAAAATTACACATCAACCAAGTTCACAATATGTAATTCTAATTTAAACACAGTCAGCAGATTTTTAAATATTTCAGATGCCATGAAAACATCGATTATCACACAAGGAACCAATGTAGTGTCGAAAATCATGTTTTAAAGTGGTATTTAATTATTTTAATAATTATAATACTGTATTAAAGGATTTTTTATGCCAAGAACAGGACTTCTAAAATATTCTGTTGGAAGCCCTGCTCTCAAGCTACCCACAGCTGCTTGGCTTTCAAATTCACCCTTCTCATGTTTCCCCCCTAGTTTATAGCAATGAGGCGGCCTAACAGCTGAAATAAGATTCTAAAACATGGATGGTTAAAAGAAAATCAGCAGCGAGCTCATATTTTTTCAAACTAATGTTATAATATAAAACATTTGTGTTTACAGTTTATTACATTGTTAGTAAGATTCTCGTCTTCTTATACCTTACATATTTATTTGACAACTCAGGAAAATAAATACAAGACTCTACTAAAATCAGAATATGTGCCTATGCTATAATGCACTTAAATCGCTTTACTCTTACATTGATTTTATAATTATGGAAATCAATAAAATTAAATAAATATAAAATGATAGATACAAATTAAGTGAAAGCCTGTCCACATAGAGAAAGAGGTAAAATATGGGAAGAATCCAATACCGGTACTCAAAAGCAAGCAACTTCCATTATTATAAAATCATTTAGCCACTGAAGGATAGAGGAAGAAGGAGGCAGTTTACTAAACTGACTTGGCCACAGGCTGGAAAAAGTTGGTGATAATGTTGATTTAGCCACTGGGCCTCCTCATTGTTAAACATTATACTCTTACAATATAATCCCTAGAATTTATCAGGGTAGGAATCATCAAACACTAATTTGTACACTCTACCTGATTAAACTACCTTTGTCATCAAAAGCTAGTCTTTAAAATGGGTTTTTGACTTTTGTATCAACAATTTTCAACAATTTTCAACTCCAACATCACCTAAGTATACAGGGTGTCTACCATCCGGGAAAATCAGGGAAAACGGGAATTAGCAGTGATCGGGAAAAAACGGGAATAAGTCGGGAATTTGGTAAATCACAATAAAAATCCAGGAAAATGATATTTTACTTAAAATATGAAATACGATAATCAGTAAATTATGTCATTTTTTGTTTGTAGCTGTATAATATATTTTTAATTCCTAGTAAACAATTTTAATTCAAATTTTAAAACTTAATATTATTATTAACAAGATTAATAGAAAAACAATGGGGGAGGGGGGCGGCGAGTTAGAAGGATGTGACATACTTTTTAGTCGGGGAATTTTAGGAAATGATCAGGGGAAATCAGGGAAAAGGTCGGGGATTTCTTTGGTCAAGTTTAGTAGACACCATGGTATAGTAAAATTTTAGTAAGAAATACAGTTAAAAATACAGACAATTTTTTTTTAGTCAATATTGATAACAAATTACTATATTATTTACTCATTAGTATTATTTTATATTAATAAAATATATCTAATCATCTAGATCACATGATTTGACATATTAATAATGTAAAAGTGTTTAAGTATTTCTTGTAATTGTTAGATTCTGTTCTTCTTATCAGAAAACTTGTATACATACCTTATTGACCTGAAAATAGGCCACACTTTTCTCCCTTAAACAGACTTTATCCTTAGTGTGGCCCAATGTAAAGAGAATAGAAAGGTAGCACCATTTGGTGGAATTTGATTATGTCATTGCTTATATTATCCAACACACATAAGTTATATTTTAGTACTAAAACAGCCACACATACATTTTTTTTAAAATAATTAGAGTAATGATGTTACTTGGATGTTGGTGTAGATTTTAAAGGTTTATTTATTATTTAAATTTCCAAAATGTGACCTGATTTTAACAACTTATCTTGTCTTCCTTATTACTCTGTGTATGTAATATGCGGGCATATGTACTGACTGAATGACATCACAAGCACAGCTAATCAGATGTTTACCTCCATCTGGCACTATCATCTATTCTCTTTACATTTCAGCCTTAGATAGTACTATGTATTATTTTATGTTATAACAACTGTTGTACCTTTGAGGTACTCTTAACTGCATAGCTTCAAAAATGTTACAGACCTTGCCTCTCATAATAAAAATTTAACTTGAAACCAAAATGACTGATTAAATTAAAACATCAAACCTTCTAGAGCTGATGCTACAATTTCTCACTCATGTTTTTAGATACTTTTGGTTGCTGTTTGTTAGCTACTACTGTTCTATTTTAACAATAAATTAGTGGGTTTGTTTACTAAGTTTGGAATATTATAGATATTATGGGAGTACTTTGATTTTTTAAACTTATCTAGATAAATATCTATTTATTTCTTGCTATGAAAATATGACTTGACTTTAAACTTTATTTTACAAGGAATACAAGGTGTGACTACTAAATAATCAGACTCATTTTTTGCCACTTAACCTGAGGCCTCAGCAACAACCGGCAGGGTCAGATATTGATCTATGTTCTTTTCTCCTCTCACCTTCCAAATTTCAAGGTTGTGTGACCCGCAGTTCAGCCGTAGCCTTTGTTCGAAGTGGACAGTGTACCTGAGCTCCGTCTGAATTATGTTGAGTATAAAAGGTGAACAGGGTGTCAACGTGAAGTTTCTTGTAAAACTTGGGAAATCTGCTACAGAAACGTACAATTTATTAAAGGAAGTTTATGGTGATCACTGTATATCTCGTAATCAAATGTTCAATTGGTTTAAAAAATTCAAGGAGGAGAGGAAAGAGATTGAAGTCGATTTGCACCCCGGCCGTTCTCGCACATCAAACACTGATGTTAATATTGAAAGAGTGAGTGAAATTGTTCGAAAAAATTGATGCCTGAGTTTCGGGCAATTGCTGACTTAGTTAATATTGATAAGAAAATTGCTAATTCCTGAACAAAAGGAAAGTCAAATGAAAATTTGTGCTGACATCTTTCATAACATTGAAATGATCCAAACTATTTTAGATAATGTGATAACTTGTGACAAATCATGGATTTTTCAGTTCGACCCTGAAACTAAGCGGCAATCCATGCATTGTCACTAAGACAAAAGAAAGCATGGATGAGCAAGTCCAAATTCAAAGCAATGATGATAGTTTTTTTTATATCCAAGGGATTGTTCACATTAATTGTGTACCTGATAGTCAGACTGTTAACCAGGGCTACTATAAGGAGGTTTTGACAACCCTTCGTGAACACATAAGAAGAAGAAGACCTGCAATGTGAGAAGGCTCGTGGATTCTTCATCAGGACAACGCACCAGCACATAAAGCACTGTCCATCCAGATGTTTTTGGAGAAGCACAAGATTCCTGTGTTGGAACATCCACCTTACTCATCTAATTTGGCTCCATGTGACTTTTTTCTCTTCCCGAAGATCAAGTCTGCACTAAAAGGAACCCATTTCGAGTCTGTTGATTCTGTGAAGGAAAAAGTGATGAAACTCATGAACAGCCTCTCAAAAGGACCTGAAGATTGTTTCCAACAGTGGAAGATTCATATCGTGAGTTGAAGGGATCGAGGAGGGGACTACATTGAAGGTGATAACATGTCCTTTGAGAGTAATTTTGTAAATACACTTTTTTAGAGTATCAATCTAGTTATTTAATAGCCAAACCTCGTATAGAATAGTGTATCTGACTGAAGGAAAGAAGTAACTTTTTAATGGCCTACATACCTCACTTTTGAGGTCAAAATGAAGTTGCTGTATTAATAAATAACACATTTTAGATCATGATTAAAAGTCATATCTAGTCCAATGATTAAGACAGAACCCGTCTCGGTGGCGTAGTTGGCTAACGCGCTAGTCATGTTGAGCTCGAATCCTAAGGACGGGGAGATCGAGGTTTGAGTCACGGTCAGGTGAACTGGGGTGGTTTTTCCTAAATGGTTTTACACTCTCACTCTACACAAATGTGGGTTTACTTCCTCTAATTCAACCTTCCCAATTCCTAATCCATTAGTGTAATTAGTACTTAAAGCGTACAACCCAAACGGGTAGTAAGACACGATGCTTAATATAATAATAATAATAATAATAATAATAATAATAATAATAATAATAATAAAATAAATAATATAAAACAATAAATAATAGTAAAAAAAATAACAATCAACAAAACAAAACACATAACTGGTAATCAAACATGCATCCGATACCTTAGCTCAGTCGCATGTCATTACTATGAACATTAGCTAATTTAAAGGAAATATAGTTTTTTGATCATTTTCAAAGTGGATTCATTTTTGGACAAAAATATTGTTTCCCTTTCACAGTGATCATATTTTTTAGGGTGCTCCATTATATCTAGAGGGCGTTTTATTTTTGGGTCAATACAGTATGTGCTTGCTATCCTACCTACCTTTAGCTATTACTAGTACTACAGTATTTTTTTTAGCAACGTATCTTACTACCGTTTGGGTCATACTCTTGTGTACTGATTACGTAAATAGCTTTAGGGATGAGGAAGGTTATATTTAGAGGTAGTGTACCCCATTTGCGTGTAGAGAGAGAGAGAGAGAGAGAAGAGAAAGACGAAAACTATTTTGGAAAAACCACTCTCAGTACATCCGAACCGAGATTTGAACCTTGATCTCCCCGTCTTCGGGAGCCTAGCCTACTGAGAAAGTAGCACATTAGACCACACGGCCAATGAGCCGGTTACATTATTTTATTGTATATGAAAGAAGGTGCTTTAAAATGCTATGAAACCAATTTTATGACAAAAACCTTTTATTTGGGAATTTTTAAATTAAAATTTAATGTTTTTTATGGCAACATAAGATTTATTTACCTTAATGTAAGGTATTTTATTATCACCTTGCTATAATTTAAGAAGTAATTTAAGAGTGTTGTATTTGTTGCAATTTTTATTTTAGTATCTTTGATAACCATGTTATCTCTTTTGGGTTTCAGACCACGAGATATCTATCACACCTGCTACACTCTTAGTGGACTGTCAATAGCACAACATTCTCCTGGTGGCAAGCTGTGTGTTGTTGGAGGGGATCGTAATGAACTGGTAGGTTAAGTAACAATTATAGTAACTTTAAAACTATAATGGAAATATATTATCACAAGTGCCTTTCAGTTTCTCTGAAAGGTTGCAAGTTTATCTTGCATAATTCCTCTATTGGGAAGCTTTCCTTGTGTTTATTACTAGATGTGCATGTGTGTGTTGATTCCTGCTGGTTGGCCAATACAGTTTGTACTGATTGCCTCTTAATAAAAAGTAACCAATAGCACTTTTTGTGCTTAGTGAAAAATTTATATTTAAGGGCCCTCCATACCCACCTTCGCCAAGACTGAAAAAGAGCGTGAGTAAACTACTAATTAGCAAACAAGGGAGGTTTGGAGGATAACACAAAACACGTGGTTTCCCACAGGGATCTTTAAATCAAAATCCATAAAAAAAAAAAACTAGAATGTATTACAAGCCAGCATAGAGCACAAAACATGCCTATAAACGGGCCGAGGATTCAGAGCAAGGCCAATGAATTTGCCCTGAGGTTGTCTACAGAAAACATTAAGTGTTCAAATGGGTGGCTAGAGCGTTTCAAAGGGTGTCACAGAATATCCAGCTACAAGGTTGTCTGTGAAATCTCATCAGTCAACTCAACACCGGTGAGAGGTGGATGCCCTTGCTCCGAAATATCCTTAGGCCTATTAGCCTCAAAATGTATACAACGCTGACGAGCTGGGGAGGTTCTACCTTCTCATGCCAGATCACACTCTTGCTGTGAAAGGGGATAAGAGCAAGGGTGCAAAGAAGAGCAAGGAGCGCCTCACCATCCTTCTGTGCTGCAACATGGACGGCAGCGATAAGATGAAGCTCCTTGTGATCGGTAAGTTCAAGAAATGCCAGGGTTGCAAGGGCAACATCCTGCCTTGTGACCATGATTTTAATAGAAGATATGGATGACCTCGAGGTTTTTTACAAGGTGGCTTCAAACCTTTGATTCAAAGATGGAGGCCGCAAATAGAAAAGTCATGGTCTTCGTCGACAATTGCCTCACACATCCTGCCCTCAACAAACTCAGGAACATCAAGCAGGTGTTTCTGTCAAAGAACACCAGAACACTACAGCCCTTGGACCAGGGAATAACTAAGCAAGTGAAAGTGAAGTTTCGTAAGATGATTGGGCGGAGTATGGTGTGGAATCATGACATGGTCAAGGAAGGTAAAAAAAGTGGGACGTGTTTAGGGCCATGGAAGAAATTGTCACCCAGGTGGTAATCGCCAACTGCTTCTGGGACACCCACTTTGTCCTACCATTCGACGAAGATGCTGCTGTCCGTGTGCTTCCCGCCACTGCCAGCACTGAAGACCCAGACGACCCACAGCCACTGGACGCCAATTCCGGCCAGGCCCCTCCATGGAACCGCATCCTGGCCCATCAACGGCACCTTCGTCTGCCTCCCTAACTTTCACTCAGCCATGCGACGAGGAAACGTGGCAGAGATTAGCCCCAGACTGCACGTATGAGGAGTACATAGCAGCAGATGATGACATCACAGTTTGGGGCCCCCTCGACGTTGCCGATATAATCAGGGAGCATCAGGAGTCCAGTGATGAAGAGAGGAGGAAGAAATGGAAGATCTTGAAGACATCCCCACGAAGAAAGATGTCCTGAAAGCTGGGAACTCTTCAAGAGCACTCAAGCGCCAGGGTGCTAGCGAAGAGCTGTGGTCCCAGTTATCTAATGTGAAAGACTTCGTCAAGCAAACTGGCGCCAAGAAAAAGCAGGCTTCCATAATGGACTTCTTCAAGAAATAGGAAGTTTTTTTTTATGTGTTGTCTAAAAATTGCATGTTTTGCGTATGAGGGTCGAGGGTGGAACAAATTCTGTTCAAATTCCAATAAGACCCCTTCGAAATAGCAACCCTTTTCCAGGGAACCGTAAAAGGTCATAGAATCGAGAGTTGAATGTAGTAAGGTTTTGAAAATGTTTGATATTGCAGGATGTCTATATGTATTGGTTTTATTCATGGTGGGTAGTATTGATTTAACATTAGCTATCATTGCTAATGTTACATTGCTATTTATTTAATGTTATGCACTAAAATTACTTGAAAAATGTTTTATTGCACCATTTTTGTAATATTTTCATTTATTCTGCAAAATCAAGTTATTATAATCACAGCTTACTTAGAGATTACTTAAGATTTTTCCTTATAAATATTGATTTGTAGTTTATATAACAGCTCAGAATAGCAATAATTGACCATAAATAGAGTATTTTGGCTGTCAATACTTTTATTGGCAGGGCTTCATAATTGTCAAAGCTGGAATTTATTTTAAAGTGAAGTAGAAGCTAATATTTGTTTTAAAGCTAAGTCGAAGTTTTGAAGCTTAGCACGCCCCTACTAGAGCGGTATTTTACCTAAATCCTTTTTCTCTAACCCTCAACACAAATTGGGCACACTTCCTGTAAAATCTATATGCCCCAGCCCATCAATATAGTTAAATGTGGATAGCCTGGATGCAGCCCAAAAACAAAAGTCCTTGGTTTACTATGTATTTTGTGCATTCACTACAAACTTGTTGGAATGCCAATATTTGAATTATTCTTCAATGTAGTTAAGTACTATGCACTTTGTTAAGGCAAGAAAACAAAACTTTTTGTTTCAACGCCAGCTATCTTGATTCTCTCAAGCCAAGTGCACTTTTTTCCTTACATTGGGTTTTCCAACCTCCTTGCTGAAAGCTGATGCTAGTAGGTTTTTAAAATAATCATTAATAACCATAGCTATTAAAGAATTTACTTTTAAGCAGTAGGGATTTGGAAACAAGTATGAGGAAAGAATGTGGAAAACCATCCTTAGTGCATCCAGCTGAGATTCGAACCTTGATCTTATATGTCACTGGCAATCCAGTCTTGCAAGTATGATACTTCAATATTTATAAACCAGGGTCACATTAATATGATTTGGTGAAGTTTCATTAATTTACTAACTATGACTGTGATAAAGACACAAGACTAACCTTTTAATCACAGATATTTATCTTGAACATTTATTATTTTAGATAAATAATGTACTTAATAATGAGTTTAAACATTGTGCTTAATTTGCAGGAGTGTGTAGAGCCAGCCTATAACATCAGCACCAAGGCAGCACTTGATGCGATGACTTACTTCTACAAACTGCCTGCTGTATCGCTCAGTTAATTGTCCAGCTAACTCTTCTTGGTTTGGTGTATTAAGGCTATGTAATGCATACATAACTGCTTTATCAAGCACCATGTAAACTGCCAAAATGTGTGGAGTGTTGCATAAAGGGGGAGGAAGGATGGCTTAGTTTGTTTCCTAATTCTTATATTTATGGATGGGACCCTCAAATCCTTAAGAAGAAAATTTTAATTTTTCATGTGAAATATGTTTTAGCTTAATACTGCCTATTGGTGGTTTATAACCATTTATATCTATAGGAAAGAACTTAACAACCAGGCCTCAGGCCAGTCATTTATCATTTTACTGAATGTATGAATGTTATAATGAATGGACGATATGAAAGAAAGTTAATATTTAGCTATGAACTGGATTTTCTATTATTCTATTCTATTTATATTTGCTCTTATGTTCATAATTTTTTACAAGATTTGGATTCAAGATTCGGGATTCAAAGATAAATTGAATATTCGGATTTGTAAAATAGTGGTTTTGACCCAACCCCACTTTTATTATAGTTATTTTTACACACACTATACAAGTTGGCTAATTGTGTCTGGGCCTGCCCTTATTTGTGAACTTATCATTCTTAACTCACCTGCTTTGCCACCAGGGGATGAGATACGTTGGCTAAAAAATTAAAATCTAGGTGAAGTTGAAATTTAGTCTTTATGTGCAAAAAGCAAATGATTATGAATAGAAATGTCGAATACAATAATTCTTAGTGTTGTTGAAATCATTGCTTTTAACATAACAGTTTTCATTAACTTTATTATAATATTTTAACTATTTTTATAATTTATAGTGGTTTGTCTTTGTTTTATTCTGTTTGGTTTTTATTTTTACTAATTATTATTATGTGTTCTGTCTCATGACGGGTCCATTCCTTTTGTCAGTGAACTTGGACTGCTAATGCGTCCATCCTGTCTTCTGCCTCCTCCTTCAGCTCTATAATTTTTTCCTCTCCTTCATGTCAACCAATATTTGAATCCTCTTTCTTCCTAAACTTCTCTTTTCTTACACCTTGCCTTCTGTGATACCTTTCAGAAGATGGTTCCTCCTAAGGATGTGTCCCATCCAGTTTGCTTTGTATCGAAGAATCGCATCCAAAATGGTTCTCAATTCTTACTCACTCTTCTTAAGACTTCTTCATTTGTCCCCCTGTCTGCCCACATGATCTTCTCGAGTTTTCTCCAGCACCATATTTCAAAGCTTTCCAAGTATTTCTTTTCCATCTTCCTGAGTGTCAAAGTTCCTTCTTCTCCAAATGTGCATTTCATCAGTTTCTTTCTCAATTCCGAACTCAACTTGTTATTCATCTTGTTGAAAACTTCCCTGGCCATGGCGATACTTGAACTGCTCTCTTGCTTTCCAAAAGTATATAAATAAATTCAACGTTTTTAATCCAAGGTTGAATACATGAAAAATATTGGAATTGTAAATTTTAAAGAATATTATAATTTAGGTTAAAATTTAAGAATATGATTTATTAAAAATAGTGACTGTGACATCTTTATTTATGAGTGATCCATTGTAACTTAAGCTATGGTCCAACTTGGGTAAAGCACTAAACATTGATAAATATAATGCTGAGCTTTGAAACAAAATTCTCTTAGGGTGATTTTGGTAAATAAAATAATTGGATTTCAATAAATAAAAAGTTGGATTTCGATATAAAAAGTTGGTTAAATAAAATATGTATTTATGGTTAAATATGGTAACATATCAACTCTTTATTTAAGTGATATGGTTTGGTATATAGAAAAACTATGGATGAGATTTGTACATACAAAACAAACCAAATATAGAAGGTTGTAAAGCTGTAATTAAGTTAGCTTTGAAATGGTATTTTCTTTTACTATATTTCAACTACTTTTAAAGATTGGCCTTCGGTCGAAATATGATCACTATGATAGCCTGTTTAAACATGTATTCCTCTAAAAAAAAAATTTTTATAATTTCGAAGAGAACCTTTTTTAGTTATTGGATTGTTGTTATTGTTGATTCTTATTTAAATTAATCATTTAAAAGGTCAAGTTGTCAATTTCTTAAATCATATATTGTTTTATTTAACACATGTATTATGAATTTAAAAATAATATAATGAAGTTTAAATATGTTTTGGTAGACCTTTTAAAGTGCCAATTAATAGTTTGTAAGAACACGCATCATTATAAGTAATAACTTTACACAAACGAGTATGATACTGAACAAGAGGCAACACATTACATAGTGCCTAGTCAAGACAGGGCCCCACCTGGTAACATTCCATGAGCTGCAACTGGTGGTTTCCCGCACTGCTTCAAGGAAGCTAAAATGCAAGAGCACTTGTTTTGGGTAAAAGGCTGTAGTAGAATATTTTATGTTTCATTGTTGTTGTTTTTTTTGTGAAAGATTTTGACAGTTTCTGTTAAATAATCCCAGGTCGCCACCGTGGTTCGGATTCCACGTTAAACTGTAGGTCCTCCATTTCATCTCACAATCACCCTACCATTACACATTAGCGTAAGTGCGTATAACCCGAACGAGTAGTAAGACGTGTTTTTGTAATAAATAATAATAATAATAATAAAGTAGATCGATATCAATAACATTATTTGTGTTCTAGTACTTTGATAGTGACACTGTTATGCAAATAATTTTATTAAAAATTAATATCCATTTTCTTATATTGAATTTTTGTACAAACCAATGGGTAAACCAGACCAAAACATGTCTATTGTGGTTTACTTTGGCCTTCATTTTGGTAAACTAGTAGGCAAATTAATAATTTATTGCTACTTGGTTAATTATGTGTGTGGCAAAGAATAACAACAAACAAAATTTGTATAATCTATTTATATAGATACTACCCTTCATCAACTAACTTAGATGTTTTAGCTCTACTTAGCTTTCTACTCTACATCCATTACTGTTTCCAGCCTGTTCCTGGGTCAGAATTTTATGCAGGCCATATATTTTCCACTACCGGCTTTTTAGGCTTGTCATAGCTTTATATGGCTTATAATCTAACTTATGATTAGTACAGGCACAGTATCCAGTCCCCGGCCGTTAGTTCATCACTGTGAAAGTGTAAACCCACATTTCACCAATGATAAACTTTTCGGCCATGCCGGCAATCGAACCCGGAACCCTTATCTCAGAAGACAGACACTCTACTGACTGAGCTAAGGTGTCAGATTCTACTTAACTCTATACCGTTATAATATCTTTTTGACAATATCTTTCGTATTGGTATCGAAACACTTGTAATTTTTATTTAATTTTGTTGTATGTTTTTGTAACAGAAAAAACTAATTTTATTACTGTTAAATTCATTGAATTAAACAATTATTATAAAATAAATGCCTTAGCAAAATATTGTGCAAACATCATCATCATCATCATCATCATCATCAACTGATTCCAGGCTGTGGCCCGGTCAGTATAGTAAAATGCCTCTATCTTCCTCTATCTTTCCACCACTCTTTCTCATTTAATTGCTCTCATTATTCTCCTCTCACTTGCACACTTTCTGTTATCTATCCCTCTCATCTTGTTCTTGGCCTCACTTGTGGTATTTTTCCTACACACTCCATATCCATCATTCTCTCTTTCCATCCGCATTACATGCCCCTACCATCTCAGTCTTGCTTCCTCTATTATCTCATGTACTCCCTGCACCCCCACTCTTTCCCAGATAACTTTATTCCTAATCTTGTTTATCCTCGTGACAGCTAACATGCTCCTCACAAACTTCATTCCCATGGCCTCCACTTTCCCAGGCTCTCTTACATTCACTGTTCATGTTTCTGCTGCAAATGTGACAATACATACAAAATATGCCCAATACAAAACTTTTTTACACTCAAAGATCACTTCTCTTCTCCATAGCATATCTCTTACATACACCTATGAAACAACTCTCCCTGCTGTCCTCTTCTCATTAAATCCTCTCTATTTCCACCTTTCCCCTCAATCACACTTCCAAGATATGTTATGTACTTTTCTCATCTCTACTTCATCCAACTTCATAGCTTTACTAGGCCTAATCATCTTCTTTGTCATTACCATCACTTCACACTTTGCCATGCTAAATTTCATTCCACACTCTTTCACTTCCTCATTGCATCAACTCCTATTGCCTTCATACCTGCTTTTCACTCTCATTACAACTGCTCTTTCCACTTTGGCCTCCTCCATTACTTTCCAAACTTCTTTTCTATCCAGGCTGTCGCATGTCTTCTCCACATTCATAAATACCATTACCAAGTCTTTCCCAAATTCGTACCTCTTTTCATTTTATTTCTTATACTCTTTTCCAGTATCATCTCATATATTTTTGTATAGTGGCACATCAGCATTATCCCCCTATAATTTGTACACTTCTTCCTGTCTCCTTTCTTAAACTAGGTATTATAACTTCCTTTTTCCAGTCTGAATGTAGCTTGTTCTCCTTCCAAATCATCATCATCCTGTATAATCATTGTGTGACTACTTCACCTGCAGCTCTTATCATCTCCGCATCCGGTGCTTTTCCTTGTTTCATCCTCTTTAGTGTGTTTAATCCTCTTTCCATGTGCGTCTTCTTTGCCCCTCTTTTGCTATTACTTCCTGCTCCTCTGTTTAACTCTATCCCTTTACTCTTCCGGGTTGAACACCTAAAAATATCTCATCCATAGTTCCTTTTCTTCCTCTCCTGTCTTCAACGTTCTTCCTTCTTCATCCATCATTCTAACTTCTTATCTTTTCTCTCTCCTTCTGTTTCTTACTTGGCTATATAATATCTTCTTACTTTTTTCCATATCCTGTTCCAGCATTTCTGTCCATTTTTGCGTTCAATCCTTCCAGGTTTCCCGTACCACTAGCTTCACTCTTCTTCTTGTCCCTATATTCCCTATATTCTTCTTTTCTTTCCTCATTCCTATTCTTAAAACTCCTAAATGCTTTATTCTTTTCCTCCTCTGCTTTCCTCACACTATAGTTCCACCTTTCCTTCTACTTCCTATTATTACTAGTTCTCCTGTTCTATAAACTACATGAGAAAAATAATATTTCAAGTAAATGGAAATAATGAATTTGTGCATTAAAAAACTACCTGTTGTAAGGGGGGGATTTACAACTCTACCGCCCACTTTTCCTAGCTTAATTTTTAACCCTCTGAATCCCTGTTTCACCCCTAACACCCCCTATACACCAACACATATATACTATATACACAAGTGCTATCTCTGGAATGACAGATAAAAAGTGCTTACATTATTTGATTATTTATTATATTGAGGTTTTATAAGTATCAAGAATCTAAGAAAATTTTAAAAAATTGAAATAAATACTCTTACACTATCACAACACACCAATTCAAATATTATATTATATTTTAAAAGTATAAAGTTTGCATTAGTAGACTGTAAAACATGTTACTACAAATAAAATATTTGCATATACACAATAAGAAAATAGTCTATAGTATCTTTCACCTTGATTTCTGCTGAGCGAACTGGTCAATGATTTCAGTCAGACAAATCCCTTTTATCCAATAAGTAACCTTCAATTAAGATGATACTCTGTCATGTTGGTACACAGATACAGCAAACTCAACAATCACACACACATTGAAGTCATAAAATTATTTTAACTGCCAAATAAATACATTTTTTTTTTTGTCATTCAAAATTTGCCACTACTAAAATCTGCCGCCATAGGAACGTGCCTTCTAGGCCTATGCATAAATCCGCCCTTGCCTGTTGGATGTTAAAATTTATCTAATGATTCCAAAAATGAGAAATATGCACAATACGTGTAAAAACAAGAAAAAATTTCTAAAAATGCGTAAATCGTAAAATCCTTCAAATATTAAAATATGCACAATAAAAGTATTTTTTCAGTATAAGTATATTATAAACTGTGTTTATATACAAGCTATCATTGTGATCGACTTAACAGAAAAAAAGATGCAATGTAATAAAACTTCTGGGCCCTGCTATTAGTATCAACCTTTTTTTTTTAGATTTTACTTTTGTACAAAACAATGGGTAAACCAAACAATAACTTCCTATTGTACTTTACTTGGGTTCTATTTTGTAAACTACTAGGAAAATTTATAAAAAAAATATTAGGTATACAAAATAACATACATACATTTTTGAATATATCCAATCACTACCTGACTTCTCACCTGCACAATAAATTGTTATAATTTCCTAACAAATCTAATTATCGCCTATATTTTCACTTTAAATATGAGGTTTTAAATCCCTTGAATCCTTTAGCAATCAATATAGTTGTGATTTAAAATACCCGCAAAAATAATTGGCTTGAATCCAAATATTGAAATTACAATTTTACACATTTGATATATTTGTTATACTATAGACTTGTGCATTTGAGAAAATATTTCATCTTATTCTTCTATAGTTGAGCAATTAAAAACAAAATTCTTATTAAGAATCTCAATCTTCCTGTCATTGGCAATCCAGTCTATTGCAAGCGCGAGGTCCCTTAAACCATGCAACCACTGAAGCAGGCTGTATAAATTTTATGGGCTAGTTTTAATCAAAACCATTTTTACATTTGATTACCATTTCTATTTTCTTTAACAAATCAAGAATTAATGTAGTAAAGTGAACCTCTTACCATGTTTTATAAGATTCATATTAAAGATTTGTAGGTAAAATTAAAAGTAATTTCTAAGATTTGTAAAATAATAGGTTTGCCCCTTCTCTAATTTAAATATGTCATTGTGTGTTGTCTCATTAATTTGTGGGTACTCCAGTACTACCCAAGTAAGAGTGCTGGCTATCTCTTCTTCTTTAAACTATAACTTTAACTACCAGCCTCCTTTTAATGTTTATTGACATAAATGCCTATATACATATTAAAAAAAAATCCAAATGCTCACATTTGAAAAACACCACATTGCAGTAGTTTGTAACACAAGCTACAAAATAAAGTTTATATATCAAACTTGGTGTTTGTAACAGTATGTTATCGCCACAACTCTACAAACTAATCAATAAACACCAATACAAAAAGATAATTTAGAATATAGATCAAAACGTTTTATTGAAAAACTGCTTAGCTAAGTATTAAGCTTTTATGACTCATTGTTTTGTTTTTTTATTTGAGTTACAAAATGTATTCAAAACAAATTCATACACTATAATATGTATACATCCATATTTTAACATTTTTTAATACATTGTCTTGGACATAATACTATCACAATTAAAATGCGCATTCAATCAAACTAAACATTTAAAAAAATATAGATTTTGGCACTTTAACTAAATAAAATCA
This sequence comes from Timema cristinae, assembly GCA_039000515.1. Lineage (NCBI taxonomy): Eukaryota > Metazoa > Arthropoda > Insecta > Phasmatodea > Timematidae > Timema > Timema cristinae. The sequence continues at coordinate 70,412,230 of JBCFYV010000012.1, read as the reverse complement.
ACAATTTTCCACTATATTATCGCTATCTGCCTTACCTGACATACAGCATAAACAGGTCAATTATTTACATTGCTTCAAGTGAATCATTGAGAAATTTCAATCACACTTTTAGAACAAGATGGAAGCTCTCATAAGTAGAGTACTATAGTTTGCCTTTAAATACAACATAAAACCATACAAGATTTATATTTATGTATATGTATAATAAATTATATTTATGTGTAAATGCAGCCCTTGGCGTTTCAATGATATTTTGATAATAATATGGCCCGCAGCTTAAGAATATAGTGTAGCTTTGTGTTTCTACAAGTTTTCAACCAGCTTATTTAAGAACTGGAAATTTTCCTTTCTATGAACAGTAAATATATAAATTAAATTAACCTAATGTTTTAATATAATTCTTATCACATCAGTCTCAAATATATGCCCCACTTTTGTGCACTTACTGTGTATTCAAAATAGTCTTACAGTGTTCATTAGTGTGCCATAAAAGTCATGAACCACCAACATATATTTGTAATCACACATATAATTTAATTATAAAATAGAATGGCAACAAAAACTGTTTGAACCAACATAAACAGGACAATGGAAATTTAATATATCATTATGTAAAAGAAAAATAGAATGATTTTTTTTGCTTGTTTTAACACTGATTAAGATAAAGTTTTTTCTTTTATCTCGTTTCTAGCTTCAAATATTAATGAAATAAGATTGATAAAACCTGCTCATCAAATTCAGGTGTTTAATCAAATAAGTGTTTAAGAAAATTGTATTGATTAAAAATATAAAGTACTCAATCATGCCTTTAGTAATATGGTTGGACATCTATCTAGTATATAATTTTGGTGAAGGGGCCCAAGATCAAATCCCCCATTCACATTTCCTTTAAGGAGCTTAAAGTTAACTTTGACTATGGATACAGCCGTACCTGGACACGAAAATACAACCCGAAACCTTTGATTTAGTGCACCAATACTCTTCTAGAGAGCTGTCCAAGAATCACCTCGTGCTCAGTGTCATTTTTCACCCATAGTTCAAAGCAGGGTCTATGATGGACGTGTGGATTCATCAGCTTGTAGCTATCATTGAATCACAGTCGCTGATAACTCAGTGTCAGCCTTAGTGCGATCTTCTTAAATGACTCAGCCCATAGCATGTCATTTGTGACTTCACGAGTCATGAAAATAGTCTAATACAGCAGACACACAATACCTTGTAAAAGACTATGACCCTCATATCATCAAGGTTGCCTCGGTCCCATACCTGCCAGCAGGTAGTAATATTGTTAATAGTTCCCCTCATTTATAATGTATTTAATGATTTTCCCTCAATTGAGTGAGATTCAAAAGAAGAATGTTTTCGATGTTTTGTTTATATACATATAATAATGTAAATAATAGTATAAATAGTTTAATATGTTGTTTTTACACCTTTTTTTTATTAATATAAACAATATTTTAGGGTTAACAAGTATGCCGGAACAAAGATGTACAGTTGCTGTATATAATAATAACCCACCAAAAACAAAAATAAACTCTGATGGGAAATCAATAATGTGTCATTCTTTTCCATAAGATCCAGGTAATTTGTAAAAAATGAATACACCATTGTAGGGGTGGAAATAAACATAATTTTAACTCAGATGAACTATGGAAGAAAGGTAGAAAATATGTGAAAGTGATAAATTAAATTACTTACTTTCAGACATTTCAGCCAACTCATTACATAATGAATTGATGCAACATGTGAGCACATTTATAAATTATTTTACTAATAATATAATACTTACAATCACATAATATAATACACTACATTACTTCGGTACAGTATTTTGTTGTTGTTTTTCACTGAATTTCACTATCCGGCACGGGCTCTTTAGGCTATGTGGATATGTAGGCCTATTAATAATTACACTAATAGGGTAGGGATGAATAAGGTTACATTTTATGGAAATGTACCCAAAGTTTTGTAGTCTAAATGGCAAAGTCACTTAGCCCATGTGCCCAAAAAACACTTTATGAGTCACATTTCATTAAAACATGTCCAAATCATTAGTGGAATAATGTCCAAAGTTAACAGGCATGACATTTTGCAGCTTAAAATATTTCTATTGGGATAATAGTAACAATATAATAGCCAATTACAGTAAATGATGACACTTTTTCTTGCACTTTTAGACGATCAACCCGAATATAAGTTAAAAACCTAAATATAAATATTAAACAAATAATTATTTTTAGAATAATATACTTACTAGGTTTATTTTTAATGTGTGATAGTTTAATAAATATTTAAAAATGCAAAACTTCTTTCTGTTTTTTTTTCTTTGTAATTTCATGTTAGTAATATGTTATAACACGAACAGCTGGGAAGACGGACAAAAGCTTCTGTTTCATCTAAGCTGTTTGATTGAGGATCGGGTGGTCGGGGTTTAAACCAAAGCGTACTGACGATTTTGATCTTAACTTATATCCAACCACCCCTCCACACAAATACTCATGTATTTTCTCTAAATTCTACTTTCTTCATCTCCAACCTATAATAGGTGATAAGAATACTTGGACGGACGCAGCTAAGTAAAGAGGTTATTTCATGTTGTTAACTGTGATTTTTTGCTTAAATAAATATTGTATATTAAACTTTTTGGACGTCACTATACTTCTTAGTTATAAAGTGTACATACACTATAAGCTATACATTTGCTAACAATTTAATGTGGTGATATATATTATGCAGTAGATACAGGTATGTATAGGTGCCCTGATAGTTAAGTGCGTTTTAATTAAATTAAAATCAAGTCGTGTTATCTGCAATGTAACATTAAGTTGTATGGCTGGGGAGGTAGTTGGGCGGTCAATCTGTGACGCTAAGCTACCCGGCTCAACCTGCTCCATGAAAACGGCTGATCGAGACAACCTTCTATTTTAACAAACTTGCAGATCACTTACAATAAATGTAGCATACAATATTCATTTATAATATTACTAATCTTATGAAAATTTACCACAGTATAAAATATTTTTATATTTCACTTAATGACTTGAAAAGATGAATTTTAGTTTTAATTAAATGCAGTATTAGTTTAATTTCCTTTCTGGGTTTGCGGGTAAGGGGAAATAAATACCCCACGGATCTCTTCAGTGGCTGTGTGCCTGGTTTTATATCCACACAAAGCCCCAATACAAGATGTTGAAGATAATGAAGGCAATTGGAAAAAGGAGCCTACTGCGTCTGTCGATCCACTTAGCGATATCCTGCGGAGTCATGTGGTGAAGCCGCCCGACGCTGGTGTTACATTACCTGCAGTGTCCTTCCCACCTGGGACTTGTATGACGACACTGGTGTAGTCGGCACTGCTGTTATTCTCTGCGGAGGGGTTGGTTATGATGGAGTCGGTGGAATTTACCGTGAGTGTGTTGCTGCTACCCTAAGATAAAGTAATACACCAAGTGAGGATATGCCATGCTACATATAATTTGGGTTTTTTAATCAGTCATTTTGTGTGCATTTTCTAAACATATTATTAGATATAAATCTTACAAACTAACTTAGTCGACTCATTTCAGTGGCTGCATGGTCTAAGGACTCACTCTCACAATATACTAGACTGCCAATGACAAGGATATATACTCAGGGTGGTTTTTCACTCCAAGCAAGTTTGGGTACATTTCTTTTAAAGTCGACCTTACCCATACTTATCACACTAGTGTAATTATTGCATGTGTGTATAATCCAAACAGGTGCAGTGTTAAACCAAAAAAATCTTAACTTGTAAATAAGTTAAAAGAAGTCTGTGTAAAATTAAACTATAGGAATATGCAAAGGTCACTTTTAAGAATGTGAAAAGAAGTAAAAGCTAATATTAAAAAATGTGGGAAAAAAAAAGTAAAATTGGAATATTAAACTTGGTAGTTTTATATGCTCAAGTCCATAATATTAATTTATTAAACTGTAATAAAGAAGACACGGGAATACTATTCTATCATGGCTTTTGCGATCTGAAGGTTGATCCCATATGAGTAATTAAAACATTACATTTTGTGCAAGACTAATCAGTTGGCATTTCTTTTTTCTCTTCTAGATACTTTTTTGAACCACATCTTACTACTCATTTGGGCTATACACGTTTAATTACACTAATAGTAAGGAAGAAAGATAAAATTTAGATAAACTGTACCCTCATTAGCATGGAGAAAAAGAGCAATCAACCAACTCCTTAGAAAAAAAAAAACCCCAACATCCCGATCAGGATCTGAACACGTGCTCTCTGATGTAAGCACCCCTTCTTAAATCTCACCTCACTTTAAGGCGAGTAATCATAATGCCTTTGACAAAATTATTTCAACCCAAGTGGACATGAGGCATGTTTTCTCGCCAATGACTCACATGGCTATTGCCCAGGTAGAAGAGCTCCCCGCTGTTGTCCTTCTCACAGTGGGCCAGGACTGGCAGCGGTCGAGGCTGTTACCATTGGGGCTCTGTCTTCCTCCCATGTTCTTCCTCGCAAGCTGTGGTGTCAGCGTGGACTTGAGGATGTACTTGCTGTTCACTTTCTTCAGCTCCACATTCTTCCTGTAACACACATAGCACATTGATTTAATTTACAAGTCATCATCATATCATCATCAATCAACTGTTTCCAGTCAAACCCACCTCGGTGGCTTAGTTAGCTAACGTGCTAGTTTTGTTGAGCTATACTGCTGAGGACTGGAGATCGAGGTTAAAATCTGGTCTGGTGAACTGGGGTGGTTTTTACTAATGGTTTTCCACTCTCCCTCCACGCAAATTGGGTTCACTTCCTATAAATTCAATCTTCCCAATTCCTAACCCATTAGTTAATTATTACTTTAAGCATATAGCCGAACAGATAATAAGACACGTGGTGCTAAGTTTAATTAAATTAATGTTTACAGTTAGTGGCAGTCTCAGCCTAGTAAAATGCCTTCATCTTCCTGCCTTAATCTTATTGCCAACCCTTCAATCACACTTCAATAATAGCCTATTCTGTTAATTTTTCTCAATTTTTCAATTAACTCATTTCCTAACTTATAAGTATATGAATATAACACATGTGATGTTAAGGTACTTAAAATTTGTACACAGATTGTTAGTTAAAGTATTTTTCTGGACTAATTTTGTAAAAATAAAACATTAAAATAGCACTTGTAAAGTATTTTACTTATGTGCAGAGACTTGTAGAGACTTGATTTACAAGTACTTGTAAACTACATATAGCTATTTGAAATTAAACTATAAACTTCTAAAAACACTTTTAAACTGTAACAATTTCGTTTTTTAGCTAAAAGAGTTTACTTGTAACTTTAAGAAACATAATTTTTAGTTTATTATAAGTTACAAGAATTGCTTATGGATTAAAGCTTTATGAAAAAGTCCATGGACACGAAAATTTAGCTCTATCATTGATGTGTCTAAGTTCGTCCTGTGCCCAAGCTCATATCACTCATAGTTTAGGGTGGATTCTGTGATGGATGGGTCAGATTGTTGGCTACTTATAGCTATTAAAAATACAGTCTCCGGGGTTGGCTTTTATGCTGCTGAGGGGACAAGTTTTTAAAGGAATAGCGCTGTGCTTACACAAAAATGCTCAAACTGAACAAGGCTGTGTCTACACAATACATTGAAATTAGCAATTTTCAACGCACATTTAATTAATAATTGTGAACAGCATTAATCGGTACAAATTTTAATTTCAACATATAATATACACATAACATAGTTTAAAAACTTTTTTTACACAGTCACGTCTGACTCTGTTTTGCTAGAGAAAGATTCACACAATGCCATATGAAAACAGCATTTAATACCCTATTTTTGCAATATCGCCATCTTAACAGGGCAATAATAAATGAAAACCCTTCACCAAGTGCAATCATTGGAACAAATTCAATATGGACCTATAATAGTTCAGGCCTTGAGAGAATTAAGTTAGTGCACCTGGGTGTTCACGTCCATAGGTCTAGCCCTAACCAGCTACTTTTGAATACATCTCGGTCAAAGTTACCTCCTTCTCCAGATGGTGTTCACAAAAGCAAACTCGACAAGTGAGCCAAAGATGAAAGCTGTACAGACAATGAACCAGATCTCTGTAGCCTTGATGTAGGACACTTTGGGTAGAGCACTGCCTGTGTTACGAGTCAGGGTGATGAATGTCAGCATAGTGCTGGTTCCTGAAACATTGTATTGTGTTGAATATGTGAAAAGTCACAAACTTAGTTATTAGAATGACTATTTGTAAATGTGTTTAACTGTGTCTTATTATCCATATATTTACACTAATGGGTTAGAAATGGAGAAGGTAGAATGTTAGAAGAAATGTACCCACATTTGTGTGGAGGCAGTGTGTAAAAATATTTAGGAAAAACCACCATCAGTAAACTCAGGCAGTATTTGAAGCCTAACCTCCCCACCATTGGTGAACCAGATTTGATAAACTTGATGCCTTTAATTATTGTGCCCAAACCTTGACCTCCTAACTAGATATAGTCCATTGTCCATAGGAGTGGTGCTGACAGATAGTAAAAGCTACCAAATCTACTCTCATGTACCCATTCGCCAAACCATATTATCTCCAAGAACATAATTATGTTGAGTTGTTGTCACTTTAGGCAGTCAAAACTTTCACCACAAACAACTTTTTTTAATTATAATTTTCTTTCAAACATTTTACGTCTTCTGCTAGCTGTTGGTTACCATCACTCCTGTGGCGAATAAATTCTATCTAATCTACTTCAAGCTGTATGCTGTGTGACCAGCAGTGGATGTCATAAATACTTCTCCTAAACTCCTGAATATTTATTTATCTCTTTACCTATAAATAACTCCATAGAAATAAAGTTGGATTTTTTATGCAATGTAAAATATGCTCTATCGAGTACTATTTATGTTTTATAGATGATAATTATCCATGCAAACCCCACTTTTTTTACCGCTGCATCTTACTGCTCTTTTGGGATACACGCTTGTGTATTAATTAAACTGATTACTTTTAGATGAGAAAGGTTGCATTTAGAGGAAGTGTACATATGTTTGTGTGGAGAGATCTTGGAAAACTCGCCCTCGGTACACCTGACTAGGATAGAACCACAGTCTCCTGGTCATCGGCAGTCAAGCCTTTTGTGAGAGTAGTGCCTTAGACTATGCGGCCCCTGAAGTGGGAGTTACAAACCCTTTTGAGTTTGTGAAATGTTATTAAACAAGTCTATTTGTGAAAACAATAGTTTTATTATTTAAAAAAAAATAACCCAACAAAAAATATTATAAATTTGATATGCACTTTTCATTTGATGGATTAAAATAACTGTGTTATTGGTATGTTGACTCAATTATTTTAGGTTATTGAAAATATGTAGGCCTAGTTAACTATAATTCAATACATAAATATGGTTTCATAGTGGGTTCAACCAAGGTCAACGTTGAGGTCCATCCAGAAGGACACCATATGTATTTCTTACCCAAGGTGGTTCGTCCAGGGACAGCGTTGGGGTCTAGCCAGAATGACACCCATGACACGACAACCAATAGAATACTAGGGACAAAATAATCCATGATGTAATGTCCAATTTCCCTGGCCATGTGGAACCTCACTTCCAAGGAGCTATAGTTGCCAACTAGTGGAAAGAACAAAGAAATAACAATTATATTTATTTATGGTACAAACTGTCTTAAGGTAGAAAAAACCTTAGTAAAGTGATAACAAAGCTGGTTTTATCTTGCTCCATACTGAGATAATAACTTTGTGATTATATAAAAATCCATCAGCAGATTCTTCCAGAACTCCTAGTGGTGTTCCTGCAACTGACTCTCTAGTTGGAACCCCCATTCGCCCAACTTTACTTAAATATGAAAGTCTTTGGAGCATGTACAGTGCGATGTAAATAAAAATCAACCTTTTTTGACTGCTATAAAATCTACTTAAATAATCTTCTTGTAGTAATGTAAAGTTAGGTGAGCTGCAGCTGTCATTTTTCATAGAAAGTATCAAAACCTATGAAATAATACTAATAATAAAGTAAAAAATAAAACGTTTTCATTATTGACTGAATTTTTTTTTTGCTAAGGTTCCTTCCTACCGGAATCCGACCAGAGACGAGGCTTAACGTTTGAGAGAAAGGTTGGGATGTTACCGAATCTGCCATAGTAAGGCTGGGTGGGTACGATGATGGTGTTGATCTCTCCCATGACGGAGTACGACGTGATGCTGTAGTTGGACCACATGTTAGTCAGCTTGTACTCGGGCAGGTGGAGGTCTTTATTAACTGTCACAGGAGTATCCTTGTCCCAGCTCAACAGGAGCTGGCTGGAGTTGTACGTCCCTGGTTAGAAACAATAAACATCAACGGTTGGCTTCATAGAATCCTCGGATCCTCATGGATATTTAAGATTTGAAAAAAAAAGTTTTAATATGAATTTGGTATTGGACTATTATGATGCTCACGTGTGTTTTAAAACTAAATAAAACAAGCCTAACAACCAAACTCCATTTCATTAGCTTACCTCTTTACTGAATGTAAATTCACATTATAACAACCCAGAGCAAAAAATGAAGAAGAGTTTTCTGTAGCAGTCGGTGGAGACAGGGAGAAGATATGACATGGAGATCAACATTGAGAATTAAAAAGTTATGGGGATTTCAAAAAATGAAGAGCTGCTGAGAGTCAAGATTGGAAACCAGGAGTTAAAGAGCATAAAACAATTCAAGTAGCTGGGAAGTCTGCTGACAAAGGATGCCTACTGCACCAAGAAAATTAGGTCGAGGCTCGCCATAGCCAAGGAAGCTTTCAACAAGAAGATATGACTGCTGCTCAGCAAATTAAGTTTGGAAATGAGGAGGAAACTGATTAAATGCTACATTTGGACCATCGCACTGTATGGAGCAGACACTTGGACTCTCAGGAAGATGGAAAATAATACTTGGAGAGCTTTGAAATATGGTGCTGGAGTAGACTTGAGAAGATCAGGGGGACAGAGAGGATGGCAGATGAACTAAGTCCTAAAACTGAGTGGGTGAGACGTGAACCATTTTGGATGTGATTATTTCAAACAAAGAAAACTGGATCGAACACATCCTTAAAAGGTACGGTCTTCTGCACGTCGTCATAGAAGGGAAGGTTGAGGGGAAAGAGTAGCTTAAGAAGAAGGAGGATTCAAATATTTGATGACTTGAAGGAAATTCTGGGAGCTGAAGGAGAATGTAAAGGACGGGGCACATTGGCGGTCTATGTTCACTGACCTAGTATGGACCTGTCGTAAGGCAGAACAACACCTAGTAGAAATTTTTAAAAAAATCAACTAAAAATGAACTCAAACCAAATCAGAAATCATTAAAACAAAATATATACCAATGTGGGAAAGGTAGCCTCAAGTGCTTATCATACTTTCTAAGATTAATTTCTTAGGCAAAATAAAGATTTGACTTCTATAAAAAGTGGATTAGTAAAACTCCTGATGAGTTCATAATTAAATGAATATCGAACATAAATTTAAACCTTACTTGTTTGACTTTTGAGCCTCAATGCATCCTTAAGTGTATTCTATAATAAACAAAATAATTCTTTAAAAATAGTGTCCTAAAGGAATAAAATGCATAGGTCTATGCCAAGATTAGATATAATAACAAAAAAAGTTAAACCCTGAAATCCCTTTTATTATATCTTAAAATCTTATAATCAAGTTTCAGTTAGTTATTTTCAAGTTTGTCCCACCAAACAAAGTAAATTAATTGATAAGTGTTTGACCAAACAGGTTATTTTAACTCGCTTCAGTGGTTGTATGGTCTAAGGTGCTACTCTCATAGTAGACTAGATTGCATATGACGGGAAGATCGTGGTGCAATCCCAATAGGTTGTGCTGAGGGTGGTTTTCTTAAATAGTTTTCCACTTTCTCCACGCAAATTCGGTTTCACTTCCTCTAAATTCAACCTTCCCAATTACTAACCCATTAGCGTAATTAGTACATAAGCGTATAGCTCGAATGGGTAGTAAGACGTGGTGTTGAGTTATTTTTTAAAAAAAATCTCAAATTTAAATTTCTACACCCATTACCATGATACGATAAACTGAATAATCTTAAAACATGTTTTACTTGTGGATGTCTGTGTGTGTGATTAGTGCGTGTCTTTGATTAGTTTAAAACCTGTTGGGCAAGAGAGACACACAGACACAATCATCAAATAAGTTCTCAGTTTTTATAAAAATAATTATCTTTGTAACCTTATCTGATCTTATGTGCATTTTTCCAAAATTGTATTTTCCATTTATAGTTCTTAAAATTGTTTAGCCGTTCGACCTAATTTAAACAAAAACTATTTTATTATATTTGAGTACTTTTTTATTTTAATAATAGATTAATACTATTGGCTTGTACCAGATCATCCGAAGCAGTGTGAGCCCATTTTTCATGACTCGCGGGCCAGTCTATAGTAAAGCAAACATAGCAGGCCGCAAACAAAACATGTACTATACATTTATTATTAACTAGCCCCCTTCCCCGTAAAAATTATTGTAAAGAATCCTGTAAAACAAAGCTTCAAATCATCCATCATGTCAATATAAAAACAACACTTTTTTTTACTTTTGTTGTTGTTGAAAATACAGTCCTATCATCACTGTATAGCCCCCTCCTTCTTTTTATCCTCCCTCCTATTTTCATCTCATTCCTCTATAATTTTGTTTGCTCTAGAGGCTAAAGGAATTGTGTATATACCAATCAAACAAATTGTTAAAATCAAATTAATTTTTCAGCTTCCTCCACTTACATTTACTCCCCTCATTTCCCCAAATTTTATTATAATCTTTTTTTTTTGCGTTCCTCGTCCCTACATCTATTTCTCTTGCCTCACCCCCCCCCCCCCTTCACCAACCCCACTTTCCCTTCAAAAACTTTTTTTTTCCAACGACTATATAATATACTATCGACATTTTTATGAGGAATAAATTTAATTTTCGGAATAAAATATAGCTTATGTTACTCGCTGATAATGTAGCTTTATATTGGTGAAAGAATTTTTAAAATCGGTCCAGTAGTTTTTGAGTTTATCCATTACGAACAAAAAACAAAAAATCAAATCTTTCCTCTTTATAATATTAGTATAGATTTGTTAAAATTGATTCAGTTTTTTTTGTATGGTTTAAATTCATAATCTTTCTGTTCTGAGTAATTTTTATCAATAATATTAAACGTGATATTCTACCCCAAAAATACACACAACGCCCAGACCTACGGCAAGTCAAGGGGGGAATTATATGCATGAGTAGTGTGCGCAGAAGCAAGGCCCCCAAATAAAAAAAATTTAATAGTATGATGATCGACGAATTTGTGCGAAAGAATGCTAGTAAGAAAAACATAAACTATTTTATCCTCAATGTTGATAAGTATCACATAAAAAAAACTATACACTATTTGAATGATTATCAAACCATTTTCTTACAGATTTTGATCATGTTTATTGTTGTATTAGGAGATTTTTTTGCATCTTTATGTAGGTAAATATAGGAGCAATATTATAAATATAATATTAGGAACCTTGTGTTAAAATATATAGATATTGTAATTTAAACTATATAAATAAATATAAATGAAAATAAATTTAAGAGACGATATCGAATCTTATACTAGAGCCCCAAAAAGAAGCTGCCTGAAAACTCCCTTGGTCAATAAATCTTCCATTAACCCAAGTTCGTCAACAATACGTTTAGCGGCCATGCCGCGAATTACTAGCGGCACAGATGAGGTTTCAGACAGTTTCTTTATTTGATTTATTCGATACGATATAAAATAATGAAGCTAGAATATGTCAGTGGTTCCATTTAAAACAAATATATATTTTAGTGAATAAAGTAAATCTTACAACTTTCCAGGACCATCGGACACTCCTGCTCGTCAAATGGGAACTTCTGCAAGTCCATGAGGCAAGAAAGCTTTACTTTCATTCTGAAAATGATTAAAAAAAACATAATAATTAGATTCATTTTCCACATATCTTGAGCCACGTAGTCAAGGATCACCTCTCTTGTTTCCCCCGAAATGTCTGCTAATATTACACTCAATTAAAATTAAAATGCATTTTTTCAAGACATCAAATTGAAGGTAATAAATACTAAAATTGAAACATTATTATCATATTATCTATTGATAATGTCAGCCATTATTTATGTCTCGAACCCGCCTTGGTGGAGTAGTTGGCTAATGCGCTTGTCGTGTTGAGCTCGACTGCTGAAGACGGGGAGGTCGAGCTTCGTATCTCGGTCGGGTGAACTGGGGGTGGCTTTTCCTAAATGGTTTTCCACTCTCCCTCCACGCAGATGCGGGTTCACTTCCTCTAATTAAACCTTCCCAATTTCTAATCAATTAGTGTAATTAGTACTTAAAGCGTATAACCCGAACGGGTAGTAAGACGCGGTGCTAAATATTATTATTATTATTATTATTTATGTCTCAAGTCATAGCAGTCGTTTGAAGTTTGGGACATCACGGATCATTCTTTATTTCTGCATGGGTGGACACGTGAACTACTTGTCAAGCTCATCTAGTCTGGTTTGCCGGTGAATGGAGGTCAAATCTCAACCGGTCCTAAATGGTTGCCCACTCTCCCTCCTCGAAAATACAGCTATATTTCCTTTAAAATCTTCCTTCCTTATCTGTAAAGCATCTATTATATTTGCTTTGGTACAGATTTAGCCGCATCTAGATATATTCTGAAAATTGAAAAATGACACACGAACACGGGAATTGCCAATCTAAAGGTCCTGGGTTCGATTTCCGTGTCCAGGTGTCATTTTTCAATTTTCAGAATATAAAACATTGGTTTAAAACGTGGATCCGGAATTAATAGTAAGACATGAAGGAAGATCTACCAACATTTCTAAAGGTGTGAGTGAGTTTTCTACTTTCTTCATCCCTTCATACAGCCTCCTTCCCACCTCACCTTCGCACCAACAAAATATAATTCTAGATAGTATAATGATGCATTGTTAAGGGGGCTGCCTAGGTACCTGAGACATTAATTGCCAATCAGATGTTGCGCTTAGGTTAGTTATTGACAAAACATTTAACATTACACGGGTTTGAAGTTAACTGGAATGAACACAAAACTATTTTATGTGGCCCTATTGATTGGTAATTAATATCTATACTACCTATACAGCCCCCTTATCAATGAATCAATACACACATATATATAAGCTAAAGGCCCAGGATACGGTAGATAGCTCGTATGGAAGCGTAGAAGGTATCTTTGTTTATCGAATTATGTAATTTAATAGGGGAAGTCACAACATGAATATTATTATCATTTGTAATTTCCTTCTATCTCGTTTGTTCTAATACTTCTAGACAGCTCCACACGGTAGCTTTATTAACCCACTTGGTTTCTGATGACTTTCTGATCGATTGTTCTCGCGCTTTAAAGTTACTTTCAAGTGTTTTGGGACGACCCAACCCCACCAAACTGAATTCTAGATGCGTACAGTACATGATGACCAATTCCACCGATCATAGTCAAAATAACCTTAAAGGAGGATGCGAGTCACCTTGCGGACATGCTGACCATGCCATCTGGCTCCACGGCTACTAACACGTCCTTCTGGTCCGTGCCCATGACTAGAGAGTCCTGCTCGTTGACGAGGTAGACGTGTGGAGTCCATATGCTGTTCCTGAGGAACCCCTCGCTGACGATATGCCCCGCGTTGGGCGCCAAACGGCTGAAGTCCAGTCTCAGGTCCTGCCATCTGTACCTTATCAGCACGTGGGCCGTTAATTGCTGCGGAGATATTCAACAGTAAAGTTTAAATACAGATACAGAAGATCCGGCTCCTTACAAATTTTAATATATTCAAGGGGAAAAAAATATATTTTCCAAAACATTTCAATACACTTGAAAGTTTTGAATATAAAAATTACACTAATGAATGAGTCAGGGAGGAAATGTATCCATATTTACATGAAGGGAGTGTGGGAAACGTTTAGGAAAAGACAACAGGGTTAGCACACCCAGCTGGGATTTGAACCCCGATCTCCCCGTCATCTGTAAATTAGACTAAATTATCTTGACATTTGGACACGTGCCCAACGATACGGATAAAAACCTTGTTTAGTGGATCCATCGTTAAGTTAGGGAGTAGGAAGGTAAAATTGCGAGGAAATATACTCATACTTGCTTTGAGGATGGAGGGAAAGCCTTTAAGAACAAAACCACTCACACCCACTTCGGTGGCCACATAGTCTAAGGCGCTACTCTTAGAATAAAATAGACTGTCGAAAACGAAGAGATAAGGGTTCAACCCCGGTTGGGTGTACTGAGTGTGGTTTTCCCCTCTCCTTCCACGAAAATGAGGAACACTTCCTCTAAATTATACCTGTCTCATCTCTTAGAATATCAGGGTAAAAAGAGAATATACCCTGACGGGTAGTAGGACTGAGTGTAAATATAACAACATACCAGGCTGTGCGCCTCGATGAATCCCAGGAAGTAGACGTGAAGACGTGTCATTACTTCCAAGGGTCCTTTATTCGTCTCCGGCCGACTCCACTTATCGTAGTGGCAAGGGTTGGTTAGGTACAGCAACATGTCTGTGTTAGTGTAAGTCTCAGAGCTGTTCCACATGAGACATGTTCTAGAACGATCAACACAACATCCATAATTAGGGCTCGGATGTGTATGCCTTACAAATAAAATAGTATGACACAATCATGCTTACCTTACTTTCTCATAATGTACAGTTAAGGTCAAATTTATCAGTAATTTATATACCTTTAAATAAGGATTCCATGTAAAAAAACAGATTTTTTTCCAAGCATATGAAAAAACACTCTTGAAAGAAGAAAAAATTGTCATTTTTAGAGTAGGGTCTCAAATATTCAAAATTGAGTTTTTACTAAACTACCCTTAGATAACACTTGTTTATATAAACCAACATATATTTTTTTTCATCTTGTGAAGTACTACTTAAATACCCATTTTGAATTAAATAAGTATAGCCATTTTTGAAAAATTTAAATTTTAATAGTTATAAACTAACCCAAAATAATTATTTCTCCAAGAAAACAGGAGTATAGTATCATTTATCGTATTCAACACGTCTCAGAAAATAATTTTGAACAAAATTGTTATAACCACTTTGAAAAAATTTGAATGTTCAAGAATTAGTTTTAAGAAAACTATTCTTAATTTTATAGTTAAATTTAAAATCACAATATCACAATATTACTAGGTGACAGATAAATATAATATTTGAATTATGTCAACTAAACTGTTTTGGCTGTAGGCCCAGGTACAAGATTACCAGAATTTTAGGACCTAATTTTTTTAGTTCAGTAGCATACAAAACACATATTGCCATCTTAATCTAGGAGTAAAAAAGTTCACAATTATAATACTTTACATAAAATAAATTAAATAAGGTGAAATAGGCAAAAAATATGTTTTTAAAAGTTTTTGAATTTACTCAGAAAGATGAAATATTTTTAAAAGGATATAATTATTATAGCGATGGATTATTCAGAAATACCCACCATTGAATAGTTTGTTAGGAAACATAATTATTATTTATTTAAACTACACATTACTCATTATTATTAATATTTTCTGTAAAACATGTTTTTTTTATTAAATAATAAACATGTTTTAAAAAACTCTTTCAAACACTCACTTCTTATTTTAAATGTAGTTAAAATATTTCCGGATTTTTAGTTAGCAGTTTAGCTATAAACATGTGTATGTACTGTTAAACATACATATAAAGTTTATAATAAAAGTATCACCTGTCGTAAACAACCTGGGCCTTGTATTTAGGAATTTCTAACAAAATACGGTACCAGTGGCGCGCTTCAGCCGATGAACTTTATTTTTTTAAACATGTTTTTTGTTATCGGTGCGTCTTACTACCTGTTCATGTTTTTCCTATATTTATTAATTACGCTATTGTATTAGGGGTGGGGAAGGTTTAATTTAGAAGACTTGTACCCACATTTTCATGCAAGGATAATGGGAAACAATTTAGTAAAACCTCCTTCAGAAAACCCGGCTGGGATTCGAACCCCGATCTCTTCGTCAAATGCGGTGTAATAAATTGATAGAGTGACACCATATACTATTTTGTCACAGAGTTTGGTTTAGATCTTATTTAAAATGAGCTTGAAACATACTTTAAAAGCTGACATAATATTATATTGTTTATAAAGTGAGAAGGGCAGTCTTCTGCTTCGTTGAAATTCTTTGCAGACGTTCAAATGGCTCGTTATATTTAAATAGCGGTTTGTTATCCCAACATATGGTTTACGTCAAAGTGAAGTTGAAAGACACCAACAGAGATCAAAAACATAAAAAATCTTAAATTTTGAGCTCAATATATTAAAAGATATGTTAAAATATAAAATTAGTTTGTTTACAATAACATACTAAGCAACTTATTGCAGTACTGTGATCTGGGTGAAGGATTTTAAAAACCAGAATTTGCCATCCTTAAACAAATAAAGTAATTTGTTGTTATGGTCAATACCGAAAATTCAAAATCATTTGACGTTTCTTTATCATCCACCCCGGTGATCGCGTGGTCTAACGCACTACTTTCGTATTGGACTATACTGCCGATGACAGGGAGATTGATGTTCAAATATTAGTCGGTTATACTGAAAATAATTTTCTAAAATGGTTTTCCACTCTTTCTACACGCAAATGCGGGTACACGTCCTCTAAAGATAAAATTCCTAATCCCTAAGTAGTTAAAAAAACTGTCATTGTTTTATCAAATTAATGTGGGGAATAACAGGCCTCCACCGTGGTTCGGATTCCACGTTAAACTGTAGGTCCTCCATTTCATCTCACGATCACCCTACCATTACACATTAGCGTAAGTGCGTATAACCCGAATGGGTAGTAAGACGCGGTGCTAATAATAATTTATCAAATTAAAACCATTGTTATTAAGTTTAAGCTTATATTATGTTTTCCCCCGTGACTTAGTATCCATTAGGGTGTCACGATAGTGAGCTATGGATGAGATAGGTAGAATTTCAGAGTAAAATATACTCGCATTTGTGTGAATGGAGACTGGAAAACTATTTAGGATAAATCACCTTCAGTGCAAGGCAGGGATTAAAACCCCAAACTACTCGTCATTGACAAACCATATTAAATGAGCTTTACGTTTAGACCGCGTGTCCACCGATGTTGGTATTTGATATTTAAAATAGATATAATTCTTCACTGGCTGTAGAATGTAAGGACTGTTGTGCCCCCTATGTGTATGCAGTTGGTAATCAATGCCTGTGTGTCTGGTTGCCAGACTTGTAGGGAGTGACCGATAACCTCTGCCGATTTGAGGGGATGCATCCCACACTATTTGAGAATTAGTGATTTATTTTAAAATACTTTTCATACCAAAAAGGGGGCGAAATGTTTTTTCATGTCCCAATAAGATCTCAAATATTTACATTTTAAGCTATTTTAGTTAAAAAATAGTTTTAAAATATAGAATTAGAACATTTCCAAGGACGTTTTACGGGAAATGTCGCAATTCTAAGATCAAGGTAAAAGCTGAGAAACATAAATATAAATTTCCTCACACAAATAATTTTATTTATTTCAACAAGATCACAATATAAAATTCCAAGATTGTCTTTAACTATTTTTTGAATTTCAGAATTGTCATTCACAAAGAAAATCACTATTCTATCTCAATCTTCAATATAATGGCATTATCATTTGATACTGATAACTTCCATTCACAGATTCATACATAATATATATATATATATATATATATATATATATATATATATATAATGTATGTATAGTATTTATCATTAAAAACTTTCTCACTCTTTTATCAAAAAATTGATACATTTACTTACAACTCGTAAAATATTTGAAACGAATTAATATACATTGTTACAGAAACATAATGGGAAAAAGAGCGTAACATTAGACCAAAGATCATAAATGAAATTTATATATATATGTAATTACAATAATGTGCTAGGAATAAGGAAGGTAGAACTTTAGGAGATATGTAGCCGCACTTGCATGGAGGTAGAAAGTGGATTAAACACCCTTAGTACATACACCTGGCTGAGATTCAAACCTCGACATCCCCATCACTGGTTAGCAAGATAAAATTAGTTTGACATTTATAAAGTGTGATCACCAGCCTATATTATCACCATAGTTATACCGCTAGTTATGGATTTAAGGCTGTCTGATGTTGGTAGCCGGCAGAACTAGATACAAGCGCCAAACACTGAGTACTCTAAACACTGCGATCAGGCCACACACTGCAGTGTCCCGGTGTAAAAAGGCCCTAATGGTCGATTCCTGGCTTGGCCGAAAAATATATAATTGCCTTAATTAGTAAAACGGGAGCTCAACCTCAACAGTGAGTAATAAACAGATACGGGATTAAGTGTTTTGTATGCTTTAGACTTATTTTAGTTTGTAAGTCGTGTGCTGATATTACCAGTCAGTTCAGAAAGTTCTCGTTAAATTTGTAAAATAATTTCTAAAGATATTAAGCCAGCAAGATTGGCTTCTTTGGCCCGCGTGTGTATGCATCTTCAAACACTCCCAAGTTTTAAAGTCAAGTTCACAAAAAAAAGTCAACAAGAATTATTGCAGGATAGCATTATGAGCTGCACGTCGGCGCAAACACCGACTCGAATCAGCGGCTGTAAATTAAATAACCATGGGTTGTGTTTTAGAGGGAGGGGGAGGATATATTGGAGGCTTATACTTGCATATTGTTGTTTACAGAACGAGATATATGGCAGAATTCTAGTTCTTTGTGTACGTAGCGAGATCTGGTGACGCCATCGTGGGCTGTAACTACTTAGAGCTGATGCTACTGCAAGTAGCTTTATAATTCAACTGCAAATAGTTATTCCAACCTATTTGAGTTTGGTTTAGTGTTGCACGTGTTATCTTGCGGGACTATCAGGTAAAGGATGAAAATAAAATATGGCGGTATGAGCCAACATATACCTTATTTCAATTAGGTTGATAGATTAAGTTAATAATCACATCCAACAAACCTCCCCTTCCTCTACATTAATCCTCACAAGGTCATATGTTTAAAAAGTATTATCAGTTACAAAAACATTTATTCAATTATAAAATTCTATAAAATACACTACATGTGAGTACGCACGCGCGCGCGCTGGCGCTTTTTAGCTCTACTTTAACAAAAATTACATTATTTTATCAGATGATTTCCTACAACGTGTCTTTTTACTAATCCAGGCTATCCACACTGGGGAACAAGTGTGGTTCTGAACTTGTTTACTTAAAATTCAAACCACCCGCTTCGGTAGCCGCATGGTCTAACGCGCTACTCTCGCAGTAGACTAGACTGCCGATAACGGGGAGATTGAGGTTCAAATATCGTGCGAGTGTACTGAGGTTTATCCCAAAATGGTTTTTCACTCTCCCTTTACGCAAATTTGGTTACAATTCCTATAGGTATAACCTTACTAATCTCTAAAACCATTAAAGTAGTTAGTACATAAGCGTATAATCCGAACGGGTAGTTAGAGTGCTAAAATAACTCAAACCATCTTAAAACAATAAGAGAGTGTGTGTCAAAAACAAACAAGATGGACACCTTCATCGGCATATGCGTAGAACGCCACCAAATTTGAGAATAGTAATTATCTCCTAATTTATTTTATTTATAAAAGTGCCACATTGAGATTCTTAGTAACGTAAAAGAGACATCGAATTGACATATAAGAATATTGAAAATACATTTTTGAAGCAATGCATAAATGACCTAGGCAATTCATTCATTTGACTTGCAGAATTAATTCCGCTTACCAAACTATTCGTGATATTAATTTGATACGAATTAATTTTGTTTATTTTCTAATTTAAATTTAAAATGTGATAATTCTGTCCTCCCTAATAATTAAGAGCTATCAGTGGCTTTAGACTGGAACCTTAGTCCACGTGTTCACCAGCTTTAGTAACAAAATAAATATTCACAACCTTTTATGGATTTTTAGAGGAAACTCATCCGTAGCAGCGTGATGAAAGGATAAACACTACAGTCAAATATTGTGTGTGAAAAATCTCAAACGTTGGTGCAACAAGCCAAGATTCGAACCTCGATTTCTCCATCACTGTATATGACGAGACTGACACCTTAGACTATGTGGCCACAAGTAGCCTGTTTATCATGTTGACTGCACCGCTAATGACACCTTCACAACGAAACAATGACATCTGTATTCCGGGCGCCGACTGGCCCCAACTTGGCGACCTTTAAGGTCGTATTGTAGTCCCTACCTCGTCACACTACTGACCTTGAAGACGAGAGGAGGCTGTCCTCCGGATGTAAGAAAGCTAAAAAAGGGGTCACGAGATAGATTTTAAAAATAGTTTTAAATATTTACAAGATTTAATTTTATTTGTCGGTACTGAGTAGAAGAAATATATTCGTCAATTTTTGTCGCTCCACGTCATACTACTCATACAAGCTATCCGTATTTAATTACATTAATGAGATAAGAACGAGAACGTTGGAGTTTTATAAGGAATATACCCGATTTTGGTGAAGAAAGAGTGGCAAATCGTTTATGAAAAGAAACAAACTCTTCTTCAATACATCCGGCTGTATTCGAATTCTAACTTCATGTTAGCGACGAACCATACAGGACTACCTTGACGTCCTAATCTACGTGCCCACCGATTCTGATAGAACCGTTCGAAGTTATTAACAACTTAATATAAGGGATAATAATGAAGAGGTGGTTTTCAAAGAAAGTGCACCTACGTCGGCATGATGGTAAAATAACAGTGTAGTTCCACAATGCGGCAAAGCCGGTTCCCAGTGCATCCCAGCAGAGATTTGAACCTTGATCTCTACCATCGCAGAGAATCTACTACAAGACCGATGCCTTAAGCAACGTGACCAACTGTGTGGGTGACTATTGGATGAGGTTTTTTAGATGGGGGTTTGAGCGTCCTTGATGTCAATAGCCCCGGGAATAGAAATCACCAATTGTCGTTCTATTCTCGCCTATAAATAAACTATCATGTCACTTAGACCGGTTCCTATGAGAGGGTACTTGATTGAAGAGCTCCTTTCTATGTGGGAGTGATGGAATCGTGAGGTGACCTAACAGACATTCTTATAATAGTTACATAGCCGATCCTTTACGCACGGTTCATGATACGGTAGATAAACTTGTACTGAGACAATCGCGTCAACTGTCACAAAATACTCAGAGATGTAGCTACCACAAAAAAATACGACACGCATTCACAGGATCATTGTTTTCATCCTTGTTCTGAGAATAGTATCACCAATAAAAATAAAATTCCTTTCGAAATTGGTTTGTCTTATCAGAACTTAAGATTTTATGTAAATGTCAAAACATCTCGACAGTTATTTTATAGTTATAAAATAAATGCAATTAAAACCCCAATAATGTTTTACACGAATAGAGATATTTTGTTTGAAAGACAGGAAGATTGCTGTTCAGTTTGCTAATGTGAGACAACTTGTATCTCTTCTACGCGTGCGTTTGTACTGAAACATCGCTGAAAACTGTGTCTTGATCTAATACCACGCTACGGATAGGATAGGTACAGTTGATTCCTAATTGTTTTGCTGATAGTCGCCATTATAAACGGCTGTGCACATGATATTGATCAACTTGTAATGAAACATCGCCTTTGTGTACGGTGCACTATTCATTTATGAAGACTCCTACCAAGAAATGATCAAGTGCGAGGAAAAAGGAAGGTTAAAGACACCTGAATCATACGTCGTACTCGATACCCGTCCTCCCACGAGTTGAGGATGTCACCGAGGAGATGACACCCATCGATTATAAAAGGAATGACGCTAGGGCTACGATATCCTGATCTTCGGGGAAAAAAAAAGAGTACATTCTAAAAATGACGATGAGAGGGGGGATACTTTTTGTTGGCCACTAATATTACATTTTTATGTGGGGTGCAAATATCACTTCTTTTTATTTAATCTTCAATCCAAAGATTGGTAGCCATTGCTTTCCACTAGATTTTCTTTAGCTGGTTACTATAATCAAGGGCTAAGATAAAACATTTTAAGGTTGTGTCCGCTAGAAAATGTTACTATACTTTTAGCCAATAAAGGGTTGTGATCGTGTATATGGACCACTCTCCCCCTTCCCTTTTCTAAGACTCATAATCTGTTTCATTTACTGGAGTCTTGTGTAAAACTACTGGTCCCAGGCTAAGTTAGATAATCTGATTTTATTTTATTTTGTCATTTCAAAAAGAGTACATTTGACTTCAATAAGTGAAAAGTAAGAGTACGCTGTTTTAACACCTTAAAAAGAGTGCATATACTCTTAAAAGAGTACGGCTGAGAGCCCTACATGACGCATATCTGTCCAAACTTTTGAATTATATCTTTGTGTTCGATTAACACAACCTTCTTAAGGGGAATAATGCTTGATTAATAATTTGTAATGTCTTAAAATAAAAGGTTGATTTTTAAATCCTTACACCCTTATAAGGTGAGAATAGGAGGGTAAATGAGGCAGTTTGCCCGAGACAACCACATCTTGTGGGCTCCCCAAACGCCCAAACATCTAATAACTTATGTGCTAAACGTAACAAAATTATAAAATATACTCTGATCAGAAAAGGAGAAAATTAAAATTTTACATTTAAGGTTCAATACTAATTTTTAATACATAACGTGTCAGTCTACTGGACTTAGGGATCCGGGTTCGATTCTTAGTATGGTCTAAAACTGTATCACTAAGCCTAGTTAGTACATACAGGACAATAATCGCCAGATACACGCCCCCGCCGATGTTTCTCCATCAGTTTCCCTCTGTTTGGATACACAGGAAACATCGCCTGAGCATCCGATGGTAAAATAGCAAATAAAGCTGTCAGTGTCTTGTCTACCAACTTCAATGGGAAACATCGCTCTGTGGGGATCCACACGCAAGCATCGGCAGGCAAATTTTGAATTTAATTAGGTTGATTTATATTCCTCGCCCTAGTCACAAGAGTTTCATTTTGTATTTGGTAGTGTTATCCTTATCGTTACTACAGATTGCGTCATCATTTCAGCCCAAAGGTTGGTATCTTGCTTTGTAATTTTGAACGCTAGCGCCTTGAAATCCGTATATGTCATCCTGACGGAATTTTTAAATGAGCACTCGTCATTCAAAAAATAGTTTTAACATTAAACAGTTACCATAATTCTCCTCTCGTCTTAAAGACTCTCTTTTCCCCCAATGTCTTTTTCGCTGTTGACGACGTTTAGGCCACACCAGCAGCAGTTGTGCAGATCCATCGCGGCGAGGGGATTGTGAGCGGACGATGTTTCTGAGTCGCTGGATAATTATATCTGGCGATTATCGCCCAGTGTGTACACTAGGGTTAGTAAAATGGTAGCTTCACAATAATGAATTGATGGCCGGATGACTGGGTATTGTGTTTATTATTGGATTAAGTTAGTTTGTAGGTCATGTACTGACATAGTTAATCTGTTCAGAAAGTTCACGTCATATATATGGTCCCACCATACACCAAAATTTTCATAAGAAGTGACTTAACAGCTATGAAGGTTATTAGATATACTTCTACCTATTCATACGTCAAGTCATATTATCTGCAGCTGTCACTTTTGAAATATATCATAAATGCTGAAAGCAAAAAATTTGTTTGTATTTTCTGAGAAGCCTTTTCTGTGAAAATTGAACTGTGGTTGTTTATGCGGGATCCCCGTTTCCGTCGGTGCTCGGCTGTTTTCGGCTTGAGTCGGCTCATTTCACACCACCGCTTTCATGTTCACTTCACCGTCGGCGCCTACCGCAACACACACCTATTTGTTTTACTAAAACACTTAACGACGCGGGCGACAAGTCGAATATCACGCACGTCATGTAGGATGTCTGTGGAGCCGACAATGGCGCACCTCGGAAATAATTGTGGAGGGGATACAATGGTCCAGCTTCATAGTCAGATTCAGTACTCCTAACTGCGTCGCCAATCGCCATACTAGATACAAGACGACAACTACCTAAACTAGAATGGAATGGTCAGTTTCGCACATGAAACTGTCCCATTCCATTCGAGTTTATGTAGGTGTCATCTTGTATTTGGTATCGAGTCGCACTCGAGGCGCATTACGATTGACTAAGAATCTGGCCCATTGTATCAAAGCAAAGGTGTAGAAAATAAGAGGGGGGGGGGGGTCCAGTGTGTAGCCAAGATTTTTTCAAGGGGGGGGGGTTATGAAATAAAATTTTAGCGAATAGATATAAACCCTTAGATTTTGATTTTACATAAGAATAAATTAATATTTAATATTTTATCTCCTGTGGCAGCTTTAAACATATTTTCTACATTTTACTTTTTACCCTTGAAATGGTTACTGAAGGGAGAATTTCGGAAGGTGGAGGTATCCCAGTTCCCCCCCCCCTCCAGTTACACACCTGGGATGGTCCATACTTCCTCTAGAATTTGACGGATCCCCCTTAAGAAGGTCCATACCTATGTATAAAAACTTTTATTGGCTAAAAATATAGTTACATTTTCTTTCGGACCACCCTAAAAAAATTGGCTTCTTACACCCTTGAGCAATTAGATAACCATGGGAATAATTCCCCTTGCAATAGAAAAAATCACCCTGGCACCAGTTGTGAATAGAATCCAGGACCTCTAGGTGACAGCAGCCTGAGGCTTTGATCACTATACCACGAGGCTGGTTTGGGGGGAATATTTAATTTGTATAACAGTACCTTTTGAATGACAAGTTTTAAGACTTATCTTAAAATTTTGCTTATAAATTCGACCCATCTTCAGTGCTTTATATTAAGTTGATATATGTATTTTTTTAGCATTTTATTAAAATTATTTTTGGTCTTGTGGAGGAGAAAGAGGATACAATGCTACCCCCCTCCCTGGCCCTACTTACCCTGAGAGTTGACATGCCATAATCCCACTGGGGCGTGAGTTTGGATGTATCCCTTTTCTAACATTAAAATGTATGCTGAAAAATAAATCCTCGATACGGGAATCGAACACAAGATCTTTGTCATAGAGCGTAAATTTTATTACCAATTAACTATCTAGGTTCGTCCTGTGACCAGGGTAGTGTCACTCCAGTGGAGGAGTTTGAATTTAAAAAATATAGATATATAATGTACACTGTACATAGCTCACATCGGTGGACACGCAGACTAAACATCAGGCTAGTGTAATCTGGGCTACCACTAATGTGGAGATTGGAGCTCAAAACCCGTCCGTGTTAAGTGAAGGTAGTTTTACATACATATTTTCCCATTACCTACGGACGCTAATGTAGGTACATTTCCTCTAAAATGAACCTTACCTCATTCCTGTACAAGGAATGATATAGCTTGATTTTTGTAGGAATAAAAATATCTGGTAGTTACTAAAGTTACTAAAACAATTTTAATATATTCATACATTAAGTCATGTTATCTGCAGCTTTCACATTTGTTAGATATGAGCAATTCTTATAAAATATCACAAATAAAGTAGTAAAATGTCATCAATGATGGCCGTAAGGAACTATGTTTGAATTTTCTAAACTGTTCTTCCAACCAAAATTTGAGTAAAGCTCTGATGACTGGTGAGATGCGTTTAGAAATATACTCTTTAATATATTGTATCTGTAGATAAAGGAAGTTGGAGATGATCCGCTAATGCTTCAAGGACCCTTGCACCTGTTCTTATTCGAGGAGGTGAGTGACGTCACGTCGGCAAATGACTGCTGCTTTCATCGCTACTTCATTGTCGGACCCTTCCCTCGAAGGATATAGTTCAGGAGAGGAACAAATAAAATTCGATGTGAAATTAGGAGGAATAAAAAGTATTGTGTTGAATATAACATTAGATTAGTTTGGAAAGAAGGTTATTGAAACCATTTAAAGGTGGAAACACCTAAATAAACCCAGCCGGGATGTGAATCCTGACCTGCCTATCAACAGTAAACAAAACTATACGAGATTGCCGCCTTCGCACGCCACCTTCTTGAAGGAATACAGAATAAGAGTTGGTTCGGATTCCACGTTAAACTGTAGGTCCTTCATTTCATCTCACAATCACCCTACCATTACACATTAGCGTAAGTGCGTATAATCCGAATGGGTAGTAAGACGCGGTGCTAATAATAATAATAATAATAATAATAATAATATAATAATAATAATAATAATAATAATATGTTAACGTTTACTAACGGCTTAAATCTGTAGGGTAGGAAGGAAAAAGAAATTTAGGGTAAATTGAATTACAATAGCCTGGAGAGGGAATGAAAAAACAAAGCCACACATAAAATAACATAATTTAACCTACGATAGGGCGTATACTATTTAACAAATATGCCGAGATCACGATCAAATTAACGTTCACTTCATTCATTTAACTTTCATGTAACATAATGTAACGTAAAGGTTCTCCTCGTGTTTTTAAATGGAAGCCACTATCATGCAGTTAACTTCACGTTCCACTTAACTTTAGATTTGTCCAGGGTAGAACTTTCAAGTTAACTGAACGTAGCCAATCATGTTGCGAGTGACGTCAACAGGGTTATTTAGTACGTCATTTAGGCTATTTGTTTAAGCATGCTGATAAATTCTTCGGTACAGTTTTTTCCGCGTCTCGTGAACACTTTAACGTCTAAGCCTCTTGTTACACTTTATTTTGTGTATTCAATAAAGCTTATATTGCAAGTGCTTGTAGCCTAGTCAACCCGAAATAATTGGGTTTCATTTGAGGGAACAATCTGTTTTTAAACAGTGCAAATCAGTGACCTGGCGGTCTAGGGGTAAGGTGTCGAACTTCTATGATGGAGTTCGGGGTTCACTCCTCGGTCCCGGCACAAATTTATCTGATTACCAAACCCTTCATTGACCTCTGACAAGACATCTTGTCAATGTGGGGAATGCCAGACCTCCACCGTGGTTCGGATCCCACGTTAAGCTGTAGGTCCTCCATTTCATCTCACAATCACCTTACCATTACACATTAGCGTAAGAGCGTATAACCCGAACGGGTAGTAAGACGCGGTGCTAATAATAATAATAATAATAATAATAATAATAATAATAATAATAACAACAACAACAGTTCAAATCCATTTTGTTTTGCTAGAGTTTTTACATCACATGAATTATGATCACACACTAGTTTCTTTACGTTAAGTGAACCTTAAGAGAACATTACGTTATGGAAATGTTAAGTTGAGTGTGATCCCGGTATCAGCCCCAGCGATTATTCTGGCACCGCATCTTACTACCAGTTCGGCCAATACGCTTACGTACCAATTACACTAATGTGTTAGGGATGATGAAGGTTTAGTTTAGAGGAACTTCACCCGCATTTGAATGGAGGGAGAGTGGAAAACAATTTAGAAAACTCACCAGTCCACTCGACTGGGATCAAATCGGATCAAATATTGATCTCCCTGTCTTCGGCAGTCTAGTCCAACACGAGAGTAGCGCGTTATACCATGCGGCCACTGAAGTGGGCCTAGCGATAAATATTTACTAATTGGATAGCATGAATTACAAACTACGGAAACCTAACTCAGAACAGTACGTTTAATGCTACACACTAAGCTCTGACACATAGATATTTATTAATTAGAAAGTAACCCGCCTCGGTGGCATAGTTGGCTAGCGCGCTTGTCGTGTTTAGCTCGACAGCTGATGACTGGGAGATCGAGGTTCGAATCTCGGTCGGGTGAATTTTTTTTTCCTAAATGGTTTTCCACTCTACCTCCACGCAAATGCGGGTTGACTTCCTCTAATTCAACCTTACAAATTCATAATCCATTTGCGTAATTAGTACTGAAAGCGTATAACCCGAATGGGTAGTAAGACGCGGTGCTAAATATAAATATAAATAATTAGAAAGTAAAACTAACAAACTATTTTAGCTTGACACAGTAAATCTTCCATTACATATAGCACCTAGATATTTACTAATTGGATAATATTACTTACAAACTAACATAAGCCCACTTCGGTGACCATTAGGTATAACATGCTACTTTCATGTTAAATAAGACTGATAAAGAAGGGAAGATCGGGATTTGATCCCGGACGGGTGAACTGATGGGCTTTCTAAATGGTTTTCTACTCTCCTTCCACGCAAATTTGGGTGCACTTCCTTTGAATAAAACCTTCCTAATCCCTAGCACATTAGTGTAATTAGTACATAGGCGTATAACCCGAACGGGTAGTAAGATATGGTGATTAAAAAAACTAACTTAAGGTGGGATGCAAGAGAACGCGAGAAAAGCCAGTGTTTTTGCATTTTTTATGGCAAAACTTTTTTTTTCCCTAAAATATTGATCCATTACAAATACAGTATAGCGTTTAATTTTCTTCACATGGTAATATCAACAGTTACTGAATATCCTTCATAAACATAGCGGCATTAGATGAGAAACTTCTTAAATGTAGATTAAAAGCGGTCATTAAATTCCAGGACATTCTTGAAAGATATTCAAGAATTGTTGTTATCACCATGTGAAGAAAACTAAACGCTATGTTTGTACAGGAGCAATATATGATTTGGTGACCTGGTGGTCTAGGGGTAAGGTGTCAGACTTCTGTGCTGGCGGCCGAGGTTCTATCCTCGGTCCGGCACAGATTTATCTGATTACCAAACCCTTCCTTCACCTCTGACAAGACATATTGTGAATGTGGGGAATGCCAGGCCTCCACCGTGGTTCGGATTCCACGTTAAACTGTAGGTCCCTTTATTTAATCTCCCAATCACCCTACCATTACACATTAGCGTAAGTGCGTATAACCCGAATGGGTAGTAAGACGTAGTGCTAATAAAATATTTGATTTAGTTTGACTAAAAAAAAATGTTTTATCATAAAAACTGCAACAACACTGGCTTTTCCTCGCATCCTCTTCCGTTCCACCTTAAGTTATGATAGTAAATTCAACGCTACACACCCAGCCCTAGACAATATAATTTTATCTACTAATGTGGCTAATAAGGCTAACCCTTAATTAAATAGTAAATATTATCCTCGTCTGCGCCCGTAGTCAGTTTGAAGAATATTTATTATTCTGTAAATGCGCACAGCTCTATGTGTACACCTAATCACAGACTCTAGTTTCAAATACGGTATTAAATTATCTTACCAAATAGTGCATAAACAATACAGCTTCCTTATAAAAGAAGGCGAAGCATTAGGCTTGATTGTTTCAAGGTTATCAATTGCATAATCAAACAGTTACATGCACGGGTAAGAAATAAAAATGTCGCGAGCAACTGCATGCAATTATCATTTAATGGGATCTACTTTATGATAAAATTAATTTCAATGAAGGTATTCGTTTGACACCATCATCTCACCAGGTAGATTATCTTTCTTTTGAGTTTAGAGCGCCTGGCTCGATACTAAAAGAGCCGAACACATTATTGTTTGTAATGGAAGAGGTGAAATTGACAATCGAGGGCACTGAATTTTAGATTTTAAAAAATAATTCTTATCACCATATTAACAAACGGATGAATTTAGAAGGGTTGGAGTGAGGAAGATATTTTTTAGGGGAAGTGCAACCGCACTAATGTGGAAAATGGTTATGAAAACCAACTTTATTTATCGCATGTGGCAAACCTCCCTTAAGTTCACAGGCTGAGATTCGAGACTCAACCTTCCCGTCAATGGTAATCCCGTCTACTGCGAGACTGACCTTTCAAACATTATTTTTCATCAACTACTTATAAATTTCTGATAGTGATGTATGTATGTATGTATGTATGTATGTAGTATGTATGTATGTATGTATGTATGCATATATGTATGCATGTATTAAATTAGCAATTGAAAGCAAGTTTTAATAAGTAGTGTTGTGTTTAAACTATTTATTCTTTCTCTCTATTATTTTTCCTCTATTTATTGTATTTTTCCTTCTTGTTTTTTGTTAGATTCACATGATACACTCTATCTGCAGAAGCTGACGCCACTTTAGCCAGCAGGCGGTGGCCGCTCGGTCGGTATAGCTGACGCCATGGAGTTACATGGCATACCATATTGAAAAAATAGTTACTTTTGTGATTTTTTCTTTACTGCTTTTTTTAGAAAAAAATCTTGTCACCATAGCTATATTGTGCGTCTACCGGTGACGTAAGATGGTATATAAGGGGAGGATTTTATGTAGATTAAAAAAATGTTTAATAGATTTTTAGGTCAAAGTATGACTTTTTAAGTGGTAAAATTGTAATCAAGTTGCTATCAATCGTGCTATATATTCATCAATGGATTTTATTAAAGCAAGTTTTTTTCACTCTCAACTTCTATATATGGGTCAACTCATACGATACGGAACAATCTCGTGAAATACGGGTCGGGGGGCAACCCTTATGTAGACATCAGATTATTACGTGAATGGTCACACTAGCTACTAGCGTTTTTATTCTTCACTTCGTTAAACGCTACGTACGCTTTTAGTTTGTTTATTTATATCAAAGCGTTTGACGCGGTGAACTGAAGTATAAAACTGCTAGAATAAATGGCACCACATTTTAATAATAAGTGTGGACACAATTATGAATGTGGATATGTAAATATTAATCTCTTATCTCAAGCAATAGAACAAAAATATAAAATACAATTTCCCAAATAGCTTTAGAATGGAAAAACGTATTTAAAACATATCTTGAAGGGTGTAAGATTCAATTTCCACATAACTAAACCCCTTGTAGCTACTTTTACGCTTTAGACCACCCAGCCATCACTGAGACAAGGGTTGAAACTGTTTCTATCCCCGACTATACCGCGTTGTTCGAGTGTTGTATCGTACCAAAAAGCGTTCATTTGTTCGAGCAATCTACTATGTGGTAGCCTCCAATCCACTGTCACATTGTGAACCTTGTCAACACTGATTAAATATGGCACCCCGTTCCCCCGTGAGACAGTGAGAGAGACAAAGCCATGGACCACACCTGGTTGGACGGAGGTGTCACTAAAATATTGGTCATCGCGACGCCACATGACCTTTACACACTTTTATCTAACAATCCATGTCCGCACGTCTATCTAAAGAACTAAGATTACAGAGCTTTACTCTTGCCAAAGGTTCGCCAATTTTATAATTAAGCCTGACTACTGAAATCAAGGTCCCACACTCGATTCTCTACATGGTCAAAAATATTATATATTAGGGTCTGACTACTTAGTTAAGGGTTAAAGTTTCGATTTATGGTAAGACTATTACAAAAAAGACTCGTTGCGACTGTTATTTCGCACCAAATACTTGGATAAGTGTTCTGGGTTTGATTTCCGAAATGTCCGAGATATAATATTATTGGAATAATTGCGGCTCCCACTTTATCAGAACGAAATTATTATCTAGGAGACTGTGTGTTGTGTCTTTTATAAAGTTTAGCTAGTTTAAAAGTGAACGCTGATCTTATCATTAAGTTTAAAAGTGAATATTTAATACTCCCAAATGCCCGCGTTGGTGGTCACGCAAATTAAACGGATTTAATATAATCATGGTACCTAGTTTTTTAAACAATACTCATTTTATTATTGATGTTATTCTTACTATAACTAATCTTCCATTCATGTTTTGAGTCTGGATTAATTCTTAATTGGTTTTTAATTTTAGGTTGAAAGTATCAACCTGAGGAATTACAAGCTAGACGGAGAGGTTGAGGCTCTAAATCACACTCAAATAGACCGAGGTTGATATTTTTAAATTGTTTTCAACTCTTTCTTCAAAGAAATGCTAATACATTCATCTAAATTATTCCTTCCCTATCCTCACCCCATCCGTGTGTACACACGAGGCTGGTAGGTAGTGAGATATGAAGCAGGAAAACGAACATTAAATGACATACATTTATTTTTTGGCCAAAATAAATCAAATATTTCTCCAGTAGCAACATAAGAGTTTAGTTTTATGCACATGCCAATATCAACAGGTCTTGAAGCTCTGTAAAGGGTGTCCTGGAATTTAGTCAAAACTTTTTAAATAAAGAGAAAAAGTTTCGACAAAATTCCAGGACACCCTTGACAGATATTCAAGATCTGTTGATATTATCATGTGCAGAACACTAAACTCTATGTTGCTACTGGAGAAATATTTGATTTATTTTGACCAACAAAATTTAATTCTATAAAAACTGTAAAAATACTTGCGCTCCCTTCGGCCGCAACTTGAGGTGGGGTGAAAGGGAAAGCGAATTAAAGTCACTGTTTTTTGCAGTTTTTATAGCAAATTTATTTTTGCCAAAATAAATCAAGTATTGTTCCAGTAGAAACATATAGTTTAATTTTCTTCACATGGGAGTATCAACAGTTATAGAAAATTTGTCATGAGCATAGCAGCATTAGATGACAAACATTTTAAATGAAGAGTAAAAGTTATCATTAAATTCTAGAACACCCGTGACAGATATTCAAGAAATGTTGAGGTCACCATGTGAAGAAAATTAAACTCTTTGTTTGTACTGAAGAATTATTATATTTATTTGGACTAAAGAATCGTTTTGATATTTTAAAAAATGTAAAAAGACTGACCTTAACTCGCCTTCTCTTCCACCCCACGTTAGGAAGTGTAACCAACCACCTGCCATTGCTTCTTATGTAATTAGCAATAATACGAAATATATGATGTATGTACCAAATAAAATGTGTTTGTAGACTAGATTTTGATACAATCCCACATATTTTTGAGCTATAAATGCACAGTAGAGTCTCGATATCTTGAGTTGAACGGAACTGGGCTGATCTCGAACAATCGAAAACTCTAATTACACGGCATAGCCGGAAATAGATGAAAATACTTACACGCTTTTAAGGCTAAAACGTACTTAATCTCTCTCTCTCTCTCTCTCTCTCTCACACACACACACACACACACACACACACACACACACACACACACACAATATATATATATATATATATATATATATATATATTAGACTTACATATTACAAACATAATTTAGAAACATAAACATTTGTACGTTTGATTAGAATTTGAATACTATAACTATCGAAGGTTTTCTGTTTTTGTTTATGATCGTTATTAGGGCCACGTAGCATACATCTATCACGTAGCATGCGTCTATCACTGTACGTTGTGGCCTATGCAAGTATCAAAGTACGCACAAGTTTTGCTAATACTCACCGTGATAGTTTTTCGTACACAGGGTAAGAGTTAACTTGTATTTAATTCAGTTAAAACTTAATTACGGTATCATTGGTTGTGTTTAGAAGCTCAGCTCAGATTTCCCACTGTTACTCAATTTAAGAGGGGGGGGGGGGGGAACTCTGTTCACCCGGTCTAGGATTTGAACCCTTGATCTTCCTACGTCACTCGGAGAACCAGACGATATGAGACTGATGCCTTTGCCCACGTGGCTCACCTATGTAGGCCAGTGCGAATGTCAGGACTAAAACCTCATCTACATGGTCCGTATCAGTTATGTACTGTACGTACGTAGTCCGTACCCTTCCATAGGAGTTGGATTAACTTTAACTTCCATAAAGACTGTTGTTACGGAAAACTACGGAGAACCCATCACACTTACTTACTCACTTACTCCATGGCATTAGGAGCTCGAAATATAATTGCCGCACTTACAAAACTACAAATCGAAATGAACGCATCAATGATACTGAATGTAACTCGCAATTCTATAAACTTTTTATATGTTGATTTATTAACCTTTAATAACATTGAGAGAAAACTTGAAGAAATTAAGTCTATCGTTATTTTAACTAAACATTATTTTTTTTAATATCAAAACTATCGTTGTGTTTATACAATTTGCAAAAATTGTTTCATTTTGACGAATCTGATTAGGTAGTTTTATATTTTCTTATTGTCAGATTCAATATCACGTGATTGAAGTGGGGATGTAGGGAACGCGAGTTAAGGGCACTGTTCTTGCAGTTTTGAAAGCAAAACATTTTTTTGTGTCCAAAGTAAATAACATATCACTCAAGTAGAAATACAAAGTTTTATTTTATTCACACAATGATGTTAACACTTGTTGAATATTTGTCATGAGCATAGCGGCATTAGAGGAAGAGAAACTTTTTAAATTAGGAGAAAAAGTTGTCATTAAATTTCAGGACATCATTGACAGATATTGAAGAAATGTTGAAGTTAGCATGTGAAGAAAATTAAACCATGTTTAAACTCGATTAATATTTGATTTAATTTGACCAAAAAAAGTTTTGATATAAAAACTGTAAAAATACTCACCTTTTCTCGCGTCCCCTACATCTCCACCTTAAGGATAAAGATCGATCGTGTGTATAAAATTTAAAAATCGTACAGACTTATGGACTAAACGAATACGGAGCTTGCGGGGTATGCCAACCTTCCACCGTCAATGTCATTCGTACCTGATGAAAGGTTAATTAGACGTGTTGTATGCCGCTGATGGGACACATCTCTCTCTCTCTCTCTCTAGTTTAGGGGCCTTCTCCTTCCTGTCAACTCGCTTTAGGACGCACGTACTGGTGTTATGGACAACACAGAGCTCACATACCTCGACAACATTTAGTGAAATTACCGACGATGATTGTTTACGTTGCTGATTAAGTTTGAATCATAAAGCTATTCTCATCGACCTTGACTTTAGAGACGCGCGGGCACTGCGTGATTTAAGTTGAAAGATTTAATCAAACACCACATAATTATTATATATGGTATTTATGTATTTATATAGTATGCATATATATACTATATATGTGTGTACTATATATATGTATACAAATATATATAGCACTAGCCCCCTTCCCCGTAAAAAAATATTGTAAAGAATCCTGTCAAACAAAGCTTCAAATCATCCATCATGTCAATATAAAAACAAAACTTTTTTTTACTTATTTAAAAAAAATACAGTCCTACCATCACTGTATAGCCCCCTCCCTCTTTTTATCCTCCCTCCTATTTTCATCTCATTCCTCTATAATTTTGTTTGCTCTAGGCTCGAAAGGAATTGTGTATACACCAATCAAACAAATTGTTAAAATCAAATTAATTTTTCAGCTTCCTCCACTTTCATTTACTCCCCTCGTTTCCCCAAGTTTTTTTTTTTTTTGCGTTCCTCGTCCCTACATCTATTTCTCTTTCCTCACTCCTATCCCCCCGCCCCCTTAACCCACCCCACTTTCCCTTCAAAAACTTTTTTTTTCCAACGACTATATAATATACTATCGACATTTTTATGAGAATAAATTAAATTTTCAAAAGAATATATAGCCTATGTTACTCGCTGATAATGTAGCTTTATATTGGTGAAAGAATTTTTAAAATCGGTCCAGTAGTTTTTGAGTTTATCCATTACAAACAAAAAAACAAATCTTTACTCTTTATAATATTAGTTTGGTCTAGGGGTAAGGTGTCAGACTTCTGTGCTGGCAGCCGGGGTTCAATCCTCGGTACCGGCACAGATTGACCTGATTTCCAAACCCTTCCTTCACCTCTGACAAGACATCTTGTGAATGTGGGGAATGCCAGGCCTCCACCGTGGTTCGGATTCCACGTTAAACTGTAGGTCTTCATTTCATTTCACAATCACCCTACCATTACACATTAGCGTAAGTGCGTATAACCCGAACGGGTAGTAAGACGCGGTGCTAATAATAATATAATATTAGTTTAGATATATATTTGAATAATATAAGGATATATATATAAATATGTAATAAATATATATATCATTTGTCCTATTTGAAAAACAAAAGTGGACCTTGAAATGACCTTGAAGACTTACACTAAATTAAAAATAAATCATGTCATATTGTCAGCGTCTCAAAACCAAGCAACTTTGTATAAAACAGTTTTTTATTAAATGCGTTTTTTTTAGA
The DNA here is from genome assembly GCA_039000515.1 of Timema cristinae. Classification (NCBI taxonomy): domain Eukaryota; kingdom Metazoa; phylum Arthropoda; class Insecta; order Phasmatodea; family Timematidae; genus Timema; species Timema cristinae. The sequence goes on along the minus strand of JBCFYV010000012.1, from coordinate 70,376,372 downwards.
TATTTCATTGGGCCACATGTACTTTTTAAACAAACAGCTTATATCAGTATATAGATTATAAACTAAACGTAAGACAGTAAGTAAACTACCACTTACCCCTCTCTGGCGGCTTGATATTTACTAATTTGGTAGTTGGGCAGTGGTTTTCATTATAAATAGCAGTGTACACACTTTTTAATAGAAAAATTCACTTGGAGATGACTGATGATTAATTTTTGAAGAACTGTAATTGTTTGTCAATGAGTTCAACAGTATTATTATTATTATTATTATTATTATTATTATTATTATTATTATTATTATTATCACCGCGTCTTACTACCTATTCGGGTTATACGCACTTACACTAATGTGTAATGGTAGGGTGATTGTGAGATGAAATGAAGGACCTACAGTTTAACGTGGAATCCAAACCACGGTAGAGGCCTGGCATTCCCCACATTCACAAGTTGTGATTAATACAGGTCTTGTTAGAGGTGAAGGAAGGGTTTGGCAATCAGATAAATCTGTGCTGGGACCGAGGATTGAACCCCGGACCTCCAACATAGAAGTCCGACATCTTATCCCTAGACTAGTTGGTCACCTTCAACAATATTGTTCAAATCAGTGCTATAGATGATGAATAACATCATATGCCTTAGCTTCAGAGAAAATTATTTGTGTTTTGTGATAAGAGTTCCTGGCTACAAATCCAAAAATCCCGGGTTCGATCTCCTTTGTTCCCAGATTTTTTTGTGTGGAGCAGTGGGTCGGTAACGGTGTCACACTAAGCCTCATGAGGTCAAATAAGGGGCTACTTGAATAAATAGTCAGCAGTTCCTGTCTAGAAAACTGAGATTAGTGGCCTAAGGGTTCGTTGTGCTGACCACATGTCACCCTCTATCCTCAAATGTTGGTGCTATCATCACTAACGGGTGATCCCTCGGTTGGTATAACTCACTTGCGAGATCACATCATGGAGAATTTTTTTTAACTGACAAATTATTTTTGGAGATTTTATTCCAAACTATAACTGACCACATGAGAAAGGATGTACTGTACGTTTTTGTGTATATTTTATTTTAGAATAAAAGATGCTAGCTAATATGTGAAATAACGTCATTTGGTTGGGGTTTTGATACACGGAAATGTGTTCAGAAAGCGCGGGAAACACAGTATTTGTACAGGATATTTATTAATGATTCTGTCAGTGGGTAACGGACGTACTTGAACGGAAACGTTGGCGAGGAAATAGCCGACAAATATTTCCAAATTGTCATAAACGGAGATTTCAACCACAAATCTTGAGAGCCCTGGTTCTATTCTGAATGACGCTGACAAACAGAAACTTTGCGATGAATCCTTCCTTCACCTCTTACAGGACGTGTATTACTCACAACTTGTGAATGTGGGGAATGCCAGGCCTCCACCGTGGTTCGGATACCACGTTAAACTGTAGGTCCTCCATTTCATCTCACAATCACCCTACCATTACACATTAGCGTAAGTGCGTATAACCCGAACGGGTAGTAAGAGGCGGTGATACTAATAATAATGCTGTGAATCACACATTATATTGGCGTATTAACACATGAAGTAAATCTATAGACCGATTTATTTATTATTGCTATTATCAACACTAAGGCTATTAACGGCCAACTATAAGGAGGGGGGATTGAGAGGGTATTTTTGAGGAAATGCACCACATTAACTTGGAGAGATGATGAAAAAAGTTCATAAATCCCATCTGGAAAATCAACCGGATCCCCGCATCCTCAATCCCTCCCAGCGCGCATTCAGCTGAGATTCGAACATAGACCATTGATGGCTTTATAAACTTTCACCAGGAGCAACCGAAAAGAAAGTGTTAATCTTATTTAGTCTAGTGAGAAAGAGTTCGGGGATCAAATCCCCGTCCTCACGTATGGAGGTTTTTTTTGCCCTAAATTTCCCCCCACCCCTTTTCTGTCTTTATGCAAATGCAGATACACTTCTTCTAAATTATACCCTCCTCCTTATATTTCGGTGTAAAAATGCTGTTAATCCGGATGAGTAGTAAGACGAGGAGAGAAAAAATAGAACAATGTAAACTTTATATAATTATGTTGGTCCAATTTCAACGTCGGAAGATCTTTGTCCCGCCGGGCGGGTAGAACCGGTAGGATTGGGACAAGCCTGTGTTTGAAACCGAAGCACGTCAGACTGGCCCATGTTTAGCGCGCCGCTAATTAATGGCCCGCAACTTAACCAGCTTGTAGTAATTAAAGAGCTGGACACAGACAGCCCTGTGATGAGATAAAGGTGACCACAGTCAGGTGCTGTGGAGTGCTCCGCCCACGCTGTTACATTATTTGTTTGGTTATTACGTATAGCGCAAGGGTTACAAACGGCTTTTACCCGCACCATTGGACACGTGGACCAAGGGGTTGGTCTCATCTTTGTTTGATTTGTTGATGACAAAGAGGTTGGGGCTGTAATGTTTACTTGGGTGTTTTCCCCCTCTAAATGATTTCTTACTCTCTTTAGACGCCAATGTGGCACACATTATTTAACATTATAAATTTATCATCCCTTCTCCAATAGGGTAAATATCAGCTTTGGTGGCCGCATGGTCTAAGGCATCACTCTCATAATAGACAAGACTACCGATGATTGGAGTCTATATTAATTTAGCAGATAGTAATAAATGTGGGGCTGGTTGATTTGTATGAAATTTATTGATTATTTAGTTTTTAAGATTCATTTTATTAATATTATCGTTCATTAAGTTACTTCTTTTAAATACAAAATATTTATTAATTATAAATAATTTTGTAGCCTGATCAAGTGTAAGATAAGGTATTGCACCTTAACTTCTACATAGTAATTAAATACAGCTAAATAAAATACAAACTTGATAATTCTGAACGATATTTTGAATTTGTTTGAGTTTATTTTAAATATTAATTGGGGATTTGGGTTCACCCATACTCCACAAACATACATTTTTCTTTCTTTTAAGTGTGTGCCACGGATTTTAATTATTTCTATCGGGGTTATCAACAACTAAAACCTTTTTCAAGGAAACAGGAAGTGAAGGTTCTAAAACATATTGGATTACATGCATCCAAAGCATTCTTTGACGTTCACTCTAAGTGACGCATTATATTATTGTGCTATACCCTAAGTTATGCACACACATACACTACTTCTTCATTTAAATTATTTTGTTTAGCGCGTTACAAGGACCGTGGTGATCACGTGACTATATTAACCGGTGTTGGTCTTGGAGACAATGCTGGTTGCTGAGGAATGGTTTATAGAGTCCATTCGCCATAGGAATGATGGTAACTGACAGATGGCGAAAGACGTAAGCCAGGTTAAAAGAAAAACATAATTAAAAACAATTTATCTAAATTGAAAAATTACACCTGTACACGTGAATCTAGCCCGAAACTTATGTCCAGGTTTCATTTTTCAATACAAAGAATATAATAGATGCTGCTATAACTGTAATTATTAAATACGTATAATAGCTTTGTTATTTAATCCATTATTAAAAACAAATGGATTGTTGTGAAAATTTTGACTGCCAAAAGTGACCACATATCAAAATATGGTCCTGCAGATAGTATGGTTCGGCGAATGAATACATGAGAGTATATCTGGTATTTTTTTACTAGCTATCACCACCACTCCAATGGGGATGGATCTACACATTCTCCTTTTAAAAGTTTAAATCCGGCACCTGTCTTGATTGTTTAATCTAGCTCTTGACTTTGGCGACAGGGGGTGGGTGACAGGTGCATTTGTCATCCCACACCCTTATTCCCCTCTAGTTGCAACACAGTTGATTTGTAAGACACAAAGCACAGTATACTTTATTTTTAGCACTTTGTCTTACTAACCTTCGGTTTATACGCATATTTACTAGTTATACCAAAGGGTTAGGGATGAGGAAAGATAAAATTTAGAGGAATCGTATCAGTGGCGTAATCTCTGGGTATGCTAGTCCTGCACCGCATACTCAAATGACATGGACTAAATTTTGTTTACTTCAATGCTGTTTGTGTGAACTGTGTAAACACTAATGTTTGAATTATTAATAAATATACATTAATGCATTATTAATTTTAAAACTAATATTGGTTCATATTCCAAGAATACTGTGTTTTAAGTAATTCTTCTTCCAAAAGGTTCTACTTAGCACAATAGGAAACCCAGGGCTTGCTATTTGAAAAACCGCAAGGCAAGCTAGGGAGGCTTTAATGTCTAAGGGGTGGCAACACATTCCTTTCCACTCGCCCATAAGTAATTGGCCAATGAGCACACTTTTTACACCCCAGGTCATGCTGTTCATGTGAATCAATCTAAGCATTGTGCCAACTATTGAAAAAAGATTAAATATCACAATGTTTATTTATTAAGCTATTTAGTATAGTTTAAGTAAAAATACATAAAATAAATATATAATTAATTGTAAAATAATGGTTAGTATACGTAACAAGCTTTAAATTATACACTAATTAAATACATTGATTTATATTTAGGTATTCTAATCACATGTATTATCATGTATTTGGCAAACACATTTAACCATTCTTTCAAATTTAAGCATTTCAGCACTGATATAGTGGGGAAAGGGGGGGGGGGGGAGTAAGGCGGGTGACGAAGCTACTTTAACCGTTGTTGACGATAATTCTTGTTTTTCTTAGTAGAAAGGATCGTGGCGTTTTAATAGTGTTATTTTAGTTTTTGTTTTACATTAACTACTTATTAGTCATTGAAGTCATTAGTCGAAGAATCCCAAAAGCCAGAAGTGTGAAATCACCATTTCAAGATGATTTAGAAGGAAAAGGTAAAATAAAATATATTTTATTATCATTTAATTAATCAGTGGCGCACCCAGCCACTTACTTTGGGGGGAGGCATTCAATCAAGGTTGTAGCAAGAATGACATTTTGATGGAAAGAGTGGGTTTGTGGTTGCACAGCCTCCTAAGTCCTGAAGGCCGAGAATATTTATGAATATTAAATGTTTTTATAAATCATTTTGAGTAGTTTTATAATAATTAAGTAATTTAAATAATATAAATGGTATCGAAGCTATTATTTGTAAGTTTTTTTCGATTGTTAATTTTGTGTGTAACGGTAAACATTTTGAATATTAGGCTTAAGTCTGAAGCCTGGTCTTAATATGTAGCATATACATTCGACACATCTTCAAATTTTGTTATACTTAATATTATTTAAATTTCTATTCACATTATTTGTGGTGTTGGGGAAAGAGGGGAGGGGGTCAAATACCCTGTTTGCCCCTCTCCCCCTTGGGTGCACCAATGCTTACCGCAAAAGATTTGTGTAAATATCTTAGTAATAAATCAATGACGTAGCGATAGAGTATTAATAGTCCGAATAATCTTCCCTATGTTAGTCAGAGTTTGCGCATCTAAATAACTTCTGGAGCATAAATTCTCAAATTGGGAGACTCGTTTGTTTCCAAGCAGCATTGTGTGAGATAAGTTGGCTTTAAGAAATAGTTTTAATTGCAATGTGAGTTGGACAATCCACCTGATTCCTCTCACAAGATCTGATGGACGCTTGATCGATGTATCACTTCATTTTACTCTTATTATGATTGTTTGCTTTGATTATTACTAACTGTGTGCTTTTAATTACACTAGGCTAATTGAATAGGATATTTCTCTCTTATGCATTCAGAAATGTGCCCATACCACTCTTAGCCCCGACATTAATATTTACTTAAATTTCTAACGATTTAGATATAATTACAATTTGAGGACCGCCTATGTGGTCTAGTGGTCATGTGTTCTGGCTACGGACCTGGAGGTTCCGGGTTTGATTCCTGGTGCGTCCAGATTACTGAGAAGCATTGGGTCTGGAACGGGTTATATTCATCCTAGAGCGGATAAATAAGGAGCTACTCGAATAAAGTAGTAGTAGCTCCGGTATAGAGAACGAGCTTAATGGCTGGAGCTAGCGTAGTGCTGACCACATGACACCTCTAATCGCAAAAGTTGGCACTAATTCGTCAAACAATTTGGTAGCCACTCGGTAGGTATAGCCTGAATGTGGGCTGACACCATGGAGTTACTTTTATTACATTTTGAGAGGATGGCAATCATCGTTATGGATAAATAAAATAAAAGAGAATATGGGAGTGAAGAGGGGGGGCTAAAATGTTCCTAAAATAGCATACAGTTAAAGGGAAATAATAAATGCTGGAGAACCACTGTTCTTATGGACACATCTTCAAATATATCCCTTGAAATAATCCCTTGACGTTCTTGGACAACGGTGGTTGAGGGACCTCGGACCCCAAATCAACTTTTAGAGTACAGCATTCCTATTAATTTTTCTCAAAATACGCCAGTGAATCGTACCCGCTTTTTTTTTTTTGTTGAGGAAAAGTGGAAACCTTTTAAGAAAAGCCACCCTCATTACATACAATCGGGATTCAAACCCAAATATCCCCATCATATCTGGTGAGAATAACACCTTTACCATGCAGCCACCAAAGCGGGTAGCAGAAGAGGGTGTCCACCCGAATTAACGCGTAGCGGATGGTAAGCCTCAGTGATCTATCAAATTCGGAAAACACCTACCAGTGTGCGCCTTGATATTCGAAACTTGACTTACTCGTCATTGACAAACCAAACAAGACGAGACTGAAGCCTTTATCCAAGTGTTCAAAAATGTCGGTACTTTGTCACTAATAGCCCTTGTATTAAACGTAATAATTATATAAATATTTAATAAAATTACACAAATTGAAAACTAAGTCTTCACTTGAGTGTATCCACACCGGTAGGCACGTGGTCTAAATGACAGACTAATTTAGTCTTGTTTTCTGATAATGGGAATGTCAGGGTTCAAATCACAATCTGGTACACCAAGGATTTAATTTTCCTAAATCATGTTTCCCACTCCTCATCCACAAAAATGCAGATACATTCCTCTCTTAATTCTACCATCCCCATATATATATACACTGTACTAATACCTATAGGTTAGGTAAAGCGAGAAAGGGTAGGAGATGCACTTGAAAAATAAAGTATTAATTTTGGAATTGAAAGAAACGTTGAAAATGTGGTCAGACAAATTTGTTTTGTATTTTTACCATCTCATACTTCTACATATCCGGGTTATTCGCATATAATTACGCTAAAGAGGTAAGGATGAAGAAATTAAGATTTAGAATAAATGTTCACTTCGTTTAACCTAAAGTTACCTTACTTGGTTCCACTATGGTGTATTGTACAAGATAGGGCCATAATATAATCATTCATGGTAAGACTAAATGATCAGATAAAATGGAGTGTACCTATATTTGCGTGGAGGGAGAGTGGGGGAACCATCAAGACAAAACTACACTCAGTATACCCAGTCGGGATTCATAATCGGAGCTCCCCATCATTTCCAAACAAGATCAGTCGATAAAGACGCCTTAGCCCACGTACCCACCAATGTGAGTTTCTATGTATTTAATCTAGTAATTTATCCTATGTACCGTGCAAAAATTGAAAGTCTACCCCTCCATTCTACATCCTTCTGGATACCTACAGGTAAACAAGGTCTGCTGTCTCGGCGGTAGAAGAATGGATCAATTTGTTATTTGTGTAATTATTGTGTTTTAACACAAGGCTCATTAACGGTTTGAAACTAGGGATATGGATAGGGAACATTGATTTTTAGGAAGTGTACCTTATTAGAGTGGAGGAAGTTTAATAAAACCAGAGCGAAGATTTAATTAAATGTAAGGGCCAAATCTCTAGTGCCATCATCTAAGTAAGAAATCTATTATCAGGGGACTGGCACCGTAAAAACGAAAGTTGGCATATTTATTGTTGTACAATAATAGCAACAAAAATCGTACGAGACACCCGCATCAATGGTTGCGTGGTCCAACGCGCTACTCTCGGAGTAGCTATTAGTATGCTAGACTGCCGATGACAGGGAGATTGGGATTCTAATCCCGGTTGAATGTACTGAAGGTTTTATTTTCAAAAGGTTTTTCCACTTTCCTTCCACGGAAATGAGGATACACTTTCTCTAAATTCAACCTTCATCATCTCTAGCTCATTAGCTTAATTAGTACCTATGTGTATAACTTTAAAAGGTATTAAGGTGCTAAAAAAAATTGCAAGGAGAAATATTACTTGAGAGAGACCACTTAAAAAAATTTAAAAACATCAACTTTTACGTTTATTTATCCATTCATTGGTTCATTAAAACCGTTAATTAGGAAACAAGTCAAAGCAATAGATTTGTATTAAGAATGAAATAGATAAAACAATATTTGAAACTTAAAAAAGTTATTCAAACTATTTTCATATATTAGTACGTTAAGTCTTGTGATCCGTAGCTGTCACTTTTGATACACAGTAACGATACCTTTAAAATAACACTAACAATATAGTAAAATGGTAAAGGCCCTGAATGTTGACTGTTAACAAAATATTTGTTTGTATTTTATAAAAAAAATCCCCAAACTTGTTCTAACTGTAGGTGAATAACGAGTAACAAATATTGTTTTGAATGCTATCGGCTAAAATATCTGTTAAAATACTAAAACTTGGTAAAGGTGACCTGGTGGTCTAGGGGTAAGGTGTCGGACTTCTATGCTGGCGGCCGGGGTTCAATCCTCGGTCCCGGCAAAGATTTATCTGATTACCAAACCCTTCCTTCACCTCTGACAAGACATCTTGTGAATGTGGGGAATGCCAGGCCTCCACCGTGGTTCGGATTCCACGTTAAACTGTAGGTCCTTCATTTCATCTCACAATCACCCTACCATTACACATTAGCGTAAGTGCGTATAACCCGAATGGGTAGTAAGACGCGGTGCTAATAATAATAATAATAATAATAATAATACTTGGGTATTACCATGTCTTCTCCACGATTATGCAGATGCATTTCCTCTAAAAATTATCCTCCTTATTCCTTAATCCTGTAGGAGCCTGTACAAAGTGCCAGTCACGTAAAGTTTGGTTTGATTGGTGACGGGATGCAATCCCGCTGAGTGTACCAAGGTGTGTTTGTTTTCCCTCCCTTACGGGTCCTTTTAGCTTTCCCTTAATTCACTAAAATTATACCTTTATCATCCCTACCATTTTAGTGTAAATATTTTGACAGAACGGATGGGTAGTAAGACGTGGATCACGGAGAAAAACAACATCCTGTTAAAAGTACCAATAATCAAAATATAGTTCGATAAAACCACTGATTGAAAAAAAAAACTTTGGGATAAGGTGACAGTCAAATCTTGAACCTTTGTTCCGGGTACTCACGTAGACGTCTTCACAGCGTCGAAGAGCACCAACAGAAGACAAAATAAGATCGCAGAGCGACCCGATGGCGGAAGGAGACAATCGGAAGGAGAACCGGCCATCTCGGCTTCTTGCTAACTACTGCCAGATCCACTCGTCCCCCTCCACCCACTATAATAGTTCCCGCCATCTTTATTTTAGCGGCAAACCACCATAACCTTACCGACGACAGCAACACTGTCACAAGGATACACGCGCCACGCGACGAGTAAATATGACAGCCATGGCCGCAAGTACAGCGAGGTAGGCTCACCGGCGTGGCTAGGTTTCAGCTGGTTGAGAGTGTCGAAATACTTAGGTTTCAGCTGGTTGAGAGGGTCGAAATACTTAGGTTAAAGTTTATTGACGGGTGACCTACATCAAGAATCTAATCGACAGGTTAATTTTACCTGGTTCGCTTTTCACTGGTAGGTCGGAGTTTGAGTCCAGGTTAGGTGTACTAAGGCCACTTTTCCTTAAATAATTCTTCACTTTTGTCCCATAAGATTGCAGACATATTTCCCCTAAGTTTTACCTTCCTTGCTCAAAATTATTATCTTAGTGTAATTGAATTAAATATCCCGGATGTAAATCTAGGCGCAGAGAAAAATTAAATTACATTAAATGCATTCGATCTGAATCAAACATATTATATTAGCAAACAACTTCCACACAAACATAGCTTTAGAATAAGACTCACTCTATTTATTTGAGCTATTTAACGCGCACTGTCTGCATTAAATGATTATTTATATCACCAGACGAGAATTTCTATGAACAATAGGGAAAGGGTGACCTGGTGGTCTAGGGGTAAGGTGTCAGACTTCTGTGCTGGCGGCCGGGGTTCAATCCTCGGTCCCGGCAAAGATTTATCTGACTTCCTAACCCTTCCTTCACCTCTGACAAGACATCTTGTGAATGTGGGGAATGCCAGGCCTCCACCGTGGTTCGGATTCCACGTTAAACTGTAGGTCCTTCATTTCATCTCACAATCACCCTACCATTACATATTAGCGTAAGTGCGTATAACCCGAACGGGTAGTAAGACGCGGTGCTAATAATAATAATAATAATAATAGGGAAAGGGCCTACCAGTTTTTTTGGAAAGGTAGTTTCACACGCCTTTCAGGGTTCATTTACAGGCCACAATAGACATGGGACCGACAGCTTTACTTCCACTCCGAAGGAGGTTGTGATACGGATTTTTATCGCTCAATAAAAATCCATAGACCCCAGCTGGGATTGAACCCACGAACATCAATTCCTGAGGATAACACTTCACTCCTAGATAATTGAGGTGAAAAGACTCACAAAATATGGGCATATCTATGACAGGGAGGTTGAAGCTTGAATCTCATTTGGGTGCATTGCAATACATAGACTAGGTGACATTTAGAATTTACGAGTGTTACTGAGTGGTTCCATGATTCTATTTCAAAGTGAATGTGAGCTAGGGCTATCCACATATTTACACTTAGGTATAAGGAAGATATAATAAAGAGGAAATGCATTCAGATTTATGCAGAAGGAGAGTGTAAAAAAACATTTAGGAAATCCCCCCCTTTCCCTCTTGCACCTGGTTGGAATTCAAACCCCAACCTAACCGTCACTGGCAAATATATTGTACATTAGCGCAAGTCAAACATCAATATTTTCAGCCGTTAATCCATCACTGTGAATATGAGAAGCCCCAATCTCACCAATGATAAGTATTTCACTCCTGATGGGAATAAAACCCGGGATCCTTAGTTCAGTAGACATATGCGCTACCGGCAAAGCGCTGTCGGGCGAATATTAACTCAATTGGGTACACCTAATATAATTGTGCCATGACTAGTAGATAATTACTGGAGATTACTTAAACTTACCTGTGATGAAATATTTATAGGTACTCTTACAATTTTATCTGAGAGTCTAAATAAACCGACGTGTTTGCAGGGATTGTTTCATTGTGTTAGTGGCTCTGTTATTAGTCGGAGTTTAAGTGTTGGGTAAACTTGGTGACTGCCGATGCTACCGTTGTTTGTCATAGGCCTACTGATGGCATCTCACGAAATATGAGTCAATTTTTGCGCGGCGTCTTATTATCCATCCGGGATCAATACAATTTAGTCACGCTACAGGGATAATGATGGAATTTTTGAGGAACTTTACCCTTATTTAAGTGGAGGAAGTGTGAGAAATCCTTTAAGGAACAAAAAATCCTCAGTGGGCCCGGCTGGGGCTCGAACTCAGAATTCTCTGTCAATGGTGAACCAAACTGAACTAGCTTGGCGCTTAGTCCACGTGCCAAACGATGTAGGTGTTTATGAGTCACAACCATAATTTCAATCCCTGTGGTCGAGTGGCTAGAGAGGTTTACCACAAAGACACTGAGTTGTTTCCAGAAAATGGTGGTTAAAAAAATATTAGAACTTTAAACACCGAGGTAATCGCCCTGTAAGATACATGATCTAGGGTACTAAGCTCTCAGTGGACTTGTTTGACAATGAGGGAAGAGGTCATTGTTCAATTGTTTGCCGGGTGTATCCTCTCAAATGTTACCTCACATTCACTCCACGCAAATTAGAGTACATTTCCTCTAAATTATTGTTTTTCTCACCCCTATTCTATTTGTTAAATGTGGATAGCTCAAACAGGTACTAAAACGCGGTGCAAAAAAAAAAAACCAACCTCCCCATCACCAGCAAACACAAAAAGACTGAAGCCCTTTGTCCACATGCAGCATGGATGATGACAATAATAATAATAATAATAATAATAATAATAATAATAATAATAATAATAACAACAACAATAACAATAATAATAACAATAATAATAATATTAACAACAATGACGTGTCTGGAGTACACCAAGGTGTATCTCAACTTTCGGAGAGATTAATCTGTACTAATGTACCGTTGCCCAGGGGACGCCCGAATGTACCAATCGTACATCCTTTCCGTGGAGGTTCTTTCCTTGTCCTGATGAAATGAGATGATGATAGGGAATTTGACGGGGTGGAGCCAATGAAGATCTTAACCTAGCTTAAGCCTAATTAACCACACCCTGGGGAACATGGGAATTATTCCCCTTTGAAAATAAAACAAACCCCGGTACCAGCCAGGTATAGAGCCCGAAACCTGTAGGTCAGTAGCCAGGAGTCGCACTATACCACGAGGCCGGTTACCGGTGCAGATAGAACCAAAAGAATGGGAAGGAAGGGAGTTAAGGTGAGGTAGCCGACACTCCTGCATGTTTTAAGTCGTTGTTTACTTGGAAATAAAGTGCAGTCATCCTGTAAAGTACTCCGTGGGAGGACAACCGGCTGATCATAAGCCTGGTCCAGCCCACTCGTCATCGTGAATCATGAGGGGGGGAAGTGAACCACCTAGGCTCAGTTCACTTTTAAAAATAACACTTGTGTTAACACATCGTCATTATTTTGACTGTACCTAAAGTTGGATCATCCCCTTACATGTATTAGATCAGTGTTTCCTAAACTTTCGTCAGTCACGTGACCTTTTTCGGGGCTATGTGCCTGCCTGAGCGTCTCCTCATAAAAATAAATTGTATAGGTGCACCGCAAAGACTTTCTAACCCCTTTATCTTAAAATAGGGGCATTTACTAAAAACTGGTAAGATTTGTGAAACAAAATAATATACATTGTTGCGGAAACAATCCTACAAATAGTATAGATGAAATAATATACTGTTACAGAAACATAGAGAAAAAACATCTCTGTCCACCAAAGAGCACAGCATATCAATTTCAATTTCAAAGTGCCCCATTAGGAATATATATGTTTGATTATAGCACCGAAACTATTGGTTTTATAAAAGTATATTTCAAATAAAAGCTTTTTAATAATATTACAGATTTACAATGATAAGCTATTTCTTATCAGAAATAGTTGTGGAGATATGATCAAAAGTGGAAATTTCCGCACATGTAAGGTACCCTTAAAGACATTTTCATGGGAAACCGAGAATAACCACTTTATTTGTTAAAAAAACGCCTAGATACAAAATGTATTCAAAATCATCAGAGTGGATTTAATTTTAGGGTTAGATATTTACCTTATTAACCTTATTAAAACTCTAGATACCAATTTTTGAAAAAAATGGTGAGAATTTAATAAGGAAGCAATTTATAATGTGTTTATAGATTTCAATATAATTAGTAGGATAAAATGGAAATTTAACATAAAATATCTAATAATGTAAAATAAGTAACATAGTTTAGTAAAATCAAACTGAGTTAAATTGTACACAAAAGGTAAAATATATAATAACACATTAAAATGTGAGTCAATTCATAGACATATAACGATTATACATATTAAAAATATAATTTAACATAAATTGGAAAGTCATTAATAGTATTATGTTATACTAAACTATAAAAATTGACATTTATTTGTATATTGCTTAGAAAAATGTAAGAAAAAGTAAATTTTAATTTTGTTGAAATCTATTTTCTTATCTTAATCCCGTGCTCCTTGGATAGGCCTCCATAAGATGACCTTAATTACATTGAGTAACTAGTTTCGGCACACTCCGGTACCATCATCAGACTCATATGTGCTGTCTGAACTACTCATATGTGCTGTCTGAATGAGTAGTTCAGACAGCACATATGAGTCTGATGATGGTACCGGAGTGTGCCGAAACTAGTTACTCAATGTAATTAAGGTCATCTTATGGAGGCCTATCCAAGGAGCACGGGATTAAGATAAGAAAATAGATTTCAACAAAATTAAAATTTACTTTTTCTTACATTTTTCTAAGCAATATACAAATAAATGTCAATTTTTATAGTTTAGTATAACATAATACTATTAATGACTTTCCAATTTATGTTAAATTATATTTTTAATATGTATAATCGTTATATGTCTATGAATTGACTCACATTTTAATGTGTTATTATATATTTTACCTTTTGTGTACAATTTAACTCAGTTTGATTTTACTAAACTATGTTACTTATTTTACATTATTAGATATTTTATGTTAAATTTCCATTTTATCCTACTAATTATATTGAAATCTATAAACACATTCTAGATACCAAGTTTTAATGGTGTCGGCACTAGGCAAAGATACAATCAAAGTGACAGACAGACGGCATCGCGAAAACAACTTTTTCTGTTTTAGCGGGTCATGAAACACCGACATTTTTCAAAATCACGAGTTTGATTTTTTGATGATCGAAACACTTCTCTATTCGAGGGCTCGAGAAAACGTAAACAAGTACCTGTTTATTATCTTGTAAAATATAAACTGTCGTTTAAAATTTTAATACAGCACCAGTGATAATAGTTCATCCAAACAAAGTCGTGACATAGAGAATGAAAAGCTTATAAAAAGTTCAAAATCTTCTTTAATTTATCAGAATTACTATTCTCAAAACATATTTCGATTCATTCTTTCGCGTACCTTTGGGAACAACTGTACCACAGTTTAAGAAACCATTTATTAGAGATTAGAGGTATCTAGCATAAACTTTATCCGGACACTTTAGCTCAGTCGGTACCGTGACTGCCTACTGAGTTGAGAGGCACATGTTTGATTAACTGACTGGCATTGTCAGAATATTTATCGCCGGTGAAATTTGGGCTTCCATTTTCACAATCATATATTAAAGAACGGGGGACTAGATGTTGTGTCTTCTATGAAATTAAGTTAGTTTGTAAGTCTTGTGCTGATGTAATAATAATAATAATAATAATAATAATAATATTTAGAACCGCGTCTTACTACCCGTTCGGGTTATACGCTTTAAGTACTAATTACCTTAATATATTTAAGAATTGGGAAGGTTGAATTAGAGGAAGTGAACCCGCATTTGCGTGTAAGGAGAGTGGAAAACCATTTAGGAAAAACCACCCAGTTCACCCGACCGAGATTCGAACCTCGATCTCCCCGTCCTCAGCAGTCGAGCTCAACACAAGCGCGTTAGCCAACTACGCCACCGAGGCGGGTATTATGCTGATGTAGGCAATTGGTTTAGAAAGTACACGAAATAGCTCTAATCTAAAACCCTGCACTTTCAAAATCAGCTGATGATATCAGCACAAGACCTAAAATCTAACTTTATTCTCTAACAAACCCAACAACCAGTATCTCAGCTTATCACTTATCACTGTTAAAGGGGAAGCCCCATTTTAAACAGTATTTGAAGACCCGCACCGGCGAACATTTGGACAGAGGAAACCGTATCGTCTCCTCTAGTTTATCCTGAGTTGAAGAAGTCAGGGTATGAATCCCAGCTAGGTTGTACTGAGCTATTTTTTCTAAATGATGTCCCACTCTCTTCACTCAAGTGTGGATGCATTTAGAATAAATTATGCCTCCACATCTTTACCCCAATAACGTCGTTCTAGTATAGCCTGAACGGGTAGTAAGACTTGGTTTACACACAAACGTTACTTAAGTAGTAAAAGTTAAAAGTAAGTTGGGCTAAAGACCCGAAAGTTTGGGAAACACTGGTCCAGGTTCTGTTGTTGCACCGAGTTCATAAACACACGAATTATAAATACCTTACTAAGAGTGAAAGACTGTAATCAAGTATTTATCACTTTATTAAGATTATCTGCACAAATGATGAAATAATGATAATAATAATAATAACTCAAGGGCTATACTAGATGAGAAGTTGGGGTGCCGGGTTGTGATGCCGATCGTAATAAAGATGAATGAAGGTTTCACTCTTTGTAGGATGTTGAATGGTGAGGTGACGCTTGCTGAAAACAATGACAGTTGTATTAATATTACAGATGAGAACAATTATATCTTGCATCCTTAGACTCGTTAAGAATATTAGAGATTCAATTTACTTAACATCCATTACTGTTTCCTGCCTATGGCCTGGGTCAGTTCTTTATTCAAGCTATATGTTTTTCCACTATCAACTGGATAGGCCTGTCGTAGCTTCATATGCCTTATGACCAAACTTAATAGTAGGACAGACACAACATCCAGTCCCCGGCAGTTATTTTATCATTGTGAAAGAGTAAGCCCACAGTTCACCAATGTTAATTATTTTGTCCATGCAGGGAATCAAACCCGGGACCCTAAGCTCAATAAACAAACACGCTACCGACTGAGCTAAGGCGTCGGATATTATAGATCCAATGATTTTTTTTTCAAATGTTGAATTGAAATTTGTTTTAGGGCTATAATACTGCTCATTAGTGTTTCATATCCGATATAATTATAGGTCAAAATTAGCGACAATACCCCAAACCATTAATTTAACACGTGATTGGTATAATTAGAGCGTTATAACAAAAAATAAATGAATTAATTAATAGATAGGCATTTATATTTTTATTATTGTATTATGTTTATATTATCTCTTTTGTTGATTTATGATTGCTAAGATTTGAATTCGAGCTCCATAAGGGTCTACGGAATTAATAGGTCAAATAAAAATATGTATTTAAGGTTTGGATTTGTAAAATAGTGCATTCGAGTCAATTATAACTATTAGTTTTTTTAAACTAGTCCACACAATCTACGCAGGTATAGTAAGAAATCTTTATCGAATTTGTTTTATAAAATGAAAAACATAATTTATTGTGTGGTCGAACCCGCGTCGATAGGTACAATGTCAAACGCCAGCCTGTCTAATCTGGTTTAGAGTATCAGCTGGGTTTCCTGAGAGTGTTTTCTTTTCCTGAATTATTTCCTACATTTGCCCTAAATTCGATCTTATTAATTCGTAAGTATCTAGATCAAATATGTGGATAGCACTTACGGGTAGTAAGACACGGTGAAAATTCTGGTAAACCTTGTTAGCTTCTTTTTATATAATAAGTATTATATTGGTACTGATATAATCTATCAAAGGTGACAGCTGCAGATCTTATTTCTTGATGTATGGATATTAAATACATTTTAGTTAGTTTCGTTACTGTCAGATAGGTCTACTGTACTTCCTAAAGTGTTATTACTGTATATAAGTTGAGTCCATTTTCATAGGAAAAGATTTATCTGACAGCTAGAAACGTTAGTAGATCTATTTTCACATATCCATACGTCAAGTCATGTGATCTGCAGCTGTCACTTTTGATAGATATTATAATTATCTATAAAAGAGTAAGTTTTATTTTTAGTTAATCTAAAAATCTTAATATGTTTTAAATGTTTGTTTCTACTAAAATCTTTCCAAGTATTCACAATATCCTCCAAGTATTAAGTTTCTGTGTTTCTATTTTGTTTACTCACTCCACGACCAATCAAATTCATTGAAATATTTATTATTTTTACACCACGTTCTACTACCATTCAGGGCTAGGCGCATTTAAGGTGATTCGACCAATAGGTCTAAGTATCAGGAATGTATAATTGAGAGGTAATGTATCCACATTTACTTGAAGGGAGAGTGGGGAAACCATTTAGGAAATAAAACACCCTCATCACACCCGATCGGGATTTGAGCCCCAACCCCATTGTCGCTGGTGAGCCTCACATTTAATGTGCTTGACTACTGACGTGGGTGGGAAAAAAAGGTTTTAGCAAATTTTAGTGATCATAGTCATAAATTTACTTTTTAATTTGTTTTCTTGAATAAAATAACGGTATCCTTTATTTAGTAAAGAGTTCTAGGAATTTAAAGTTAGGTAAATAAGGGATAGAACAACCCTTTTTTAAAAACGGTGGGAGAAGCCTTAGCTATCATTGACAGGGACGTCAGAGGGAGGTTGAAGTTTGAATCTCACCCAGACTCATTGGGGGTGGATTTCCCCCCCCCCCCCCACATTTGTTATACCAATTTGATTTTCTTATACTCTCTCCACGCATTTGTGGCTAATCTTCTTCCTTCTGTGCCAAGGATTTGACCGTTAATAGACATGATACCCGTATCGGGGGGATCACTTACTAGGGCGTCTACTCTGGTCTGCGGGTGAAGAGGAATCCATGTCTGGTGTACTGAGGGCTGTTTTCCAGAAATAGACACCCACGTAAATGTGGGTACATTTCCTTTCAATTATACTTTCCTGCCCCTTTCTCCAGCGACTTTTTTAAAAATCTTGTTATATTACTAGCTGTTCAGGTTACAAGCATATATGCTGATAAGTCTAATAATATAGGGATGAGGAACGAAGTATTTTAGAGCTAATCTACCCACATTTGTACTACAGGAGAGTGGGAAACCGTTCAGGAAAAACTACTCTCAGTAGACCCGACCGTGATTTGAACCTTGATCTCTCCGTCTTAAGTAGCCAGTCTAACACGAGAGTGATGCCTTAGACCATTCGGTCACTGGCACGGGTATTAGTACGTAGCTGGGGGGGTGGGGGTGGAAATACCTGCTGATAGAAAAAATTACAATTCTGTTCACATAATAACAATAATAATAATAATAATAATAATATAATTAATATAATAATAACAATGTTTTATTTTAAGATAATTCAACGCTCGCGTCCCATGTCGAGGCCAACTGTCCGTGTTCCACTTCCAACAATGCAGTTGGAAGGCTCAATAAACGAAGTCTGATGCATCTTAATAGGTCTCGACGAGCTATAGACCGTTCACGATAGGATCATCCTTTTCTGGCAAAGCCGAAAGGTGCTTTGATCAGCCATTCCCATAGGTTTGGCACACATCAGCTGATTTGGTTTATTTGAGCTATTTAACGTATAATTTCTGAATCTACTGATCATATCAGCAGACGAGAATTTCTATGAGCGAGAGCAAAAGGGTCTACGAATTTTGTCGGAAAGGTAGTTTCACACGCCTTTCAGGGTTCATTTACATGCCACAATAGACGTGGGACCGACAGCTTTAATTCCCCTCCGAAGAAGGTTGTTATACGGATTTTATCACTCAATAAAAATCCATAGACCCCAGCTGGGTTAGAACCTATGAACATCAAGTCCTGAGGCCCAGAACTTTACCCCAGGATCATCGAGGTTGATGACATCAACTGATGCTTAAGAAGCAACCCTAGATAAAAAATACATCCACACTGTATACGTTACCATTTGACTTTTCCAACAGTCATGTATCAACACCCGATTAAATATTCGAACATACATGTATCAACACCCAATTAAATAATACAACAGACATGTTTCAACACCCAATTAAATACTTCAACATACATGTATTAACACCCGTTTAAATAAGTCGACAGACATGTATTAACACCCGTTTTAATAAGTCGACAGACATGTATTAACACCCGTTTTAATACTTCAACATACATGTATTAACACCCGTTTTAATATGTCGAACAGACATGTATTAACACCCGTTTTAATACTTCAACATACATGTATTAACACCCATTTTAATAAGTCGACAGACATGTATTAACACCCGTTTTAATACTTCAACAAACATGTATTAACACCCGTTTTAATAAGTCGACAGACATGTATTAACACCCGTTTAAATAAGTCGACAACATGTATTAACACCCGTTTTAATACTTCAACAAACATGTATTACACCGTTAAAACACCCGTTTTAATAAGTCGACAGACATGTATTAACACCCGTTTTAATACTTCAACAAACATGTATTAACACCCGTTTTAATAAGTCGACAGACATGTATTAACACCCGTTTTAATACTTCAACAAACATGTATTAACACCCATTTTAATAAGTCGACAGACATGTATTAACACCCGTTTTAATACTTCAACAAACATGTATTAACACCCGTTTTAATAAGTCGACAGACATGTATTAACACCCGTTTTAATACTTCAACAGAAATGTATCAACACCCAATTAAATACTCCAACAAACATGTATCAACACCCCATTAAATATTCCACAGACATCTACATGAATTAACGCCCATTTAGCCACTTCAACAAACAGCTTATCGAGATATATTTAACCACTTTAACAAGGAGTTAATGACACCCATTTAACTACTTCTAAAAGTATGTATTTGAACCGCAAGGTATCCTATAGTAGCCATTGTTGACAGGGATAAATTTGCCATTTTAAATCAATACCGACAGTGTAATTTATTATGCATAACTTTTTAATTCAGAAGATTTGGCTTACTGCGAAACTATGTGTATGTATTTTTATGCCTGTGCTATGAATGAGGTTGCAATTAATGTGTCAGTGATGGATTTTTTGGACCAAGTTCAACAGCCTTGATTCACCAGTCGTTCCATTGTTTCGTTGGTTTGTGTGACAGAAGGTTTGGATAAGGACATTCCCGTATCTGATTCCTGAATTATTCAACGCGCAGCCTCATAAGATGAATGACTATATTTTAGTGAATACTTTGATGAATTGACCTTTAGAGGCTTTCTTAAGAGTCTCGATAGATAAGGATTAGAATTCGCAACGCTGAATTTACCCCAAAAGGCTACCATATAGACAACGCATTCAGGTGTACCTTATATTATCGCCTTTTTGGAGGGGAAGGTAATCGGCGCTTCACCTCTTATTAGCTATCATCCTTCCGGGCTATCCACATATTTACACTGATGAGGTGGACATGAGGAAAGTAGAATTTAGAAGAGATGTACCAACATTTGCGTGGAAGGAGGGTGTGATACATTTTAGAGCAAGCCAGTCCAACATGCGGACCATGGTCCATTTGCGGCCCCCGAGTACATTCAGTGCGGCCCGCTAGCTCAAATTGAAATACTTGTAATTGCAGAAATAATAAACAAATCAGGTTTTTGGAACTGACGTTAAGGATCGCTAACTGCAATGTAGTTTTCATAGTCGTAAGTATATGTATGAATGGATGGGTGTATGGGGTGTGTGTGAGTATAGGTAAGTACAGGTATATACTATATTTGGACGTTAGGTATTAGAAGCCTCATGTATCATGTATGGCTCCCGGCCACATAGAAGGAATTCAAGGAATTATATCTATTCAATTTATATTCAATCTTAGAATAAATAAATGTTCATAAATTAGAAAAATAATGTGAAGTGAATTAAGAATATAAGATTGAATATAAATCGAATAGAATTCAAATTATTCAATTTATATTCAATCTTATATTCTTACTTCCCTTCACATTATTTTTCTAATTTATGAACATTTATTTATTCTAACCTAAATTAAATCTGTCTTTTTGCTGCCTTAACTCACACTTGACTTAAATTCATAAGCTTATAGTATATGTAATTTAATGTGTTATTTATATATGTGACGTATATTTTAAAATGTTCTTGAGTTTTTTTATATTATAATGGAAATCTAGTGAAGTTCTCAAAATTGTCAATTCATTCCAAATTTATGTTACTTATTCCGGTGTGTTTTATATCTTATATATTAGATGATCTTTGGACTTTATATTAAACTCCAATTTTCAAATTCTTTTTCCACAATGAATTCTATCATAACATTTATACAATGAATAGATAAGCGACTTTGGTTCGATTTCAGGTATCGAAGGTATTTACTATTTGTACACGGTTTAGTTTTGCTAGCCAATTAGTAAATATCTGATAGTTATGGGGGCATGGGCTTAGTGTATAGTATTAAGGGTAATTTTAAAGCTAGGTTAGTTTGTAAGTCTTGTGTTGATATAGGCAAAATAGTATAAGTGTTTTTAGAAAGTTTAGCCTAAACGCACCAAATTATACAAATCTGATGGTAGGCCTAAATTCCAAAGGGGAAAATATACAGTTGTAAGTATTTTTAGAGGTCAGAAAACATCACGAATGTTGTATTCAAATATTCAAGTCGTCGCCAAACCCATTATGGTTTCTTGTCTTCTGGTAATTTTTCTTGCATTGTCCTAGGTAATGGCCACATTGCACGCCAAAACTAATAATGTGTAAGGTAGGATGGCGAGATGAATATTTCTAAAGAGGAAGAAAATTAGCTCGGACAAGTTCTATTACCACTCGCGTTGACAAATTAATTTTAGTTTTTTTTTTCAAACCTTTTATTTTTTTATTAGGAGCACATCTTACTCTGAAGGTAGGCGCACACTCTAGTCTAACGTATTGGGTCTGCTCGGAAAGTACTCCTTCTATTTTCCAAGATTTTTATAGAAAATTATCTAGTTAGAAGTATCTTACAAAGATTTAAATTTCAGAGATTTTTAAATAGACTGCATTGATTTAAATTTAAATAAATAAATTCATTAATAAATCTTATTTTAGAGTTTTGAACAATTATTATATTCATTCGTTGTGAGATAGCGTACACCTACCTTTAAATGGTAATGATGACTGGTAGAATCTAATGGAAATGTTATCAAATTTGAGGAATGTCAGAGTCCATTTAGGAAGAAAAGAACCTCAATACATCCTGTGGTGCAAGAGCAGGGGGGGGGGGGTACATGGGTAAAGTGTACCCCCACAAATTTCGATTGATGGATGGATACTGTGAGTTTCACCCACCGAATTATAATATAAAGTTGCTAGGTACTTAAAGGCAGTAGAGTAGGTCGGATTGTGAAGTAGGGTGGGGGGAGGGGGAGTTTCAAGGGGAGTTTAGAGAGAGGGCCCACCAACTGCCACCGGCAATATTTTTTTACCATTTTATACACCTAGAAGCCTTTTCGGAAGATGTTTTAGATTGGTATTTGTTAACTTGATCATTTATGTTTATACTATTATAAACATGATAATATAACAAAATAACAAATAAGCCTTACATTAAAGTTGGATTAACCTTCACATAGGCCTACTGTCACAAAAATCACCGATTATCTATAACAGGTAAATGTCTAGCCACTATGTTACTACTCCTCGATGGAACCATGTGTGAAGCTGAGAGATTTATAGCCTGCCACAATCTTCAGGACTTAGGCCACTTCATAGACTGCAAGACCAGCAGTTACTACTACTAGGGAGGATCAACACAAGGATGTGTGACACTTGATATTTTCTCTGCCCACAATGTTTAACTGGTCATACCCCCATAACCTCCCCCCCAAATGTTCTCTTCGGATCAGCGTAGATCTCGTTACATTCCCAAACTAAGGTAATGAGGGCTCGAGCCCCCTCAACCCTCCCCCCTTTATGAATACGCTACTGCAGTTAAAAGGTGAGAATTTAGTACAATTTGTATATTAACTATGATGAAATGCCTCCAATAATAATGAAAACCTCTTCTAAATAGCTTAAAAATAACTATAAATGTTCAAAACTATGCTTTCTTACAATGCGTCAACAAACACCCATTTAGTTTCAGCAACATTTTCATACTTGTTTTCTCCCAAATCAAAAATGTTCCTTTGCCTCCAAGTACACCGGCCGGATTCCAACCCGGGAATTTCCAGATAATCCAGACTAGACGAAACCGAAACCTTGGTCCTCGTAACAAACTTTGAGGATCTTTTTTTTTCCTTACACTTTTTTATGCCATTACTTTTTTTTAACACCGCGTCATAGGGGCCCGTTCGGGTTATACGCTTATGTACTAATTATGATAATAGTTTTAGGGATTAGGCAGGTTATATTTATAGGAAGTGTACCCACATTTGTGTGAAGGTAGAGTGGAACGCCATATTGGAAATAACCCTCTCAGTACACCCGACTGAGATTCGAAATTTGATCTCTCTGTCATCGGCAGTCTAGTCCACTGCGAGAGTAGCGCCTTTTGACCATGCGACCACCGAGGTGAGTCTTTGCCATTACTGTCAGCTGCTTGAACTATCCACTTTGGGAACAAGATAATGATGATACATTGTGATAAAATGCATCAACATATGATTTAAATATTGAAAATCACAGTGGAAGAGTGAGGGACAATCTAGTTGGAAGTCGGGCGTGTTATTTAATAAACTTGATACTTCTAGGCTGCTCATGCCTAACCATTGTGGCCAACATTTCAATATGACTCTTTGTTAATCGTTCACCCTAAATTCCTAAAAATTAAATTATTACTAATACAATAATTCATTAAAAAAGATGAACACGTATTTTTACAAAGCACTTATGAATGAAATCAACCCCAAGCAAACTACTATTAGAGTATAGAGCCTACTTGTTTAAAATTAGTAGATAAAACTTATTATTGTTATTAGCACCGCGTCTTACTACCCGTTTGGATTATACGCACTAGGTATAACTGAACAAATACACACATTTAGGCGTGTGGAATCATATAAATTAATACTAAACAATTAATCAATTCTAAAGGATTCGGAAACAACTTAAACTACGAACAGTAACACTTTTACCCTTAATGACGACAAAGAGTCTATATTATTTGTTATATAGGGTAAATGAGCAAAATAAACTTCTATATAAACTTCCTAAAGCTATGCTATTGACTAATTATAATTAATATAGCTTGTTTATTCCGTAACTCAACTTTTACCTATCAATTTTAAATTAGATGATTTAGGTGTGAAAAGTAAAAATGAATGAATTCTTACAAGAATTAGTGGGCACACATACTAAATATAATTTTGTCTAATCTAGCTTTTCGATGATAAGGAGGTGAGGGTTTAACTCTATGCTGGTTGAATTAAGGACAATATTTTGTAAATGGTTACCCCTTTACCACCACCTAAAGGCCTAAATTTCCTCTAAGTTCTACTTTAGTCATCCATACTCAATTAGTATAATTATTATAGGCATATCCGTCGAACGAGTAGTAAGACGTGGATCAAATTACAATATTAATAACAACTGTACTAGTGTACTGAATATATTTATTTAGTACCACATCTTACTATCCGATTGGGTTACACGCTTATGTACTAATTGCGCTCATGGTTTTAGGGACGAGGAGGGTTATATTTAAATTAAGTGTAACCACATTAGCGTGGAGGGAGAGTGTAGAACTATTTAGGAAAAACCAACCTCAGTACACCCGACCAAGATTCGAACCTGGATCTCCCCATCATCGGCATGCGAGAGTGATGGCTTAGACCATGTGGCCACCGAAGCGGGTAAAATGATGTATGTTAGGTTATTTGTTTTGTTTGTTTTTTCCACTACCTCTTACTATCCGTTCAGGCTAAGAACATATACTTAAGTTACATTAACATGGTAGGGATGAGGAACTAAATAAATTTACCATCATTTGAGTGTAGGGGCGAATGGGAAACAACTAAGGAAAAATTATCCTCAGTACATTTAACCAGAATTCGAGCTCCAACCACCCAGCCACCGACAAACCAGAATTTAATGAGATTTACATTTCGACCTCATAATGTTATGTTATCAAATTATAATGTCAGATTAACGCCTTTTGCTTCAAATGACGTCAAGCCACAAAGAAAAACTGTGGCATTAGACGTAGAAACATTTGCAATCTATCAAATGTAATCAAATATTTAAGTAGGATACGTATATATATTATATATATATATATATATATCCCGTTCAAACATGGGTGCCCAAGTTGCGCCATCAGAATTTTTTGTGGGTCATTTTTCTGGCAAACAATTGTTTAATAAAAAACTTTTATATTGTCATATCTATTTTTTCATACTTAGAATAACTCTGAGACATTTTAGTGCTTCATGCTATAACAACACACAATTAGCTTAGAGTGGTCAAGTTATTTCATATTTTTTTTACTGAACAAGGCTTAGTTGGTAGCACTGAGTAGTGGAAAGGTATAAACCCTGCCAATACATAGACATCTGTTACCTTTGATTTTTAAAGGATTGACACACCAAGTAAACAGAGAAAAAACTTCTTATAAAATATTATAAATAGTACCAAAATCCCTGTGCTTAAAGAATTTATTTTCTGATCATATTGTAGACTATTTTTTTTCAACCTAGGGTATTCAAATGTTTTCTCTTTCCTCCGCATAAGATAGCTGTTTTTCTGTCACTACTCTAAAACAATTTAGTTTGTAAGGTTTTATGACTACTTACGTAACTCATGTAAATAACGGAAATAATCATATAATATTAGTTTTTACACATTTAGTTAGTTTTTTCAACATCCAATTATTGATCTATTGATCTTTTTTGATGTCCTCAACTTTTATGTTCAATTCTTTCATTCACTCTGAATGTTTGAGTTTTTTTTATGAATGTAAAACTCTATTGCTATACAACAGGTTAAGGTAAAATATTTGTTTTATTTATATGACATTCAAAGTTTTTCAAAACAAATGTTTTTACAATATTATAGTTAGGTGACCTGGTGGTCTAGGGATAAGGTGTCAAACTTAAGTGCTGGGGTCCGGGGTTCAATCCTCGGTCCCGGCACAGATTTATCTGATTACCAAACCCTTCCTTCACCTCTGACAAGACCTGTATTAATCATAACTTGTGAATGTGAGGAATACCAGGCCTTCACCGTGGTTCGGATTCCACGTTAAACTGTAGGTCCTCCATTTCATCTCACAACCACCCTACCATTACACATTAGCTTAAGTGCGTACAGCCCGAACGGGTAGTAAGATGTGGTGCTAATAATAATAATAATAATAATAATAATAATAATAATAATAATAATAATAATAATAATAATAATATAGTTATTTTCATTCACAACGTGTAAGTAATATAAAGGTTGGTTAGTTGGATTTTGGGGGAGGGTGGGTGGAGAAAAAAAATGTGTGGGGGGGGGGGCGGGATTTGCGCCATTGGGCTTGAGAATGATGAGTACCCCCGCGTTCAAACTCCAAGCATTTTGTATTAGTTAAAATACGGATCTGTCTGTTTAATTTGAATAAGCTTACAAACTGTAAGGAAAAAATCAGTGTCTGTGTAATCACCGTGGTTTTACGACAGATAGCGATTTCTTTCATTTTTCCCATCAAGGAAGAGAGTCAAATAGATAGATGCGCTTATTTTAACCGAGGCAGTTTAATGACGATCTTCACGTGATTTGGACATTTCAAGGCTGTTTCGAGAATTATCACAACTACGGTTGTTTCCCTTAATATGTTTTTTTTTTTTTCAAATTTATGTATTTTTTGTTTGTTTTTATTCCGTTTATCCTCCATCCTTACCCCACGCTCTACTCTTCTGAAATATTCGTAATATTTTACACCAAGTGGGCAAGGAACTTAGGAAGGAAGAATTTAGAGAAATTTGTGTTAAAAGGGAGTGGGAAATTATTTAGGAAAAATCAATTCAGGACACCCGGCCAGGATTCAAACCTAGACATCTTCACCATTGGCAAACCAGATAAAATGGGACTCACGCCTAGCTAGCAGTCAGCTTCGTTGGCCTTTGTGAGGAGATTTGAAATAACTCGTTAATGTAAAGCGTGTTTATTGATGTATTGGAATGTTTCACGACACAACATTATAATTTGTATACAACCATCGGAACAATCTTCTAAAATATATGTTTATCCCCTGGAAAATAAACTATGTTGATAATCAGCTGTTTTAAAGCGTTGCAATGCATCATAGGTCAACTTAAAGTGTGTGAATTAATGCGCAGATTCTGCTTTCTATTTTTCGGCGAGAGTGTGAATCAAGCTTAAGTCTCGTCTTCTCTAGTTTGCCAATGGCGTGAAGGTCAGGGTTAGAAGCCTGGACAAGTGTACTGGCCTGAGGTGCTATTTCTTAAATGGTTTAAAATTGAATACAATGTATCTAATTGTTCAAGTAAAATACTCGTCTAAAAGTCACCTGAAACGCTGCGATCGAATAAACTAACTCTTCTAGAATCCCCCTGGAGAGCTGCGATGAAATTGTTAACATAGTGTGTGACACTGAACTGGATGCAGGTATCCTTGCGCCACGCATCTCTGGATACAGCCAGGACTCCTTTTCCTCGCCACAGAGACAGGGAACAAGCCTGGAATAGGAAACAAAACACCTCTTTTAGATACCAGGGCATCAGAAGTCCTAGGAGGTGCAAGAGTGGAGAAAAAACACTTGGATCAATGTTAGGTAATCAAACTTGAACAGGTTTTTTTCTCTATATATAACATGACCATCTTAAAAAAAGTTACCAAATTATTGAATTTGCAAGAAGGCTTATCAGGAACTTGGAATTTAGATATAAAAATGAACAAAATCGAGAATATAGTCCACTTAAGTTTTGTACTTGACTCAAACTAAAAATAATATATTACATATTAGTTCATACAGTACCTACGGTTTAGGAAATGTATAAAGTAATACATATTTTAATTTATTCATTTAATGTTAGTAAGATAATATAGAACTTACTTTTATTTGGGTCTAATATTGAATTAAAATAAAATGTATTCTTATTTTTTCGGCTATTCATGCGAATTTTTTTTTATTAAAACTATTCAAATTTAAAAAAATAAACTTGATGACTTGAGGTTTTTGTGTTTTTCGCAGTTTTCAAAATAAACGAATTTGTTAACATGAGTAGTTGAAGAGTTAAGACTGTAAATCAGGGTGGGTGTTTTTTCGACAGCAACAAAATGTTGACCAACAACGAACCATTGGTAAAACTTATCTACAATCGAAGTACATTCAGAAAAAGACTAATTGCTCACACTAACGTCATCACCAGTAGTAGGTGCCAAATCTTAAATTTAATATAATACTTCACTCCTTTGTCTCACAAATTCGTGTTTTGATCAAAACTGTAACTATATTCTGAGATAATCGAGGATTATTTTAGTGGGTTAGAAGCTTCACAACTGCCATTATCGTAAGATGAGTAATACCGCAGTGTGAGGACATTTCCTCCCAGGTAGGTGGCGCCCTTAAGGCGTGAATTGAGTACATATTGGCGTGTGAAAGTTGTATATTAATTTGTTCATGCATCGAATTAGCAAGTTATTGAAGGGGTAGCTCAGTGTTTATCGCATGCTAAGTCAAAGGTCTCGAGAACGATTCCCGTGTTCGCCCACTTTTTTCTCTCTATTAGCGTTACAAAACATAAATGGATACTATACCTACAAAATAATACATTAAAATACTATCTAAATATGTTAGTAACAACACAACTCAGAATTACACTTACAACACATACATAAAAGTAATGGAGTTAAGACCTTCTGAACAGAAAATAACACCAAACACCAACAACGCACACATATATTTTGCATTATTATATATTATATTTATAGGAGATAGGGAGGCACTAAAATAGTTTATTAACCAAAAATTTTGAGAATATAAAAATCGAAAAAAAAGCACACACTTAAATCTCGAATTAAAATTTGAAAGCCTCGACTTGAAATCATAATTTTATACAATCGGTAGAGTCAGCTACAAGGGCGCCCATGTGGTGGGTTTTCCAAATGGGGGGCGGATTGGAGCCCATCTTCCTTGGGTGTGGTACCCAGCCCCCTTACCCCTTCCACGAGAGAAAATTTCATGAATTTAATCTTGTGGGAGAGAATTTCAGAGCATTTGAACATATTTCTGAGCTATGTCATGAGCCAATTTTCTCGACAAAATTTGTAACCAGCTTTACTTCCCATCTAGGCTATTAATGAGCCTCATTTAAAATCCAAAATACGAATGCATCGCATTTTCAATTTAAGGTAAGAAAATCCTTGACAAATGTGTGAAACATAAATTAATAATCATTGATCCTAATCTCAAAGGTGAATGATTCCGCCTAAGTTCTGTTAGCAAATTAAAATTCGAATATCCAGGAAACTTTTTAGTAAGTCTCATTAATCACCAGAGTCAGCCATGGATCTGAAACAAAAAGCAAAGCAGGGGTGTAAAATGATGGCGCTTAAATAGGAGGAAAGCATCTAAAACTTAGTGCAGGATTAAACATGCACTTATTTTAATTAAAACGTTTACAAGAAAGTTACTAACGACTTAAATATAAGGATAGGTTTGTGAAAAAATTATCGATACTTCACTAATATAAATACCAGTATATTCTTAATAAATTTTTTCCCCGATACTTATGAGAACGAATATCTTAGCTTAGTAGTGTTTGAATGCTATTGAAAGAAACAAACATTTATGTATAATTTATTTATTGTAGCAGTATTGTACAGTGGCTGAATGGTCTAAAGAGTCAGTCTCGCGTTAGACTGTCCTGCTTATGGCGGGAATATAGGGGTTCGATTCTAGGTCGGGTTTACTAAGGGAGGTTTTTCCTAAATGGTTTTCCACTCTCCTTCCAAGCAATTGCGGGTAGAGTATCTTTAAAATTCTTCTTACCTCATTCCTGTCCTATTAGAATAAGTACAATATTTTTCTATAACCTGGGCAGGTATAAAGACGCGAGAAAAAAAAGTTCCTGTCACTCCGTTTTGAAATGAGCTAGACACACAATTAGGCCCCATATTCCAATTTTGTGTTAAAATCGTTTTTAGTGCTGTAATTTTATAAATTATAATGCAAAAGTTTAATAATTAGTTGTTTATAGATAATTCGCAAACAGTTCCATGCTTATTTTTTCTATACCATTGTTTACAGTTAGCGATTATTTTATTTAGATTTCATATTCATATCGAAATAGTAAGGATGAGTAGGGTATCTTAGAGAAAGATTACCCGCATTAGCAAGGAGATACGATGGTAAAATTCCAGTAATCTCTTGTGGAAACATCACTCATCCCCAAGACATCCAGCTGAGATTTGAACTTTAAAATTCCACGTAACCAACAATCCAGTAATATTACGAGCCTAACGTCTCAGCCAGTGGACACGATCAAAAAGGCGTAGACCTAAGTCTGGTTTAGTTTGGTTTGCCGGTGAAGGAGATTCGAATCCTGGCAAGGTGTACTGAGGGCTTTTTCCTAAATTATTTACAACTCCCCCTCCAATCAAGTGCTTACAAATTTCTAGTAATAAATCCATGCATAAAACCATTGTACAGATATTTTTTTTAAATAAAAAATCCTCACACAACTCGGATTTTTAAATAAATTGAATATAAATGTAATTATATATTTTTAAATTAGACAAAATACAATATTGAGGGATTCCATTTGCTATGAAATTAAATCTTAAAATTGCATCACATTAATTAAAATCTTAATTTATAAAAATTAAGGATTTTGAGTATTCAAATTTTTCAAATTAAAAAAAAGATCTTTGAGTGGAGTTTGAGCAGCTTCTTATTTTAGAATTTTCCAATACTTGCACACCCCTAGTAAATATGTTATTTTTTAAGGCTTAGAAGGTTTTAGCGATGCGGCTATATGTCATGCCGGTTACATTGCACAGGTGGTGTCGGCAGGAGTGTTAAAGAGCTGGTGGTTCAAATTTAGTCCAATAATGGCTAAAATAATGCCATCTTCAACATAATAACAAATCTGGCAAGGTGGGCCCATTTTGCTACAAAACAAGTGACGGGTTGTTTTGCGTTGAGTCAGTTACTCAAGTCACGTAGGCCGAGTGCACAAAACGGATGATTGATATTTCTCATTAAGGGCACCGTCGCTGCGTCAGAATGCTACTTTTCATGTCTTCCAAACAACCTGTTCTTAAAATTTAAACAAAGGTGAATTTACAAAGCAAGACACGATTGCAAGAACCTTGGCTCTAAGTCAAATATGTCATGGAGCAAACACTTAAGAGTTTAAATAAATCATGTTTATTTGCACCGCGTCTTACTACCCGTCTGAGCTATCCGTGTATCTACACTAATGGGATAGGGCTGAGGAAGGAAGAATTAAGAGGACGTGTACCTCATATTGGCGTGGAGAGGGAGTGGGAAAACCATTAAGGAAAAAACCTGTACATCCGCTTGGGATTCGAACCCTGACCGTCCCGTCATTGACAAACCAGACTTGACCTTGGCATTTATTCCACGTGACAAACAAAACGAGGTTTTGATTAACGGTGACCAGGTCCATTTGAGAGCCCCAGTAATAGCTGAGTGGTCTAGGGCGTTAGACTCTCATTGCACCTAAAATTTAGTGAGGAGTTTGAGGTTAATTATTTTTACCAGCACATTTAAAACCATGATTATTAACGGTTTTATACAAGGGGCAGCGATTAGGAAAGTTATTTAAGAAGAAATAGCCTGCTTCGGTGGTCGCATGGCTTAAAGTATCACTCACGAAATAGACTGGGCTACCGATGATAAAGAGATCATGGTTCGAATCCCGGTCGGGTGTACTTAGATTGGGTTTCCCTAAATTGTTTTACACTCTTACCCTACGCAAATGCGGTTACACTTCCTCTAAATGTAACCTTACTTATACCTGACACATTATCGTAATTAGTACATATGCGTATACAGTGGCGGCACGTGATATTTATTTTTTGGTGGGGCCAGGTCAAAACTCGCCGTTAATGATTATTTTCTCACTACGTGTTAACATATTAATTTAAATTCATTTTAAGTTTTCTTATTTCTAAAAATCACTAGAATCACAAAATCACTAAACAAATCTACAAAGAAAAACAATCAAATAATGCAGGTTTTGAATTAAACCTACCAAGTGATGACATTACTTGTATAAGCCAAATAATAAACAATAAAAACAAAATAAGCTCTGTTTTTCTTAACTCATAGTCAACCACAATTTATTGTTTACCAAACCACGCATTAGAAAAGTTATTTTTTTTCTTGCCATCCACCTGCATAGATGTAAAAATCACTAGCCGGATATACTCCTAAACGTTTAATTTCAAGTTTACTTGCATCAATTTTAATGAAAAAATCAAAGTTCTTAATCAATAATATAC
Source organism: Timema cristinae (assembly GCA_039000515.1). Lineage (NCBI taxonomy): Eukaryota > Metazoa > Arthropoda > Insecta > Phasmatodea > Timematidae > Timema > Timema cristinae. The sequence goes on along the minus strand of JBCFYV010000012.1, from coordinate 70,343,619 downwards.
TTTATTCATTTTAATTAATCACTTTCACTCGTGACCTTACTGATTGGGTCCATAGCACATACTAAATACATAATAAACATAATATAAACCATCTTTATTGAATCACGGGCTCACTCAGACTGGCCCCATAAGCTAATGTTTTGCTCGCACTGGAATGACTTTGAGAGATATCTCACACTGGACGACACAGCTTATCTGAGAGGGGCTGGCCCACGTCAACTTCTCCATTTACTCATTGTAGTCTCGGACGCTGGTACAATCTCATGACGATTGGAACGTGTGATGAATCCCCTTGGGACTGTAACACTGTATAACGAGTTGAATAATTCACTGTGTGTAAAGAATGGTGCTCTACTTATTATTATTATTATTATTATTATTATTATTATTATTATTTTTACAAAATGTGTTATAAAATAAAAATAAAGAAAGAACTATTTTTTATATACAAAAATTTTGGTAGGTCCGAGCCCCTGTGAACGCTATGGACCCTGTGTGTATAACCTGAACGATACGCCCCCCGAAGGTGAGACTCGATACGTAGTCCTTACCCCCGCAAAAGAGAGCGGAAAACCACAGCAGTGAAAATTCGCATTGGAGGAACTGCCCTCGGTTGGCCCAGCTGAGATCCGAACTTCAACGTCCCAGTCACTAGCAATCCAGTATATTGCGTGTCTAAAACCTTAGACTGTGTGGCCACAAGTGAGGATGATTTTTTTATTTATATTTTTCCCCCCTTGCATGCTCCACGTCTTACTATCCACTCGAGCAATTCACTTACGTTTTTGTTTATTTTTAGTAAACAAAACATAAGCACGTAGTAAGAAGTGAAGCGCGCCATTCCCGTGATGAGTAAACACAAGGGATTTCTCAATTCCACCCTCTTTTGGAACGCCGTCAGTGAGAGGATTGATGTGTAATCATTTCAGTGCAACATAAATACAAGCGACATTTTAAGGATCCCATTCTTCAAAGGCCGTATTTATAGTCCAGGGAGTCGACCAATCTTCTAGTTCACAAATAACACGCAGTTACCCTCTTCGGCGGCTGCATGGACTAAGGCACTACTCTCTCAGTCGACTAGAATGCCGATGACCGGGAGATCAAGCTTCGAATCTAGGTTGGGTGTACTGAGGGTGGGTTGACTAAAATGGTGTTTCACTGTACCTCCACGTAAATGCGGGCACACTTCCTCAAAATATAACATTGCTAATACCTAATACCATTAACGTAATTAGTGGAAAAGCAAATAACCTGAACGGGTGGTAAGATACGGTGCTAAAAAAAACAACAAAAACAAGCAGTTCGTCTTGAATGGGGATATGGCGGATTTCCGAATCTTGGTATCCAAAATCAGTGGTGTAGTCAGAATATAAAGCTTGGAGAGTGATGTTAAAATACTTAGCAAATATAGCATGGGCATAGGAAGAAAATAATTTGGGGAGGGAGGATTCTACATGGTAAGTTGATGACGTTATGTTAAGACTTACCATGAAACCCTAAGAAATGAGAACATTACTGTTTTATACAATAGTTCTGGAACTTTATTTGCTCAAGAGAAGAGGGAAGTGGTGGAGGGGGTGGAAGTAGCAAAACGTTTTTAGGGACTTTCTACCCTCCTTTCCTCCAGTTAATGTTAGAAACTAGGATATTCTTAGAAGCTATTTATAGTTTTTCTTGTTTGGAAATTTAAAAAAAATTATACTCTTTTAAAAGCTATTTATAATAGTGTACTCTCCAAAAATTTTGAAATTTGAATACTTTTGGAAGATATTTGGAGTAGTCATCTTTTGGCAAATTTTTGAATATGTTTATGCATCTAAAAGTTATTTAAGAAATGCTACCAGAATTTTTAAATACATTTGATTCCCTAGAATCCATTTTAAGTAGTCCTCCCCCAAAAAATTTTGAAATTTAGAATACCCTAGAAAATTAGATGCCTCTGAAAGTTATTCTATGTGGTATTTCACCAGCAATTTTTTAAAATTGGATGCTCTAAAAACTATATGAAATGGACCTCACTTGGGATTTTTTTTTAAATAGATGCCTCTATAAGTTATTGAAAATGATTTTCCCTCCACACATTTTTAAAAATTGAATACATTTAGAAGCTATTTGGAGTGGTCCTCACTTTGAATAAAAAATAATAATATATATGCATATAGAAGCTATTTGGAGTGGCCCCTACGGATATTTTTTTAATCGGATGCCTCTAGAAACAATCTAGAGTGATATTCACCGGGAAATGCTTTAAAAATTAAATGCCTCTTAGAAGATATTTTGAGTTGTCCTTCCCTGGAAAACTTTTGAAAATTGTATGCCTCTATTTAAAGTTTGATACAAGGACATCTTTAAGCTTCATATTAAAAAACTTTGAAAAATTTCAGGGGCATTGGGGTTTGAACCCCACAACCCCCTCTCACTACGTCCTTGAAAGAGGTGGGGGTGTAAGCATGGGGTAGTAAAATGTGAGTTTGGGAGACAAAGCCTTGTCAGCTCAAAGAGGAGTTAAGGAAGGATCTTACTCCGTATTTCAGTTGAACATTGGAAAGATTTGAGAAGTTATCTATGTTTTATTGTTCATTTTAAGGGTATCTGACCGTTTCATTTACCAAGGTTTTTGACGTATTTTAGCAAATGTGAAGGCAATGTGGCCATGGCCAAAGCTCTTTTCATATCCCCTGAATATTACTATCCGTTCAGACAATATACATTTTAACAGTACTGAGGGACGAGGAAAGTAGAATTTAGAGTCGTGGTAGTCACATTTGCGTGAAGGTAGATTAGGAAAAACTTTTATTAAAAAATAAACTCAGTACACTCAGCCAAGATTCAAACCCTGACCTTCTCATCACAAGTAAGCCAGACCGAGTGATTCTGACGATTGGTCCCATGTGACCGTCGTTACAGACTGCGACTATTTTTATTTTAGATAACGAATCATTGACAGGTGAGTAGACTAATACAAGATCAATACAGAATTTCTGGAAAGATTTGCCAGAATGTAAACTAACAGGTTAAGGCGATGCTTTTGATACTCACACACCCGTGCCTACACTAGTGTCCAAAACCGACATCGTGGTATAGTAGTCAGAGCCCCTGGCTGCTGAACTAGACGTCCCGGGTTCGATTTCCGGTTGGTACTGGGGGATGTTTCTCGAAAGGGACATAATTCCCATGATCACCAGTTTTTGGTTGACTAGGATTAAATTAGGTTAATATCTTAATTAGCTCCACTCCTTCATATTCACTATCATCATACCTTCATCTCATCGGGACATGGAAAGAGTCTCCATGAAAAGAATGTACGGTTAGTATATTTAGTCGTCCCCTGGGCAACGGTATATTAGTACTATCTGAGCTAGAGATATATCCCAGACACGCCATTATTATTACAACAATGGTCTGACATCTTAGCTCAGTTGCTAGTATGTCTGTTTACTGAGGTAGGTGTCCCAGGTTCGATTTCTGGCATGATCAAACTTTTTATCATCGGTGAGCTGTGGGTTTCCCCTATCACAGTAATAAATTAACGGTCAGGGGATGGATTTTGTTTCTGTTCTAGATTTTAAATTTTGTGTCCTGATATAATCAGTCGATTTAGAAAGTGCACGTTAAATACCTCAAATAAATGACAACTAAATATTGCTAGTGTCCAAAATCATTTATGTAAATGAAAATAAATGGTACGGAACTCTGCACGGAATTTCTCACTCTATTATTTAAAAATGATGATAGTTACTCAAAGCTCGTAATATATGTGAAACGAAATAACATATACTAGCAAACCCAAGCATAAATTGCACTATACTTATGAAAAAAAAAATAGTTCCAGTTTTAAATTTTATGATTTTATTTTTAAAGAATTAATGTACTCATTTGTATGTTTGGACCAATAAAAAAGATTATTGGGTCCACAAGGGTCAACTATCTGATTACCAAACCCTTCCTTCACCTCTGACAAGACATCTTGTGAATGTGGGGAATGCCAGGCCTCCACCGTGGTTCGGATTCCACGTTAAACGGTAGGTCCTTCATTTCATCTCACAATCACCCTAACATTACACATTAGCGTAAATGCGTATAACCAGAATGGGTAGTAAGACGCGGTGCTAATAATAATAATAATAACACAAGGGTCAACACTTCGTATTAATATTTCTACTTCCGATTTGAATTTTTGACATTTTATTAGGTGTTGCAAATCTTCATGCCACTGCATTGCTATTAAATTCCTGATTTATAAATTTTGACCAATAAAAAAATGTAAATATTGACTATTGAGTCTAAAATGGATATAGATCATTGTTGTACAAACATTTCTCCTAAGAGGTTTAAGGAAAAACAACACAAACTTTTAGAGACTTACTTATATTTAATTACTCTATGGCATTGGAGAATTATTGCGTTAAAATATAAGTAGTATGTCTTTACAACCAAAGTCCACAAAATTGTTTTAATATATTTGCGAATATCTCAGAAACTGTTAGTTTTATAAAAATATATTTTAAATAAAAGTGTTTTATTTTTAATAGTACCACAATTTTGCAATGATAAGCTATTTAGTAGTTCAAATAGTTGCGGAGATACAGAAATTTTCGCCCTAGTAACGTACCCTAAAAGTCATTTTCATAGGAAAATGAAAATATCCATTTTATTTGTGATCGTAATCAACGCCTAAATATCAATTTTAATTAAAATCGTTAGAGCCGAGTTTGATAAAATCGATTTTTTCCTTTTTCGCTTTTTATTAATCTAATTTTAATTTTAGGGTTAAACAGACGCACAGACAGACGGCATTGCAAAAAAAAAAAAGACACTTTTTAGGGTTTGGGGGGTCATGAGACGTTTACATCCATCAACATTTCGGGTTATATATTTTTTTACGGTCGCAATACTTTAAACTTTAGTGTTCGAAAAGTTAAAATAAATGTATATTTGCGTATAGCTTGAAAGTTGTTGGTTTTATATTATTATTAGCACCGCGTCTTACTACCCATTCGGGTTATACGCACTTACGCTAATGTGAAATGGTAGGGTGATTGTGAGATGAAATGGAGGACCTACAGTTTAACGTGGAATCTGAACCACAGTGGAGGCCTGGCATTCCCCACATTCACAAGATGTTGGGTTTTATAAAAGTATGTTTCAAATAAAAGATTTGTATTATAAATAGCCCTACATGTTTGCGATGATAAGTAATTTCATATCTCAAACAGTTACCGAGATATGATAAAAAAAAAAGTATTTACACATCAGACCGGAACCCTTAAAGTCATTTTTCCAAACTATTGAGAGAATCCATTTTGTTTAGAATATTTATAAATGTTGTGAAATGAAATTTAATCAAAATCGATAGAGGCTATTATGAGAAGATCTACTTTTTCTCTTTTTACTCTCTAGTAAACTACCCTTAATTTTAGAGTTAGATATCCTATTCCAAAAAAAGCCCTCGTGGCAACCCTATGAAAACCCTAGATACCAAGTTTTAGCCAATCGGTAAAATAGTTTAGGCTCTAGTTGGAGGTACAGACAGACAGGTGGAAATTCGAAAACAACATTTCGGATTCGGGGGGTCATGAAACGTCGAGATTCATCAAAATCTCAAATTCGATTTTTTTTTTTACGATCACAGCACCTGTAAGATAGCGAGAAAGTAAAAAGATAATACATGGATGACAACATAAAACGAGATTATGGTTTCACATATTTAAAAACATATACTTCATCTATAAACTATGTGTAACCAAGTGGTTTGTGTTTAGTGTAGAGCCGCTTATATGGTTTTACTTGCGAAACGTAACTGGACATCCATACAACCACACACAAGCACTCAAGCTAAACACGTCTTCTTTGCGTGGCGTCCTTGTGATAAGGCCCATTTTGTTTCTTGTTACTACAGCCTTGAGGTAGAAGAAAATCTAAATATATCAATCCCTGTATCAAACTCGGTCAGAAGAGCGTCTGTCTGTTGAGCTGCGAGACCCAGGTCTGAGACATGTGTCATTGGTTTTTTGTTATTTTCTTCACCACATCTTACTATCCTTCTGAACTAGCTGCATTCAACTATCCAATTGGGGTAGGGATGAGTAAAGTAGGTTTTAGAGGTCATCTACAGTACACCACCTGTATTTGCGTAGAGGGAGAGTGGGAAATAATGTAGTAAAACCCAACCTAGGTCCACCAGAATGGGTTTTAAACCTTGAACTACCTGTCAACAGCAAACACGACATGACGAGCCTTACATTTAGTCCGCTTATCTACCGATTTAATTAGTGAAATTGAGGGTTCTTTTACATTGAAGAATTGACGACTGAGAGACAGGGTGTAGTATTTGCTCTAGAATTGAGTTGATTTGTGTGTCGTGTTTTAAAATATCAGTTGGTTCTGAAATTAAAGGTTAAGTACCGCTTAAAAAATATATATATATATATATATATGTGTGTGTGTGTGTGTGTAACTGATGAATTCCAAGATTAAGGCATCCATCTTCAAGGGCGTTGACAACTCATTTTTCTAAAAGGAGGGGGGCGGGGGTTGAGGTCCACAAGAAAGTTGACGTAATTCATGAATTTGTTTTACATAACACTATATATGGTTCAGGGGAGGGGTGTAGTGTGTGTATTTCTCAAGTATAATATTACAGTTAATAATAAAATATATTTGAGTCCTTTTCTCAGACCCACTAGCTCATTTCATTCTGACAAACACCCTTTGTTCTCATATACTATTTGGGTGTACCCACTATCTGGTATCACAAGCAATCTTTTATTTTTAAATGTTGATAGAACTACTGTTACAACAGGAGGTTATAAATAATGTTTCTTGTAGATAAATATTAAAATAATATTTAATTAATTAGTATTTGGCTTGTGGCTTCCCTTATAGAATGAATAGTAAAACTGAAAAGACATCCTATCTTAATCAATTTGTTTATAAGTATGTGTGTTATTCATCATTTCCCATACCCCAGCTCTATACGGCCATGTAAGTCTAGTTTGGTCTTGTTTACTAATAGGAGATAGGAATTAGAATCACGGTGAGATGTACTAGGGGATGACTTTTTTTTCTGAATTGTTTCTACCTCCTCTTTCACTCTGACTCGGGTACATTTGCCCTAAAATCCCACGTTCCTTAATTATTGCACCAACAATGTAAATGTTAGGATAGCCTGAACAGATAGTAAGATGTTGTGCAAAATAAATAAAAAATACAATACTTCTTCAATTTTGAACGTAAACACTTATGATTATATATAACAACTAGCAGTCCCACACGGTGTTGTCCGTTACCCACTGTGGTATAATAATTATATAAATCCTCTTTATTCTCTACCCCGTGGGAATTTAAAAAAATCTGGCCTTATTCCTTGTCTACATCATAAAGGGAACCTCTGTGCAAAATTTCAGCTTTCTAGGTCCAAGGGTTTGGGCTGGGCGTCGATGAGTCAGTCAGTGAGTCAGAACTTTTATTTATATATATATTACAGGAAAATTGATTCTCCAGTAAGAGTCGACTCGGCCTAGGTAAAGTCGACTCTTACTGCTATTTTTAGTAAAAGTTGATTAAAAGCGAAAAGTGATGAACTTCGATCAACATTTACTAGTCAGAGTTGACTGTACCTAGGAAAAGTATGCTCTTACTACCTTGATTTATTAAAAGTTGACTAACCTAACCTAACCTAACCTAACCTAACCTAAAACACACTGAAACTAATTAATCAAACGCACACTGAATCCTTGGTCACTGTTGAAAACTACAACAAATGGACGAGTGATCAAAGAAAACAACAGTAAACAAATAGAGCTGGGATATTCAAAACAGTTGCATGTGGAGAGCAACAGCGCGGAATCAACTTTTACTAAACCACTGCCGGCATAGTTAACTCTTCCTAGGAAAAGTTGATCTGTTTATTCTCTGTTTATTCTCAATCAACTTTTACTTATACTTTTAGTAAGAGTCGACTTTACCTAGGCCGAGTCAACTCTTCCTAACAATCTACTTTTCCTGTAACACACACACACACACACACACACACACACACACACACACACATATATATATATATATATATATATATATATATATAATTGTGTCATGTCTTCGAAATTGCACATGTTCCACGTCTTACTTCCCGTTTGGTCTATCCACACATTTACACTAGTTGTGCATAATCGAGGAAGGTTAAATGCAGAGAAAATGTACTTACATTTTCGTGGTGAGAGATTGAGAAACAATGTATGGAAAACACCTTATACAGTGGAACCTTGTTAACCCAACCTAACTGGGACTGGGTGTCATCTGGACTAACGAAAATCCGGATAATCCGGAAAGTATTAGCTCCGAACAAGTTGCAGAATATTGAATGGTACTAAATACAGTACTGTAACACTATTTGCAGTACAGTGTTAGTTCAGTACATTACTATACTAACCCCACAACAGTATCGTAATTAACTAATGTATTTGAAAGAAGTATTTAAAAATAATGTATCAATTATTCATCCCATAGAAATTTGTTACGAAAAAAAGATATTGATGGGAAATTTCACTCCGTATAAACAAGAAATCCGGACCAATGAGCCGGATAAACGAGGTTTCACCGTACCTTCCAGGAAAATTGCCCCTATCTGCCACCAATAAATCAGACTATACGAGCCTTATATTTATTCCGCAGGTCCACAGATGATGGTAAAATGTGCATAAATATTTTATGTATAAAAAAAGAATGTTTTGATAAAATGACTTTTGTACAGAAGAAAAGACTGGAAATTCGCAGTGAAAAACCAATCTGTAGAAAGATACCGCTAGTGCGACCCTGGTTAGGATTTGAACTAAGTTCCCTGACCTAGGTCTGAGCGTGTTGGTCTATCCATCCCGCTGGCACCGAAATAATTATACCGATACCACAGCTAACGGTCGCCAGGGGCGGTGTGGAAGGAACACAAGAAGCTGTTACAACAATACCTGTCCTTTCCATGGCGATAACAATGACACCTCGCAACAAACACTTCTTGACAACAGGAGCAATTAGTAAAGACTTCTACTGACGCACAAATATACGCTCGTTCCTTTATCCGAGAAGGTAGAGAGACTACAGCCCCAGTGGCTCCTAGTTTGATCCGTCTGTTTCCTAAAATAACTATTTAGGTTCATTAGTACAAGTAGTAGAGGGCAATTTTCGATATTTATTATACAGGAGCTTTGCTAGGTCATTTTAAGAGGGTTGAAATCTCTTAAGTTCAATACAAGACCTCATATCAATGTAAGAACCCACAATTTTAATTTAAAGCCCTCTCCTCCACAGCTTCCAATCTCAATCTAAGCCCTCTAACCTCAATGAAAGAACCACATCCTCAAATTAGGATCCCCAATCTCAACCCAAGCCCCTCTTTCAAAGTCTCAATTTAAGCAAGTATCTTTCTCATCTCAATTTAAGGCAATCCTATTTCAATGTTAGCAGCCCGTAATCTAAATTTAAGCGCCCCATTATAAATTTAAGCACCCTCTTTTCCCAATCTCAATTTAAGAGTCCGTCATCAAAATTTAAACAAACTTCCCCTTAGCCAATCTCCGTTTATCCCCATGCAATTCCAATTTGAGCATCCTCCAAATCTCACTGTAAGCACCCTTAGCTCAAGTTAAGCACACTGTAACCTCAATTTTAGCATCCTCAATCTTAATTTAAGCACCCCCTACTAAGTTTAGGCTTATTCCATCTCGATTTAAGCAGCCCCCCTCCCAATACCAAATTAAGCAACCCTCCCCCCCCTTTCCCCTTAGATAATGTTTAGGTTAGGTGTATACTACTATATTTAAAATATTTTAAAATGCGTAGTTTTAAAAACCAGGCAAATCTTAGTTGGCTTGAAGAAACTCAGGCACTTTGGATAAAATTGGATAAAATCAAGGTCGACTCGCATCGGTGGACGCGTGGACTGAACGCCAAGTTAGTATGGTTTGGTTTGCCACTGATGAGAAAATAGGGGGGAGAGATTTTTTTATTTTTTTATGCCACGTATTACTACCCGTTCAGGTTCATACGCTTATGAAATAATTACGCTAGTGGTTTTAAGGATGAGGAAGGCTAGATTTAGAGGAAGTATACCCGCATTTGCGTGGAGGGAAAGGGGAAAATCACTATGGAAAAATTACCTTCCGTACACATGACTGAGACGCTAACCTTGATCTGCCCGTCATCAGCAGTCTAGTCTACTGCGAAAGTAGTACGTTAGATCATGCGGCTACCGAAGAGGGTTAGGTTCATTAGCTCTAGGGCTATCGAAGGCGGGAACATATTACGATTTATTACCAATATTTACCACTTATTATGTATGATATTATATGTAACATCTTATTGGGCCATGTTGCTATTGTTTGTGACATATTTTAATGTTGCACTTTGATTAGATTAAACAGCGTATAACCCGAATGGGTAGTAGGACGCGGTGCTAAATAATATAAAAAAATTAGATTAAAATGTCCCAAAAGGTAGTACTAATTTATAAATAAAAACTCATCATATCTTGTTATATTAAAAATTCTTCTATACATTTTTTTGACATTAATATATTATTTTATGATCATTTTTATGTATTATTCAACATTGTCAATGTTTAAACATTTCCAATGCTGGTCATTTCTTACGTTCATTCAATTTTTTGTTGAATTAAAATCTATTTATTCAATTTCAACATTAATATATTATTTTTTAATTTTTTTTACATATTCTTAAAATATTTCAATGATAGTAAACATTTTTAATTATACTTTAATCTTTTTTTGAAACTTTTTATAAAATTGTAAATGCACCTAGCACTGTTCTGGTTCATTTTTATTTTTATTTCACTAAAATTTACTATTACATCAGTTTCAAGTCTTATTATCTTTGTATTGTAACGCTCCTTAATAAAAAAAAGGGTGACCTGGTGGTCTAGGGGTAAGGCGTCAGACTTCTGTGCTGGCGGCCGGAGTTCAATCCTCGGTCCCGGCACAGATTTATCTAATTACCAAACCCTTCCTTCACCTCTGACAAGACATCTTGTGAATGTGGGGAATACCAGGCCACCACCGTGGTTCGGATTCCACGTTAAACTGTAGGTCCTCCATTTCATCTCACAATCACCCTACCCATTACATATTAGCGTAAGTGCGTATAACCCGAACGGGTAGTAAGACGCGGTGCTAATAATAATAATAATAATAAAAATAATACTTTTTTCTAATTTTTTCTAAACTTCTAATCCAAATCGTTAAATATGTAAACATCGGAACTAATTGTTAAGTAAGTTATAAGTCGTGGCTTAAGTCTATAGCTTGTATGCTCATATAATAGAATTGAAAAGAAATATAGGCCTATGTTAAATATACCTATAAAAATATAGAGATGGGTCGAATAATCTATTATATGAACCTAGATCTAGAATCCAAATTTTATTTTACCTATGAAACCCTACTCTCAAATCTAGATTTTTTTATAACATGGTAAATTTAAGAGGCTTTCTTTACCACATTATGGGTGCACTTCAGCAGAGCAGCTCCCTTTTTTAACGTTCGATGTTTGATTTAATTAAAGTGCAATTTTAAAAGTATTTTAAAACCTATAATGTAAATTACTACAATATTAAACTATAAAGAAAAATACGTTGAAATATATCACCCCGATATTAAAGTAAAGCGATATACTTCTGAGATCAGCTAATATTTTCTTTAAAAAACTCAATTATCGATATTGTTTTTAAATTGAAAACTTCTGTTTACATCTTACAGGCTTTTCTTAACTAAAGGTAAAATACGTGATCAATATTAATTATTTTACTACAAATAATTAACTTTTTCAATAGAAATGTAAAATGGCGCGCTGATGATGAAACGACCGGTTAATTATTAAATTGCTATAGACAATTCAATATAACATTCATACATTCAGTTAAGTGACAAATTAATGAGTGTTCTGAGGTCTGTTTTTATAAAACAAGAGTTTCAATTCAAAATGTGAAAAGTTTTTTTTATATATATTGAGTCTGAAACTTTCTCGAATTCTCGAAACTCGAATATTCTTAAAGGTTCGAGGGACTCTAGGATTTTAAGGTCCCAACCCTAAAACAAATTCACCCATTCCGACCATTGTATTAATAAGAAGAAAATTGTCTCTACTTTACACAAAACAAAACACAAGGACCCTCTTCGGTGATCGAATGATCTAAATCATTGGTATTCAATCTAGGGTGCGTGTACCCCAGGGCTACGTAGAGTTTTAAAATATTTATTATAATATATAGTTTCACAATAAACTTTGAAAATTTAAGGGCAGATTTAGGGTAAACCACAAGAGACCAGTATGTAAGGACATTCGATCTAGGAGCGCCATTTATCTCTCTCTCCCAAATGTAGGCTATAGAATATATACAACCTGCATTTTGCGCCAACAGCTTTAGGGGTATAAAGTTGAAGAAAAACTATACATGGGGGTACGTGAACAAATATGTTTGAATAACACTGATATAAGTTGTCACCCTCGACATAGACTAGACTGCCGATGATAGAGAGATCAGGGCTCGATTCCTTGTCGGGTGTACTGAGGGGTGGTTTTCCGAAATGTTTTTCACAAGTCTCTACAAGTCAATGTGGGTACACTTGAGCTAAATTCAACCTTCTTCACCCCTATCACATTAGCGTAGTTATTAGTAAACACGTGTACAACCCTAACGGGTAGTAATGTGCCGTGATAAAAAAAGATAATACATGGCTACTTAAGTTCTCAATAGTTAATTGATTAAAGGTTTGATTAATATCTACACATTTCACACTTGAATAAAAACTGTAAAAATGGAAATAGTATTCAATGAAATGTGCGTTTCAATAGATGAGCTACATATTTCTAAAAGGGTTCGATTAGAAACTTGCTCTAGTTTCGTGTTGAGCTAGACTGCCGAGGACGGGGAGATTGAGGTTCGAATCTCACCCGGGTGAACTTGGGGTTGGTTTTTCCAAAAAGGTTTTTCCCTCTACCTCCACGCAAATGTGGGTTCACTTCCTTTAAATTCAACCTTTCCTATCCCTAGCCCATTAGTGTAACCCGAAAGGCTAATAAGACGCGGTCCTAAATAAAAAAAGATTAGAAACTAGTTTGAACAAGATTTTTAAAACTTGCAACACACATCATAAACGTACAATTTAGTATTTAATAAATAACGTTTAACTGCATCATCGGTATTACATATACCTGCTATTTTCTTAGAAAGATTACTCTCGATATTTAAAAGAAATTAAATAGCTTTGCTTACTTTCATCTAACAATTTACTTATAGTTAATAATTCAAAGTTTTCTGCTCAGTCAAGTATCCTCATTCCTCATTTTATTTTAAATGGCATATAATTGCGAAAATAATTGAAAATTGCATTCTGGGGATGAATTATTGTAACTTAAATATTTTAATCAAATATAATTGACCGTAATTACTTGAAATGTAATGTATGTCCGTATTTATCTAAATCTTTCATAAATGCAGTAATTTTGTTACCTTCCCTTTTGTACACAACTATTTAAATTTTATTATTTTATCTCAAATTATACCGACTTACGTTAAAATGTTATTTTTAACCAGTTTCGGACTTAAAAAAAAAACTAACTAACATGTGTGTAAAAAACCCATTAAATCGAACATAATATAGATTTAGTTTAAACTTTATTTCTAGATAACGCTAATATGTAAAATAGACTGTAAAAGATAATCAATTACTTTGTGTTAAAAATTTACCAATACATAACATACTATTGAAGAGAATGAGTTGAACATAAAAATAACGAATTGTATCGAATGCTTGTAAATCAAAGTAAAATACTTATTTAAACAAACAAATAAAACCACAACAGCTGGTAATCTTACAACCATTTACACTCCTCCACATTTATTTTTTTATATATTGTCCACACTACGCACTGAACACATGACTGAGAAATTGGCCCCAGGTAGGACGATTTATATATCAGGGTGTAAGGATGTGAAGGGGCTACAATAGGAAGGTTCTTGCGCATAGTAGGAACAAGGAGGGGACAGCAGTTCCGGAAACTTGATAACGATATTGACGCGGGCTAAGCGCTGACCCATCAAGAACAAAGACCTTAAATCAAGATTTTATTTTAGATAATTGGAATGATATAATCCTACATCATTTCTCATATTGTAATATATTATAGTTTGGAACAAAAAAAAATGTTTTCAGTAAACTACCCTTAAATTATGTTTTCTCTTAAAAATAATAATGAAATAATATCTTTCATATAAATTAGTTTATATTTTAATTATTAACAAAATCGTTTTACGAGCCATTTTCAAACAATGTCAAATTTATAGCGATAGTTAAAATCACAATATCTTCTTTAAGTATGAACATATAGCATTTAAATGTCAAGTTTGAACAAAATACATCAAACCATTTTGGCTGTAGCCCTAGGGACAGACATGCGCAGGTGCAGACATAATTGTAGACCCAGTTTTTAAAGTTTGGGGGTACATGAAACAAAATTTTTTATCATAATCTCGTGGTCGAAAATACGATTACAATATGTTCTCTGTACGATAAAGTAAATACACCCATATATTTGAGGGCTTAGCGATTAATTTTGAGCATTTGTATTACTCGACCCGCCTCGGTGGCGTAGTTGGCTAACGCGCTTGTCGTGTTGAGCTCGACTACCGAGGACGGGGATATCGAGGTTCAAATCTCGGTCGGGTGAACTGAGGGTGGTTTTCCTAAATGGTTTTCCACTCTTCCTCCACGCAAATGCGGGTTCACTTCCTCTAATTCAACCTTCCCAATTCCTAATCCATTAGCGTAATTAGTACATAAAGCGTATAACCCGAACGGGTAGTAAGACGCGGTACTAAATAATAATATAAAAATGTATTACTCTCACCAGGGGACACATGGACAAAGAAAGGCACCAGTTTAATTTAGTTTAGTTTGCAAGTGACAGAGAGGTCAAGGTTCAAACTACGACTGGATTTTTTGAAGTGCCTTACATTAAATAGCTTCCCGCTCTCCTCCACGAATGTTGCTACACTTTCTTTAAAATGATACCTTCCTCATTCCTACTATATTAGTGTCATTTATCTATTTTGAGTAGCTTATTTAACATGCACGTTCTGAATAGACTTATTATATATGCACATTACTTGCAAACAATCTTAATTCTAGAATAGCTATTACACTCCATCCCTCAAATTTTTTGATTTTATCGTATGGCATATATTATACCCGGGAGGGACATTACATCCAAATTAGGTCGCCTTATGTATAAACTATTAGCCACTCGGTTGGCACAGAACGTTGCCCAGGGTACACCTATGGAGGTTGTCTAAATGTCGTGTGATGATAGTGATTATGAAGTTGTAGAGTCGATGTGAGTCTTAACCTAACGTAAGTCTACTTAACCAAACCCTGGTAACCGTTGGGATCATTCCACTCAAGGGAAAAATACCCGAGGTGCCAGCCGGGAATCGAATCAGGTACCCCTAGACTCATATCCATGTGCACTACACTACGGGGCGGGCCGTACCCGGACTTTAATTCATCCCCGTGAAAAAAATGAATCTTTAATTTCACAAATAATAGACTCTCCAGCTGTGCTGGTAATCGAATCTGGGATCCTTAGCTCCCTAGGCAGACACGTTACGGACTGAGCTAAGGTTTCAGACTCCATCGGTGTAAAAATACGGATGGTCTGAATGGGTAATACCACGCAGTACACATAAAAAATGATTTTTAATTTTTTAATTGCCGTTAATGAGCCACCGACGGAGATCTTCTACTTTAAATTAATTTTTAAAAATGTCTACACTTTTCAGATTGTAAAACATAGTTCCTTTAAATTAGAGACAAGCATGTATATTATAAAATAAATAAAGTAGCATCCACTTCGGTGGCCGCGTGGTTTAACGCACTACTTTCGTGTTGGACTAGACTGCCCAAGACAGACCAAGTTCGATCTCGGTCGGGAGCATTGAGGGTTGATTTTTCTGAATGGTTTCCACCCTCTCCTTCCACGAAAATGTGGGTGAACTTCCTTTCAATTAAAACTTACTAATCTCTAAAACCCTAGTGTAGGCCTAACTAGTAATAGTCGTATAAATGAACGGGTAGTAAGACGTTGTGCTAAATATATATATAAAAAAAGATTTACCAAGTATAATATAATTATATAGTTGTCATTTATATTATAGATGAAATACATACCTTACAGGTCGTGTAAAAATAAATAACAATTTGTTATAATTTTAGTTGGACTACTTACAGATAATAGATAGAAATATTATACAAAATTCTGTCATAAATCTATATATACGCTTATAAGTTTACCAATAAATAAAAACACGTTTCATTCAAATATTAATTAGTGATAATTTCTACAGACTATAGTAAATAAAAGATTAAAGTAATAGTGAGATTTGTCTTTTAAGGAATTAAACAATTATGTTAAATAGAAATTTCAAGTTTATTCAAGTTAATAACGTAAAATCTTATCGCTCTTAGAATTCAACGCTTAAAGTATAAGCCAACCAACTTTAGGTTAACTGATTTTCTCTAAATACTATTTTTTAGGCTAAGTGACTTGAGGACAACTGACTTTGGGTGAAATTAGTTTTTAGTTTAAGTGACTTTAATCCAAAAGTGACTTAAGGCCTACTTTCACGTCCCCATTTCGTTCTCTATTAAGATCAGTTCAGTTATCTATTTCTAGCACCTTGTCTTACTAACTATTCGAGTTATACGCTTATGTCCTAATTACACTGATGGGTTAAAGATGGAGAAGGTTGAATTTAGAGGAAGTATACTCACATTTGCGTAGAGAGAGATATTGGGAAACCATTTAGGAAAAAAATAGCCCTCAGAACACCCGACCGGGATAGAACCACGATCTCCCCGTCAGACAGTCTAGTATATTGCAAGAGTAGCGTCATAAACCGTGCGGCCACCTAAGTGGGTATAAGCTCAGTTACACAGCAGTTCACCACTATCAAAGATATTTCTTTGTTCCTAGATAAGAATTAATTCATTCGAACTAAGTATTCTATTATAAGCGTTCACTCTACGCAATCTATACTAATATTATAAATGGTAAAGATTTGATTTTTTTTTTTTTTTTTGTTTGTAATTGATAAACTCAAAAACTACTGGACCGGTTTTAAAAATTCTTTCACCAATATAAAGCTAATTATCAGAGAGTAACATAGGCTATATTTTAATTTGAAAATTTAATTTATTCTTCATAAAAATGTCGATAGTATATTATATAGTCGTTGGAAAAAAAAATTGTTGAAGGAAAAGTGGGGTTGATGAAGGGGGTGGGGGGAGGGAAGGGGTGAGGAAAGAGGAATGAGATGAAAATAGGAGGGAGGGTAAAAAGAGGAAGGGGTCTATACAGTGATGGTAGTACTGTATTATTTTTTAAAGTAAAAAAGTTTTGTTTTTATATTGACATGATGGATGATTTGAAGCTTTTATTACAGGATTCTTTACAATATTTTTTTACGGGGAAGGGGGCTAGTGGTAGTATAAAGTGAAAACGTAATCTAGGCCTATTACCCAAGAAACAAATTGTTCACAAAAATTAAATGAAAACATACAAAATTGATTAGACTTGAAGTAGGCCTACTTGCAATTGAAACTTATATATATATATTTATATATATATATATATATATATATATATATATATATATATATGTGTGTATGTATGTATGTATGTATATTTATATATGTATATATATGTATATATGGCCTATGTGTGTATACATGTCTTACCACTTGTTCAGGTCATACACATATATCTATTGGTGTATAGATGAGGAAAGGAACATTTTAGAGGTAGTCTACTCCCATTTGCGTGAAAGGCGTGTGCGAAACCATGTATAAAAAACCACCCTCAGTAGACCCGACCGAGATTTAAACTCCGGGCTCCCCTTAATCAGCAGGCCAGTCTAACACGAGATTGAATCCAGTTGTGTCTCGAACTCAAACTAGTCCAAGGGGCAGATTCACAAATTTGGGGCGTGCTGCGGGTCACAGCCTATAGAAACATGTTTACTTAAATATAATATACAAACCTACTCTTGTTTATGGAGTGCGTCTTACTACCCATACAGAATATGCAAATTTTAATCAGGCTAGTAAGCAAGGGATGAGAAAGATATAATTTGGAGCAAAATGTAATCGCATTTGAGTGAAGGAAATATGGAAAACCATCTATAGAAAATTAAAAACCATTCTCTGTACATCCGACTGGAATTCAAACCCTGAACACCAGAAAACTAGACCATAAGAACCAGACGTTTAGTCCGCGTTCTCACCGATCTAGGTCTATTTAATTATATATATTTAAAATAATTCATATGATATATTTACAATTCTAGAAACACCTTTTTCTCAGACGTTTAAATGGGTTCGAGACCCAAAGCAGCTATATCAAATAAAATTTTAAAAATCCCACATTTAATTATTTAACGTGGTAAAAAATTAGCACGGTTTGAAATAGTTCTGAGTGTTATTTTGCTATTCAAAACTATACACACACTATAATTAGATTCTTTATAATATGACTGTAGACCAGCTAGTAATATAAAAGTGTTGCAGACAAACGGGCCGGTCAAATAGGTCTAACGGGCCGTGAGTTTGCGAACACTGCTTTAGACTATTCGTCCACAGAAGCGGGTGGAGCTGTAATAAAATGTAAGAATATGCCATGAAGCTTTGGTGATTACGAACTTAACCAAAGAAGGTGTGTGTACACCATACACGAACAAGTGAGGTACTATAGAACCATTTGGACGTCGCTCACAACATGAGTGGCTGGCAGAAATACATGCTACTGTACACTTCACTTAAAATAACGTGATCTCTATCCCCATACTCAAAAAAATCATCTGGTGGCGATGGGAGTGTGGGGTTCTACTTCTATCCGTGGTACTCGTGGGAAAATCAGGTGAAATCGTTGGGAACAGGAGATTGATTTTTGAAGTTATACTTCTTTAGGCGCGTTATGAAAAAATGATGAGAGTGAAATTTTAAGATGCGCGCGCATCACTGTAACACAAAAGTAACAGGTTGAAGCTAAACCGCTCATTAAGTCTCGAAAAAAAAAAAGCTACCAACAAAATAGAAATAGAACCTCTGTTAGTCGCGCATGTTGGTACGCTCATAGAGAAATGTATACTATGTTATTCCTTTCTCTATGGTACGCTCGTCGCCTCTGATCACTGTTTTCATATATATAATATTTATCCACATGTTTCTAGTTTCTACATTCTCAACACGTGTTTTAGTTTCATACAAGTGCGAATTATATATGTGCTAATAAATTATATTCAGTAGTGATTTAAATTGAATATTTTGATTAATATTATTTACTATTCGTAAATATTAGTGAAAAAAATTGTGCTTATAGACTTTTTCAAGTGCTCCAATATAATTGAGGTTAACTATCCGTATGTATTATTTATTGGTATAAATTAAAATATTATTATTTAACATAATTAATACTAAATGTTATTACATTATTATTGTTAAATATTTATTATTGGTTATTTAATATTTACAAAATAAAGAAATAAAATTAATAAAACATTTAATAAAAAATTTGTGATAAAAATTTAAATCGAACATCAAATTAAAATATTAATTTTTAATATTTATTATTAAATTGAATAAATAATAAATATTTATAAAAAAAATGAACAAATTTAATGAAAACTTTTTGATAAAAATGAAAAGTGAATATTAAATTAAGAAAATAATAAATATTTAAAAAATTAATAAACTTAAATTCAGTTTTTGAATTTATTATTACATTTATTCATTTACTTTTAAAATATTAAATAATCAATAATAAATATTTAAAATTAAGAATCTTATAATATTTAGTACAAATTATGTCATATATATTTATTATTTTCTAAATTTTATTTTTAATAATATATATATATATTTTATTAAATTTTTAATGATGCCAAAGAAGTTTAACTTCTCACGCGCGTACATAAGCACACACACCCATTTTTTTATATTGAAACTTTTGTTTTAAATCATACTAATAATATTGCGCGTCTGAGCTACAACAATCGTAGCCCAGGACTGGAAAGATTAGCCAGTGGCTACTAATGTACCTTTGCCCAGGGGACGCCCGAATATACTAATCGTACATCCTTTCCATGGAGGCTCTATCCACGTCCTGAAGAGATGATGATGATGATGATGATGATAATTGTGATAGTGAATATGAGGGTGTGCATCTAGTAGAAACATTTATAACATAACTTAAGTCTAATTAACCAAACCCTGGTCACCGTTGGGGTAGTTCCCCTTTCAGAAAGAATACCCAAGGTACCAGCTGGGAATCGAACCTAGGACCCTTAGGCTCGTAGCCAGGTGCACTGACTACCACACCACGAGGTAGATATTTGTTTGTTTTGAATCAAAATTAGTATGTTGTAGGTATTTTTTATTTCACAAGACGCCAATAAGTTACTAACCTAGGCAGTGATGAGAAACACAAAAATACATTAACAGTAATTTCCTAAGTAAGGCTCTGAGTTAACTTTACGTCAGTATCCAGCTAAGTGCATCGTGAGGCTTCAATTTAAAAACACAAGGGGAACCTTTACGTTACGTAAATTTTATCGTGATTTCGGCACTAACGAAATCATTTCACTTGGTCACCGTCGACCGGCAGCTATGAGTTCTAACTCCACCCAGGTGCTCTAGGAGTGGCTCTACATATAGATGATTCTCACTTTCTTTTTTTTCATCCACCCCCTGGACTAATAATGGTGCATTTCCTCACAGCTACTTCCCCACCCTCCCTTCAATCAAGGGAAAGTATGTTTCGTCTAAGTTTTACCTTTCTCATCCCTGACTCATTAGTGGGATTATAAATGCATATGGCCCAGAAGGATAGCAAGAAGCAGCACAGGGGGAAAAAAATGCACCACTTGATAAAGTCCCCTGACCTTCGCGATTTATCTCCCTTGGGGGATGTAGTTGAGGTGGTCTAAGATAACGACCAGGCACCTTGTTTGACGGCCTAGTTTACACGATATGGGCGGTGGCCGGTGCGATTTCCCACGATGTGACGAGTACCGAGGACTCAAATAACAATTCTGTCGTAAATCACACAGTCTCATTTTAAGCGCCAATAAATATCTCGCGGTCTGCACATGAGACGCAATCCTATTTGTGTTTAACTAGACATGGCGGGTATAAACGGTCATTTGCGTCATTCATAGCCTGTTTGTTTTTAAATAAATAAGCGGTGAATTTTGGATACAGCAGAACACTCTTATTACCTGTATTCATTAGCGAAATTTACGTGGTTAATTCAGTATTCAATTAAGTACAAGTTGACTATTGTCTTGGAAACGACCAACTATTATGGCGACAACAAGAAACTATCATGCAAATATGTGCTTAAATTGGCAGTAGAGCAAATAATAGTGTTCAACGATGTTTATTTACAGACGTATGCACAGAAGATAAACTAATAATCTTGTATTATCAAATTGAAGAGTGATCTTGTCTTTCAAATAAAGGAGAACGAAATAATTTTGTTTAAAAAAATTAAGGGAATTTTAAAATTAAATGTGTCTATATGTAGGGCCTACACATTTTTTTTTTAAGTTATCGGATTGTTTTAGAATATATACTAAGTTTTTAATTTATACACATTTACAAACACATAATTTTTTGAAAATAATTTTATTTTTGTTGTTAATATAAACAATTTCTAAAATAAGGATGAAAATAATACCCGTGTGAATGCACATTATAATATATTCGTGGTAGTTTGCTGGTTATTTCGTGAAATTGCCATAATTAATTATAACAGTGCAAGTTTAGCTACTGAATTAAGTTTGATAGCTTAGCCCATGTGTTTTGATCACTATACCAGATCACTTAAGTCCCCCCTGCCCCTTCAAATTTAAAATGTATTTCGTACAACCGTTTTGCACCATTTTTAACCCAAGTATGGCGTTTTATTCTTTAATAGTTTTACAAGGAAAAAAATTACTAAGAGAGAGAGAGAGGGGAGGATCCTAGGCCCCACAAAAATTGTCTCCTAGCCACCCTTTTTTAATATTAAATATTCTTTCTTAATTAACTATTAAGGTGCAAGACGCCATACTTGGGTGCCAAACGATGAAAAACAAAACTTTTGAATATGAATTTTAAAAAAGCATTTTAATTTGGGAGGAAGGGGTACTGTATCTAGTTTGCCTCCTTGCCAAACAAAAATGGTTGCACCGTCTTTAGGGTTGTAGTGCAAAACGTTGCAAAATAGTTGTAAAACAATGGTATATTTACATTTTAAACTCGAGGGGTTGGGGTGAATTAGAGATCTCACTCCCCCGTTAACATTATTAGCACCGCGTCTTACTATCCATTCGGGTTATACGCACTTACGCTAATGTGTAATGGTAGGGTGATTGTGAGATGAAATGGAGGACCTACAGTTTAACGTGGAATCCGAACCACGGTGGAGGCCTGGCATTCCCCACATTCACAAGATGTCTTGTCAGAGGTGAAGGAAGGGTTTGGTAATCAGATAAATCTGTGCCGGGACCGAGGATTGAACCCCGGCCGCCAGCACAGAAGTCTGACACCTTACCCCTAGACCACCAGGTCACCCATCCCCGTTAACAATGTTCTAGAAATGTTGTATTGTGGTTCTAAAATGAATACGTCTATGCCCTATGATCCGTGTCGTCACAGGCTACGAAAATAGCTGCAGCACCCAACTACACATTATCTTCAACTACTGTATGATTCAAGACGGCTCCTGACATTGCATGTAGCAAAGATTATACTAATTCAAAGAAAATATTATGATAATTTTGCAACATATCTCTATGTATTTGTTTGTTTGTTTGTTTAGAAGGAATAGTTTATTTACAACACAGTATAATTATAACTGTACAAAACGAATCCCAAGGGGGTGGATAACAACTACTTGTGTTAACTGTTAAGAAAAGTACAGAAAAAAATCCACTATTATTTTTTATTTAATCCTAACATATTTGCGAATAGCCTGAATAGGTACTAAAATGCTGTCCACAACAAATAAGTAAAAAATAAATTATATTGTGCGCCGCACAGACTTTCTCCAGCTTTTACCTTAAGATATAGACATCTACTAAAAACTGTATAATTTGTGAAACGAAATAATAGGTTTATACATTGCTGTAGAGACAAATTACCAAAGATCACAAATGAAATAATAGAAACTGTTAATTACTTACTCTATGACATTAGGAACTATGCACACTGTTATAGAGAAAAGGTGACCTGGTGGTCTAGGGGTAAGGTGTCAGACTTATGTGCTGGCGGCCGGGGTTCAATCCTCGGTCCCGGCACAGATTTATCTGATTTCCAAACCCTTCCTACACCTCTGACAAGACATCTTGTGTATGTGTGGAATGCCAGGTCGCCACCGTGGTTCAGATTCCACGTTAAACTGTAGGTCCTTCATTTCATCTCACAATCACCCTACCATTACACATTAGCGTAAGTGCGTATAACCCGAACGGGTAGTAAGACGCGGTGCTAATAATAATAATAATAATAATGTTATAGAGAAATTGAAAAAAGATAAACATCTTTGTCCGCCAAAGAGCATAAGAATCAAATTCATTTTCAAAGATCTGAAATAAAAAGTTTATATATTTGTTTATAGCTCAGAAACTATTGGTTTATAAAAATATGTTTCACTCAAAAGATTTTTATCTTCAATGGTATTACAACTTTACAATGAAAAGTTATTTTGTATCTCAAATAGTTCCAGAGAAATGGTCAAAATGGTAAAATGTTCTTAATGTAAAGTACCCTCAAGGTGATTTTCATGAGAGATTTAGAATTTCCATCTTGTTTATAATGGTAAACAGTGTCTAGATATAAAATTTAATAAAATTGTTAAAGCGAATTTCAAGAAAATAGATTTTTTTCTGTTTTTTGCCCTTAAGTAAACTATCCAAATATTTAGGGTTAGAAATTTAATTCCCAAAACCCCTCGTATGGACCTTATGAAAACCCCATGCACAATTAAATACTCTAGTTGTTTTATCTGACAACAACCAAAACAGAATCTGTGATTTTTAATAAATACATAATGAAGGTGGTGTACATGTGGACCTCAATGTTTAGGAATTGTGATTTTGAAGATTTATTTTAATTTTTATGGCTATTATAATAAAAAATAGCGTCGAAACTTTAATTAATTATCAACGTAAATTAATGATCAGGAATCCTAGTTCCTGAACCATGTCGCGATACGGTATCTTCAACACCTACCTGTGATCTGCGATTTAAATATTTTTTAATTTAAACACATTTTATTATGTTATTTGATAAAAAAATTATTTAGAAATTACATAAATCATTTTTGTTTAATAGTCGAAAAAGTACATGCTGGAAAGTTGATTCTTTTTATATATAGATCATAATGAATTTGCTATATCGGCACACACACGTCTTAGCCCGAATCGACAGTTAACAACTCTGTCCAGTAAAAGCAAATAAAAAAAAATCACTAATTATCAGGCTTAAAACTCAGATTGTGCCCAGGAGCTGCTGAGTTCTTACATATACAAGTAGAACTACTTCTAGAAAAAGAACATAAAAACAATATAATTTACAAATGAAGCGTAGTGATCTCTTTCTCGCACCTACAGCGAGAGGTTTTTTTTTCCCTTTAGTTATTGCGAGGGCTGTAAACAAACAAACTGAATGTTCTTCACCGACGACTGCCTGCACGTGTACGGAAATAAAGAAAGCAACAGTACATTCAGAATAAATAAAATTGGCACTACCTAAATTTAAATCCACTAGAAATCAATGCAATAAAACGGGATCATTACAACCAAGTGAGCTAATGGGTGTGGGCTCTTTGCATGTCAAAAAATGTTTCATTGGTGAGATTGAGGACTATTCTCTACGGGGTTGGTTGTTTACTCTGCTATAGATTTAGATTAGTTTGAAAGGTAAATTACCATAATATAATCTCTTGATATAGAAAGTACAAGTTACAAATCCCAAATTGATTATAAAACATTGCAACATAATAATGGAACAGCCAACATTGTTCTAGCTAGAGTAACGTGTTTATTGTTTCTGTTGGCATACAGTATTTTACCTTCGGACTAAATATGTAATAAAATAGAGTACAAATTAAAATTTAAAAACCTGCTTCGGTTGCCGCCTGGTCTAAGGCGTCCCTCTAATGTTAGACTAGACTGCTGATGACAGGGAGATCGGGGCTCAGATCCCAGTTGGGTGTAATGAGGGTGATTTTCCCTAAATTGTTTTCCACCATCCCTCTACGCAAATGCAGTTATTGATACTTTAGATTCAACCTTCCTCATCCCTAACTCATTAGCATAATAATTAGCACATATGCGTGTAACCTGAACAGGTAGTAAGAAACGGTGCTAATTTTTTTTTAATGTCTGAGCAGCTAGGACAGAAACATAGAGATGTGACAGCTATTCTTAGTGGAGTGATTGTGAGTCTCAAATAAGGTGGTATTCCATGTAGGAGATGAGCTCTTTATTCTAACGGAGGTTTTCCTTGTACATCATTAATTTTTGTTATAATTTTAATTGTCATATTACTGTACGTTTTACTGGCTTTTATGGTGCCCTTCACTGGAAACTTAAGAGATTAGAAATAAAACCACTTCCATTAGGTTGATTAAATTAACTATTCCAAATGTTAGCAAGCTGATTCAAGTAGCTTGGCAGTAGCTCTCAGCAGCAGTCATCAAGGCTATCATTAAAAGTGTGGTGATTACAAAAGTTTTCTCTTTGAAAAACAAAAATTGATTTGAGTAAATCATGGTAACGAATTTATCGAAAGAAGTGTGGTGATTACAAAAGTTTTCTCTTTGAAAAACAAAAATTGATTTGAGTAAATCATGGTAACGAATTTATCGAAAGATTGTTAATTCAGTTTAAACAAAATTACCATTTTGGATTTAGTTTCCACATAATTAGAAAAAATAAGTTAGATTTTATAGCTTTACAAAAACGATATAGCCGGTTTTAAGGCTTCAATGTTTACTAAATATTTTATTAGAGAGGCACCTACACCGGTTACTCCACAGTATAAGGCTTAACTTTATCAATAAACTGATTAGACAGTGACTGGGAGTCTAAGGTTTAAATCTCGGCTAAATACACTGGCGTGGTTTTTAAAATGTGATTTGTCACTGTATTTTTTCCATTCCCTCACAAAGTAAAAGCCTGTGCATTTTCTCTAAGCTATCATCTTAATCTCTACCTCTTAGAATACGTAGTTAATAATCCTACTACTAAAATTAATACATACTTAACAAATGGGGGGTACGTGGGATCAGTATGTAAACTTCCTGTTAATATAAAAGCTATTACTTTATAACTCCACATTCCATACTCAAAGCTAAGCATCATTAATAATTATATATGTTAAAAGCTTAACATGAAATATATTATTTAAGGTGGTATAGAAGGGGACGCGAGAAAAGGCTAGTGTTTTTCCAATTTTTGTGGCCAAACTTTTTTTTTGCTAAAAAAAATTGCTCCAATACAAACATAGAGTTTAAGTTTATCTACAATATCAACAGTAGTTGCATTAGATGATAAACTTTTTAAATGAAGAGAAAAAGTAGTAATTCAATTCCAGAACACCCTTAACAGATATTCAAAAAATTTTGAAGTCATCACAGGAAGACAATTAAATTCTATGTTTGTACTGTATTTTTTTATTTTGGCCAAAAAAGGTTTTGTCATAGAAACTGCAAAAACACTTGCCTTTTCTCGCATCACCTCCCATCCCAACTTAAATAAAGAAATATTGTCATCACAATACATTAGATTCCTATAAAACAAAAACAATTTGCATTCGTTTTTAGCTTATCTTGATAAGGATTAAACAAATATCAAAACTCAGAAAAAAATTAAATCATAAATTCCCTTTTCGAAAATGGTAGGAAGTTGATTTAAAATTAAATTAACAAACCAGTAAAAGTTAACCCTGATATCATGTCTTAATATTACGCTTAGTAGGTTAAACAATTAAAGCTAAAACATAAAATAAACTAATTCATTTAGGACAAAGAGACTTTTCGTGCTTTTTTGTCAGCAAATTTTGCAATAATTTCCATGAAATCCAGTGCACGGAGTAACTCATTTTCAATGCATAACAATGAGAGTCATGAGAGACAATCCCGTTTCATTGTTGTGCATAGTCAGTTCTTAATTAATTTCATATTTGAAAACGACCGCTCTCCGCTGCAATTAGACATCATTATCACTAAATATATCCTTAAGACAATTTCAATATTTGAAAATGTAGCTCTGAAGAAATCCAAACAGGTTGCAGACAACATCGTAAGCCCATATTCTTTCAGCCAATTATATTGAAAGTTAATCAATGACTGGGATGAAGCTTTCTGTGTAGAACTTCTCTTTAGGTGATAGCAGAGCTGCCGGTGTTTTCCCGTAGTTCAAAGGATTAAACCACACGTTTTTCACTGGACAACGCGTTTGAATATACCTTTATTTTTAAAATTTTCTTTGTTTCTTCTTCATACTCATTACATTTATTTGTTTTTGACTCTACACATGACTTCAGGGATTTAAGTGCCACTACTGCAGACTGAAGAACCAATTGGAGGTTCTGTAACATTTTGTTGATTGCATTAAATCGTTCCAAAATGTCATTCCAAAACAAAGCGTACAATGTAATTTAAAAACCGGACATCTTCAAAAATCCACAAACTTCGAAGATGAGAAATTCTCTTTCCTGTAGATCTTTATGTCCAACCCCCTTTGCGAGCTGTTCTTGAATCTGTGACGGTGATACCTTAGAAGTTGAGACTAGCACAACGTCCTCTGTGACGACTTGTTGAATCTATAAGGGTGATTTCTTAGAGGTAGAGGGTAAGTAAAAGTCCTCGGAAGATATACATCTTGAATCAGCCGTGATTGTGATTCCCTACTAGTGGAAGGTGCGTTCTTTATCATAGTCTCTTGTGATTCGTCTAATGTTTCAAGGTCCTCTTCATTATTTATTGATTGAAGTATATCCTGGGGTATAATAGACGAAGTCAGTCCCACTTTTGCTGGACAACCGAACATGGCTTCTTATGGACTTCTGTTAATTCCGGAATGATAGGCATGATTCTTCATAAATTGTACAAACAGCAACCCACTTGTTAGTTTGATTATCCGCTATCCAAGTAGTGAGCATATTTTCAATGTCTTGATTTGCTCTTTCAACACTGACTTGACTTTGACTGTGTCAAAGATTGCCATGAACCATTTTGAGTTCTGGCCACATTTTTTTGGAAACTATCTAAAATTTAATTTAAAAAATTCACATCCATTATCCGAATAAAAAATACATGGAGCGCCAAGCAAGAGAAAAAATATCAAGCAATTTATAGGCTACTTCATCCGCCCGTTTTGAAGTGAGTGGCTCCAATACAATACACTTTGTCAAGTGATCTTGGTATACGAGAAGGACAGTGGCGGCTCGTGTATAGGCATTGCGGAACTGCAGCACCCCTTATTTCCACGTGATATTATCGAAAACATTTAATATAATGAGTCCTTTTTTCTTTAATTATTTATTTATTTTTGTAGTACAATATATATTCCTTAAGCTTAATGTCAGTACTTCAGTAGACATCCCCCAGTTTATGAAAAAGATACAAAAATCTTTGTATGGAACTGTGCGCTTCACAGTGCCAGCGACGTGGTGTTTGACGGCTGTGCGCATGCGCACATAAGAGGGGGTAGGAAGACGGGACTGCCGGTAGAGAGAGCATAGTTGCTTTCGCAGTGCCGGCTCTGGCGTGATGGTGGAAGGAAGGTTTTTTTTTACTGGGTAGAAGAGTGTAGAATTAGATTATTATTCTGCTTCCAGCTATTCTATTTGATTCATTTTTTTTTTCGGTTCTTTTTTCTAACAGAAAACTAAATGCACTTGCAGTACTTTCAATGGGAAAAAAATTCCTCAAATGTCATCTAGAGATCAAGGGTAAAGTTATTGAACTTTTGGCGCAAATTAAAACAAGAATGAATTTCATTTTTAAATGAATAGATCAAGCTTGAACTGCAACAATTAAAGTTAAAGTAAGTAAAAAAGTTTCTTTTTGTTAAGATTTTATCAAGTTCCTGAATAAATGTTCTTTTTATACATGTTTTTTTCTTTTACACAATATTAAAACAAAGGCTAAAACATTTCTGGAGCAGCACTTCCACTAATTTTAGCTACGAGCCGCCACTGGAGAAGGAACTTAAATTTTTCATCTGGCTGAGATTGATAGTCGATGTTTTTGTTGATAAGGTTCACATAAATTTAAAAATAAGTTTATTTAAATTATTTGATCATCCTGTCTCTGCCACCATGACAAATTGATAAATGAGTGGGAAACAATATGTTAAACAATTCGTCAGCATGGACAGTTTTTTTAAAATAATGATTCAATGAGTTTTTCACAGTAGAGTCAACACATACTTTTGAATTATTCGGTAATCTCGACATGATTCCTTCTTTTTGGAAGTTTTTGTTCGCTTTACATCTTCAATTATTGAATCATACATTGACGGTCTTTATTAATATAAAAAGGTGACCTGGTGGTCTAGGGGTAAGGTGTCAGACTTCTATGCTGGCGGCCGGGGTTCAATCCTCGGTCCCGGCAACAGATTTATCTGATTACCAAACCCTTCCTTCACCTCTGACAAGACATCTTGTGAATGTGGGGAATGCCAGGCCTCCACCGTGGTTCGGATTCCACGTTAAACTGTAGGTCCTTCATTTCATCTCACAATCACCCTACCATTACACATTAGCGTAAGAGCGTATAACCCGAACGGGTAGTAAGACGCGGTGCTAATAATAATAATATTAATATAAAATAGCCTAACCTCTTTTACCTCATATAATAATGAATCCAAAATACTCCAATTAAGAGTGCATTATAAAAACAACGTTAATTTAACTTTATCTTTTAAAACTTTAGTTTAACTAAATTTAAGTTCTGTCAGTGCTATTAAATCAAATTAAATTTTTATTTGGTTACGATTTTATTTTTGTCATGAATATTATAGTAGACCTACTTCTCAGTAACAAAATAAAAAAGAATAATATTTCACCTTTAGTTTCAATCATATAGACGCTAAAACAAAGAAAATTCGCGAATAACAAGCAAGTATGGATACCACAAGGCATTTAAAATATGAAGATGAATACACAAGGCAATTATTTTCGCCTGCTTATATACCAGCGATTGAATGACTATATCCTATCCTCGTACTCTCATTGACTGATACATCTCAAGTATAATGATTATCTATTCAGCATTCCATGCGTAACATATAAGAAATTAAAGTTATATTAACTAACTTTATGCATTGTAGATTACACCACTCACTCTTAATTATAATACCCCAATTTTGTTTGGAAGAACAGTAGAGAAAATTCAAACATATTTACTTGCGGCCGACATTAGTAACATTTTGCCATATTATTTTGTTATTTTATAGGTGTTGATAATATATATCGAAAGTGACAATTGCAGATAACATGACTTGATGTATGAATATATTAAAATTGTTTCAGTAACTTTAATAACTAATCTATACGGTTCTTCCTACCAAAATCATACATCATACATGTACTGTGCATATACATAATACATCAGTATGTATTGATTATAAACGCTATCATTGAAAATAATGTAGTTCGTCTTCTGGCGCACTATATACTATACACTATTCGCTATTAGATATGCGTTTTGCATGAATATAAATCAAGCCTAGTTAGGTAAAGTTGGACCCGCGTGTGAGTGTGTGTGCTATGTACTAAACCTAATGATCTCTATACTATACTGGATGGACACAAACACACCCCTTGCAAAGAACCAAAGAGTGATTCTAAAGTTTGTCATCTGCTTTATTCTGAGGGGACATATTTAACTCTTTCTTTCAATGTTCTTTTGCAAAAACATGTCTTTGATTAATTGTTTTATTGTTTTAAAATGGTGAAGTATTATTTTACACTTGGCCGAAGAAACATTTACATCAAAGGATATACAATTCAGTTTTACAGGTAATATTGAAGACATACAAATACAATTGTTGATATATTTAAGTAGGTAGCTATCATCCATGTTGTTTACATTCTGCCAAGACTGATATATTCTTAAAGTTGGTTATTAGCTTGTATATTGGTTTTAGAAATCATATGATATTGAAAGTTTGATAAATATAATGAATTAAGGTATCTTAAAATTATTTTATTATATTTATTTTAATGACAAACTTTGTGTGGTTGTCTTAAGGCCCTGACGCAGGTTACGTATCCATAAGTTCGTGGTCCATAGTCCGAGGTCAGAGATAAATAATATACCGCGAGGTTGAGAGTTTGTTTCTTACTTGTCTGTGTCCGAGGCCTATAAGAAA
The DNA here is from genome assembly GCA_039000515.1 of Timema cristinae. NCBI lineage: Eukaryota > Metazoa > Arthropoda > Insecta > Phasmatodea > Timematidae > Timema > Timema cristinae. Next base: position 70,312,124 of record JBCFYV010000012.1, on the reverse strand, counting down.
CCGATGCCACTTATCAGATTTATCTGGTGACAGTCCTTATCTCTAAGTCCATATACCATAGAAATTGATCAAATTTAACTTTCTAGGGACTAGTTTATAAGGACTACCAATTACAGCTGAGTAAATATGTGCATGCGCATCGAAATAAAAGAACGAATGGAAGTTACAGCTTAGCTCATTATGAAAACACATACAAAATTAAATGTTGGCTACTTGGGGAGCTTTTTCTATATTTTTTTTTTCATAAAAATCTAAACACTCTGGGGAGAGCGGTTTCTAGGAAAATGTTTTCTTAGAAACAGGGCTGGTCTAAGACAAAAGTTTTGTTTGTGCAAAACTCACATTTTGAGCCGCCCTCCTCCCCCTCAACCCTATCTGAAAAACTGTGGAAAATACTATATATGGCCATTTTAAAACTAGACCCTGTGTATAACATTTTTAATATTCTTCCCAAATATATTACACAATTTGAGATTGTCTTTCCTCAAAATTTGAGAAATATGTTCCTCCATAAAAGGATTGAATTTTTCAATCAACTCTACGAGCCCAAGAATATTGCCATTGTTTTTGCTGTAGAGGGTTTCGTGAGGTCCTCGAAAAGCCATGTTGTGTTGGGCAAGGTCTCTCGTGAGTACATATTCCATCGCTCTTTTTCCTGAACAATTAATCTTTGATTTTCATCATCAATTACCTTGCGAGTGTTAAACCTCCTTCCCGTTTCAACTCATTTTTCGTAGCACTTTAAGTGGTTAGAGAGTGTCTCATGTTGGGAAAGAGTTTTTGCAATGTGCCTTCAATCACAGTTTCCAATTTCATCAGATAATGTAGTGCTGGTGATTACCTTTCAGCAAAACAGTATATACATCCCTTTGAGGGAATACATAAGCCATCGTCTTCTAATTTTCTCGCCGTTGGAAGCAAGCCGATAATAAAATACGTTGGAAAATTATCTTTTTCACTGTCTCTAGGGTAGCTGTCTAATACTATTGTTCCTTGCGAAATAATAAAATCACGTTCGGTTGCGCTTAGCACTTTGGACCAATTAGCCGGATCATTCAATTTGTCACATGAATTATTCATTTCTTGGATTTTATCATTCATATAACTTTTATCACTGTGATCAGTGATTTACGTGGAAGTTATAATTATCAGCGTTAGTACTTATTAAATCTTCTGAGCAATCTTCGTCCTCCTCTGAGCGCTGTTTCAACAGATGTTCATTATTACATTGGGTTTCAATATCACTTTCACTTTTTTACTGGTGCTTGCCTACATTAAATAATTACAAATTAGCGTAGCACTTGATCTCGTTTCTTGTAACGTTTTTGCTTTCCATTTTTTATTTTCAGTTACAGAAAATTTGGAAAACATTTTAGTAACGGTTGTAAAGAATAGATTTAATATTATTATAATTATTATAAAAACAGAAACCACATGAAGTAAAAGCATAATAATAACAACAATACAGCATACGACATGATACACTTCACAGAGTGCAGTACCTACTAAAAAGGTATGCACCAACATAGTAATTGAAAACAAAACTCAAGTTAAATTTCACACAAGATCATATAAACTAAAAATAATAAGTAGCGAATTGCAACACGCCAACCTATAAATAAAGTGAGTAAGCGATTGTTGAATAAATCATTCGCATGGAGGTTAGGTGACTGACTGAGAATCAAAACTAACATTACACCAACCCCCCATCCCCACCATCCATCAAAGGTTCGGCCTGAGCCTAACTCATAGATCGTACAATCTCGACCTGGCAACTAGTATAGTCCCTCACCAATGTTGTTGACTATGGTACGTTGCACCAAACAACCTTCAAAATTTATTTACTTTGTTAATGTATTATAATGCACTAATTTGAAATAAAAAAAGTACTCTGTTTGGCATAGATGTAAATATTAATTTAAGAAATAAGCATTCTCCTTCAAATTACTTTCTTTAATTTTACTTATAATTTCCCAGATAAAAAGAAAAAATATTTATTTTTTGGCCATTTTGGCACCCCCTGAATTGTTTGTGTGTGCGGTTGCACACGTAGCACACGCCTTAGACCAGCCCTGCTTAGAAATCAGAAATAGTGGCATCGCTTTTGTATGTTCAACATTCCTATTATTATAGTATTTGGTTTACTTTGTATCCTCCATATGAGAGTGATTGAATTTTTTTCATAATTAATATGAATACAAACAATTATGATATGGATTCACTTTTAATTGATTTTATTTTGCAAAGGCCTGTTTTATTTAATAAAAATTAAATAATTCAAAAGCATCTTGAGAAAAGAAAGATATGTTTGTTCAAGCACATCAGAAACTGTAATAATACCAGGTAGTTTTGGCTACTACTAAGCCTACTTCAACTTTAGAATCTAAACAACTATTTTACAATGTTGCGTTTATTTTAAGTTTGATCGTTAAAATCGTGTTATAAATATACTTTCTGTGATTGTACTTAACCTACATTTTATGTATATTCTGGAAGTTTTCACAATAAATTTGTATTTGGTTTCTTTTATTGATCAGCTGACTGCTTGGTCCTCGCACATTGCTGTAGAAAATTTCTTTCGAAGTTTTTGATTGGATTAGGTTTCTGACTATCTCATTGGTTGGAACGGTCACGTGATTATGGATATGAACTGTGTAGTTGTGAACATAATTTCTTAAGAACCAGGATAACGGACTACGGACTTACGGATACTGAGTGTATGTCAGGGCCTTAACGTTCAAATATCATTTAGGTTATAGGCCTGTAGAAAGCATTATTACACTAACATAAAAAAAAGTTGGCTCATATCTTGTATATTGCTTTCAGAAACCATATTATGTTGGAAGTTAGATAACTATAATTAAACAAGCTATCTATACACTGTAGGTATTACATTTGTTTAAACGACATAATTTGTGTAGAAATATTACGTTCAAATGATAATTTAGGTTATAGGCTTGTAGGAGGTAAAGTATCTGCTACACCCTGATTTTGGTAAGAATCCCAATCTGGAAGACTTTATTTCGTCTTCGTCCCTTTTATATATTAGTATCTTGGTAGGATAAACGGCCATTTAACGAAAGTAGAAATTACCTTCTTTACGGTATTTTATCCTACCTAAATACTACTATATGGTCGTATTCTGGTACGAGATAAAGTTTTACAAACGAGCTTCCTTAATACATTATTTAGCCTACATCTATTTATTTAAAGAAACAACTTGTGAGTTTTGAACTTTGCTATGCACTTCAAACCTTTTATTGACACATTTATTTTATATAACTAATCACACATTGATGTATCTCATTCAATCAAATTAGTGAACGATGTCAAAATGCCACATTGTCTCGTATGTGTGTAAGAGAGAAAGAAATACCTGAAAGTTTTTTTCTCTCTTACACAATCATATGCAGACGACAGCTCGAAAATTTCAGCCACAGATTTCCATCCATTTATTTTATAGAGATCAATGACTAAACCTCAGTTAAGCTAAAATGATTCCCATTATTAATCAAAGGGATATTATATTTATAGTCGTTGCCAGCATTGTACTGGGAGATTCTAATAAAAGAGCATCGTTTAGATTTTTCTCGTTTCCGCAGTGTCCTCGTCTCGTGATGCAAGTTTAATAATGGTCGAAAGAGCAGTAGAGATGAACGGACAAGTGTTGAGTTCTCCAAGAAAACGAGTTAAAAGAGATCCTGTTTCGAAAGTGACAGTAGTACTAGGAGCACAATGGGGAGACGAGGGAAAAGGCAAGGTGGTGGATATGCTAGCCACCGAAGTGGACATTGTTTGCCGGTGTCAGGTAAAATTTGCACTTTTAATATTTTTTATCTCACGAAAAAGGTGTATTTATTTTACTTTTAGACATAACTTTCACTAAAGTAAAATCATAATCTTGTGATTGTGTGGTACTAAAATCTAGTCTTGTTATTGATATGTTTCATTATTTATTTTGCAAATAGGCCTAAATATATTAAATAATATATTCATTCTGAACAAATGCAGGTATTTACAGATACGAAACACCCCAAGACTTAAATCCACGTTTTAATTACAGGATATGAACGGTTTTTGGGTAAAAGTAAATCAACGTGTCTAGTAGCTATAAAAATTAATTTCTTTGTCTTGTTAGACATTAAGTACATAACATATTGTGCTTATACCTACTCAGAGGGTGAATTAAATAGGTAGTACTGAGATTAATAAAGTTTTATCATTTTGAATTATACATTTAAAACAAAAGTGATTAAAATCATAAGAGAAACACATAGAAACATTATAGAAACGTAAATATTGAGAAACTTTTGTGCTGATGTTATTTGAATTAAAATGTTGACCCAAGGTATTTGCTTTGAATGAATACATCTTTTCCTATACACATTAAGTTGTTTAATTGATCAATATTATTTGTAAATTAAATTTATCAATGCGTGAAAGGTTAGGTTAAGCTAAGTTGGGTAAAAACCATAATTATATGATATATAATTATGATTTTTTAAATCATTGGGATTTCATAATGTTGTATCATCGTATAGTTTGTAATTAATAAGTTTGTACTATTTGTTGACCGCTCTCAAGTATTTACAATCTAATTTTCATAAGTTTACTATTCATTTCTTTTTTTACCTTTTATTAAAATTAAATTATATTTGCATTTTGATAAAATTTATTCAATCTTGATTTAAATTACCTAAAGGTATTTTTGACTTATGTATTTCAGGTTAGGCCTATATCGATTGTAACTTAACATTTAAATATTTTCTTATGTACTAATATTGTATTGAGGACTCCTTAAATTTAATAAGTTAAAATAGCTCATGTATGATTCATTATTATATTTTCTCAACCTAGCTTAACCACCTTATACATTAAGTATTAATAAATTACAATTTTAATCATTATAGATTCAATAAACTACGGTAGTTTATGTTTTTTAAATAATTAATCAAAGATGGATGATATAGCCATTATAGTGCACAGGATCACACATTGTCATATTTACATTCCGAAAGTGATTTGGGCGAGTTATTAATGTAAACAACATTTAATTCAAACACTGGAATGATTCTATTAGATGTTATGAAATTGGTTGTATAAATAGGGTATCATGTATAGCTGTGAAGGATTAGTGGATATGCAGCTTTTTCTATTGTACAATTATTTATGACCGTTGTTTTTGTTTGTAAATAACTTTACCGATTTGCTTAGATTACTTGTTTACTGAAGAAATGCAAGTGCCTACTGAGGCCTTTAATTAAGAATGTGTATTTTGGTTTTAAATCTACTCCAGGTCACTCCTTTTTTAAAAAATAATACACTAGTGCACAACATGCCCATGACCGACCTTGTTCCTGAGAATTATCATTTAGTACAACTTAAATAGCTATTAGATCTTTTTTTATGTTGATAGAGTTATTTTAAGGCTCATTATTTAAAAATAAAAATACTAGACTGGATACAAGTTGTTCCAAAATATTTGTTTTGGAACTTTGAACTGATTTTTCCAAATAGCTTAGTAATTAATTTATAGGTCTATATTAATATCTGGGTCATTCTTTAAGAATAGGAACTAATGAATTTAAAATATATTTATGATAACATATTTTTTAAATAAAAGATGTATAGAATAGAAATCAAGTAAAAATATTGACATAGATCAATATCAAATATTTTTCCATATTTTTTGTTTTAAATTTTTAAAGAAAATGAGTGAATGATGTATTTTGTTAGGGATTGATGCACATCATATAAAAGTATTTTTTATTGTCTCCTCTTATTGTAAAATTACAAGATATTTGCACTTAAAATATATTGAGAATAACTTAGATTTAATATTTAAATGAGTTATGGGAAGTCAAATTTTGGCTGAAGTATGTTTAAAAACACCAACTCTGTGTAACTTAGAAACTAGTAGTTCTAGGTTCGCACATATCATACATTTGCATGTGTTTCTGTCTTCACATTTGGCATGCCAATCCAAAAGGGCCTTAGGCAAAAGATACTGTGTAGCTAATATTATAATTGACGACACCCAGGAACTTTTTGTGTAAATTACGTAGCGTATCACTCAACAATATCTTTTGTTTGTTGTACTGGTAGGTATACGGTTTAAAACAGTGACATTAAACCAGGGTACATTAAATTTAAAATGTGTGTGTGTGTTTATATATATATATATATAACACACACACACACACACTACATATACAGAATAATGTCTAATGAAGTATGTAGGGGAAAGACTGCAAGGAAGATTAAAGGCTGCTACACATCTACAGGTATACCGGATGTGTTAGTGCATCCACATGATAGTTTTTCTTCTTCACGTCACATTATTTTTCATTTCTCGTTCAAGTTGTTCTTTCACGGTCGGCTAGCAATGGTGTCAACAGACGATGCTTTGGTGATAGTTGGCTTGTTAGTAGCAACAAAACAATGTCCTAAACGTAAAGTTAAACAAGAGATATGGTGTAAAGATTGGTTATAAAAAGAAGATAACTTTATTTGCATGTGAACTTGTTAAATGAATTGAAATTATCACCTAAAGATGGTTACAACAATAAGTTTATAAAGAAAGGATTAAACTTATCTTATTAGTGAATGATGTGGTGGTGACAACAGCAACAACTAAATTGAGCTGCCTGCGCAGTTTGCTCCGACGCAGGTATATCAAATGAAATTAACTATTTGCTCCGGTCGCCTGTGCGGGTCAAAATAAATGTACAGTTTGGTCATCCACACATTCAGTTATATCGGACAGCCGCGAGAACCTCACCCGCATACCTGTACGTGTAGCGGCCTTAAGAAAGTTACACACACACACACAGAATGATGGAGATGAAGTATGTAGGGAAAATACCGCAAGGGAGATCAAGAAAGAGATGGAAGGAGTAGATAATAGGAAGTGTGTAAGTAAGAGGAGAAGAATTGTGGAGTGAAATAGGAATATGGAGGCATTTTATTAGATTGATCCAGCCACAGGCTGGAAACATTTGATATATATTTCTCATTTAAAACTCATTATTTAATTTTATGATTTTAGAGGTAGACTATGGAATATACACATTATAACTTGCATCATACACCCACAACTTTGGGGGTACAAAATCTTAAGAGAAATTATATCTGGGGGAATGTGAAGAAAAAAGGATGGATATCTCTGATCTAAAACATCAAGCTTACAGTAGACAATGACAAGGAGGTCAAACTTTTTAATCTAAGCCAGCTGGGTGGAGGTTTTGCACATGTGACTCTAATCACCCAACACCTTAGCTCAGTAGCGTCCTGCCTACAAAGCTAAGGGTACTGAGTTAGATTTCCTCCATGACCAAAAAACTAACCTAGTAAAATTTCTGTTTTCCCTTTCACTTTGATGAACTTACAGATGGGAGACTGGATATTGTGTCTGTTTTATATTTTTGCTTTGATTTGATTGTCTTTTCAGTAAAGTTGCTCCAAATACAGTACAATTAATACTTTGAATTTTTAATATCACTCATTGTATCAATTTAATTAGTAATACTAGGCCTAGTAAAATAATCTTTCAAGAATATATGTTGTTTCAAAAACTTTGTTGTAACTTAAATACTATTGTTAAACAAAATAAGCTAAATGTTGTTTTCCTTATCTTCCCCTCAAAAATACATCCACCTATGTGAGTAGGTACACAACGAGGTCAATATAACTTTCAGGTCGACTGGTGACAGGGGGATCAGGGTTTGAATACCAGCAGTGTGTACTTAAGTTAGGCTTCTTCAACGATTGTTCATTCTTGTCAACCTCGGGGGTCTTGGAATAAAGTGCTCAAGGTCTGATGTTTGTGGGCTCAAACCCAGCTGGGGTCAATAGATTTAATTGTGAGTTAAAATCTGTTGAACAACTTCCTTAAGAGGGAAAGTAAAGCTGTTAGTCCTGTGTCGATTGTGGCATGTAAAAGAACCCTGGGAGGAATTTGAAAATGCCTTTCCCAGAAAAATTAGTAAACCCTTTCATTCTTGCTTATAGAAATTCTCATGTGCTGAAATAATAAATTCAGAAAGTGCATATTAAATACTACAAATAAATAAATAGATTGTGCACTTTTACTCCATGCAAATATGGATACAGCCTATACTATTTACATTCCTTCTTCATCCTTACCCCATTAGACTAGAGCATTTACAAATAATACCAAGAAAAAAAGAAAGTCTTCCTACCATCCGTGTAAGGCATGCTTCAACCCACACAACTAAATCAAAGTGACTTCCTTTTGCTCCAAAGGCCTCAGGTTCATTTGTCATAAGGGACAAAAATACAGTATTGTGAAATTGGATCTGTCCTCTTTTAAGTAAGATTTTTTTTTTATCATGGGAGATGCAGTGTCTAATTCTGTCGCTGTAAGTTTAGACATTTAACTGCTCCGCGGGAACAGAATGTAGCCCAGGATATACCTTGTAGGTTGTCTACACGCCATCACTGCAATAAGATGATGTGATAGCCTAGTGATAATGGTGTGGAGCTAGTGAAAATCTTAAACCAAATTAACCAGACCATGGTTACCATAAGTTACCCTTTCAGGAAAAATATATAATATGGTACAGCTGGGATTGAATGTGGGACAACTAGACCATTATATTAAACTGACCTACAGTATTCCTGATAAGTGTGCAGGACTTGTACTTGACTTATTAAACTTTAGAAACGTGATCTGCACTAAAAGTGTTTCTTTATAACAATTTGTATGTGCAAATGGACACATGTAAGTATTGTGTTATAAACTTAAGAAATCAACACAGAAGGTTACCTTATTCATATAAAACAAAATTTAGTAATTAATTTATTCAAAATCCAATTTAAGATTTTTAATATATAATTAATTTACCTAGTAAAATTTATGAACGTTATCCAATGATATACATTTTTCAAAGTCACTTAGCAAGTCACTTTAATATCATATTGCCACATTTAGTAACTGTTTCACTATTTAGTAAATTCTTAATGTGAGAGCTGTGGTTAGGTAAAATGATACAATTTTTCCAATGTCTGGTTTAAAGCCACTTAGATTTAGTCTAAAATCACCCCCTCCAGCATCCTTCTTCTGCCTCCTTGCCTCTTAGCACCCCAATAGGTAATCCCACCACCCTTCAAGGAGTGGTACAACCCACTTTGGTAACAACTGGTTAATACTTTTAAATATATTTAATTTTATTTGTAGGCTAGGCCCACTTAAATGCTATACACATTTTTGCAAAACATTAAATTGTCTGTCCAGAAAATCTACCTTTATCTACATTAATGGCCTAGGATTGAGGAAGGTAAAATTGAGAGGAAATTTACTCTCATTTGTGTGAAAAAAACATTTGGTAAAAACTAAAAAGCACTCGCTACACCTTGTTTTGGGTGCTGACACACCAAACCAGACTAGATCAGCTTGACATTTAGTCTGCATGCCCACTGATGCAATAACTTGTAATGTTTACAGGGTGTCCAGTGACCTGGAAAAGTTGAATATTATCAAATTTCTGGAATTTCACATATTCACTAGAAAATATATGCAACTTTTATTTAACACAGTTGTCTCAGTTGAGCATACGTATCTTAATTCTCAAAGTCAATAGCTATATGATTTTTGTGTCCATCTCACGTCTCTGTCTTTGAGTTATAGTTATGTGAATGCACACAAATTCAATTACATCACAGGAAGAAAAAACTAAATAAAATGGGCCTCACAATACTTTTAAACTGTTCTGGTATAAGATGATCTTTTAATATCTCAATATGATCTCATTAAAAGCTAACTTAAGATTCCACTACCCAATGAACTATTGCTTTAGGCTGAAATCTTTAACACCTGCATAGTGTGACATAATTTCAGAATGTGTGTTTGTTTAAAATAATTATTGCAGTAAGTTGTGATCTAAATACAATAATGTTTTTAATATAAAGTTACTGGAAATGCTAGAAATTGGCCCTAGAAAACATGGAAAAGTCAAGGAATTTTAAAAATAGTTTGTTTGGACACCCTATTTTATCATTCATCTTAACCCATCCTACATCTAATAGAGTTGTGATTTTTTAACTAAATGATTTTTTTCTTTTTGTTAATATTTAATTGTACTCAACTCTGCAAGGTCTACATATTATTGTAACAGACTTTTGTATTGGTGATCACATGACTGAACTTTGTTGCTTTGAGTGTCAACATATTTGTGTTGATGGCATTTCCTGTCTGTCTACTTTGGCCACATATATTGAGAGAATCTGTTATCTGATGCCTGACATTCTACTCCAAATCAAGTCACCTCAGTCAAACTCAAACATTTGTGTCATCACTGTTGTCACATTTCAAAGTTTGCTGTTTAATCTGCCTGGAAACTGTTTTATTTATATTAAAACTGAGCTAAGGCATCAATCTTTGGTCTGGTAGGCCAGTATCTGGGTTCAGATCCTGAATGGGTGCTCTGGGGGTGTTTATTTCTAAATGGTTTTAAACTTCCTCCATGCAAATGTGAGTAGGTACATTATTCCCCCTAAACTCTTCCTTCATCATAGTCATTAGAATGCTTGTCTACTGAACTAAGAGTTCTTGGTTTGATTCCCAGCATAGCTGAAAAATGTATCATTGATAAATTGAGACTTCCACTATTGCAGAAGCCAAAGGATTGGCTGTTGAGTCTTTTTCTAGAAGTAAGTCGGGTTTTAAGTTGTGGTCTGATGTAATCAATTGGTTCAGAAAATACACTTATTTTATCACCAATTAATTTTCCACTTGTTTAGGTTATAGCCATATAATATTATAACGACTATAACGGCCCAGGGATAAGGAAGGAGGTATTTTGGAAGTAATTTACCTGTATTTATGTGGAAGGAGAGTGAACCCGACTGGGATTTAAATCCTGATTTCCCTGTCATCAGCAAACCAGTTTAACACAAGTGATGCCTTTGACCATTCTACCACTGAAGCGGGGTAAAATACACGCTAAATATCCAAAATAAATAGAGAAACCTTCCTCATCCTTATTCCATTGGTGGAAATACGCAATTAATAGCCTGAACAAGCAGTAAGGTTTTGAACAAAAAAAAACCCTTAAACCATTCATTTTACCTGACTATTAAATTGGTTGGTGGACAATGATTAGAAAACAAGGGACACTCAAAAAAAGATTGTGTTTGTACAAATATTATAACTATTTTTTTTTTTTTTGGAGTCTTCATTGTTGGCCACAGTGAAGTTTAAATATGTCACATCCTTAAATAACCTTGTCACATTAAAAAGTGGTCATTGAGATTATTTACTGTAAAGTTTATAGACAAGAAAGGGATGAATCAGCTAATCTTATTTTTGTTTTGTCTTAATTTTATATTTTGTTTGGCTTTAGTAGCAATATTGACTATTAACAACTAAAAACTAGGAGTTAATCCTTCAAACCTTTTGAATCTATAAGGTTTTAGATATATATGAATTTGAAAAAAAAAAATTGTTTGAGATTAAATAAAAAATTCAGACTAGGAATATAAATTGTTTCTTTGAGCTATTTGATCATTATACTACTACTACTACTACTACTACTACTAAATAGTTTTAGGACAAACCTAATAACTAGACACCAGACCATTAATGTATCACTTAATGGGAGCAAAATAAGAATTGAATAAAATAAATCAGACTAGTGTGAGAAAGTTAAACACTTATGTTTATCAGGATTTTTAAATATCATATTCAAGAAAAGATGGATTTGTCCCATTTCTACTAAAACCTTTAAAGAACATGAGGTACAGTAGCCTCATGGCTTCTTTGGTGCTGACTGACAGCTCACAGCTGGCTTCCGACAGTCAACATTCAGGTACGTACCTAAATTTTGACCGTCAGAAGTGACAGTTGCTAAACACATGTTGTTGCAGATCATATGGCTCGGCATAGGGATACATAATTTGGTCTGGTAACTTTTCAAAGCCGTCAGCTGTGAGCTGTCAGCCAGCACCAAAGAAGCCATGAGGCTACTGTATAATGGGAGAGAAATGTACTGATACTCACCTGAAAATATAGGTATTGGGGAAATAGAGAAGATTATTTTCGCCTTACTACCTCTTTGGGATAGCTGTAATAAACACCAATGGGGCAAGGAAGAGGAAAGTGGGAACCGAATTAGGAAATAAATACCCTCAGTCTAAATTCGACTTCCCTGCCACCAATCAATCAGATTAACTGAGTTTTATCTTAAGTTGGTGTGTCCGCTTATGCAGAAGTATAATATTCTAAGTCAATGTGGTCCAACCTTTCAAGACCCACAAACCATATCTGCGTTACACGTACCTTGATTTTGGTTGGAAGAATAGTTTAGAAAATTCAAACATATTTCCTTGTGGCCTCATTAAGAACATTTTACTATATTATTTGTGTTATTTTATGGGTGTTGATAGTATCTACCAAAAGTGACAGCTACAGATCATATGTATTGGTGTATTAAAATTATTTTAGTAAATACTAGATATTGTTCTTCCTACCAAAATCAGCCAATAACAAACATGGGGGAATGCTAGCAAAATAAAAAATAATGCTTTTGAGTACAATATTTTAGTAATATGACAGCCAGTCACACAGAAGGAAATTGATAACTTTGCTTTTGGCTGTAAGTTTTTTTAATAGTGCTTGGCATTTATTTATTTAAAAATCCTTTTGGTGCGAGAACCAAGGTCACAAGCCACCAACTGTGCATTGGACTACAGTGTTCTTATTTATCTGTGCATTTGACCTTTCCAAATTAGAGCCAGTTTCCTAGTCAGACTTGCTACATCTCAAGTACGCTGCCATACTAAATACAAGATGACACCTACTTAATACAGAATTGAATGGGCCAGTTTGAAACTGGCCCATTACACTATGTATTAAGTAGGTATCATCCTGTATTTAGTATAGTGCCACACTTGAGGTGTACAGTACTAAGGGCCAGTTTCATAGTCAAATTTAGTACGCCTCAAGTGCGGCGCTACACTAAGTACATGACGACACCTACCTAAACCAGAATGGAATGGGCCAGTTTCCTATGCGAGAACGGCCCATTCCATTCGAGTTTAGGTAGGTGTCGCCTTGTGTTTAGTGTAGTGCCGCACTTTAGGCGTACTAAGTTTGACTATGAAACTGGCCCTAAGTCTGACCAGGAAACTGGCTCTAAGTAGACAACTTTTTTTTTTTTTTGCTAGCCAGTTAATTTAAAGACCAGAAAGGCATGCCACGAATATGCTGGCAATTATTGAACCCTCTTGGCATAAACATTGCTATTCCACGCCGAATGTAAGAACAACCGCTTCCACTAGGTTTGGCAAAACTATATTAGCCCGTGTGTGGCGCATAGGTAATATAGAATATATTGTCGCTCTGACTCAATGACTATTAAAAAGATTAGAAAATACAGATAATGTTGGAAAAAAGATCAGGGTGTACAAAAATGTGTGGATCTTGGTGAAATTAGTTCAAAGCCTCACTGATTATTTTGTTAGATCATTATTATAGAATATTGTTTTATTTTTACTGGAATATCTTAAAACACACATTTTCTTTTTGAATTTTAGGACTTTCAATCAAACTTAGCCTATTACCTAATACACTACACATTTAGCGTTGGATAACTTCTAGTTGATTAGCAGGATTTACACATTACCTTAACCTGGAGCAATATGTCTAATACTTGGTTAAGTTGGCTTGTAATTCATTCTTTCCACTTATTAAAGAGAGGTGCAAGGGCTATGTCTTTAGTATTATGATTAGTGTTAAGTTTGTTTGTAAGTATTAACCAACCAAATAGCAAATACCTAGGTGTTGGAACTGGATGTGCAGTTTTAGGTGTGCTGTCCTTGGCTAAGATATTGTATGAGTAATGCAATAATCGTCACCCGAGAATGCAAGTGTTCTATCTCCAAAATTGTTAAATTTGAGATATTTGGCGTTTACGTTTATTTAGAATGCATATGATTCACCTGCGGTGGAATTGAGACTGCTATATAATTATTTAAGAAGATACAAACTCGAGTTGTCATCTAGTAACATTGGTTTTATACACAAGGTTGAACTTCACTGCTCTTTTACACAAAAGTGAAAAATTGGACATAGAACACTTGCATTATCGGGTGACATGTCTGTTAAGAAAAATTACATCAAATGCCTCAATAAAATACATTTTATTTATAAAATTCATATTTCTGTGTTTTTGTTGTTGTATGACAACAAAGTTTATAGTATAATTTTCATCGAAAGGGTGGACATTTAAATAATAATAATAATAGCACCGCGTCTTACTACTCGTTTGGGTTATATACTTTAAGTACTAATTACGCTACTGGATTAGGATTTGGGAAGGTTGAACTAGAGGAAGTGAAACCGCATTTGCGTGGAGGGAGAGTGGAAAACCATTTAGGAAAAACCACCCCCAGTTCACCCGATCAAGATTCGAACCTCGATCTCCCTGTCCTCAGCAGTCGAGCTCAACACGACAAGCGCGTTTGCCAACTACGCCACTAAGGCGGGTGACAGTTAAAATAGCTACTTATTGACCACCGTTATTTACACCAATGGTTTAGAGTTTAGAACAGTAGAGTTTTAGATGTACCCACATTTATATGGAGGGCGAGTGGAAAAGCAATTAGGGAAAGTGATCCTCAGTACATGCGGATGGAATTCAAACCACAATGTAATCAGCAAACCTTACCAGATGAGGTTAACACATTAAATTTTGTGCCCACCAATGAAAGAGTATCTATAACTAATTTCATATAGTCATTTTGTTCTACAGCTATAACTTTTGTCAAATCACAACAATGCCAATACAAATAATAGTTACATTTTGACTCTCTTTAGAACCATTTTTTAATACTATTTACCACCAACATACTTAAATTATATTTTACTTTTGCACCTTTGTTTCAATTATTTCAGAACTTTTGGGAAAGTTATGGTAACCTATCTCTGTCGCTGCGTGTTACATTAAATTACTTGTATAGATACCATCTTAATAGGATTTATTGTTTCACTGCTTCCTTTACTACCATAGGAGATGGCTCTGCTTATAGGTCCACTTGCATGTCATGGCTTCCAACCTAACTAAAAAAAAATGTCACAACATTAATTTGGCAAGCTAGTGATTGGGAAATAATAATATGACCCCATTTTAACTTTTATTTGCTGTGACATGCAAGCAAGTGACCTTGGTAGGCCACTGTACCTCTCACTGAACTTTTTGTTGTGATATCCTTGGTGTTCATTGATTATATCAGCGTGACTAGCTCCCAAGGCTGTTCTCTTTCATTCCTAATTACTTCATTTCTATTGAAAAATTACATAGATAAACTTTGGTTATTGTTTTTATCACATATATAGATTTATTGTTTTGGATTATAATAACCCGCTTTGGTGGCTGTGTGGTCTAACGCTCTGCTCTCCTGTTGGATCAGACTTTCTAAGACGAGATCGAGGGATCAATCTTGGTCGGGTGCACTAAGGGTTTTCCGCTCTTCCTCCACACAAATGTGGGTGCATTTCCTCTCAATTAAGCCTTGCTAATCCCTAACCTATTAGTGTAATTAATACAATAGGCATATAACCCGAACTGGTAGTAAGACGTGGTGCTAAAATAAAAATTAGTTATAATAAAGCATAAATGATTATCTTCTCATATCATATTCCTTTGAAGTATGGGGAAGTTTAATACAATACATATCTGAGTAATTTTCTTAATGTAACAGAGATTTGATGGTCCTTGTGAGCAGAAACAATACAGTCTTATTTTCATAGAAAGAACAGTTTAAAAAATGTGGTCAATATTGAAAACTCTATCCTATGTTATTAGTGCTTTTACCTTATTGATAATATCTATCATACCACATGATTTGATGTAGATCTAGCTGTCTTTGTATGTTTATGTACAAACCTTAAGTATTGCTAATGCTAGTAATGACTCAACAAGACACACAACAGCATCAGTGGTTATGCGGACCAAGTCTTCAAACTTGTTATTTGTGATTTTCTATTGGCACGGAGGTAATAATCAACTAAGATTTTTTTTTTTTACAAATCTTTTTACAAAGTAAAAAAAGAAAAAAATTCTTGTGATATTGACAACACTACCTACCTGTAAGTTGTAATTCATATAGTAAGTGACCAACTTAAAGTAAGACACTCATGTGCATGCACATGTTTATTTTCAAGCCTGTAGGCCTCGGATTCTGCCTCCATTTTTCCTTCAGTAATTTTTTTTGTGCCGTTCCATTGAAAGTGCTGCATTGATTTTTGTATGAAATAAAGATTTGATTATAAAACTAACTTTTTAAAGAGTTTTTTTAATAGAGATTTTTTTAAATGTCAGGAGGGGGGTGGGGGGGTAGTGGGAAGTTGACCTACCAGCCTCGGCAGTTGAAAAAAGCTGGAATTACTGTTCTACACAATACAGGTTTTAAATTATACCTTCCTTATCTCCACCCCCTTACTTTGTAGATGGATGTAATATGATTTTGATGATTTTATATTATTAGCAGGGTCCAGATTTTAATGAGGTGTCTTTTTTTTTTCTTTTTTTTTTCTATCACAGGCAATGTTTTGTACATGAATTTCATTCATGATTCTCTTGCTGTGGAAACCTTTTTTATAGGTTCTTCTTTGGCCTTTTTTTTATCATTTTGGATTATTAGGTCATATTTCCTTGATTTGTACAGACTGCTGATAATTGGGAGATCAAGGTTTTAATTTTGGTTGGGGTGTCGTTAGGGTGGTTTCCCACTCTTCCATACATATGCAAGTACACTTCCTACAATTTCAACTTTACTCATCCCTAGACCTTAGTACATCACCATAATTAGTACATATGCATATAACCTGAACTAGTAGTGAGGCACAGTATTAAAAATGATGCATCAATGCAAGGGTCACTGATGTGGTTTTTTTAGCAGTGCATCTTAATACTACCCATTCGAGTTGTGTGCTTATGTACTACATACACTAACATGCTAGGGACTAGGAAGGTTAGATTTAGAATAAGTTTATCAGCATTTGTATGGAGAGAGAGTGTAAAACCATTTAGGAAAAACCATCCTCAGTACACCTAACTGGGATCCAACCCTGATCTTCCTGTCTTCGGCATGACTAATTACTTATTGATGAAAAAATATAATCTTATATTGCTGTCCCTTTCTTCTTAGCTCAGTTGGTATATATATATATATATATATATATATATATATATATATATATTATATTATATATATATATATTACTAATCCTGTTTTTCCCTGTGGCAGCTAACATGCTCCTCACAGCCTTCATTCTATTTAAATACTTGTGAGAATGAAAATTTGAGCATCTGTTAATCAACCTGTCCTCTAATACGCTACCATCAATACCATAAGTATTATTATTATTATATTATAGTAAAGGAAAATGAAATTGTCACCAACATAACTCATATATATATGCTCTCACAGCCTTCATTCTATTTAAATACTTGTGAGAATGAAAATTTGAGCATCTGTTAATCAACCTGTCCTCTAATACGCTACCATCAATACCATAAGTATTATTATTATTATATTATAGTAAAGGAAATGAATTGTCACCAACATAACTCATATATATATATATATATATATATATATGAGTTATGTTGGTGACAATTTCATTTTCTTACTATAATATAATAATATTATAGTAAGGAAAATGAAATTGTCACCACATAACTCATATTATATATATATTATTATATATATGAGTTATGTTGGTGACAATTTCATTTTCCTTTACTATAATATAATAATAATAATACTTATGGTATTGATGGTAGCGTATTAGAGGACAGGTTGATTAACAGATGCTCAAATTTTCATTCTCACAAGTATTTAAATAGAATGAAGGCTGTGAGGAGCATGTTAGCTGCCACAGGGAAAAACAGGATTAGTAATGAAGCTATCCGGGAAAGATTGGGGGTACAGGAAGCACATGAGATATTAGAGATGTAGCAAGACTGAGATGATATGGTCATGTAATGAGGATGGAAAAGGAGAGAATACTAAAGAGAATAATGGAAATGAATTATGTAAGAAAAAAACCACAAGGGAGATTAGAAAGAGGTGGTAGGAGCAGGTAACCAAAGTGTGCAAGTTAGAGGACAAGAATGGAAGTGATTAAAGGAGAAAGAAAGGTGGAATGATAGAGGAAGGTGGAGGCATTTTACTGGACTGACCCGGTCACAGGCTGGACAAGTTTATGATTATGTTGACTCTGTCAAGTATTTAAATCCCAACAAGGTGTAGTTTTCTAAATGTGATTTATTATTGTGAACTGTCTCTCTGGTTATACTGACTAAATGTCGAGCTATTTAAGTATTGTTAACTGTTGAGTAGTAGTTCGACTTTTGAATCCAGGCAGAGTTAAATGAGGGTTGTTTATACTTAATGATGTCCCACTTTCTTCTATGCAAATGCAAGTACATTTCCACATGATTCTACCATACCTATTCCACCCGTGAATGTCTTGTACAGATAGTAAGGAGCACTGAAAAATATTTTACCTTTTTTATATTCATTTTATGCTAATGCGGGTGCACTTTCCTTAAAAAAGATAATAATTATTGACTCTTCCCTTTAAATTAAGCTGTTTATAGCCGTAGTGTTAAACATGGCAACCTTAAAACTAATAGGTATTATATATGTATTGTTAATGTCAGTTAAAAAACTATAGAGATAAGGCTTGTTATCTCAGATGTTCTATGATACTGGTAACTGGCTGGCAGGAAGGAAGTTTTAATCCTCTTGTTTCTGTGTCACCTCGCCAGGCCTTCAAGGTGTGATGAAAGTAGGACGTTCTATTTCTTTAGGTGTGAAACACTCACAGGTTGAGTGAAAGGCAGGCCTAACACAGACAATTATTGAGAGTTAGGGGTGGTGAAGTTTGAATCTCTGCCGGGCACACTCAGAGGGTGAAGGGTTCCATTTTCCCTTTCCACACACACTGTGTTATTCCCTCTTAACTACCCTCTTCACCCCGAGTCCTTAATTTGTTTTTGTTTTCTGCATTTTGTCTTATTACTTGTCTGCGCTATACACACACAGTGGTGCGGTAATGCTTTTTTTTGGGGGGGGGGGGGGGTAAAAATAATCATTTGCTTTTATAGGGGGTAACATTTTTGAGATTTAAAAATAACAGGAAAATATTATACAACTGTCCCTCGCACTGCGTAAGTGATTGGTTTTGATAATTAATCACATAACACGAAAACGTGAATTGATTTAAAATTGGTGAGATAGGGAAAAGTAAATAAAAACCTAAAACTTGTAAATGAATGTAATTTTTATTACTTTATCTAACTAGAACAATACTATGGGTAGCCTACACCTATTGGCATTTGCTCTCTTGATGGCCCTTGGATGGTAGGCATTTGCTCTCTTGATGGCCCTTGGATGGTAGGCATTTGCTCTCTTGAAGGCCCTAGAATTGTAAGATCTTGCTCTCTTAATGACCGGGCATGATAGTCTCTTGATATCCCTTGGACGGTAGGCTCTTTTTCTTCTGACGACCCTTGGACAATGAGCTATTGCTTTCTTGGCCCTGGGACGGTAAGCTCTTGCTCTATTGAAGGCCCTGGGATGGTAAGCTCTTGCTGTCGTAAAGGTCCAGGGCCGTTAGACTGACGATTTTCAACTTTTTTGATGAAATGGTCAAGACTCAGCTGATGGGCAACATTCTTCCTTTATAGAGTTCTTTGTAGCAAGCCAAATAACTCTGAATCTCTTTGGCTACTTTCGCGCTTCTATCCATGTTAGCGTCATTCTCTTCAATTATTCTAATACACTAATGTTTAAACAAAATCAGCAAATTGTTTTGTTGAAAGTTGTTTGATAAGCTCAACAACACAAGATTCTTCCTCTTCATCCTTTATGCCATTATCCATTTCTAGAAGATCTTCATTGGGGAGTTATGTTGAGTGGGATTGGGGCAATTCATTCACATTTGTCTGGTTTACCTCCTCAAATCCAACATCTTGCTATGTCAACTACTCGTATATGTCTTGAGTTGGAAAGCTCGTGTTCAGGATCAAAATCATGAGAATCAGAAACTTCAGGCCAAATGTTTTTCCAAACTTCCTTCATACAAGACTATTTAACTTCTGCCCCTGCATCTCCATTGTTGTCAATACCACTACCCCCCTAACACAAAACTGTACATTAAAGATCATTGTTCTCACTGGAATATGCGAGAACAAGGTCACACTACCACCACACAGGGTAGTTGCGAAATTACAGCTGACCATGCAATATAATTTTTAAATTTGTTTGAATCGTGTTATAGCATCCAAATAGTGGTCAGTTTCTTATTTAATAACATGGCTGTCAACTATTTGCAAATTAATAATTACAATTATATAGGTTAGGGGTTTACACTCTGAGCTTTTAAACTGTAGTTCCAGGTGAATGTTGATGTGTTTGTTTAAAATCTTCATAATGTTCGATTAAAGGTGCTGGCTACCTAAAGGAAAATATTCTAACGCTATGATATTAGTCTTATGAAATTGCCAGTTCAATTATCTAACCTTTTTTGTTATGACCTTGATAAAACTGTTTGCTTTATTATTTTTTAACAGTGAGATCGCGTACAACAAGAGATACCTGTATTTAAAGGTTCCATTGTGCATTTATCTCATTTATTTTAGTCATGCCAAACATTAAAATTAATACACACAAAACAAATTAAGAAAAATTATATCTGATGCGGCTCAATTAAAAATTATGAAACAATGAAAATTAAAGTAGGTTTCTATACACCTTTGCCCTATATTCGCTACTAGCTATAAAACCACTAACTAGTTTTGAAATTTCAATTTTGTTGAGTCTCTCAGGGTATGCATTAAGCAGACACAGGTGATTAAGTCTACTTGCCTCATTGTAGAGCGAAGATAGTTTTTTATGCGCCAAGCATTGAAAAACTTCTTTCTGCAGTAGCTGATGTAGCTGGTATCCCTATCAGAGTTTTCAAAATCTCTTCATTGTGTGCTCCAAGCACATTTTATTTTTATTGTGTTAACTTAGTGTGAACTTTATATCTTGCTTCAACAAGATCTTTACATTATCTAAATGTTTTAATATATTTTTTGGGAGGGGGGGGGCAGAAGAGGGGGGTACACATGATACTTTTTACCCTCTTTTATTAGGGGGGGGGTGTTTAAAGTAACCCCCGTACCTCCCTGTTCTCCTGCCACTGAACATACTTGAATGAGATAAGGATTAGAAAGGTAATTTAGCAGAAACGTACCCAAAAATGTGTGGAAAGAGAGTTGAAAAAACATTAAGTATACCCAACCAGGAAACAATTCTGACCTCCAATCACCAGCAAACCCCACCAGAGGAGATTAACTTATAGCCCGCATTCCCACGATGTGGGTACTCCTTTGCTTAAGTTGTTATTAGCATCTTAATGTAATGACGACAAAATTAATTAAGTAAAATTACACAGTTCACTATTATTCACATATGCAGTCTACATTACTACAAACAACAAATTATTTGTTATCAAAGCCCCAACTGCACACTTAATTATCAAGTGTAGACAATATTTTATTTGCAGAGCCAAAGCAGTAAAATACATTTCAGGTGAACGTCTGCCTTTCGAGCTAAGTTGCAGGTTTGATTACTATCATAGTAGATACATCATTTGTTTGAAATTGTAAAATTGGTATTTCCCTTCTCACAGTGATGAATTTATGGCTGTGGGATAGGGTGTTTTGTTTGCTCGGAGTTAAATAAGTTTGTAAGCTGTAGACTGAAATAATTTAATCATTAAAAGTAAGTTTAGTACCGATACACCTAATAATATGTTTTTTAAAAACCTTACAAAGTATATCTTAAATTATTGTTGAATCAATGGATGTTGGGGTATAAAACTACCCAAACTGGAATTGAAATAATTTTTAAGGTTTAGTCATTAAATATTGTGAAATGCATCTCCTGATACTGTATATACTGGCACTATTACCAACTCTTAGTATTTTCTGTGATATTTAAGAAAATAGAACTATTTTATGATTTATGGTAACTCTAATTGTTTGAATTTCTTTTTAATATAAAATAACTAATATCAACAATAATATTTAAAAGTTTATTTATTGCGATAATACTCCTTATATTTAAGATATATTCACCATCTATTATTATGTGTTCTGTGTTCATGGAAGGAAACTCTTTGCTAATTAAAAAATTTATTTACTATTGATATTGTTGTACCTTAAATTGTATATAAAAAATTAAATCTTAATACGATCCATTTATAGGGAATTTTGCAGATTTATTAATCTAAACTATTTTTCTGTAGTAGATTTACTTATTATTTTCCTTCACATGTTGACAACTAGTATGTACTTGTAACACTTAACTTGGGGTGAAAGGGAACGCAAGTTAAGGTCAGCACTTTGGCAATTTTTTATAACAAAAAGCTATTTTGATTAAAATAAATAAACTTTTATTTCAGTTGGTATGTTTAGTTTAATTTTTTATATATAGTATATTAAACAGTTGAGGAATATTTGTCATGCATATCATACTCTAAGTATAAAAGTACCATAGTAGACAATTAAACTAACTGTACCTACATAAACAATACCTTAATTACTTACTCTATGGCAGGGTTCTCCAACCTTTTTAGTACATGCGCCATTTGACACATTTTAGTGGACCATAGTAAGAGAAAAATATATTTTTATAAATGAAAGATTTGGATCTTTTTGTGAAAAGAAATCGCCATGATATTATTCAGAACTAAAGAGAAATGTAACAATTACAGAGAACGGCAGCAGGGCATACATATTTTAAAGAAACAGTAACTCATATTTACCTGGAATAGCAATGGTTGGTTTCAATCATAGCTAACAAACCATGGATTTTTGCACAAAATCAATGGAAATAATGGAACTTTTTTTAAATTTCAAAATATTGCTGAAGTGAGGTTTCAAACTTGAGGTGCCCATTATTAAAATTGACATCCACTGCTTATCAGATAAATTTGCTCTAGTTGGACTTGACATAACTCATTTTGAGAATTTTTGTTCACACAGGTTGTTTTACCAAAAACTGACACAACTCTACAAAAAAAAAAATCACTTCAAATTTGTAAACTGCTCAGGCTGCGAAGATTTATAAAATTGGATCAGAGCTCCTTCTTACACTTGTGGTTTGGTGTAATGGGGGAAAGAACAGATGCGGACAGGAACTGTAGATGTAAAAAAAGGGAGGAAATAATTAACAAATAATTGATAAAATCTTGGAGCGGGACAGATATAATCTCGTGGTGGGCTGAATCTGGCCCGCGGGTCGTAGTTTGGAGACACTTGCTCTATGGGATTAGGAACTCGAAAGTTCATTGCTGCACTTAAAGTATGCCACCTATCCATATATATATATATAGCCTACCTCATTACAACCTATCTCTTTTCACATCCATTATAAATGTTATCATCTGCGTCTTTGCAGTGGTCTCTTCCCATTGGGCTTGCCGGTCAATACTTTGGAAAAATCTAGAATCATTTTCATTCATGCTGCATATCTTGCCCACCATAATCTATGAGACTTGATTATCCTAACAATGTTTTGTGATGAGTACAGAATATGCAACTCATCTTTATGTAATTTCCTCTACTTCCCAGTAGCCTCATCCCTTTTTGGACCAAATACTTTACTAAGCACCTTGTTTTTGGACATCCTAAATTGCTGTTCACCATGTAAGGTAAGAGACCAAGTTTCACCCCCATAAAAAAACAGCCGGTAAAAATTGATTATTTTGTTAAAAAGGCCTTTTTGTTATAAAAACATTAAACATATGTACCTAAACCCACATTTCCTTCCATCCCACCTTAACAATAAATTATTCTTATCTTTCAAATATATGATTTCACTAGATATCCTTTATTAGTTTTAGGATATGTACTTAATATATTAATCCACCATATTCTATTTCTTTTTTATGCTCTTTTACAAAAAATAGCCACATTAAATCCTTCCTTCTATAACCTTAAAATATTACTGAAAAAATGTATGCCTAAGTCAAGAATAGTGTACTTTTGCAGCAAATGACAGACAAGCATGTGGCCTGCTTTGAAGGAAGATTAATTTGCCACACACCGGGTGTGCTTATGTTGGGGTTCTGGTGTGTTTTATTTTCTTCATGCTTGTCAAAGTGATTGTTGGCAACAGGCAAAGCAAGCAGTTGCGCGTGTGTTCAATTATAATGGCAGCTATTTTTATGACCTAACTCCTCGTGACTTAGCTTGGCTGGCTGGCACAGATCCAGGAGATCCAAATATTGGGTGAGCCCCACTTTTTGTTTAGTTTTTGGGTCAACATTATTATAGTTGCCCCACCCTAACCTCTCCTACTTAACATACACTTTATAAACACAACAAATGTTTTAACTTAAATTAGTACAGCAACAATAAACATCCAACTCTTATCACCACATTCTTGAATAATAGAACAAAAACACATAAAACATTTCCTTTAAACTCTACTTTCCTCGTTTATATAATTGGACTGACCTGACGGATACTTAGACTCTGAGCACAAAGGAAAGAAATTACAAATACATTTTTGAAGCAAATCTATTTACATCTAAAATATTACGATTCATTATCATATATTGTTAATAAATGGAGAATACAAAGTGTGTGTTTGTTCATACAATCTTGATGTGCTGCTTCCTGATACCTAGGTTATTTTAAATTCAATCTATTTACATTATATATATAATATATATATATATATATATATATTTTTATGAACTCATTATTTAGGTAGATAATATGCAAACATTCCTTTCTCATATGAGTATCTTGTTCACCATATGCTCGCAACACTCTTCTTACTGCTGCTTGGATCTCTTAGACCATTCAGCCACAAAGATAAACGATAATTCAGTCAGGGTTGCCATGGATCGGGTGAGCTGGAAAAACACGGGGAATTTTTTGTGTCTGGAAAAGAACTGTGAAAATACTGGCAATTTCACAACATCTAGTAAAAAGAATGGAATATTTGTGAATTTGGGACATTCGTTTGAATAAGTCTTTGGATGGACAAAAAAGTGAACCAAATCAGCCCTTAAACAAGGAGGGTGAAGGATGTAGGATCTATTTTCCCATAAATCTTAAATCTTCATCTTTTTAACATGAGTTAACATGACTTCACACTAGTCAGTTTGATTAAATGCTACATTTTACACAGGGAATTTGATATTTAAAAAAAACTGACAACCTTGCTGTTTTTGTGTTTTGTATATTGTGTATTACAAGGTGTCCAAACTACCCACATTTAATTACGTGGGTAGTTTGGACGCCTTGTAATAGGGAGATAGGGAGCAGGAAGTTAGAAATTCCACCCTCAGTACACCTGTCCAAGATTTGAACCTCAACCTTTTCTTCATCAGTAAATAAAATTGTAAAAGTTTGATGCCTTGTTCTGATGCAGATGATAGTCCTGTTGAAACCATGAGTCTAGAAATAGTTAAATCTCTATAATATGTAGCAATAACATTATTTGTTTGATTTCTTTTGAGCAGTTAACCATAGGGCTGATTATTTTCTTTTCTAATGAATTCTTAAAAAAGTATTTTCACTGCCGGTTAGATCAGTCATTCACTGTAGTAGACTCACCCTGAAAACCAAGCTATAAAATATGATGAGCACACTGTCTTATCACATTAGATAAGGTGTCAATATTATATTATGTAAAATAGTTATTAAGGATCCAAATCTTTGTCAATTTAATTAAAGCAATCAATTCATGCTAAGTCGGAAATAAATAATTAAAGGGAGCAATAGATTGGATTTCGAATTGGTTGAGATTGCTATTTAGGTAGAGTGCACTGGGGATTGTTTTTCACATATGATTTATCACTGTGGTTTTATAATTTTATCTTCACGCTAATGCAGATGTGGATTTTCACTAATCTAACCACTAGATCTCCATCCACTTTCTTTGATAACACCTGAAATACTTAAAAAAAAATTTTTTTTGCAAGGGATATTACCCAAAAAATGTTTGGACATTCCAAACTCTGTCATTAGAGTATGCTAAACTCAAGCTACTATATTTTTAGCCACAAAAATCATTGTTTCCACAGTAAATCTAAAAATATATTAACCTAAGTTTACTTTACTTTAAAATTCAAAATATTATGGAGAAGTCTAAAATGTAATTGAGGATGTTTTAGCATAAAGTGTTAAATTGCTATTTATTAAAATTAAAATACTATTTTCTTAAACTAATATGCCAACAATTTAATTTGAAACAGCTCTTTTTACATGCCTTCGAAAATAAATGATCAAATAACGCTGCTCAAACGCTCTTAAAATCAATGACTTGACATAAGTGTAGCTTAATGACACGGTTTTGTTAAAATTCTTGGCATATCGGCAAGCTATTCACTGCTTTCCACTGTGTTGCTGTCACACTGCTCTTGTTTATGCTGTATTTATCATTGCCTTTGTACATTTTATTTCAGCAAGAAAGGAAAAAAACAATATGAAATGCCAAGAACGACACCACTGATAATGGTTAAGTGGAGAAATGACAGAGTGGAAGTTTTCTGCACAATTTCACAATATTATTTTAAAATATGTTTTAAACCCTTCTTTGAGCGGGTGGGGATAGATAAAATGTACATTTTCATTTTAAACTATTTAATTTTCTCATAACATTACAACATTACCAACTATGACTGATAAGTTTATTTTAGTCACACTCAAATATTATTTGAGAGTACTTTATATATTTGCGAGTTTAGACTACTCGCAGATCAATTTGAAATGATAATATAGTTTTCTTATCATCTGAAAATGACCGTGAGATCTATCGTGATCAACTCGTTGCCAACCCCTGGTCTAAAGCATTAGGCTTGCAATATAATACATTGTTGGTGATGGTAAAGCCAATGCTCAGATTTTGGTTGTGTAAAGTTATCTCCCTCCAAGCTTATGCGGGTGCTATTCTTCTAAAACAACACATAATTTCTACTATTAAGATTAAGCTGGTAATAGTCATGGTGTTAAACATAATAAAAACTATATCATTGAATATAATTATAAAAATAATTTAAACTTTGCACCAGTATTCTCCATGAAAAGGGCTGGAAAACTTCAGGGTCTCATCAATAAAACCAGGTTCAAATGCATCGAATTTCTAAGTCTGTGTTCGAAATGTGTGCCACCAGTCACTATAAGTAGTTCCGCTCACCAACACTTCTGATTCTCTCTGTTGTTGCTAACAACACATGTTTGCAGCAGTGACCATATTAGGTCAATAAATCTCTGCACTTCGCATGTGTCTGTCTGCCTGAGAGTTTGCACCTGGGGCCAGTTTTATTTGGGACATCCTTTATATTGTTGAAAATAAAACATTATCCTAGTTACACGGTCTGGAATCAAACATCGGCCTCCTGGGTTCAAGTTTAGCACTATGAAAAATTTCTTTACACTTTAGCTTGATTTCTAAAATTTATATCTACTGAAATAAGAGTTTAGACTCTATTACCTGCACAGACAGCAACATTTTCTAGTGGTAAAATTAAATTTTCTCCTTTCATGGGGATTAATTAATGGTTGAGGAACTAAGTCCTAGAATTGAGGTAATTATGCCGTTTCTCACGCCTCTGGTCACCCATCTTTCCCATTCCTCCGACCACAATCCGGTGACCGGCGTTATGCGATTTCTTCCCCTCCAGACAGACGCGCCGCCATTGTTCAACTACGACGCGCGGATTGGCCTAGATTCCAGGCTAGGTTAAACGTGTAGTGTCCCCAGCCGTACCCATACCCGACGTGGGGGAGTTGGACCGTCAGGTTCAGCTCTTCACCGCCTCCCTTCTGTCGGCGGCGGAGTCTTCGATTCCAATCTGTCGACCCCCCTTGTTGGGCCCCCCGCTCCCACCCGACCTGATAGACGACATGAGGCTCCGGGATAGAGCGCGCGCTCTGTGGCAGAGAAGTCGTCTCCCCCGTGTCCGGGAGATATACGTCGCGCTCCGCTCTCACTGTCGGCGCAAGCTCAGACAGTGGCAGAGGGAGGCTAAGACGCGCCGCCTTGCCGCTCTCGACACAAAGGATCTCTCCTTGTGGCGTCATCTGAAGGGGATACGTCGCAAGAAGGATCTGATCCCCGAGCTCCGCGTGGCTGGCGGGTTGGCGTCCTTCGCCACAGACCGGCAGAGGCTCTGGCGGTAGGATTCCAGGCTAGCTTCGCGAGGCGACCAGGATCACCGGAGAGAGATCAAGCGGATCCCCCGGGGCACTTCCTTCCCCCGGTGGCAGGTCAACCCCCGTACCCTGACCTGCGGCTGGTAACCCCCTTCGAGCTGACCAGGACCGTGGCGAGGCTTCGCGCCGCGTCCGCTCCCGGGTTGGACCGGATATCCCCCCTCCTCCTGGCCCACCTCCCTCGTAAAGCCTTGTCCTTCTACTCCGTATCATCAACGCGATGTTTATATTGCTGTACTTTCCCGCGCAATGGCGGGTGGCGACTGTCATCCCCATCCACAAGCCCGGGAAACCGCCCGGATACCCTACCTCCTATCGTCCTATCTCTCTACTCTCTTGCGTCGGCAAAGTGGCCGAGAGACTGATCCTGGCCAGGCTGGAGGTGCACCCCCTCCTGCCGGATCACCAGTTCGGTTTCCGGAAAGGCCTGTCGACCACCCACGCCGTCGCCACGGTCGTAGACCGGGTGACGAAAGCGTTCAACGAGCGTCGCCACTCCGGCTTCGTCTTGTTGGACGTGAAGGGTGCGTTCGACAGTGTGAGCCACCGAGGACTTCTCACGGGACTTGCAGAAGCCGGAGTTCCCTCACCTCTGCTCCATCTCCTTCTGTCTTTCCTCCAGGACCGCTCCTTCAGAGTGGGCGTGGACCACCAGTTGTGACCCCTCGTCCTATAGTCTCTGGAGTCCCCCAGGGCTCCTGTCTCTCCCCCCCTTCCTTTTCTCCCTCTTCCTCAATATGCCGACGATACAGCTATCCTGGCGACCTCCCCCGATGCCGCGGTGATCTGGGCCAAGCTCACCATGGCATTGCGGGGGATAATAGCTTACCTTGGTACCAAATCCCTAGCAGTGAACGGTACGAAGACGTCGGCGATACTGTTCACCCGCCGCAGACCGGGTCCGTTGCAGCCCCTCCGCGTCGCGGGAGAAGCGGTCCAGTGGTTCGCAAACGGTGAAATACCTGGGTGTGTCGCTGGACCGTCGCTGCAACTGGACTCGAACCTGAGAGCGTCTGCAGGGAGAGCGAGGGGAGTCATGCTAGGACTGGCCCCACTCCTGCGCCCAGCCAGCCCGTTGAACCACGCCCATAAAGTTAGATTATTCCAGGCTTGTATTATGTCCTCCTACTCTACGACGCGCCTGCCTGGGCTTACCTTCCCCGTTACCGCTTCTCCCCGCTTCGAGCGGTTTATCACCTATTTTTGAGGTTGATGCTCGGACTCCCTCCCCGCACCCACACCCGCTAGACTTGTCTGGCCTCCAACCCCGGACGTGATCATCCGCGGGTTGGCAGTGACTTTCTTTACACGGTCGCAGGCCAGTCCTAACGTGATCGTCAGGGGCATCGGCGATTAACCCCCTGCTCTCGCACACGCATCAGAGGGTGTGTGGCCCCCGCCGGACAGGATGACCCGGGAGGTAGTCTGTGGCGTTGAGGAGCGATTGCTCCTGTTTAAGACCTAAGGCCGACTTCGTCAGGACGCGGCTCCGTTGCTCCACGAATTATCCCGGTTGGCGCTCCGCCCTCCCCGTGGGTGCGTGTGTCTTAGTGCCAGTTCCAACCCCACCTTCCGCCAGTGGGTGTTGGTCCGGTCGGTGTATCGAACCATATCACCTACAACATTCTGTTCACAGCAATAATCCGAATCCATCCAGACCTATATAAACAACCAGAAACATATTCACAATCTTCTTTTAAACATTCTATAGACTCAACCAAGTAAAAATCAACCGGTACTCTCCCGTGTTGAATGTATATAACTATGTTGTGCTCGTGAGTGTTCTTCCGTGTAAAGCTATATGTGATGTCCCTGCCGGTCCTCCACCAGAAGGCCGGAGTACCCCTATCCAAATTTTCCTGTCACCCGATCAGTAATTCTCCCGGTGCCCCATTTCACCTTCAGTTTACCACAATCATCTCCCGTTTCACATTCTGCATGTCCTATCCACATCTGGTCACCTTTCATTCTATGTTTTCTACCCTGTCTTCCGTCTCTGTGTATTTATATATTTTTTTAGGTCCCTGTCGACCAAATACCGGCGACAGGGCGGGTTTTTGTTTAATTTTCCCCCCATTAAACCATGGACAGCATATAATCAGCCCGCCAGGGTGACAAATGACTTTATTTTAGTGTTTTTTATGATTTTACCATACCGATTGACTTTCGAGAGCCCCTCGGGGCGGGGTTTGTCTTATCAGTATCATTCAGTGTTTATACATGTTAAATGTCAGAAATAATGTTACAAAATAAATGTCCTATCAAACAAACAAACAAAACTTTTCTTGTGCTTATTACCAGGACTGTGAAATCTGGAGTCATGTAGTCATTCGGAAGAAATTTTGGGTGTAGTTTAAGTTTGTGGAAATGTACCAACTCCGACCTCAAAATAAAAACTTATAAAATTAAAATAATATATGATAAATATATAATTTTAATTTTTCTATTTCTTAGGGCCTTTATTTATAGTTTTGATTGACAAATTTATTCAAATATAAACTCACAATGCCAAAGAAGCTAATCACGAGGTCATCTGTATTGGTACCTTTTACTGTGGTAAATTTGTTATTACTAATTAATATATTTTAGCAATTTATGAAGGTATCAGAGTTGGGAGTGTTGGTTGGACAATAGAAAAATAAAGTAGTCACAGTCGAAGGCTTGGCATACTGACTCCACAACCCTGCTTATTTTTGTAATAATTAAATTATTGAATTACAGTATACGTTTTTGACAACATATAAGGCAGAGCTAGCTGATACCTCCAAATAGCCAACAAGATAAACATTTTTGAGTGAATGAAGATAATAAGCATGAGACATATCAGGTTATATACATTGGTAGAACATTGCTGCATAAAGGCAGAGGAGAGGTTCTTGATTTGATTATCATTTAATTTTGTTGTGTGTTTTTTCCTTTATATATCTCTACCCTTCCAGGCTATACCTATTACTTATACTATTCGAGTATAGATAGGTAAGGTTATATCTCAAGAGAAAAAGTACCTACATTTGTGTGGAGTGAGAGTGGGAAACCATTTATATTCTCAACACCTATCAGAAAGTTGACCCTTGACCTCTCTGTCACTGCAAAACAGATTCGGCGAGTTTGGGTTCCCACTGATGCAGCTGGCTTCATTGTTGTGAGACAAGCAATAATCTCAAAATTTCAATTGTTCATTACATGAAACATATGACTAACTGGTACCAACTTAACACTTGATTAATCTCAACATGTTTAGTTACACTTTCTAACACAGATTTTTAATGTCTTGCATAGCATTAGAAAATTTTAATCCTTGGTAATAAAAAAATATTTAAATATCTACAACGTATTTGAAATAATTTGCTGATAAGATTCTATGATCCTCTTTGTATTTCTATTTTATTATTATTATTTTAGTGGAACATGCTAAGTAGGGACATAGTATTTGAGCTGAGTGACTTCTAGTTTTTCTCTTAAACATGCATTGAAATTTTGAGTGCTCTACATATAATCTAGTCCATTGGTATTCAACCTGGGGTACACAAAAACATATTAGGGAGTAAATAAAATTTTATATATATAGAGTTAATTTTATGTACCTCCTAACATGTCTTCATGTACCCCAGGTTGAATATTACTATACATATTATTACATAACCAACACGAAAAAAATCAGGGCCAGATTTAGAGCTGACCACAAGAGACCCTCATGTTGAGGACATGCAATTTGGCACGTTTTAATTTAGATATATATTGTGGAATAAATAATATGTATAGCTACATTATTCACAGAAACTTTGAGGAACATAGTTTAATAGAAATCATATCTGGGGTTTGTGAACTAAAAAAGTTTATACCACTGATCTAGTCAAAGTAACTCTCCTCTTTCCTGACAGTTGAAAAACCCTCTTCACCCAAGCAACATACAAATTTGGTCACATTTTAAAGGTGGGGTCAGCTTACATAACTTTTAAAAGTGACAAAATATTGTTGTGATTGAATAAATAAACATCTTTTCATCTATCAAAAACAGTTGTTTAGAAATGTCAGGCACATCTAGTCTGGTTTGTCAATGGACTGGTTGTACTGAGGTTTTATTTTACTTAAGGGTTTCTCACTTTACCTCTTGCTCATTTTATTAGGGTACGTTTATGCTGGCATCCTTGCTGATGGCACACTGCCGAGCTATGAACATGGATGTGTGGCGATGATGAAACAAAACTAGTTATTCTTATTGGTGCGTTTATCCTGTATCAATGCTGCTCGCCTCACTGCTATCCTCCCTCTATTTAGTGGTGATAACAAATAAGTTTGTTTTCTGAGCCTCAACCATCGCCAGGTATCACATCTCGAAACTTGAGCTATGATTGGTTCCTTCACACAATTTCTGGTTCAATAAGATTACAAATATACAGAAAGGTGGTTGTGACATCCTTAAGTGCCTGAAAAGCCTCTCTGGATAGTTCTTGAGCTCTTTCTATAACCGGTGAAAGTAACCTTGGCGATGGAGTTCTTAATTCATAGGGTTACTTCATACCTTCTCCTCTTTCTCCTTGTCACAAACTACATTTTTGTCAAAAATGAATCACCATCTCTGTCATCATTTGACTGAGACAGTATTGTTCAATAACACAAAACATGACTCACAACTAACCTCTAATGCCAGCAGCGATGTGCCTGGTGAGCAGCAAGGATGCACCATAAATGTGCTCTTAAACTCTACGTTTCTTCTCACTGCCCCATTAGCATGTAGTGAAAATTAATTTAACCTGAAATGCAAATACCTGAACAGGTAGTAATAAGGTGCTAAAATATAGGCTATATATATCCTAAATGGATAGTAAGACATGGAAATAAGTTTGTCAGAAAGGCCAAAGCTACTGTCAACAAATTGTACTAATATACTCATTGTATTGGCAGTGAAATATGTGTTATCTTGTCCAAGGGAAAGCACAGAGTTTGATAGTAATGGGAGTGGAAAATATTGCTGTTGTGTTATCTCAGTAAATTGTCCTTAACACACATGTTCTGTTGCCATGTGTTACCTATTTTATGTGTTTGCGTCCAAAGTACAAGGGAAGGACGACTTTATGATGTCATTGTACGTTTAGTACATTAGTTCTTGGTCCCCTGCCCATCTTGGACTGATGTGTAAAAGTGACTCAAGTCCAGTATCATAGAAGAGTAAGAACACACTGAAAGATAATATTATGAAGTTTTCTTTTTATTACAATAAAGTTTAAAAAAACATTCTTTTGTCTTATTATATCATCTGTCACAACATGCCTTAGCCTCCTTCCTCTATCAAATCCTTTGTTGTGCACCAATCAGTTAATGTCCACACTCACTAAACGAAAAATACTTGAAATAATATTCTACACATACAGATATACATTTTGGCTAGTACATTTTCTAAAATAGTTGTTTAGTTATGAAAGTTTTTAATTCTGTTTCTGAGCTCTCACCACTATTCAGGTTCCTTCAGGACCACTTGTGATATTTATTTGTGGCTTAATGGTGCAAGGTGTTAGACTCATATTGCATGGTGTTGTGTTTGACATTAAGTAGGCCTAGTAGTTTGACTTCCAACCGGTTTCACAAGGAGTGGTTTTCCACATGTGATCCAAACAATTTAGTTTCCACATTTTCTCACTAGTAGGTGCATTTCCTCTGCTATCCTATCATTGGATTAAGTTGTTAATACCCTTTCATGCAGATGTCTTGCTACTGAAACATCTTTGTATAAAATTTTTAATTTTACCTCTCAACATATGCATATTAAAGTTATTTAATAAAATTAAAGATTTTTTTAAATTTTCAGGGTGGCAACAATGCAGGCCACACTGTGGTGGTAGACAGCACAGAGTATGATTTCCACCTCCTGCCTAGCGGGATCATCAACCCCAAGTGCAAGTCTGTTATTGGTGAGGAAACATCAAACATTATTCGCCACTAAGTACGTTTCATGCACATAAGCTTATTACAACTAATATCAAATGTTTTCAGTTATCATTGTGGGAAGGTATTTGTTTTGAAAGAGCAGTGTGTTTACATATATTTGTTTAGATAGTCAGATTAATCAGTAAAGTTGTGTGAAGTAAAAAATATACTGACAGATTAAAGACTGTCTTCACACAACATTTTATTTGCTTAATCTATCTATAAAAAAGATCTAGGTAGTTACTATAAAAATTATTCTTTATTTCTTAGGGTCAAAAAGAGTATGCAAAACTAAAATGGCTCCTATGAATCTATATGCTTTGTGCTCAAAAATGCTTGAAAATATGTGATAGTCCAGCACACAATCTTTAAATATATAATAATTAACATGATGATTATAACTTAAATAGAATTTTCATGGTATCTATGCACCGAACTAAGTTGCCATTTTGTCTCACTCGGCCCAGATGTTGTGGATGGGAGAAAGTGCATCTCTTGTACAAGATTAGATTGTGAAACCCTCTAGGGACACTGCTTGTGGGAACTAGAGGGAGGGACTATTGAACATGAAGTCTTGAAGTCTTACAAAGGAATACTTTAGTGTATTTTAAATACTTCAATTTCATTAGTCAGACATGCTAGAACTACTCTGGAGCACAAAATTCTGCCTGATGGACCGAGATTGACAGTTAAATTAAATCATAAAATATAGTTTTTATTGAGCAGGGTAAGATCTCTTTCTCAACCATTTAATTCAATCTTATAACTGTGACATTTCACATTACAAACTGTTGAAAATGAATTATTTTTACCCTTTCATACCTTCAAACTATTTATACTTTTATTAGAGTTTTGTAATTTTTTTTCTTTGTAATACATTTTCCCTTCATTGTGGTCTGAATTATCTTTCAAAATAACAAACCACTCCTTAAACAACCCAGGTTTCTAAACATCTGAAAAAATGTTAACATACCAGTAGGTGTGCCCTACAATTAAACTGCATACAAACTAAACTAGATCCAAATCATCTTCACTAAATGGAAACAATTAATTAATAGTTAACATTTTATGATAAATTACATTTTTGTGGTTTAAATATTGTTAATTAAGGTGTTAACACAACTGATTTTTTAAATATTATAACACAAAGTTTTGCATTTTGAGTGGATTATTATAAATTGCATGTAGTCTTGCACAATTGTGACTTCAGTTTTTACTTGATCAAAGTGGTTATGTTATTTTTTGGTGAGCCAAGGCTAGGAACAAATGTTTGTGCTAGAGGCGTTTGAATATTGAACCCATCTGGTTTGCATCTAGATACACATTACCCATCTTATTTTGGTTTATATTGATATTTTGCTTTTCCATTTAAACTGTACTTTTTTTTTTGCAATCAAAATTGTTTGTACCTGCTTTGGTGGTTGAATGGTCTACTCTTTAAGGAGTCAAGCTTACAATAAATTGAACTTAAAGTGACAGTGAGATCAAGGTTTGAGTCCCGGTCATATGTATTGTCAGTGGCATTCTGCATGGGACTTATCACTTTGATTATTTCATCCTCTCACCACACTGATTCAGATACATTTCTTCTAAGCTAACCTTCTAATCCTTCAGCCTTGTGATAAGTCATTATTAATCTTGATGTTAAATATAATAGTAAAAACAAAGTATGGTAGCTATATTAGTAAAATGAAGAGTTTGTGTTTCTGTCATGAGCATTGTGTGGTACCTACCACATGGAGAGAGCTGACATTTTAAAATTCATAGCCCTTGGGCACCTCAAAGCCGTAATTTTAAATGTTTGATCACACTTTTTTAATTTATTAAAAACCGTGCTGTAAGAAATAAAATAAAGAGATTTTATTTGTCTGTTTGAATCAAAGAAAAGCGTTGTGCGAGGTAACAGTGGGTACTTCTGCTAGTCATTAATATATTATACTGTTTAGTCTCTGATGGTTTATCTGTAGATGTGTACCACATTGCAACTGTTTGTTTTTTAATGTTTGTGTTCTCTTTGTGCCAAGGTAATGGGGTGGTGATCCACCTTCCGGGACTGTTTGATGAGCTAGAGAAGAACGAAGCTAAGGGCTTGGCGAATGGGAAGACCGCCTTCTCATCTCTGACAGGGCACATATTGTGTTTGATTTCCACCAGGTCTGTAGCAATGGGCACTTTCTTGTGAGTTTTGAAGACTTCCATTTGTTGCCACATGGTGCCTATCAAAAAAGGGGTGGGGAATTTTTGGTGTCTGGGAAGTAGAAACTTTCACAAAAACAATAAAATAAATAGAATTTCTGTAAATCTGAATATTTAACTGCAAGCTTTAAATACTTTTGCAAAGAAAAAGCAAAATTAAGAAGAACTAAGTACACTGAAGTGAATACCTTACTTCCCTCACCCCTCTCCTAAAACACTGGGTTGTATAAAGAAAATTGCATGTTTCTTGACTAATGTGAAATCACCTGTCCTAAACACAAAAACACGATTTCACAATTGTTTAATGAAAAGTGAAATTTCCTTTTTCCTTCTGGAAAACCTAGATAAACTCAGAGGATTTGATTGTAAGAAAATAGTGGTAACCCTCAGCACACAAATCAAGGAAATATAATTTTATTTTTGTGTTTTTTAGTAATAAAAATTGTGTTTTTTGAGAATTTGTAGCCATTATATCCACCTTAGACAACCTGGTTAAATGAATTGACTCTGCATTTAATACCACTAATCATTTGGACATAAGACACAAAACTGCAAATGTAGGTAGCCACAGGCAACTTTAGATAACCCTGGTAAAAAAAACTGGATAGTTGGGGAATTTGCTGAGGAGAAAATACTAAACATCCTATGTGATTTTTACAAAATAATATAGTAAACATAATGGTATTTCAAATTAGAATAGCTATTTCAATTAATTATGTTGTTTTACAGCAAGTGGATGGTCTACAGGAACTTGAGAAGGGCCAAAAATCTTTGGGCACAACTAAAAAGGGCATTGGACCCACATACTCGTCTAAAGCCACTCGCAACGGGATACGTATTGCCGATCTTCTCGGT
The DNA here is from genome assembly GCA_039000515.1 of Timema cristinae. Taxonomy (NCBI): domain Eukaryota; kingdom Metazoa; phylum Arthropoda; class Insecta; order Phasmatodea; family Timematidae; genus Timema; species Timema cristinae. The sequence continues at coordinate 70,274,895 of JBCFYV010000012.1, read as the reverse complement.
GACTTTGACCAGTTCATTGAAAAGTAAGTTAATGGTCTCATAGTTCCTGTAAAATATGTAAAAATACTTTTAATTTTATTATTTATTTACAAACATATTAGACTTAACTGTTTTGCGACACTGCACTGAAGGACAAATTTGATAAAGTTTCTTTAATTAGTTTTTAGCTTAGTGGTCATTGTGAATATACAGCTTTAGTGGAAAAAATCTATGAGATTTCTCTTTCACTTTGTCACCACACGTAAGGGGGAAGCAGGATTTTCAACATTGGTTTCCTAAAAAAATAAGTACAGGAATATATTGGAGGTTGAATCAGATATGGTGGTGATAAAATTGACTTCTTTTCCTCCTAACATGAAAACTTTATGTGGACAAAATCAGCATCAAACTTCTCATTAAAAATCTTATTTATTATTTTCATTTAGTATTTGTTTAAAAAATATACATACCAAACCTGTCAAAGACTTGTTTTTACCAAACAAATACATTTCGATATAAAATATTTAAACTACATCAAAGGTTTCTTACCATGTAAATCCATATAGGAATATTTTTGAATATTTTATATAAATTATCATACAAATGTTATGGGTCATGAATAAAAATGGACTGAAAAACTGGACTGCACCCAAAATAGTTTGAGAAAGGCTAGTCTAAGGCATCAGATTAGATTGAGAGATTGAGGTTAAAATTTCTACTGTATACACTAAAGGTGTTTTTTAGTGTTTTCACTTTAGTTTTTATCCTTTTTTTTCTCTGCAAATGGAGGTGCATTTCCTCTTAGCTAATATCATCCCAACCTCATAAATTAAGTTGTTAAATAACCCTCATGTAAACTAGTAAATAATAAAATCCAACCTGCTTCAGTGGGTTAATGGTGTATGACATCACTCTCATAATAGACTGGATTGCTGGTAACAGGGAGATCATGGTTAGATTTGGTCAGTGTACTCTGGGTGGTTTCCCACGCTCTCTCCTCATGCAAATGCAGGTACACTTCCTCTAAATTCAAACTTCCTAGTCCTTAACCTATTAGTGTAATTAGTAAATATCCATACAACCCTAACAGGAAAGTAAGATATGTATATATAATTTTCACGAATGAATTTTAGCATTGCTTGTGTAAAGATTTTTGCTGATATTTCTAATTGAAGCGAGTTTGCAGTGCCATTTTATTTTGACTTTTAAATCTTGTATTCAATACTGATTAGTTCAACAGGAAATATACTTTTTCCCCCAAAATGTGTTTTTAAATTATGTAAGAAATTGTTGGTTCAACTATATATTATTAACTCTTCATCTGTTAGACTCAGGTTACATATGTGGCTGATAACCCAGTGCATCTGTTATAATGTACTTGTAAATTAATAATAAAATGTTTACCAAAGAAATGTTCTCTCATAGGTCGTGGTCTTTATATTTCACAAAATTTTACTACTTTGAATTTGAAGTGAGCTTTATATGTCTTAATTTTGGGGTCTCATCAGGGTTTTCGGCACAAAGTTTTCGACACTGACATTAATAATCTTTCAAATCATACCGCTAACAAATATATTGGGGTGAAGTGTTGGGAACCTGACCCGGGGGGTATGCAAGTATTGTTTTTGTTTGTTGCAAGGTTCCAAAGTCTGGCTTCGGTTTACCAACGCATGTTCCCCGACCTGCAGGTGAACGTGGAGGCAGAAATAGTTCGCTACAAAGCGTACGCTGAGCGAGTACGGCCGTATGTCGTAGACACTGTATCATACCTTCATTCTGCTTTGAAAAAAGGGCAGAGAGTTTTGGTAGAAGGTGCAAACGCAGCCATGTTAGACATTGATTTTGGTACGTGGAGTGTGATGGAATGTGTAGAGCTTTTTGTTTAACACTTGAGGAAGAGGGGCAAAGCGTTTAATTTTGGTTAATTCACTGTATGTTGACTGGTGAAGTGATACCAAAAATAGATATCTCTGAATTTAAAATGGTAGTGCCCTCTTCGAGGTACAAACAACTACTTTGCTCACTTGATTATATATTTTTTGCTTTTCATCTGCCACATATTTACCTACTGGTCCTTAATTTCTTTGATGTGTCTGGGAACATATATTTATTGCTAAATTTGTTTTAAAGAATTCATCGTTTTACAAAACTACCACAAATTAAAATATAATTTGGGTCTAATAATGGAGAAAAATGTAGGTAAACTCTCATTTATGGACGGATCCGCCAATCTTTAGGGATATTCAAGATACAAGGATTTGGGCTCAACTCCTTAAAAAAACTTTTTTATTTTCTGATTAAATTTTGTTTTCGAGCTCTAATACTGCTTATTGGTGGTTCTGAACCATTTATAATAATTAAAGAATTAACTTAACAACCAGGCCCCAGACCAAGTAATTTAACACTTAACTGGATATATGAATGAAACGAATCTTGAAACTTGCAAAGAAGAAGGATTTTTGGTGCTTTCACTTAACACCACTTTTAATCTTTAAATTAATTAATTTTCTAGATCTTTTCAGTAACAAGGGCCAGGAAAATTTCCTTATTTGTTACCTAAGACGATATTAATAACTAATGCACACAGGCTTACTGATAAGCTTAGTAACTTGTCATTTAAGTTTTATTCTGAAAATTGAAAAATGACACCGGAAACAAACCCGAGAACTTTGGTTCAATTTGGGTTCGATTCCCGTGTTCAGGTCTGATCTTTCAATTTTCAGAATATAATATCTAGATGAAGTAATCCTCACTAAAAAGCATAAATAATAACTTTGCCTAGCTGATTCTTAATTGAGTTTTAATTCTTACTTACATCGTGGAGTTTATAATATTATTTTGTAAACTTTAAATATGCATGTCTTTATATGCATTTTTCTGATAATAATTACAAATTAAATTCCAATTTCGTTTCTTCTTTCTGTATCAGCCATTTGAATAATAAAGAAAATGCAAAGAAGTTATGCAATACTTCTTTGTCAAATTGACCATGGTGTTATTTTTTACAAAATTATGTTGGCGGTAGTGAATATAATATATTAACATTTACTTACCCGTTTTTGAGCCATGCTTACATTGTGTTAGTTACATTACTAGTCAGGGTTAAAATTCTGTTTAGTAACTTTTAAAATTATCAAATATTGAAAAATGTAATATTTAGTAAGATAAAATTAAATTGTTTGATAATTTATCGAAGTTTTATCCTTCGTTTGAAATTTTTTGAATATGCGAAGGTTATGGTAGATGTCGAATATGAAGCCTAAGGAGATTTGACCTTCGACTTTGACTTTGACTTTTCGAAGCTTCACACATCATTATTTATGCTTCATAATTTTTCCGAGGCTTATATTAAAAATTCGTATTCAAAATTTGTAGTAGATTTGACCCAACATTACTCTCATTTGATTTCTTATTATAAGGGCCTTGGTCATGACAAAATTGTTAGAATTCTGTTTCATATATGGCCTATGATACGATATCAAATAGAAATCATAGATAAGTTATATCAACTGTTTCCAGCCTGTGGCCAGGTCACTTTAGTAGAATGCCTCCAACTGGAAATGATAGCCATTTTTGTTAAAAAATGGGAAATCCAACTCTTTCAGGAGGTAAATTGATGGTCTGGGCTCTGGTTTCTAAATTTGTCCTATGCTTAAGATGGACTTATGTATTTCACATCGCTCTTAAAAATCAATATTCAAAATTAGAAAAAAATATAATTTTTAAAATTTTAAAATTCTGAATTATCATGAAGGTTTCAAGAATTTTAATGACCCATTTCTAATTTAGTCTTCACTTGATTCAACACCTAAAAAAAACCCATAGATAACTGAAGTATGTGTCCTTACTTGAATGTTACGTAATTAAAAAGAAATAAAGTAGCCTAGCTAGACATAGTCGCCTTATTAATGGGTATTTTCATAAAAAGGGTTTTGCCAAAACCAGACACTTGTTGTTAAGGAGTTGTGATAAATTAGAAAGGGTTTCCACGTACCAGGAAAAGACAAGAAAAACAATTATAATCTTGCTAAAGTACTTGAATATACTAACATATAAAAGGAACGAACACAATATGGCTTTTACAATTAAAAGAAGAACACAGTTCACACTTTACATTGCTGCTATTGGACAAAGAGAGAATGACTGCCACTTGAAGCAAATAAATTGCTACCACCCAATCCCCGGCCTAGGTTTCATTCTATCGAAATTCAACAGGAGGAAGGGTGAAATTCGCAGTGCAATTTCCTAAAAGGTAGAGAGAGAGGTAAAAAAAAAAATAGAAGAAAAATACATTTTGTAAAGAATGATAGGACACTTGAATAGGAACATGCAAAAGTAATAACATAAAGAACAAACACAGGAAATGGACCTCGATGTGAATATAATGTACCTCTATAAGGAAAACATATCTTCGCTTTATGAAGTAATGTTATATTTGGATAAAGCGAAGAGAGGTTTTCCTTATATAGTAGCTGAAGGTATGTAGAATTGGATAAAACAAATTACCCAAAAATATTTAGCAGTTCCTATTTTATTGCAAAACAGTCTTTACTTAAAAAAATCTTGTGTAATACATAGTATATATCATCACTGTTTCTTTTAAATATATATATCTTAATGTAAAAATAGCACATTTAAAATTAAATTATGCCTTTTACTGCAATTTTAATCACATAAGCCATTTTTTATGAAGTAAATAGTCCACTTTTATTGTTATAATCAATTTAAAAAATAACCTTTTTAATTATTTTTCCAGAACTGTTTTATTAGTGTCTACATGTCCCCAACATAATTAAGTATATTGGCCCTCACTATACGTATTCAACCTCATTCGAACCAAGGGGTGGCTCACAGAGTGAAGTCAAGGCAAAGCTTGGAAATTGTAACCTTCACTCTGTTTCTTTTCCCATACTCCACGTATTACTTCCCATTAGGGCTATCCATATAATTATACTAAATAGAATATGTATAAGAAGGATAGAATTTAAAGGAGGTGTTTCCCCTTTTGCCTGGAGTGAGTGACTCCCAACACCAGACAAGACCTTTGTGTGCACCTACTGGTGGGGGACAGTCTGTATTTGTTAAGATTGTCACATTCCTCAAATTACAAAATAAACAAGTACATCTATATCTCTTAGTTTCCTAATGTTAAGTTTAATTTTAATAGAGAAATATCCAGTGTTCTACAAGTTTTCTATCATGAGGTATTTCTTTATGAGTAGCTACTGATATCTAATGGTCTGGTTGATGGTGTAGTTTTACGATTCTTACTCCATATAATGGTTGAATGAGTTATCCAGTATGTTCATCACACTTATAAATTAAACAAAAGTATAAAGACTTGACACAGACAAAATATCTGTTATGCCTTTTTAAAATTTCATCCAAAGAAACAGTGTAATTTTTTTCAAACACCTATCAAAAAAATTTTTAATGCCTGAAATGCCTTTTAAAATTTTAATTTAACCAAAGAAAAAGAGTAATTTTTATTACCTTAAAAACCTATTAGAATACATTTTTAATACTAATAAATTTTAGTGATAAATATGTCAAATATTTTGGGCTATTGGTTTGATACAAACATGAGCAAAATAACATTTGGCTTGTAAATTTGGAAAGCTCAAGAATGGCTTTGTTTGTTTTTCTCTTTAACATTGTTTTAACGGTTGGCAAATTGTTTCAGGCACGTACCCTTATGTGACATCATCCAACTGCAGTATCGGAGGGGTGTGCACGGGTCTAGGGCTGCCGCCATGTCATATCGGGGAAGTTATAGGGGTGGTGAAGGCATACACCACACGGGTAGGGGATGGACCCTTCCCCTCAGAGTTGAAGGATGTAAGTTACTTAGAAATATATGGATCCAGGATAATACAATATAATGGACAAGGTTGACATGCATTTGTCAAATGGGTTCAAAATCCAGAAAGTTGAGGAATTTTGTGTGTCAGGGAGATGTCCAGGAATTTTGAGATTATTCTTGAAATTTTTTTAAAATACGGAGTGGAAGAGGATAATTTGATACAAATTGTAAGTTTGATTTAAAACTCTTAAGTGTGAAGATAAAGAGCATCATTTCTCTTTTAAGGCTATTTGAAATAAAGCACTAAGGTAAATGGTTTGAATTAAGATATAGAGCACACTTAGTTGAGTTATACTGGGGTAGAAATTGTTTATGTGAAACACTAAAAAACACATGTTTTTAAAGACAATCTTCAATTCCCACATACAGCTTTTACAGGTTAAGATAGTAGACTGATGCTGTCAACTTTGCTGTCCACTCAAGAACATCATTCCACTCTCTTTACCTGAAGAAGTTGTTAGTGACTGAAAGAATGTCCTTAAAAATGTGTTTATTTTAAATGTTCTACCCAAACAAATTATACCCTAATATCACTCAGGTTAGTGTGCAGTCCATCCCTCTTAATGTAAACATAATTGATCTTTACTAGTTTTGTCAAGAATTTAATAGAAAAGATGAAAATAAAATGTATATTTGTTTGTAGAGTTGTATCTTAAATATTAGGAAAATGCTTACTTACCTTATTGATGGAGTAGAAAATGTTAGATAAAACACTTTAAAAAAACTTTTTTTAAGGATAAGCTTTCACTTTCACAGATAGCATCTTCAGGTGTGTTTTAGTGAAACACTTTTGATTCCAGTATCACTATCTGGCTATCCCTCCTATTTTAAACCATAATTTAGCCTAGTTCTCTGGTTCTTTTTAAACACCTTATTTTGAATATAGATTTTGTTTAAATAGATTTTTAAAATTCTAATAATTATTTGGTTTATAGTCTAATAGTAAGTTTTAAAAATAAGTATTTATCGGATTCAATCTGGACTTGAAACCTTCTGAGATGCTGGTTCGAGCTTGTACCTACATTTTTAAGATCTTATTAATGAAACTCATTTACCATCCAAATTTAAACAAATCTCTTGGCTCAACATACTCTTACAATTATAATTTTTAATATCTCTGTTTTTATCAATGAGAATATTCAGTAGTCACTAACAACATTTAAATTAAAAATAAGCTAAATTAGAGCACTCTCTTAATACTGATTAGCATCTTCTTAACTGTAAATTGTAATAAACGTGGTAGAAAAAAATTTACAAAGTAAAATACCAGTGTATGAACTGGAGTCTGGTCTCACTAATTAATAATATATATTTATATACCTGACCGCCTCTCTCAAGATTTTTTTTTGGGAAACAATGGGCCTTGAACGAGGTTAAACAGCCTCATGAGGGCTAATGAGGAGCTACTTTAGTAAAGAAGTAGTGGCTCTGCTCTAGAAAACTGTGAATAACTGCTTGATGGTTTGTTGTGCTGACTACATGACACCCTCTGTCCGCACATGTTAGCAGAACTTAGCCAACATGTGGCTGCCGCTTGGTCACTATGGCTCGCTTGTGAGATTTCTTTTTTCTTTTAAATTATAAATATCTTTTATGTTTATTTATTCTAAGTTTAAATATTCTCATACAAACCTTCTGATTCATTGTGAATATTGATCTACATTATGTACACCAGTTACCGTATTGGCCCGAAAATAAGCCGCATTTTTTTCCAAGAAAAAGCTCTCATAAATCTCTAATGCGGCCTATAATCGCACTCTTAGATAATACACATCCAATTTTGTACCTATAGGATATGCACGTTGTTAAATCGATATATCTCGCCACCACTATTTAAAAATAAATGAACCTTGAAAGTTGACAAAATTATTAAAAAATCTATGAACCATGACAGTTGGCAAAGTTATTTAAAAATAGATGAAGAATTACTATCTTATTTGTGTGGACAATATTTGAGCAATAATGGCTGCAAAATAAAATTAATTTTTCAGCGCATTCTATCGGCATAATATCCTTTCGGTAAAGTGAGCTTTAATATTTCTAGTGAGATTTTGTTTCAGTATGTTGGTCAACATTTATTTTCATGTGAGAACAATAACTTAGTGCATGTATTAAATTCAGAACATTTATTCTATTGTGAGAACAATAATTTACTGCGTGTATTAAATTAGGAACATTTATTCTATTTATTTTATTCTAGTGCGTGTATTAAACTCGGAAGTGCAATATGATGGATCATGTCGAGAAAAAAGCTGGTTTTAGCCAGGGAATTAGACGAAGCTATGATGCGAATTTTAAATTAGCGGTGATAAACTATGCAGAAACTACAAGTAATAGAGAAGCGGGAAGAAAATACGGAATTGATGGATTTTAGAAAAAAAACAACTTAAGAACGCCATCTCAACGCGAAAAGCCTTTCGAGGACCCAAGCATGGCCGAAATCCTGAAATTGATACGCGTGTTCTTTCTTTTGTAAAGGAAAAAGACGTGATGGATGTCCAATAAGTTGCGACGTAATCAGATTGAAGGCACAAGAAATTGCAAGAGAGCTACAAGTGCCACATAGGGAATTCAAGGCAAGCCTTGGGTGGTGCCGAAGATTCATGGGCAGAAGTGATCTGTCACTAAGACGAAGAACTTCTCTAGCGCAAAAGTTGCCCACTGACTACGCGGAGAAATTGGTGAAATATCAACGATATGTAATTAGTCTCCGTAAACAAAATGACTATCTTCTTAGTCAGATTGGAAACGCCAATGAAACACCTGTGTATTTCGACATGCCAAGTAATACTTGCGTGGATGAAAAGGGATCCAAATCTATTGTTGTAAAGACCACTGACAATGAAAAATTGCGCAATACAGCTATGTTAGCTGTAACTGCTGATGGTAGGAAGCTACCCCCGTATGTAATTTTAAGAAGAAAAACCCTCCCGAAAGAAACCCTGCCCAGTGGAATCATTGTCAGGTGTCAAGAGAAGGGGTGGATGACAGCAGAATTAATGTGCGATTGGCTAGCAGTGGTGTGGAATAGAAGGCCTGGAGCTCTTCTAAAAAAGCGGGCAATGCTAGTGCTTGATGCATTCAAAGGGCATCTTACTCCAGATGTAAAAAATAAAGTCAAGGCAATAAATTCAGATCTTGTTGTTATTCCAGGAGGTATGACTTCACAACTACAAGTCCTTGATGTGGTTGTGAATAAACCCTTCAAGGATAACCTCCGAAGAGAGTATTCAGATTGGCTTTTGTCAGGAGATCATCCCCTAACCCCTAGTGGCAAAATTAAGAAGCCTTCGTTGAACCTGCTTTGCAAGTGGATATTAACTGCTTGGGGAAGGATATCTGCCGAATCCATTGTCCACGGATTTAAGAAATCCTGCCTTCCAATAAGATGGATGGCACAGAAGATGATATTTTGTGGGAGGAACATCCAGAGGAGACCAATGAGAGTGAAGAAAGTGACACTGATGAGAGCAGTGATGAATAATTTTTAATTCCTCTCAAAGTATCTCATTGTTGGCCTATTTTTTCAGTGATCACATTTTAAGTGTATCATTATTTTTTAATTTCCAAGTGGCCTCATTTTTAATATGAACAACTTACCCTTTTTTTCCCAAGCGATTCAATTTGAGTATGAATAACTTACTTTTTTATTTCCAAGTGACATTATATTAAGTGTAAATATTGTGAGTTTTTTCTATGAAAGGAATTTTATTTAAGTAACCTAATTTTAAGTATAAGCACCTACCACTAAACAATTTCTATTTTCAAATGATTTAATACACTGATCATATTCAATTGGGAATATTGTTTTTCCTCTAAAAGTTGTCGAAAATTTGGGGTGCGGCCTATATTCGGGGGCGGCCTATTTTCGGGCCAATACGGTATGTAATTTTAATAAATGCACTTTTAGGAAGGAATTTTAGTTTGGTCTGGTCTGGAAAATATCAATAACCAATGTTTATTTCATGTATGATAATTAAATGGCCTTGTATATAATTATTTTGGCAAGGAGAAAAAGTGTTTTCCAGTGATTCAGGGTCACTAGCAGGAATCCAGTGGTATTGGGAATGAGAAACATTGAACTAAAGTCAAAAATTAATACAAGTGCAGTAAATAATTTTCAGTTCTACCTTGGCAAAATCCCAGGTGTGTTACCCATGAATAATCACATTTAACATTTTATTATATTATTTAATATTTGATTAATTTTACTAAATCTCAGATACCCCTACCAAATATAGTTTATTTGTATTATACTATCTCTTTGCAGGAGATTGGGGAACTTCTTCAGACAAGGGGCAGCGAGGTTGGGGTTACAACCAAGAGGAAGAGGAGGTGTGGCTGGCTCGACATTCCATTGCTGCAGTACACCGCTGTTGTCAATGGATACAGCGCGTGAGTCACACATCAGACTCGGAAGAGTTGAATTGATATTTAAAGGGAATTCAGCAATTCGTTTAGAATTCTTGTAAAACAACTGTATATGGATGAAATCTTCTTTTTTTTCCCCTGAATCCAAATTTGATTACTTGAAATTTTAAAACCATTACAAAATTTTTAAACTAAATAAGAGAAAATTTAACTTTTTTTTTTTTTTTTTTTTTTTTTTTTTTTTTTTTTTTTTTTTTTTGAGGAAATTAGCATGATCTGTTAACAAATGATCGGTATTGGTCTAACTCACCAAAGGTTTTATTGGCCCAGCCCTAATTAAAACAAAATATTACCCAAAGGTTTTGCACTAAATCATTTTTCAGCTTATTTTAATCCATTAAGTTAGATAAATAAGCACAATATAATATTTTTTCAATTGTAAATTAACTAACAAAAAAAAATCGAACTTTGATTCGGCTTCGAGACTCTTTTATATATTCGATTTGAGTTTGTTTCGAATCAAAAAAAAGATTTGACTTTTCACACCCCAAATTCATATGTTTGGTCTGAAAAGCATAGAAAATCAAGAATTCCCAACACTTAACAGTGAATTAATCTAACTAACCATCTCTAGTTATAAATGAATGTCTTATAAATGTTTTAACTCTTTGTGACTTTCAGTTTGTGCTTAACCAAGCTGGATATTCTGGACACATTATCAGAAATTAAAATGGTTGTTGCTTACAAGAAGAAGGGAAAGGTCTTAGACTACTTCCCTGCTAATGCTGCTGAAGTGGGTTGTGTCGAGGTGGGTACTCCGAGAGTTTACTTGAACCAACATATTGATGGTTTGCATGTTTATTTATATAGCAAGATTGCCCTGACCCGCTTGCTTTTGTGGCCACTTGGTCTAAGACACTACTCTTAAAATAGACTATACTGCTGATGATTGGGTTTCAATCTTGGTCAAGTATACTCCAGGTGTTTTTTCCTAAATAATTTCCCATTCTTTACATATACAAATGTGGGTACACTCCTGACAAATGCAACCTTCCTCATCCCTAACCCATTAGCATAATTAGTACATAAGCATATAACCTGAATGGGTAGTAAGGCACAATGCTAAAATTAAATTGCCCTGCAACTAAATATAGTGAAAAAAAAATTGAATCTTTATTATAGAAATATAGGAAATTTCGACAAAATAACTTAAATTTTATTTTTTAAATATTTGTGAATTTGGGATATTTAGTAAGCAAGTTCTAATTAGTACGCTTTTGCATGAAAGAAAAATTGAACTAAGCATTATGTATCTTTCCCCCTGGCCCATTTTTCCTCACAAATATTGGGTAGTCTAATGACCACATATATTTCCTTATCACAGTCTAATTATCCTTTTATAAACATAATAGTCGCTTTAACAGGGTCATGGAAAACCTTAGTTTTTAAAATATTTCTTCCAGGCTTGGAAATTTTATGGAATTTCTTATTTTTCAAATCTTTTTCTGGTTCTGGAAATTTCTTTGTCCCCCTTTTTTCCAAACAGGTCAGTAAATCAGGAGGAAACAGGAGTAAGTCACTATATGAAATTTCTAAGATATCTGAGTAAATTTATAAGGTGGCTGAATACCTTTAGATTTTTTATCAATCTACTAAAACATTCATTCACATAAAACTAGGTTTTATTATTGTTATTTTTATAAATATTATTTTGTTTTGTAGTTTACATAACATAAACTAGCATGCACATTATGAACAATGAGAGTTGGTGTATTTAATGTGCACTTTTTAAACCAACTGATCAAAGCTGCACATGACTTAAAAACTAAGATCTATAACAGACACAACATCCAGCCCCCGGCCGTTAATTAATCACTGTGAAGGGGGAAACCCACATTTCACCAATGATTATTTGCAAGTGAGCCTATGCTATGTTTTAATTATTTGAATACCTTGTTGCATCATGGAATACATTTAAAAATACTAAACGGTGTGGAAAGATGCAGATGTTGGAAGCATGCATTAAATAAAAGAAAATGTGTGATGTATTTTGCCATGATTAGGCCCTTCTTTGTACTCTTGTCCCTGGGGAATTGTAGAAAATCCTTGGAAAGTCAATGAAATGATATGGGAAAATGTTCATGATTTTGTGTAGGAAAGCTGTTTAATATAGCGATGTGTGAAAATTCAAAAATTTTGTAATATTAGTTTCTGAATTATTTGTATTCAAACTAAATATTAAATTTCAAAATTTGATGGTAAAATGTAATGTGTGTGAAGCTTTGAAAAGTCGGAGTCTGAGTCGAAGGTCAAATCTCCTTCGGCTTCAACTTTTACAGTAACATTCGCATATTTTATACATTTCGAAGGAAGGATAAAACTTAGATAAATTATCAAACGATTTAATTTTATCTTACTAAATATTACATAGTTCAATATTTGATCATTTTAAAACTATTACTAAACAAAATTTTAATACCGACTAGTAATATAACTATTACAACATAAGCATGGATCAAAAGCGGGTAAGTGAATGTTAATATATTATATTCACTAATGCCACAAATTTTTATAAAAAATAAAAATGCATATAAAGATATAACAGCAAGGTAACTGGTATGAAGCAGAGAAATCGCTTTAGTTGTGCTATCATCCCAGCTCGCGTCTAATGTGTAGTCCTTAATATTCTATCTCTTAAGATTTCATAGCTTCTTCGCGTTTTCTTTATTATTCAAAATGGCTGATACAGAAAGTGGGAAATGAAAACAGAATTTAATTTATAACTATCATCATAGAAATGCTGATAAAAAGACATGCATATGTAAAATTTGAAAAATAATTTTATCAACTCCATGATGTAAGTAAATATCAAAACTTTATTGATAATTTACTAAGCTTATTAGTAAGCCTGTGTGCATTAATTATTAATGTATGCCTTCGACTTTGACTTTTCTTCGCAAGTTTCAAGCTTCGCTTAGACTTCGCTTCACATTTAAAAAGTGGCCTTTGCACACCCCTATTAAAATGAATTATTACCTAATGTCTTGGAAATGTATAATAATAGAGTGTAAAAACACTATACATCAAAGTAAAGTAAATTTAAAATGAAATTAAGAGAGAAGTGTGTTTGGTTCTATCCAAGGCTAACCTAACTTTCCTTTCAGGTTGGCTTTCTTCGCTATCACTTACTTTACATCCACCCTCTAGCAATATATATCTCACATGCAAGTTGTCAAATATGAGTCACCACAGATTGTCCTTTCAAACATTCTTTTTCTACCCTTAACCTTTAAATGATCCCCACACCCTTCTTTCCATCCCTGCATCAAGTGATGGAACAAAGATCAAAGCCAAGGACAGCTTTGACTTTGCTTTAGAAAAAAATTGCATTTATAAAAATATTGACAGCTAAAATACTCAATTTATGGTGAATTGTTGCTGTTATATAGATTACAAGTCAACATTATTACGATGGTGACCCAGCGGTCTAGGGTTAAGGTGTCAGACTTCTGGGCTGGGGGTCTGGGGTTCAATCCCCAGTCCCGGCACAGATTTATATGATTGCCAAACCCTTCCTTCACCTCTGACAAGAGGTGTCTTAATCACAACTTGTGAATGTGAGGAATGCCAGGCCTCCACCGTGGTTCGGACTCCACGTTAAACTGTAGGTTCTCCATTTCATCTCACGACCACCATACCATTACACATTAGCGTATGTGCATATAACCTAAACGGGTAGTAAGACGCAGTGCTGCTGCTGCTGATGATTATGATATTACAGAAAAAATCTGAAGTAATGGAATTACATGTTGGGATATTAATTTGCAGATTAGAATGAACAATGAAATATTACAAACACTTGTGCATTCAAACTTTTTCAAGTGATTTTATTGCATAAATAGCCATAGTATAGTATTTTTTCTATCATAAAACAACTAACAAAAAAACCCATATTTAGGTAATAAACAATGACTCTAGAATGTGTAATTGACTCTTTAAATAAATTGTGTCTTTAGTTTGCTAAATTGACTATTTAATTTTCTGTTGTTTCTTCATCAGGTGGAATATGAGACACTGCCAGGCTGGAACAGCAATATTGAGAATATACGAGAGTACGACAAGTTACCTGAGTGTGCTAGGAAATACGTAGAGAGAATTGAAGACCTTCTACAGATACCTGGTGAGAGTAAAACTTTCTCTAGCATGGGGTAAAAAAGTAAATGTCAACTCAAATTCTAAATATTTTTGGAATGTTTAGAATCTTTTCATTTCAAGTAATTTAAAAACATTGTTATTTTTTAAACTTTACCTGTTAGTTAGGAAAGAGAAATGATTAAATCTAAATTGTAGGTTATTCAAAGAGAGGGATGACCAAGTATGATGCTGTTTCTGGAATGGGTTGAAATAAAATACTAATAAACACAAAAACACATTTTAAAAAAAGCCTTCACTAGCACAGAAAGTGTCTATAACCCCTAGCCCTCCTACTTTTGTTTTTGTGCTATTCATCCAAGATAATCACACACATTTTTTAGCACCACGTCTTACTACCTGTTGGGGTGATATGCCTAACATAACGTGTTAGGTATGAGGACGGTGGAGGAAATATACCCACAATGGTGTGAGAGAGTGGTAAACAATTTAGGGAAAATCCTCAATAAAACAAAATGGGATCAAACCCTAATCTCTGTGTCTTTGGCGGTCCAATCTATTGTGAAAGTAGCTCCTTAGTCCATGCAGCCACCAAAGTAGGTTCTATATAATTACACAAATGGGGTAGGGATGAATAATAAACCATTTAGGAAAAACTTCCCTCGGCTCACATAGCCGGAATTTCAACCTTTTCGTCACAAACATTCCACTCTATTGTGAGGGTGATTTCACATATCATTTTATCACATAGTGCCTAGTGTTCTATTCTTTTCTTAGTAACACTTTAAATCTAGTTATTTGTGTTTCTATCTAATAAATTCTGATAGAAATGTTTTTGTCAAATTTTAATCTTTTTAAATGCATACTTCAAGCATGATATGTGTTGTAGGTCTAACAATAGTATCAATTTTGGGTCATGACATTTATCAATTTTTATAAAATATAATGCAAAATTCCACCAACAATATATAAATATTAGTAACAACAACAAATGTTTTTTTTTTCAGTGAAATGGGTCGGTGTTGGCAAAGGGCGTGAATCTATAATCACAGTATATTAAATAGTGCCACTAATTTAAAGTTTGGATTGCATCTTGCAAAATTTTAAACAGCCACAAGGACACTTTTATGTAACAACTGACCAAATATAAAGTTATACGACTGAATTTCCCATTAAAATGTCAGCTAAAAAATTAATTAGCAAGTGTTTCTCTTTTATAAATTTACCAATTCAGTCAAAAGAGGCGCAGAAAAGAGTTGTAATAACAATTAGGACAAACACAATTACATTCTACATTGCTGCCAATAAACAAGGGTAATAGTTGCCCTGCAAAGAAAATTGCCCATTATCATTTAATCCCTTAACCTATATAGGGTGGTAATGACCAATTTTCTTTAAGAAGCAATCATTTTCTCAGCATTTAGTGGCAGCATTATAAGGAATGAGTTTTGTTTCCTCTTTGATTGTGAAAGTCATATTTTGCTTGGCTTTATTATTAGTGTGTTCAAACTCAAATCTTTTAATTCCTATTCAAGCTCAAACAATCTTTTCATGAAGCTCTGGAGTGTTAAACCCAGCTTAAAATTTGAAAAATACATATTTATGTACTGCATTGACCAAAAAAAAAAAACCCCCACTCCCTTGTATAGGCCGCACCCTAAAAATATGATGACTTTGGAAGGGGGAAAAAAAGTTTATGTCCCAAAATGTATCCACTTTGAAAGTAATCAAAAATTTCCTTATGTTCAGAGTATTTACATTTTATTCTTATTAAAATTTTAATTTTTTTCACCATAACAATGTCTTAAATATTTGCTGAGAGATTATTTTCTTATCATGATCTAGAATTTATTTATTATTTATAAACACTGCATCTTTATTTTGACTTCAAAAATAAGGTTAGTGGATGAGTGAAAGGTTACTCTCCTTCACCTAAAGATAATTCTTTACATAGTTTTTTAATAGATTTTAAAATAAAGTTAGAAATTAACATTCATAGTATGATATTTAAAAAAAAGTTAATAAAATGAAAATATTGGTTAAGTTATGCTTTTAAAAGTGAAGTATCACAGTATAAGAACTTAGTCAACAACTACACTAAATTCTTATCACAATAGAATAACAATAACCAACATACAACAATCAAATGTCTCTAAAACATGTGTGAAAAGTAAAAATAGTAGTAGCAGCTATATAAGGTTTGCCTGGATTATTATGTCAGTCATTTTGGCTTAAAGTTAATTTTTTATTATTAGAATCAAGGTCTGTCTATTTTTAAACTACGTTTTTGAAACAAAGCAAGTAAGAGCCACTATTTATTGTGGTGACTATAGGCTGCACTAATTTTTTATAAAAATCTTTTTTGGGGAAAATTGCGGCATATTATTGGGTCAATATGGTACTTTTAAAATGTCAACATTCAAAGTAAAGAGAAGAGTAAATGGTGAGTTATCCCTCACCAGATACACAATGAAATAGTCTTATACAATAAATTTGGACCCTATATTTCTCGAATCCGACTCTCGACTACGAGGCATATTTGGAAAGTAAGTACCATGGCTATTAAAAATTATATACCATTTATTTTAAACAATTTTATTGTTACATTAAAGACCACACCTTAAAACTCTTTTCCACTTAATTTCCACCAATATTAATTCATATGTCATAGAGCGGCACCAATTTTTTAGTACCTGCTTCATAAAATGAAGCTGCCTTGAAGACAGCCAATGTTGCACAGCTCTTTTGACGTCGTCATTGTAGCACTGACTGTGAAGGAACAGTTGGAAGTCTTGGGTGTAGGCGAGATGATTCATTTGTTCCCAGCCAAATTACATGCACTCTTGGGCTCGACCAGCAGTGTGTGGCCGAGCATCATCGGGACTGAGCATACTTTGCCTTTTGTTTTGGATCATGCGATATAATTTCTTCAAGGTCTCACAATAAGCTGCAGTATTTATTGTTTTGCCCTGTGGTGTGAAATCAATAAGCAAAACTCCTTTTCTGTCCCAAAAAAACTGCACATGACCATTCGGGTAAAAATGGTTTGCTTGAATTTCTGCTTTTTCTGTGATGTGGTGTACATTCACTCCATGGATTTCTGTTTTGATTACGACATAATGTGAGATGCCCATGTCTCATCACCAGTGACGATGGGGCTTAGAGAATCAACACCATATAATGTGAGAAAAGTCAAAGTAGTGCCAAGGCACTTATTTTTGTTCACTTCAGAGAGGATTTTTTGGTACTCAGCCTTAGCAAAACTTCTGATATTTTAAATGATCTGTCACAATTTCATACACAACAGTTCTTGAAATTTGTGTAAATTCACAAGAAAATGATGAAATCATAAACCATCTGTTCTCACAAATTGTTTTTGTTGATTTCCTGCACCAAATCATTATTGACAGATGGCCACCCACTTTGTGCCTGTTATGATTGTTTTCACGTCCTTTTTTAAAATACTCTAAACCCATTTCCTCACCATTCTATCACTCTTTGGATTTTCACCTTAAACTTCACTAATTTCCTAATGAATATCTCCTGGATTCACATTTCTTGCATTCAAAAAACAGAGATTTTATTTCACAGTCCTTCAACTTCAAAAAGTTGAAATGTTCAAAACAAAATGTAAGCAAACACTGCTTCTTCCATAATGGCATCTGGGGTAAGCTAATTTATTAAGGAGGTCAGCGGGCATACACTCAGCGATGACTGAAGTGCTCTCGCGGCCATATTTGGAAATGGTACCTATTTTCCGAACATGCCTTGTATATCTTTCTAATCTTTGATTCTAAAATTTGTTAAAATATTGAAAACATTTTTTTTTTAAGTTGTTAAAGGTTTAATATCTTAATTTATCACATTTTTTACGGTTTCCAGCCTGTGGCCTGGATCAATTTTTTATTCAAGCCATATATTTTCCACTATTGGCTTGCTAGGCTTGTCATAGCTTCATATGCCTTATAATCTAACTTATTACTAGGAGCAGCACAATATTCAGTCTCTGGCCATTAATTCATGACTGTGAAAGTGTAAACCCACTTTTCACCAATTATAGTTTTTCTAACCATGTCTGGAATCAAACCTGGGACCCTTAGCTCAGTAGTCAGACACGCTACTGACTGAGCTAAGGTGTCTGTGATTTATCATATCTAATGTGTATTATATTTTTGAAGAAGGTCAAGTGTATAAAATTGTGGTTTCATGTCGAGGCTTCTATATTTGTATTTGAGAGTTTTTAGAATTTCAAATATCTTGAATACCAATGTCCCATCTCTAGTCTTAACAAATGATAGTAAAGATTCTTTTAAATAATTTTTTAATTTAAAATAAATAAATTAACGACCAAAAATGATTCAATTTCCCCCTAAATAAAGGGAGGAAAAGCTGTCAACATTATTTTTCCTGTTGGTTTTTAAAAATTACTTTACTATCTCTTATTTTTTTCAATAATAATGTTTATAAATACCATTTTAGTTAGACTTCAATATTTTAAGCATGAATTTTAAAAGAAAATGGATAGTTAATGTTAGATCTGAATTGCTTCATAATTTACCAAATGCTTGTGTAATATATTCTCTTATGGCTTAAAACTCTCCCTCGGGTAAAATAGAAACATAAATATAACCCGAACTTTATTGTAAATTACTGAAAAAAGATTTGTAACACAGTACATTTTCAGGGAAATACTAGTGGAAGGATAGAAGGAACATGGCAATTTACTAAACCAACCCGGCTGCCTGGAAACAATAATGATGAGTACATTTTCAAAGCATCTGGACATAAAGACACCTTTTTTTAACAGCTTTAATTGCTATATAATCTTTATGCACAGCTAAATTCAGTACTCATTCACTTAAAGTTTGGTTTTTAATCTTCAAGTATTTTGCAGGTATTTTAAGATGAATATATTAGGAAGAAGGTACAGGAAAGGTGAATAGAACCATATCAAAGGGGACGAATACAAAATGTAATTTACAAAGAAAAAAACAGAGTCCACATATTTACATTGCGCCTCTGGCCAAAGAAGAAATTTTTCTCTCTAGAAGAATATTAATACTATCACCCAATCCCTAGACCTAGGTTTCATTTTATCAGAAGGAAGTGTGAAACGCCAATGCAACTTCTTAAAAGCGGAAACCAAAAAAACACAAAAGGGAGGAAAAGGAAAATGGTAAAGAGTTATAGGACACTTAGTAAGGAACATGTAAAAGGTTTGAACATATATTCGGATGGATATAGTTTATCACTATAGGCATAACCTCAGCTTATAGTTTATAACATTACTTAATTTAATCATCTCTAATGTATTCATACACCATACCATATGTTCTACAGTTGCGTGTATTTATTTAATATATATATATTTTTTATACTAATGGGAATAGATAAGGAGAAAAAATAACTACAGTATAAATTAAATTACGAAAGGAAAGAGGAAAAATGTGGGAAGAATCCAGTGCACAAAGGTGACATCTTCCTTTCATCTGTTTGCTCTATTATAGATAGTCACACACACACACAAATTGAGTAATATATTGGCATTAGAGACGAGGGGAATACAAACTATACAAACACTAATTTAATCCCTTTTGAATTGTTTGTGTACAGTGTATTCTCTCTTCTCTTTTGTTTGATAAAGGCAACAATGCTGCTATATTAAACAATTTGTGTTTAAATGTGTGTGTTATTATCTCTACTATAGAAGATAAAAGAAAGAAATATGATGTAACCTTTGTGCATTGAATTCATCCCATCTCTAGGTGGAATTTCTTCATTAAATTTACACTTATTAGTTTAATTTAGCTTTTTCTTTATTTTTATCAATTTACATTATTACAGAGGTATCTAGCCTTAGGGGTCCAACTATTGTGTTAAAAGTACTTTCTTGCAGTTATGTGCACAGCTAAATTAATTTTTAACTTTACTCAAAATCCCTAATCCCATTTGTATTTATTTTGGTCAGATTGTTCTTAATGTAGTCCATGTGTTTGCTGTTCACTTAAACATAATATATCAATTTAATGGACTTAACAAATTGAATTTCTTAAGAGGCTCCATTATAGTATATTATAATTCAGATGTAACTTCCTAATTCAGTAGTCTTATTAATTATTTGATGCATTTGTATTAGTATTGTCACAATTCATTTGTTTCTTGATTTTAATTCTGAAACTTTAACCTCAATTCATATTCATCCTATATACCTTACTGTAATGTATTTAAGAAAAAACAACTAAAGTTAATAGATTCATAAAAAAAAAAACATTTAAACAAAATGACCAAACTAGAGAGAGAAAAAATCATGTTGAATATACTCAGTTTACCCTGAAAGTTATTTCCTTATCAAGTGAGCAACTTAAAATATTACCTAACCTTTAAGGCTACTAATGTTTAGTAGACTAGTAATCATCAACTGTTTCCAGCCTGTGGCTGGGTCAGTTTAGTCAAATGCCTCCATATTCCTCCTTTAATTTATTCCATTCTTTTCCTCTCACTTGGACATTTTGTGTTATCTGCACCTCCCATCTCTTTCTTGGCCTCCCTGTGGTATTTTCCCCATATAATCTTGTTTCTCCTCGTGACAGCTAATATGCTCTTCTCAAACTTCATTTTTATGGTAATAATAACCTTAAAACTAGTAAACAGTGACAACGGCGCTACTAGCCAACTTAATAAACTAAGCTTTCCATACAATCTACTACAGAAAGCTTCTCCTTTAAATACTAAAAGTTATGAAGTTGGGAACTTTTGAAGAGTAGAGATTGACGGTCGGGAAATTTAAAATTTGTCTATACAAGTCTGTGGTAAAGAACTTTCATAGTTGAAAGTACTATGCTACACAGTAATGCTAGAATTTTCCAACTCAAGATCTTGACTCCAAAAAATGACCAGCATTCCTCCCTTCACTCGTCCAATGTGACATCCCTGACAATAGGCACTAGCTTATAAGCTACACTATGATGGAATCATGCAAGGTAAGTCTGATACCTTTCAGGGTAAATAGAATGTACATTAACATTTTTCTGGCACTAAAGTGAAACAGCAAAAAAGACTAAGTCTGTTTTGTTTAAATGTCACATATTTTATTTACTAGGAGTTGGGAGTTAAGAATCAAGGTATTTAAGATTATGGTATTAAGAGAATCAAGGGACTAGGGATTATTGCTTTAGAATTTTTTAGATGCAATTCTTAAAATTTTATTTTAAATATTTTTAGGGGTTTTGAAAGCTATTATATATTAAAAATCACCTCTAGGCATGCAGTATATTATAAAACAGCCATTATAATCCTTCAATATATATTAATGTTTAGAATTACAACTATGTTATATTATCGTTGAAATAATATAGTCAGGCTATTTGTTTTAAGGACTACTTTATCTTATTGTATATTCATTTTTTGTTATTCCTATAAAGATTTTTAAACATTTTATACCTTCATATTATCATATTTTAACTCATTGTCCAGATCAATTAATTCATCATTATAATAATTCCTTATTTCACTTTACAATATTCATGGCTAATTTTAAATTTCAAATAGTGTATGAACAAAATGTCATAAGTAGCATATTATTATTCTTGTGTTGTGTACTTATAGTTTTTTGCTATTTTTTTGTTGTTAAAACATTCAAAATTTTGAAGTTGGTTTATATGATAACATTTCATTTTATGCATGTTATGCTGTAAACTTTGAATTTGATTTTTGATTTTAAAATACAAAAAACTAAAGCCCTTGTTAATCTTGCCTTTACTGTTCTATTTTCACAAAGACTCAATTACTTCAATTTCCAGTGTTAATTTGAATTGGGAGAAAGATCGAAATGAACGCACAATACCTGTTTTAAGTTGGTATTATTTTTATATTAAATATATTTATTTCAGTGTTGTGTTCAATAAAGGGACTAATGTGCCCTGGAAAATTCTGTGGTTCAATGTGTTTTGAATGTGAAATTTTGGACCTAAACTTTTTCTAGTGTGCCCCACCTTTCCAGCCTATTCTTTGTTGTACCCAGATGTTTGGTGCCCTTATTTTTAATTTTTTGAGAGAAATATTGTATTTTTGTAATTACGTCACTTCTTTGCACTCTCGCCATAGCTCAGCATTTTGTTTTTAAATTGGCTTTTTTTCGACCAAGGTTTATACTTTAATTTCTTTCTTGCAGATATTTTAAATTATGATTTAAAAAAAGTGAATCTCTGAATTACGAAAATTAATATTGATGGATGGATGGCCATTAATGGATATCTTTTATAACTTTTTACTTTAAGCTATTATAAAATATGTGGAAACGAAATAAAATTACATAATTATGTGATTGCTTGTGTTTTAATTGTGAACTTTGGTGCTTACAGTTTTCTAGTAAGTGTGTAGGCCTTGCCCTTCTATCTTCCTCTCAATGTTGAAGAAAATACTTTATTTCGTAATTAATATACTTGTGGTACTTTATTGCTATGCTAAAGATATGTTGAAATGTAAATGCTTTTATACTGTCCAAGATGCTCTTTCCTGTTTTTTTTTTATCAAAAGACATATTATTTTGTTGGTGTTAAATACATTAAATAATTTTTAATTTATACATTTCATAGACATCAAACGCAACAAGGTTTAAAAGGAATCTTTAGGGTAGATACAAGGATACAAGACAGAGCCATTTTAGATTTAAAAAAATATTCTTCACTAAATATTTTCTTCTTAAGATTGTGTTAAAATTGTTTAAAAAGGAAAAAGTAACATTGTATTCGGTTAGAATAAAATAACATAGATATGTCTATCTGTACTACTTTTAAATAGCCACCAAAGATTGTCATATAATTTAATTTACTATATAAAAATTAATATTTTATGCCTACTATTTAATAGTTACACTAAGTAACTTAATCATTGTCAACAGTAGCCTAATTAAATAAAAGTCAGCTGTTAGCCAATATTTGAATACAGCTGTAGTGAGCTCAGAAAGCCCCCCGGTAGAACCAATCTTGAATTTAATAAAGATACAATATTAAAACTTGACTATGTATGTAACTTAAAAAAAAAAAGATAACCTGTGTTAGAAAATAATATGATTAATTTCTAAATAAAGTTGTGATAATTATTTACTGTAAAATTAACTATGATTAAATTGTACTATCCTTAAGTACAATTTTAAAACAATATTCATTAAGATATGGCTGTGTGTGTTGATTTAGCGTTCAAACAACCTTCAATTAATTCATTTCTTTCCCGTCTAGAGTTTTGTTCATTTGCTGTTGACCTTGACACTTTCCCGAAAGTAACACAATTCCTCCCTCCTATTGGAGAAGAAAATTATGGCAGTATATTTAAGATATACGTAGTACACCTTTACACTAAGGTGAACACACTACTGTCTTGAACTAATCTCTATGCTTAATACTATCAATATAAAGACATTCTTTATCTCTACATTCTTTCTTATAATACCCTCATTATGGCATTCATACATTTAGTTAAGTGTTAAATTACTGGTCTGAGGCATGATTGTTAAGTTCATTCTATAGTTATAATTGGTTCTAAACCATAAATAAAATATAGCATTAGAGCTCTTAAATAAATTTCACGTGTAAAATTTAAAAAAAAAAAGTTTTGAATCCTCAAACCTTGAATATTTCTAAGGATTTGAGGGCCCATCCCTTTTCTTAATTTTAAAATTCCCCTTTTATGTGTTGCTTTCTTTGTGTTCTATTATGCTTTTATAATTCCTCTTGCGTAAAATTTTTAGTTAGTGAACCTTTAAATCCTCAGTTTCTAAAGATGAATCAAGGATTCAACAAAATTCAAATGTGAGATTCCCAAGTTTTATTAAAAGTTTTGAAAATATTTTTTTTTTTTATATTTGCCAGCTATTAATGACTAAATGATAATTTCGCGATAAATTTAACATCTGGACTCATGAACCACAACTGAATGTGAATTAATATTATAACAAATACTGTGAAGATTTAACTATTTTCTATAACTACAAAACCTTGAATGTGAAATACAAACAAAATTTAAATTTAGAGGGGTGATTATATCATACTAATGGTGGAAAGTTACCATTTCACATTCAACCAGTTTTTTTTTTTAAGATTCTTGAATTTGAGTTTAACAAATTGGATCATTTCATTCATTTGAAATTCAAATTCAACCCATCTCTAGTAAAGGTATTCAGTTACATGTTTCATAAATCATCTTGAGAGTTCATATAAAACAAAACTTAGGTCTTAAGACTGGGTGTCAGCAGTCTGAAGTATGTTCCTCATTTCATTTTGAATTACATTGTGCTATCCAATCTATTCTTATCTTTAATTATTTACAATTTTAATTTGGTTTTGTTGAGTCTGCCAAGGGGCAGATTTATTGTTTTAATATTTTTAACATGATTATTTCATAAAAATATTAGCTTTGAATATAAACAAAGCCATTTTTCTCGTATGTTATTGGGTAGTATTGTGTGGTTTCCCTGCCCATCTCAAATAT
The DNA here is from genome assembly GCA_039000515.1 of Timema cristinae. Lineage (NCBI taxonomy): Eukaryota > Metazoa > Arthropoda > Insecta > Phasmatodea > Timematidae > Timema > Timema cristinae. The sequence goes on along the minus strand of JBCFYV010000012.1, from coordinate 70,250,045 downwards.
ACAAAACCATAGCTGCCAACACTCAAAAGAAAAAGATTAAAAACTATTCACACACACAAAAAAAGTAAGAATTTATAAAACTACCAAATGTACCATGAATGGGCCTTATTTCTGTTTACTTTTACAAATACAAATATTACCCTGGCTAATTAAAATGTCTTCTTTTCTCATTAGTAGGCCTACATAGAATGTGTCAAAAATATATAATGATTAAGAAGAGGTTTCTTTTATCCATGAACACAGTACACATTACAAACCATGGAATGGCAGCAAACAAACTTTTAAATATTAATTTTGATACTAAGCTATTTTGTAAAAGGAAATGGCAAATTTTTAAAATCTACTGTAAAATCTTTATAAAGTGGTTGTATTTTCATTCAAATTCAGGATAATTTGGGAGAGTTGGCAGCTACAGAAAGCTCACTTGGTGAGGGGAGGAATGTAGTTTTGTAGTAGTTGAGTGCTGCTGGCAGTGCTTGAAAATTGTTTGTTTGGTGGTTTGTTTCAACTTTCGGTGAGTGGAGTAGTGTAATTTGGACAAATAAGAAATGTTAATAAATGTCTACTACCACATTTGTTGTTTTTTCTTGTTATTTTTAATGCACCCATGATTTGCCCTGTAAGGTACCGTGCATGGTCCCACTATGGTGCAGCTTGTAAGATATGACCATCGTGTAGTTCATCAAGGTTAGACTGCTAACATTCAAGGTAAATGAAGTGTACATAAAAATATTTTGGAGTCTTTGTCTTGTGTAGATATAATTAGCAGACAAAAAGATAAATATTAAGGCTGGGTCGATGTCGATTGCCAATCCAATCATCGGCTGATTGTATGCATTTTGAGCCCGATTATTGTCACCAGATATTTTAAACTATGTAAGTGAGAAGCAGGTAGTGATGACTCACCAGTTTTAAGTTGGGCAATAGATAACCTGCTCCTTTTTACTGTCCCTTGCGGGGATCGTTTACTGGTTACGGGGAGATTTTTTTTTTTAAAGGACACACCGTGATGACTTATACTTGGCAGCTGGAAAGTTAGAGATATTGTTAAGAGGGTAGATTTCAAGGTAAACTATTAGTCTTGACCCGCTTCAATGGCCAGGTGGTTTAATACACTATTCTCGCAGTAGACTAGACTGTCAATGACGGGGAGATAGTTGCTACAGCATATTTAAATTTTTTTAGTATGGTTATTCTTTGTTTATTAATATTCTTTCTAAAAATTTGCATTCAAAAAATGTTGTGTAATTTTGCACATAACCTTTGTAATAATGTAAGTAAAATAACAAAATGATTGACTCGGATCTAATAAACATATTGAACCAATTGCAAGGGCCTTGTTCACTCCAATAGGAGATGGCAAAGAATGGTTTAAACACTGAACCATCAGAGCAACCCCCTCTACTCCCTTTTGTATGACCCTGAAGGTTCTTAAAAACCACAAAGTTCAGGTAAATTGTTAAGTTGCTAATAATTTTTTAGTTTTATGTGAACAATTTCAGAACAATGACTAGTCCTTTTTTTTTTATTACTAAGTTTATAATTTATTATGATTGCAAATGCATTTAAAAACTTAACGAATCTTCTTTCATTACCAGCTTTATTTAAATTTCAAGTTATAAAGAGGGACAAAAACATTTTGTCAACACAAATAACATTGAATATAAACCTGGAAAAAATAGGATTTTATTTTTAAACAAGCTTTGGAAAAAAAAACATGAGTTTATTTTATTACACTAGCATAAGTACCTGACGCTACCACACAATGCATTGCATGGTTCCACCAGGCAACACTTTTCTTTGATTCAAACAGACAGAAAAAAAATCTTTATTTTATTTCTTCTTACACACTATTTAATAAATTATATAATACTTATCAAGAATTTAAATTTCCTGCTTTGAGGTGCACATTTTTGTGCACAAGAGCTACTGATATTAAAATTGTAGACATCTGTGTGCAGTAGATATTGCACAATGCTCATGACCGACAAACAAACTTCATTTTATTAAAGATGTATAGAATAAACTAACAAAATGTAAATAGCTTTTTTTGGTCTATTTTAAAATGTCCTATGTACTCTACTTTGCACTTTGCATTCATGTGCTTTTGAGTTAAAGCCATGAATCTGGAAAGTATTTGATTTAACAAGATGGCTCTGTTTATAGCTTCTATTCTATATAGTCCAGAGTCATGCAGGAACCATCTTCAGATGACAAAGGAGTCAGTCGACTGTACACAGCCTCACACCACACCCAAACATTCTGGAAAGCTGTCATGTTCACCTTAGGTTTAGTCATCTTGCACTTAACCTCATGCACTTCTAATATTTTCATAAGCATCTCACTCGAAAATGCTAAAACTGCAAAAATAAATCAAATAACAGTATGTTACTGAGGTGTACTGAGGATAGTTTTTCTTAAATAGTTTACAGCTCAACCTTCACACAAATGTGGGTGCATTTATTTCATTCCACAATCCATCTAAATTTTTAATATACATATATTTAAAAAAAACTTATTTGAGAGAGATTGCAGCTTTTTTTTAAGCGCCCATTCTTATTTCCAGTTTGGGTTGTACACCTAAGTACTAATTACACTAATGTGTTAAGAATGAGTATGGTTGAATTTAGAGGAAGTGTACCCTTGTTTGAGTGGAAAATCCATGAGGAAAAACCATCCTCAGTACACCCGGCCGGGATCAAACCCAAATCTCCCAGTCATCCACAGTCTATTGTGAGAGTGACACCTTAGAACATATGGCCATTGAAACGGGTCATAATATTGCAGGATTGGGATACATTTAAAAGTTGTGTAACTTTCCAACACAAAGTTTAAACAAACTATTAAATGGTGCACACCTGAAATCGAGTATCCCAAGGCAAGCACAATAAATGCTCCTTGTAGCATTGTCATGGAAATAGGTTGTAATTTTTTATCATCTGCCAACAGATGAGCTGTCGACATTGTCTTAGTCTTCTCCCCTGTTGTCACTAAATGTTTTCAACAAAATACAAAACCTTTTTAGAGCTATTATACTGCTTATTGGACAAACACACAAAGCAGACTCCAGACCATTACTTTACCATTTAACTGATTTTATTAATGTAATAGAACATATTATAACCAAAAATGTAATATTATACCTTGTTGACCAGCAACAGCATCGTCTGCCTGGTCTGAGTTTGTCTTCTCCTTGTTGTCACTCTTTACCTTATCTGTCCTCAGTTCCCCTCCCAACTTCTCGTATTCTTCCGCCGTCATCTTGGTCAGGATTCCAGCTTCAAAAAGCTGCATAAGACTGAGATACCAACAGCTATTTTTTAAATTCAATGTTTTTTTAGGCGTTTTTCACACTTAGGTCTGCTGATTCTTGACATAAAATCTGAGGGGCTTTCAAAATTTCACTTACATTTTCCGAATAACATTTAAACCATAAAATTGAAAGATTTTGCGGCACAGCTATTAAAATGAGAACAGGAAGGTAGCATAGGTATCAAAATGAAAACTGGCAGGTGGCACAGGTATCAAAGTAAAAACTGGCGGGTGGCACAGGTATCAAAGTAAAAAATAGAAGGTTGCACAGGTATCAAAGTAAAAACTGGCAGGTTGCACAAGTATCAGTCAAATTAAAAAAACTGGAAGGTGGCATAAGTATCAAAGTAAAAACATTGAGGATAGCATGTATATCAAATTAAAGAATGGAAGGTGGCACAGGTACCAAAGTAAAATTGAACCCACGAGGACATCACCATAGGAAGTTTTTCTCCACATTGCAAAGCTTCATCCTCTTTCTAGACACCATAAAATTCGACATAGGCTAAACCTTCTAAATACAGGGTTATATCAGAACCTGACTCACTAACTAGGGCACCCATATTTAACAAACACTTGGCCATATTATTAAGAATTGTAAAGTTGAGGTACTAACACAGACCTAAATATTAAATATATTTAGTAATTTCAGGCACCAATTGTAATCACACTATGACCCAAATGAACCCTATCATATGTAATGTATATGTTTAGTGCATAAGCATAGTTTTTATTGCTGTGAATATTTGATTTAAAAATAATTATTTTGTTCAAAACATTTTCCTATTTTGGTAATTCCTGGTAAGTTATTGAAATTTTTTGTATTCATTCCACAGATCCTTGCACCTAAAATAATGACCTACCATTAACAATTGGTAAACTTTCTGGCAGTCGGTACCCTAGAAATATTTTCCACTTCAGGTTATTACCATCATTTCTATGTGTCTATGATCTATTTATGTACTTGCCACTAGGTGTTTAAAAAAGAATACTTTTTAATAAAATCTTGAATGGTTGGTGTCTGAATTTGAAATCATTTAATGTATCTTTTAATGTTTTATAATATGTTTTGGGGTTATGTTGATATTACTCTAAAGATATTGCGTTTTAAATGCCATGTAGACGTAATTTACTAGCCATAGTGTAGGCCTACTCATTTCTATTCAATCTAAATAAACCTACATTTGATTAAAGTTCTCCAGGAAGGGGCAGCCAATCTGCATGGCGATAGCAGAGTAACGCGTGTACAATTTCTCACTCAGGTGGTAGTAATTGGAACCTAAAAACAAACAAAAAACATAACTTAGTGTTATGGAAATATTTTTTTAAACCATGTATAACTCAACAGCAGTTTAACCCTTGTGATGGAAATATTTGTAAAAGCACAGTAGATTCTGTCATTTTGCACCTCTACAGTAAAGCACATGTGCTAAGTGTATTTAATAACAATAAAAAAAAATCCCCCATTCACCCTCCTTTTTATTATTCTTTGACCTATCTCTGAATTGGTCTTGACAAAATTAGAGAGGATAGAACTGGTAAAAATACTAATATGTGGGAGATAATGCATTGAAATACCCTTCCTTCATATGCCATGGTCATTATATAGGGTTAAAACCTGTACTTTTAGGCACGCAGACAAGATCATCAGTATATTTTTAGTTGATTTGTTGGTGACAAGGTGTTGAGGTTTGAATACCATCTGTTTTTATTACTAAAAAAAAATTCTAAATGGTTTCCCGCATTATCTCCATACAAATGTAGATATACTTCCTCCGACTTCTACCTTCTTTATTCATACCCTATTAGCTTAAATATGAAGGTATACCAGATATGGAGTGGGATATAAAGCCCCACTCAATCCCCTAAAAAGAAGGCCTCAGTAACTACTACATTTGTATGTAGACACTATTTAGTGTTTTATTTACCATATTGTCGATACTTGACAAATCTTTGACTTGGCTTATAAGATAGGGCCATAATTCAATCAATCTAGGTTAGTGTACATCACTTATTGAATCAATTTTATGATCATTTGATTTACCGAAACGTCGAGTATCAAAGTACAGAGTCTCTCTTCCTCCGAGAAGGGCAAAGTTCTTGCTATCCCGGACATGTTGCATACCAGCTTCTACAGATTCTATCAGAAAGTAAGGCTGACGGGCCATCTGTCTCCACAACTTCTGGTACACCCCTGTACCATTCTAAAACAACAACAATGCACTTACGATTATCAAATGTAATTATATGGTTTGTCTACCTCTGTCAATAAGTGGTTAGCGAGACCATTCATTCATGTAACCAAAATTCTCCCTCAATATTGTCACTGAATTCTTGGATGAATTTAACAGTCTGAATTAGATAATAACTTATTGAAACTTGTATGAAAACCATCCTTATAATTGTCAAGCCATGTGATCCATTATTACTAATAATATAAATAATATCAATATTGACCACAATTTATTTAAATACATTTTACATAAGTTTATTGCAACAAGAACCATTCTATATTTATGAGAGTTTTTCATTATAACAAAATAATATCAAACCCCCCGGGTGTCAGTTCATTGATGTGATAGCGTAAGCACCAGTTTTGATAATGATAGATGTATCACTCATGTCAAGAAGTGAATTAGAGACCCTTAGCCCACAAAGACATGCACTACTGATCTAAGGTATCAAACTCGCAAAGCCTAAACTATATAGCCATTAGGGGTTTGACTCTAGAATCTATCAGGCCATATGTGGTTTGAAATTGAATATAATCATGGAAACCAAGGCCTCAATAGCCCAGACTTTGAACCGTATAAATAATCTAATACCTAACTGAGGTGGTTCAAATACACTAAAAAAATTAATAAATAGTAAAAACAAAAGATAGAGTGCGCTGAGTGAGTAAACTTGCCTAAAAACACTGGGTATACTTAAATAATACTCAGCACACGCAATTTGGAGTAATTGCGGACACGTCCTCACGGCCGTCCTCAACAATAGGTAACCAATGCCCAGGGACGTAACTAGATCTTTAGTTTTATAACCACACATGAATTTACTTAACTTATAATACCGAAGGATGCTAGTGAGAGAGGGAAGAACAAATATCTCAGTTAACAGTAGTTTATTTAATTTCCCAAGAAAAATGAGAACAACAATAGATATCAATATATAAACAATCATCAAGTATGTAATGTCTTTACAACTTTATTCCATGGCCTCATACAACGAGCGCCAAATTTAAAAGCGAACATCTACGCTTGCTATGGAAAGCAACAGGCGTGAAAAATAAACAATTAAACCTCAGCCTAACCTCATACTGTTCAATACGACAATTACTAAAATATAACCTATATACATTACTAACAATACCTTATCAGTCCCAAAAAAGGGGGAGTATATGATTAAACCTAACCGACGTATTACCAGCTGTTGGTGTTAGATCAACCCATGCATTAGATTGGCCTACACCTCTCGTTTACAATCACAAACTTGATTGCTATGACAACTTCCATTTACCCCTATGGTGCGTTGATGGCGGCAGGTAATCCATGTTCAAAGGTGAACATCAAAAATAACCTAACAAGAACTATTCTAATACAATAAACTTTAAATATAAACCTTGCAAGGTGTTTCATTAAGTTAAAGTTCATAGACAAGGTAAAATTATGAATGATATAATTTATAAGTCTTAAGTTCTGAACCAAAACCCATTAACCTTTGAAAATAATTAACAAACGCAGGTTTTATAGAGATTATGCCCATTAATATAAGTGCACAAAACGTAACATATACAAAAAACATAATATGATACTAGCAAAGTTTGCGTGATTTTAAATTTATAATGCCCGAAGTTTTACGGTCAATCATGCCGGACATAAGGCAAAGTTCACAGTTAAAGATTCAGATCTATTGTCATTTAAATCAACACAAACGCCAAACGAAGTAAAATCGTAAATGTTTCTATAAAATATTAAATCTGAAAAGTCTTGAGTCCAATTACTTTATGCATAAGGCTAAGTGCAAAGTTTTAAGTTATATGTAGCCAAATATTTGAAGACGCAACCAAATGCCAGCATGAAAGTTTTAAGTCCATTTATCATGGAAGGTCACTAAAGCGCAAGTTTGAAAGATCAAGTCTATTCATTATGAAATAAAAACTAAGTGCCTAACAGGAATTTAGAAACGTTAAAGATTTCATCTAAAATGAATTTAGCATACATAGTTAATTTTGAAGCGTTTGCCTGTTCAAGCGAATTCCAACGCCAGCCCAAGAGTGGCATATAATTCACACGATCCTTCTTTTATACCAAAACACAGCTTGCAGAACACGGGACCATGGGATGACTTAGGGGGGAGAACCAAAGAGCATAGACAGGGAGTAGAATGTTCGATAAGCGTCTAGATGATAGTAGAAGCCGGGTCGAGGAACTGGCGGAGTGTTTCTTCTTTTCCACCTAAGATCTTTGGGCTCTGGCGAATCGTCGCGAAGCATCTTGGTGGGCGCGTCTCAGTTTATCAAGGTCCGTTGAGTTGATCAGGTGCGTGTGTATAAGTGGACTGGGCGTGTTTACACTGGAATTGGCCTCAGACGGCATCAGTATAATAGGGTAAGTCTGTAGTTTTCTGTATTTTTGTTGTTAGCCAGCAGCTAATGCTACAACTTTTTTATATGGATCATAATCTTAAAATAATATTTATGGATGGGTTGATTACACTTTGTCTCAAATCCCAGATCTCAAAACAAAACATTATAAAACATGGTAAAAATAAAGGTTAACTTATACAAATTTGTATGATTTTTCTTCATTTCCGAATTTGTTCACATGAAGTGGTAAGTTAGTGGTTTGTGAATCTGGTTGTTAGGTTTATCTTATTATTATGTTGGGCTAAACCACTAGTAAGTATAACAATATCTCTAAAGAAAACAATTTAGATTCATTTTTGTTGAATTGAGATTGAATTTGAAGAGTACATTACAATTCATATTATTCCATGCTCATATTGATTCCTGTTTTTTTTGGAGCCATTCTCTATGCTGAGAATTCCCAATTGGTTCCACGTGAGCTATTACGTTACTCTTACCTCGAGTATCCCATAGGAGGAGCTGTGAATTTCAACCAGAAGTTGGTAGCCCTGAGTTTTCATTGCAAATTCAAGCTGCTCTAGTGTGCTGATTGGTGATTCTAAAAAAAAAAAAAACTATTGTGTTTCTATTTCTTCTACACCCCGTTTGGATTATTTGATTATGTACTAGTTATCCTAATGCTTTTAGGGATCAAGCAGGTTATATCTATAGGAAGTGTACCCGCATTTGTGTGAAGGGAGTATGTAAACCCATTTTGTAAAAACCGCCTTCAGTACACCCGACCAAGATTCGAACTTCAATCATTATCGGCAGTCTAATCTACCACGAGAGTAGAGCATTAGACCATGCAGCCACCGAAGCGGATTTCAACACTTTGTCTATCATTGAATTTTATTAATTATTGTTATCGAAGAGCTGTTGAAATGTAAAACACTTGTAAAGGTACAAATTAATTTTGAGATTGCACTGAAACTTGAATCTGATATTTTCTAGAATCCTAGATTCTTGAATATCCTTAAGTATCCAAGGATTTGAAGGTTCATCCCTACCTCTAACACACAGACTTATAATCTCTTGTCCAATGTTACTTACCCCTGCCTGGCTTGGCGAGGAGCGAAGTCAAGTTGGCTGAATACATGTCTCCTATTACGTATGTAGCGGCAAATGAGAGGAGAACAGTCAACAAGCGAACTTTATGGCTCTTGCTGACCTCTCGCCCAGCTGAAAGATAAGCGTTAATTGTCAGCACTTGATACCCGCACCTGTGTTCACAAAGTATAAGGTATCAGTCACGCAATACTTAGACAATGAGGGGGTTGCTGGCGGTTTGAATTTTGGCCAAGTGCAGTGGTTGGGGTGGGGGGTTCCACATGTGATCTATTACTTTGATATTTATTTTGTCCCCTATTCATGTAGACTTTCTGTAAAAACAACTTCCTCATCCATAGCTCTTAGACAAAACCATTAATAGCCATGGTATTAAACTTATTAATTTATTCTTTTTACCTTTGTTCACTTATACTGTGTCATTGTATGAGGAGTATAAAAAAAGGCATTCACCTGTTTTTATTAATTTTAAGCTCAAAATTAAGAAGACATTTTATTTTACAACTTTGGGCAACACACTAAACTCGTAACTCTCTTAAGCTATGATGGATTAAATAGCCAAGCTAATATATTTGCTCATTACGGTTATAGCTTCATCTAGAGAATATCTCTTAGGCTACAGTAACTATAATATTTTAATCATCTTATAATCTCTGATTGTTTTATTAACATTATTGACACTTAAAGTGCAAATTCATTGCTAATACTTTCTAAGGAAGTTTCCTTAATAAAAAATACTATTAAGTTTTTCAAAACTTGATTTAAATACAAGGCAAGCCTAAGTTTTAAACTTATAAAAATCATGTGCTTTGATAATTCAATATTTCACTCAGAAATCAGACGGTGTTAAAAAAAATCAATGCTTGACCCTGATTTCTGGTGAAGAACACAGGTAATTTGTTATATGATATTAGAAAATACAATCAATTATAGACTGTCCAACTACAGCCCTATAATGTTTTTGTAGTAAGAGTAGTAAGTTACTTACTCCATGGCATTCATTGGGAATTCGAAAGTTGATCGGTACACTTTCAAAAGTATGCCACCCATCCCTATCTTGAGTTAGTTCTATCCCAGCCCACCTCATTACACCCTATCTATTTCATATCCATTCTAATGTTATCATTATTATTATTATTATTATTATTATTATCATTATCATTATTATTATTAGCACCACGTCTTACTACCCGTTCGGGTTATACGCACTTACGCTAATGTGTAATGGTAGGGTGATTGTGAGATAAAATGGAGGACCTACAGTTTAACGTGGAATCCGAACCACGGTGGAGGCCTGGCATTCCCCACATTCACAAGATGTCTTGTCAGAGATGAAGGAAGGGTTTTGTAATCAGATAAATTTGTGCCGGGACCGAGGATTGAACCCCGGACCCCACCACAGAAGTCCGACACCTTACCCCTAGACCGCCAGGTCACCGCTAATGTTATCATTTGCATCTTCCCAATGGTCTCTTTCTATTGGGTTTGATAGTCAACACACTGACTATGGTTCTAGATTCTTCCATTCATGCTGCATGTCTTGCTCAGCTTAATCTATGAGATTTGATTATCCTAAAAATGTGTTTTTTTATTTATTTATTTTAAGAGTACATGTTATATAACTCATCATTATGTAACCTCCTCCAGTTTCCAATAGCCTCATCTCTTTTTGGAGCAAATATCTTTCTAAGCACCTTATTTTTGACCACCCTAAATTTGTTTTCGTCGTGTAAGGTAAGAGAACTATAAAAAACAGCCGGTAAAATTATTGTGTTTTATATTCTGAGTTTTACATTCCTGGACAGCAGGCAAGATGACAACTCACTGACCGAGTAATAGCATGCATTTCCCGTATGTATACTTTTCCTAATTTCCAAGCTAATATCATTATTGCTAGTTAAAATTTTTACTAAATATTTAAACTCATTAACTCTGTCAAATTATATATTGTTCACAGTTTTCTCTATGTTATTGTCCTCAATCTGTGTTTTCTGTGTGATCATATACTTAGTCTTTCCACATTCACTTCCAACCCTATGTACTTACTAGCCTGCAGTAGAATGTCTGCATTTCTTGAAACACCTTACTTACCATTGCTCAACAAAGCTAAACCATCTGTGTATCAACCCTAATAGCTACATTGTACCATTTAATGTCAACTCTACCCTACTCTCTTGCATTACCCTAATAACATACTCTAAGGCTGGATTAAAAAGTAATGGGAAGAGTGCATATCCTTGTTTCAACTCATTAGATATTTCAAAAATATCTGATAAGTGACATTCAACCCGTGATAAAATTACTTGATCTTAAAATTATTATTATTATTATAAGTTAAAATCCTCTCAAAGCTATCATTCTAACAACACTACCTATTGGAGATGAATAAGAAATCACTCAATGAACCTCACTCTGTCTGAGGAATATGGTGGTGTTGAACCAGATACAGGACCAGAAGAGGTCCCAGCGAGGGAGATCACGTCTCTTCCTTGGTCGCCAGAGGGAGGGCGCCTCCATCACCATGAACATGATGGGGCCAGAAAGAAGCAATGTGGTGATAATGGGAGGCCAGACCTTCAACAAATCCTACACATTGTTATTCATTATTTAAGGTATCACTTCTTATAATCAAGATACTTAGGATCAATTAAGGGATGCAAATAAATCTTTATTTTGTACATAAGCATGCATACACATATTCATCCATTGGATTTCACTGTAGAAAATAAATTAAATTAATTGCAATCTTTTTTTCACCCGAGAGTGACTGATCTTAATAGAGTTGTGGTCGTCAGCTCATATGTTTAGTCTATGTTTGAAAAGAATATGGTTACATCATTATCTCCCCCAGTACTTCTCTAACAATATTCTAGTGACATAAATCACTTCAGTTTGGTACCTGTCCTTCCTGAATCTATGTTATTCCTCCTGAAACTGTGTTTCAATATGTGTCCTTGGTCTTTTCTCTATGATCTTCTCCATCTACTTCACTTCATATGTTAGGGTGATTCCTTTGTAATCATCCCACAGTTTCCTATATCCTTTCGTAAATAATGGTATGATCACTCCCTTACTCTAATATTCTGATATGCTGTTATATTTCCATATAGTATTCAATACTCTTTACAGTTACTGCATCCTATTCACTCTTGCCCCTTTAATTATGTCAGAAATCCACTCCACTCAACTTACATTTTCTCATACTCTTTAGTGCTTCTTCTAATATCAACTTTGTAAAAAGTGTTTTTTACACATTGAACTCTTCCATGTCACTTGCCTTCTGCTACTTTACAATGTTGTTTTTCACATATCCTTTTAAATAGTGATACATTTCTTCCCTGATGGTCTTCACATTCCTGACCAGATTACCATCACTTCTTTCTATTGATCTAATTACCTTTTCTTCAATTTTCTTATTTTCACATCTGATATTAACTTCCCAAATTCAATATTTGTCATAATGTAGTTGATAAATGCCCAACATTTGATATTAACTACCCAGATTCAATATTTGTCATAACATAGTTGATAAATGTCCATCTTTCATCCCAGATGTATCTTGTTAATCCGTGATTATCTTGTTTACTAAACCATATGCTCTTGATAGTTAGGGTATACCTTACCATAGGTTTAATACATCTTCTCCTTCCATATTTCTATTTCAATACCCAAATGATCTTATCACCTGCTTGTCTTTGCTTTTAAACGTGAGCATTATCTCCTATAGCTAGTCACTAAGACTTCTATAAGATAATAGGAGCTAGTTCGTTCCTGTATAGTTAAGATTCAGATGGACATCTCGAGGTTTTGCAAATATCTCTTCCAAGTAGTACCATGTATTATAACCTCACTAGAGGTGCGCTAATGTAGCTATGGCAATCACCCCACCGACCCCTCTCCTCCTCCTATACTTCACCCTTTCAGAGTGTCCTTACATTCCACAGTTAATCCAGGCAGCCACCACCACCACCCCCTAATCCTTTCAACTTTATTGCTTGCTACTCAACAAAAGACAAGCTATCACTGATATACTCTTCAAGGAGTGATGCCAAGTTTTGAGCCACAATCTTGGGTTTTTATATAATGACATCTAAATTCAAAGGACAAAGGCTCGAATCCCTGTCAAAGTATAATTTTTCTGAGTTACCGTAGGAAATCATTAACTACAGTAAATTGTGACATTTTTATTTAGTTTATCTATTACTTTAGAAATATCTAAAAGCCTATTTTCTTCCCTATATTAAAAAAAAAATATAGCCATTTATTTTTGTTTTTTTCAGTGGCATGGTTTTTATGGTCACTACTTATGCTAATTATTTAAATATATGGTATAAGGATGTTAGAAATAAAATAAGTGCACCACAATTTGTTTGTACAGAAGGTAGAAAAACCAAAGGGAAAACCACACTTTGTTCTAGGTGATAGGTTGTTTAAAAGATTGGAAATATCTTTAAAAAAAAAGTGACCAAAGTTAGGCGAAAAATTTCAATTTGTTAAATTGTATTTCTATTAAATAGGATTTGCATACTGTACGCCTACCTCACTTTACAAATAGGACCTGCTGTTAACTTTTTTTAACACCATGCTAACAAAAACATTGGATTTTAAAATCTAAAAGAAATCTGAATTAAAACAACTCTCTAAACCATGTTTCCATTCAAAATCATTAATTAATTATTATAATATGATTATAAACCATCTAGAAGTAAGTTTTTTCTTTTGTATTGTTACGTTCAACACACAGGTTATTAACCGCTTAATCTGATTGGGTAGAGATGAGCAAGGTAGCTAAGAGGAAGTGAACCTGCATTGGTGTGGAGTAAAGATGGGGAAAACCAGAGTGTTATATCACTTGTGGAAAACTGTTAAAGGTATATAAATATTTAACGAGAAAACCGCCTTCAGTTCAAGAAGATGAGATTCAAACCTCGACCTCCCCATCGATGGTGATCAAACCAACAACAAGCAACAGCTAGAACACTGTTGTGGGTAACTAAGCTTTGTAGACAAATATTTACTTTCTCTCAACACCTCGGAGCAAAAATGCTGTGATTGTCAAAAATCCGAAATCGAGATTTTGATAAATGATGTTGTTTCATGACCCCCTGAAACAAAAAAAGTTGTTTTTGCAGTGCCGTCTGTCTGACTGTTTGTACCGTGGCTTGGGCTAGAGCCGAAACCATTTTACCAATTGGGCTAAAACTTTGTATCTGGGGTTTTCGCAAGGTCCCCCCCTCCCCCGAGGGGTTTTTGGAATAAGATATTTAACGCTAAATTTAGGGGTAGTTTATTTCAAGGCAAAGAGAGAATAAATCTATTTTCTCAACATTCACTCTAACGATTTTAATTAAATTTTATATATAAACACTGTTTATCATTATAAACAAGATGGATATTTTCATTTTTTCATGAACATGACTTTGAAGGTACTTTATATGTGGAAATTTTCAAATTTTCATAATTTCTTCGCATCTATTTGAGATATGTACTAAATGATCATGTAAAGTTTTAGTACTATTTTATTTTAAATATATTTTTATAAAACCAATAAGTTCTGAGATGTGTGTGTCTATATATATATATATATATATATACACACACACACACACACACCTTATAATACAAGTTTTTGAAAATAAATTTGATATTTATGTTCTTTGGCTGACAAAGATGTGTAGCAGTGTTCCTAATTCCTAATGCCAGAGAGTAAGTAAGACTGTATATTATTTCATTTATAATCTTTGGTGTAGTGTTTCTACAACAATGTATAGACCTATTATTTTGTTTAAGTTTTCAATAAATGTATATTTCAAGATAAAAGTGAGAAAAAGTCTGTGTGGTGCACTGTACCATTTATTTTTTTATTACTAAAATACAAAATTGCCTTTACCTCTATGTGAGTTGGTTTGTGGACCTATAAATTCTGATGCAATGTTTTTGTGTTTTTGTTATTTATTATTATTATTATTATTATTATTATTATTATTATTATATTATTTATTATTATTATTTATTAATGATTCAACACAACTAGAGGTCATGTAACATCATTAAAATTAATTTACTCATGCTAATGTGTGCAACAAGATCCATAATTTCTCAATACTTTTTTTAACAACCTGTATATACATGCATGTATGTGTGTAATTTAAAAAAAAAATCAAGTATTAAGCTAAAATAATATGACGAATATTTTCAGGGGACAGAAATAATAGATTTGACACACAGGCCCTCCTCCCCTAAAGTAAATTCCTGGATGCACCATTGAATATTACTATCTTCAAAATTAATCCTGCTATATGTATGAAAAGGTTTTGTTCATCTATAAAACATGAATAAAATTATTTAGAGAAATCTTTTTAATATCTTCTTACAAAACCAATGTTATACAAATAGTTTATATCTAATCAAGGAAACACTGTCCATGCAAATTATTTATAAGCTAAACAAGATCAAGTGTACTCTGTAAAAAAACTTTTACCATGGATCATGCAAATATATCATGGGGAACATTTTCAATAATTCAGGTTTGGAGGTAATAGTGCTTAGTAGTAGCATAGTTCCAGACAATCCATCCGAATCTTAAAGTATTTTTTCTATCCTATATTGACTATTGCTTAAATGTTGTCAACCATTTACCTTATGACTTCAAGGAAGGATCTCAATTTGTTCTGCCCAGTATATTTATTTATACCTTGTATTTGCTGCCTATATAATAATTGACGTGTCTAGTAAAATTACCCAATTAAAATATTTCTTGTTGACTGTTTCAAAAGGCTCCTGTGTCCTATAACTTAACTATTTCCTTTTTTTCATTTTCTTTTATAACGATCTTACTTCTGGAGGTCCACAAGTTGCAATTAACTAATCATCCATCGATGTCAGCGTTTGAAGGTGAACATTGACCTGGACTGCTGCTGGACGGTTCATTGCTAATAACTATCTTTCTCCTTTTCACCATGTTGACTAGTTCTTTACCCTTGTCAGTTAGTGATAAAATGTTGATGTTTCCAATCCTCATATTTTTTTTATTATCTTCCTCTTTAATTTTCTGTCCTGGACCTGGGTTTGATAAACATCAGATTCAGATCCGTCACTAGTATAAATCCCAGGTGGCTGATGATGTCTTGGTTGGTTTGTTTTATTGTTTCCTGAGGCTCGTTTTACCCTAGAAAACAATTTTAATCGAAGTCCCCTACTTCATGTTGTTGCCCATCTACAATAATGTGGACTAAGGGTTGTAATGTAGGTTACTTTTATAAGCATCACATTTTACTACCATTTGGGTGTGAACTAATTATACTAATGGGTTAGTGATGAGGAAGATTAAATTTAGAGGAAGTGTACTCACATTTGTGTGATGAGAGTGAGAAAACATTTTAGAAAAAAAAAAAACTCAGTACACCCGACCAGGATCGAACCTCTGTCTCCCCATCATCAGCAGTTTAGTCTATTGTGAGAGTAGCACCTCAGACCATGCCGCCACCAAAGCGGATCTAAATATGTCCTGTTGTAGTTGACTGTATCAGTTCCAATATATTAAAACAATTCAAATTCATTGTATTACCAATATTGTTGATCACATGGCCTAGTGGCCTCAAGAATATAGTGGATTGAATTGTGAGTGACAAGGAAGATAGAGGTTTGAAACTTGGTTTTGAGCACAAGGGGTAATTTACCGAATTTAATGTATCATTATTGTTTTCCCATTCCCTATTCATGCTAATGCGAGTGCATTTCATCTAAGCTACCCCCCATAATTGGTATGTACTATTAATTTTTTTTAAAGTATAATGACTAGTTTCAGAGCTAGACTCCTTTAGTAAGAGTAGTGGAACATCCTTTCTAAGAAGCACCAACTACAAATTCTAAATACACTAATGATATGGGTGACCTTGCTTTTATATTTTGGAAAAATTGCCTACCTGCCACTGAAAGGGGCGGACCAGCGCCAAAGCTTCATTGAGACGTCCAGGGGCTTTCGTCACAAACGCTCCACTATCCGCAAGAGTAAGGAACGAGAACTCTACCACTCGATTCCGCTCATATGTTATAGTGACATCACCAAGGAAAAATTCTACTTCCTAGATGAGAAAAGACAGAAAAAGATGTAATCAGTTCAAAACCAGGATACCCAAGAAATTGGTTACTATTATCTATTCAAATTGTTGTTTGCGTCACAAATATATTTATACGTCTTTAGGTTTATTTTAGACTAGAAGAATACCTGGCGTTGCCTGGGTTAACCACACAATGGCTACCCCTGGAAACGCTTTTCTTGGCTTCAAACAGACAGAAACCCTCTACGGTGGTTGCATGGTTTAATGCGCTACTCTTGCAGTAGACTAAACTGCTGATGACAGGTTGATCAAGGTTCAACTCTTGGAAGGGTGTACTGAGGGTGGTTTTTCCAAAAAAATTCCCACTATCCTTTTGCACAAATGCAGGTACACTTTCATTAAATATAACCTCCCAATCCCTAAAACCTTTAGCATAATTAGTACATAAGTGTATAGCCCACATGGGTAGTAAGATGTGGTGCTAAATGAAAAGATACAGAAAAAAATCTCTTAATTTTATTTTTTCTGACCTAGTTTTTAATAGATATTAAAAAATCTAATCAAAAATTTAAAATTCCAGCTTCAAGGTGCATATGTTTGTGCAAAAGGGCTACTAATTTTAAAATTTCAGACCTCTGTGTACAGGTAGATATCACACAATGCTCATGATACAAAGACAAACAAACTCTATATAAATATAGAAGATGGCTAGATTTGTAGCTTTTAAAGTTTGGTTGAGAAAAGTTTAGTTTAGTTTTGTTAAGTAAGGGTTTGCAAGTTTTTGAATTTCTAACTTGAACCCAAACATTTAACAGAAGTTCAGGTCTGAGCTAGACAACTTAACAAGTTTTGCAAAACCAATTTTCTTTTATCAGAATATTTATGTTCTGTATTTTTAAATCTTCTCTTTAATTTATCTAAACAGGCCGCCACCGTGGTTCGGATTCCACGTTAAACTGTAGGTCCTTCATTTCATCTCACAATCACCCTACCATTGCACATTAGCGTAAGTGCGTATAACCCGATTGGGTAGTAAGACGCGGTGCTAATAATAATAATAATAATAATTTATCTAAATACTTACTTGGATGTTGTTTTTTCTAGCACCGCATCTTATTACCTGTTTGGGTTGGATGCATATGTACTAATTATACTAATTACACTAATGGCTTAGGGTTAGGAAAGTTTAATTGAGAGGAAGTGTACCCACATTTGCGTGGAAGAAGAGTGGATAACTATTTAGGAAAAACTACCCTCAGGGCACCCTACCGGGATTTAACTCCGATCTCCCCGTTTTTGGCAGTCTAGTCCAACATGATAGTAGCACCTTAGACCATGCAGCCACGGAAGCGGGTTGCTTGGCTGTTGTTTGTGTAATGAGTAGTTGACATTCGTTCTTTTAATTTTACGTATATTAATGCTTTTGTATTTTACAAGATTATGTGTAGTTTTAATTTACTATATTTTAATAATCTCATTTTAATTTTAAAACTATTTTTTTTTTAATTTTTTTTTTGCTGTCATCTTTTATTGTCATGGTAAAGAACAATTAGTGACACAGTCAGTCAAAGGTGTTAATCTTGAATATGGTGCACTTCCTCTAAACTACCTTACTTTTTCTTACCCATTAAATAAAGTTGTTAGTAACCATGCTGTTAAATCTATGTTTATTCTTAAATTTAGCTATTTGTGTTTATCAGTGAGGTAGTTTTAAGTGGCAAAATTATCTTAACCCACCATACAATACCAACATAACTCTAAAATAGTAGATTTTGAGTTGTGCATCATATTGTTATAATCAGGGGAATGGGGAACCTATTATATTCAATACAATAACAAAATAAACCACACTAATTGCTGTAGGTTAGAATTTAAAAAAAAAGTCTTTATCTCATTAAAAACAATGACCAATGCAAAACTTATAATATACTTTCCAAGTTTAATTTTTTAATTTGAAGAAATAGATTTATCCCATCATAACAAAACTTTATTTTTATAAATATAATTATTATCATCTTGTCTTATATGTATATATTATAAATTACTCTAATGGGGTAGGGATGAGGAAGGAAGCAATTTAGAGGTAATTCACTGCCATTTGTGTGGAAGAAGAGTGGGAAATTATTTAGGAAAAACCACCCTCAGTATACCTGAACAAGAGTCAAACTCTGATCTCCCCATCTTCAGAAAGCCAGTCTAAGACCATTCAGCCACTAAAGCAAATAATTTTCAATAATTACCACTATCTATAAGCTGTTGGTATTGAATTAGGTGCGATGTATTTACGATACACGGAGGAATGTGAACTTGGGGATACCCATGAAATGCTCAGGAAAGATTAGAAGACTAGCACATGCTCACCCTCCTCCAGACGAGCCCCAAGACTCCAGGGAATGTGCCGTTCTTGGTGATGGCAAAACCTTGAGTGCGGTCTGGAGGATCAAAGTACTCATATCTAAACATTACCAAGCAAGATTTAATATACCAACACGGTTTGACAAGTAAACATTGTTTTTACAAGTCCTCAATACCTGCCCTGCATCGGTAGGCACACACAAATAAGGTGTAAACTTCATCTTGTTTGGTTTGCCAATGACAAGGAGGTCAGGGTTAAAATCCCAGCTGGATATACTGGAAGGGGAGTCTTTCCTAAATGGTTTTCCACTTTCCTTCCAGGAAAATGCAGGCACATTTGCATAAACTCTATCTTCCTTGTCCCTACCTTAATAGTGTAAATATACAGATAGCCTAGATGGCTAGTTAGATGAAGTGCAATAAAAAAAAGGTGAAGAGGATGAATTTTAACTAAGTGTTCTGTAATTTGTGTAGAGTATAGATGAAAAGCCACTGATGGCAAAAACAATCCAGTGTACTTTGTAGGAATTTAACACGATACTACTGATTTAGTCAGGAGTGGAAACTATAGGCCTACACTAATCCGCTGGTAATTGAGTGTTTTTTAAATGTCTTTGTTCACATAATTACCTGAAATTTAACTTACTCGCTAATAGAGCAAGTAACTTATCATCCCTTCCCCCGCCAACTTTCAAAATACTGCCATTTGAATACTCTACAAAGTTCCATGGTGGTTTCTAAAACACAGCAAAGTAAATAATCTCTTTAAAGCAAGTAGATGAATCACAAGCAATAATTTTATTGTCAAAGTAGATATTCTAAAAGGGTTTAACTCTTCAATTCCTTACTAATACTAAAATGTTGAGGATTCAAAAAAATTTAAAATTCAAGAATTGAAAAAACTAATCAAAATTTATATCTACATTTTATAGCCCTATTGCAATTCTAGCTTGTGAAATATTTTATTAATATTATTATTAGGTGTGCTGTATTGTGACATGTCCATTCCTTTTGTTATTGAACTTAGACCGGCAATGCGCCCTGTCCTCTGCCTCCTCCTTAAGCTCCCAGAATTTTCTATTTTCCTTCAAGGTATCCAATATTTGAATTCTCCTTCTTAAGCTCTTTTTTCCATCAACCTTACCTTCTGTGACATCATGTCCTCTTAAGGATATGTCCGATCCAGCTAGCTTTCTACCGAAGAATCACATCCAAAACGGTTCTCCTCTCACCCACTCTTCATGGGACTTCTTCATTTGTCACCCTGTCTGTCCCCTGATCTTCTCAAGTCTTTTCCAGCACCACATTATCATTTTGAAGCTCTCCCAAGTATTTCTTTTCCATCTTCTTGGGAGTCCAAGCTTCTGCTCCATACAGTGCTATGCTCTAAATAAAGCATTTCATCTGTTTCTTCCTCAGTACAAAATTTAATTGGCTGGTCATTAGTAGCCTGTTCTTATTGAAAGCTTCGTTGGCTATAGTGATTCTCCACCTAATTTCCTTGGTGCAGTATGCATCCTTTGTGAGCAGACTTCCCAGGTACTTGAATTGCTCTATGTTTTCCAAATCCTGATTTTCAATTTTGATCTTCAGCGGCTCTTCATTTTTTGAAATCCCCATCACATTTGACTTCTTAATGTTAATTTCCATGTCATATATTCTCACTGTCTCCCGCAGCTGGTCCGTTATTTCTTGCGCCTCTTCTTCATTTTTGGTCAGCAATGCTAGAGTATCTGCATATTTTACTGTGTTGATGATGAGTCCTCCCATCCTGGAAATACCACGTCCCTGTAGGGCTTCCCTGACCAGCCACTCTCCATACAAGTTGAACATACTGGGTAACAAACAGCATCCCTGCCTTACTGCACTGCCTATCTCCACACTGTTGGTCTCGCCATCGTTCAGCCTCACCTGTCCCAGGTATAGGTTTGCAATCAGCCTTCTGTCCCTCTAGTTGAGTATCCTTGAGTATTTCTTGAGTATTTCCATAAGTTTCTTCCACCTCACTCTATCAAACGACTTTTGCAAGTTGGTGAAACCAATGCAAACTTCTTCCTTAACTTTCAGAACTCTTTCTGAAATTATTCTCAGCATCTTAATGGCATCTCTGGTTCCTTGTCCTTTTCTGGATCCAAAGTGACCTTCTTCCATCACGCTTTTTATTTTATGTTCCAGCTAACTGTTGATTATTCCTGCCACGATCTTTCCCACATGAGAAATGTCCTGCCTAACATAGTTGTGAGACAAAGTTAACAACCAAGGCTCGGACCACTAATAAAATATATCACTTAAATGAATATGAATTCACATTATAGCAAAAATGGTTATAATTTAATTGTGATTTTTCTACAGCAACTAGAGAATTAGTATGAACAAAATCAGAATTGAAGAAAAACAAATCAAAGCCACCTATTATGATTATTATGCTTTATATGTTTCACTTTCATATTTGATATTCATAATTCATAGGTGAATAGAAAGTTCAGATTTGAAAAAAAGTGTATTTGAGCCATATCTAATATGTTTACTACATAGGCCAATTAGCTACACATGATTATATTTATTTAGCAAACGTAATGACAAAAATAGTTAAAGTCAGTTAATAGTTAAAACTGAGAAAAGTTTATTTATTTAATTGAATTATTTTTTAATTTTCTGCTGTTACATTCTCACATCTTCAAAATAAAGTTAAAACTATTTTCTGGAATAATTATAGGCATAAACATTTTGTATAAGAACTGCAGGGAATGTTAACCTTAAATCAACAAACCTTGTAATGGAAATTTATGCTAATTTTCAACAATCCCCAGAACTTCAGTATGAAGATACAAAAATGTGTTTTTTTTAGCACCGCGTCTTTTCTACCCATATGGGCTATACGCTTATGTATGCATTACACTAATAGTTTTAGGGATGAGGAAGGTTATATTTATAGGAAGTGTACTCGCATTTGCATGGAAGGAGAGTGGAAAACCATCATCATCAACTGTATCCAGCCTGTGATCAGGTCAGTTTAGTAAAATGCTTCCATCTTCCTCTAGCCTTCCACCATTCCGCCTCCTTTAATTGTCTCCATTCTTCTACTCTCATTTGTACATTTTTTGTTATCTGCTCCTCCCTTCTCTTTCTTTGCCTCACTTGTGGTCTTTTTTTCTACATACTTCATTTCCAACATTTTCTATGGCATCCTCCCTTTTACCATCCACAGTACACCCGATCGAGATTCAAACATCAATCTCCTCACCATCGACAGTCTAATCTACTTCGAGAGTAATGCCTTAGAGCATGCGACCATCAAAGTAGATTCTAAAATGTAAGAGTTATAAGTGATACCTAATTTAAATTTTGATTAACCTTTTACTTTTGACCAAGAGGAAGAATAATCCCTATTCATTGTCTGGACCTTGAATAACATTTTAGAGGAAATAAAAATAATTGTAAAATAGTTTATCCTGAAAAAGGTCTGTATTTTAACTTTTAGCTGCCAAAAATATGATATTATAGTTATATTGAATTAATTGAGATATTTGCCACGCAATTGAGCACCAATTATAATCATATTGGCCTGCGATTAGGCATCAAGTATATCAATATGAGATTTTATTATGATGCAAATGTGGATGATACCGGGTTTTATGATGATGACGACGCGTGCATGCCCTAATATGCACTTAGCACAGGGTTATGTGATCTGATTATTTGTGATTTTTATGCTTATAAAATGAGTAAGACTTTTAATGTTACACACAATTTATTTAGACGATTACACCTTCGGTACTGAATATTTTATATTAAGTGATACAGTTTTTAGTTAATTTATGTTCTGTTTTTCTGTGATAATATAATGTATTCTGAGTACTGTATAATGTATCACTGTGTTACTGTTATATTACAGTGCACTGGCTATTAATATATTACTTTATTCTGTCTACTGTGTCACTGTGTGGATTCATACGCACAAACTGATTATATTAGACCCACCCCTTGTTTCTTGGGCTCCTTGTCACCAGTCTTAAAACTAACTAATATAAAAGTTCCTGGCAACCTGATGTTGTGAAGGCTAGCTTCCTATTCTATTGGATAGAGGGAACCAGCATGTCACATGATTTCTCTAATACAACGGAGTTGATCTTTTAGAGAAAAAAGAGTTTTGAAGTGCAATATATTGAAATTATTTCTGAAAACGCGCGATTCTATATGGATAAAGTATTAAAAGGAAATTTTACATAAAGTACTTTATAGAAAACTACACTTCATCCATGATTTTTTTAATATATGAGAGGGGTCCAGAACAATATCATTACATTATATAAAAGCAGATTGACCTGTGATTTATTGCATTGACTTTTTTGATATTATGGTTTTTCATCTTACATAGGTATTTTAATAAATAAGGTAACCAAACAAATGTACTCACACGAGAGGTCATGTTTCAATAAATAGGATAACTAGAGGTCGGCTTCTTTGACTAATGGTCAGCATTCCTGGCTACTAATATGGCGGTACTGGGCTCAATTCCCGGCAGTGTCAGAGGTATTTTCCCCCAAGGGCAATCGTTCCTATGGTTGTCTTGGTTTGGTTATTTAAGCTTAAGTTAGGTTGCTGTGCCTCACTGTTCAGTCGGCCCTTGTATCTTTCCTCCGCACTTGCACAGGCAGCCCCAACGACCCTATTTACTGCCTGGAACACTCCACAGTCCATGTTCTCTAAGCCGTCCATAACAAAGGTACTTAATACGGTGGTTCCTAGGTCATAGGCCAGTCGAAGAGTGGCTACACAACCTGGGTGTCCCACCTGTTTGAAAGAGCTATTAAATTGTCTTATGTTACGAAGGAGCAATATTGTTTAAACCCTCTCTCTCCCCACCATTACCCTACCTCCCACTGCGACTCACGTCGCCAGGACTTCCTCATATTCCACCACGACTCACGTTGCCGGGACATCCTTCTGTTCCACCACGACTCACGTTGCTGAGACAATCACCCTACCTCCCACCGCAACTCATGCTGCCGGGACCAGCACCCTACTGCCCTACCTCGGGACTTCCTCATGTTTCACCGTGACTCACGTTGCCGGGACATCCTTCTGTTCCACTGCAACTAACGTTGCCGGAATACTCTCGCTGACCTTTTTCCTACCCCTACCCACACGTGTCTGAACACAACGTCGCCGTCGTCGTGACATCAACCAGTTACCCCCAAAGCAGCGCAGCGAGGGATGAGGTTTAATAACTCTCTACTGGCACCACATAATCATCATCATTATTATTATCATACAATCTCATTGGGGATTGTGTGTGTCAATGTGTTGGTACAGTACCACATAGTTACCAACAAGTGTGATTGTGAGCACCTTGTGGAAGATACCAACAATGATACAATACCTAACTTTGTCGGTAAGTTAAAGAACTTCTCTACCCCCTCTATCAAGTTACCGAATCTCCAAAATTTGGTTCTCTAGCTTATAAATTAGTCAAAATATGCTTTATATATTTGTGTTTTAGAATTTAATAATTTGGAAATGATGTTTTTTTCATATTTGCAATATATTGTTATATGTCAAAAACTTTTTTAAAGCTTACAGAAATATTATTTGTGCTAGGTTAAGGCTGGAACGGGTGAAGTTTTAAATTATGTTATTTTTAATTAACTGTTAGGGTAGGTAAGATATTATTTTATATATTTTGTAGTTTTTTGGTTTCTCCTTTAAATAAATAGCTTAGGCCATGTCATATGTTAGACCCAACTATTATTTGAATTAATACAGCTGTAAAGTGTTGACATTATAGACATTATAGATATCTATCTTAATAATTTTTATTTTATTTATTTATTTGAGGTATTTAATGTGCAGTATGTGAACTGAATGATTATATCAGCACATTAGGATTCTATGAGTGAAAGCAGAAGGGCCTACCAATTTCGCTGGGAAAGATGTTCAAATACTGTCAAAGGTTCTTGTATATGCCACAATCAACATGAGAGAGACAGCTTTACTGCTCCTCCGAAGGAAGATGTGATACAGATTTTTATTGCTAAAAAAAACAACTAAAAAAACCATATAGACCACAGCTGGGTTTGAACCCACAAACATCAAGTCCTGAGGCCTGCACTTTACTCCAAGACACCCGAGTTCAACTTCATCTTATTAATTTGCGGGGAAGGAGAGGTAGACAGTTATTTAAGTGTGAATTAGTTGAAAATGTATTCTTTCTTAGAAATATAGGAAAGAACATTTCAAAGTGCAGTGTATAAAGACTCAATCAAAGCATTAAGCCAAAAACCAGCTGAATTATTTGTAGGCCTAAATGATATATGCAGAAATTTTCAACCATATTTGCTGACCTCTGGATCACATTTGCCTACTCAACTAATGCTGCCTAAAGAGAAAGTGCACAACCAGGGTACTTGTATAATGTCTTTATTGTCAATACTTTACAGTTGCATTAAATCAAATTACAGTTGGCCCAAGCATATGACATGGCCTAAACTATTTATTAAATGAGAAACTGAGAAACACAGAATGTATAAAATAATATCTTATATGCCATAACAAATAATTATAAACAACATAATTTAAAACTGCACAGTTCAAATACTTTTCCAGCCCTAACCAAATATAAATAATTATTATAATCTTGAAAAAAGTGTTTGACAAATAACAATACAAATATAAATACAAATAGAAACATCATTTTAAAATTATTATATGTTAAAACACAACTAAATAAAACTTATCCTGATTAATTTATGAGACAGTAGGGAACACAATTTTGGGGATTCAGTAACTTAGGTCCTTTAACTTATCACCAAGCTTCAGTATTGTACCTGTTTTTGGTATCTTTCACAATCACACTTGTTGGTAACCATGCAGTATCATACCAACTTGTTATCGGTAACTGTTACCATGGTGATCACAATAACTCTGCAGGAATGTTTAGCTGACAAACCCTGGAGGCAGACGCTAATAAAAAACAAACAAAAATAAAACCAGATAAATGTACTCACATGAGTGGTCTTGTAACCTTATTTATTGAAACATTCTCATATTTCCAGATGAATTCCAGTACTTTAACCTTTTCTATGCTTAGCTTACATGGAGAACTGGGATAAGAAATAATCGGCCATGGAAGTTGTGGTAAACTTTAGGAGCGAGTGGTAGCACAGGGAATTGAAACAGTTTCTCCTTGGCCCACCAGTTGACCAAACTGAACTGGTTTGTACCGCTCGATGTGGCTTGATTGTAGTACACTCTGTACCTATAAAAAAAAAGGAAATCAAACTTTCTAGAATGGTGTTTTTTTAAAGTTAAACACAAACTCACTATACATTTAAATTTAAACTTTGTTACTTTCAAATTGAAGTTTTATAAAAGGATTAAATTGAGCGAAAATGGCAATCTGGATTCAGGTCTTTTGAATTTACATGCAAATGCTCTACCACTGAGCTATCATGGTTCAACTTTTATCCATGGCCATCATTCACTAGCATATACATACCTAATCACACCGTTCCCTTATGGGGTGGATAAGAAACTGCGATATAGCTCAAAAAACAACTATGCCATACTTAATCTATCCTCACTAACTTTCTCCACACTTACCTATCCTTGCATACGCCCTTGCTTCAATAACATCCATACACCGAGACATGCACCCTAATTCACTAGTAGGTGTGTTTTATTGTAATGAGTCTAATATTGTGGTAGCTGTTAAAAATATCGACCACTCAGAGCTATCCACAATCACAGTCAATAGTGACTCATAACTGACAGTATGCTGCCATGCAATTAAACAAACTAATACTTTCAGCAGTTTATTGACTCAATACACCAAAAACTAGTGAAAGTTGGCTCTGGATATTAGATGAGCCAAGATGATTCAGTGGTAAAGCATTGGCACACAAACCAAAGATCCTGGGTTGTTATTTTTCACATAATTGAATTTGATTTATTTATCATCACCGATCCTATGAACAGTTATCATGTATCAGTTTATAGCACACATGAAATAAAACTGTTAGAAAAGAAGCTACTTTAAATCTCTTCATATGTTGCTTTATGATGGATTAATCTTTTTCTACCAGCTTTGGTGGTTGCTCAGTCTAAGGTGTCATACCCAGAATTGATTGGATTGCAGGTGACAGGAATATCGGGGTTCAAATCCTGATCGGGTTTACCGGAGGTTTTTTTCCTAAATGGTTTCTCTCGCTCTCTCTCTCTCTCTACATGCAGCACCGGGTACATTTTATTTAAACTCTAATTTCCTTATTCCTAGCTCAATAGTGAAAATATGTGGATAGGCCAAATGGGTAGTAGGATCAAAAAGTTTGTTTTAAGTTTATTATTAAAGGTAAAAAAAAAAATATGTGTGTGGCTTTCTTTTTGAGCAATACACATTTCAAATTATACTAATGAGGTAGAGATCAAGAAGATAAAGGAAATGCACCCAAATTTATGTGAAAAGAAAGAAGGGAACTATTTAATAAAAAAATAGCTTTGATATGTCTGGCTAAGATTCAAACGTTAACATTTTTATCACCAGTCAACCAAACCGGCCCCATGGTGTTGTGGTCAACAACCTAGCTACAAGCCTAGGGGTCCCTTAGGTATTTTTCCTGAAAGGAGAATCATCCCAACAGTCACCAGGGTTTGATTAATTAAGCTTATGTTAGGTTTAAGTGTTTCCACTGGTTCCACACTCTCATATTCACTATCACCATCATTTCTCATCTCATCTCATCTCATGAGGACATGGAAAGAGCTTCCACAGAAAGGATGTACGATTAGTACAATAGGGCACCCCCTGGGCAATGGTACATTAGTGCTGGCTAATATTTCCACTATTGGACTATGAATGATATAGCCCAGATGTGCAATATTATATTATTACCAGCAATCAGACTAGATGAGTCTGATATTTTGTTTGCATGCCCACAGATCACAAATGCAAGGGAGTCTTAAAATTCAACACAACCTCATAATATATCTAAATTTAAACTTGATTATATTCAATCTTTCGTTTTATAAAATGAGATAAGATTGCTCATAAGTTCTGTTTAATGCTATTTTTTTTAGCCGTGTATTTTACTATCTATTCAGAATATAAGCATATGTACCAATTATGCTAATCCATTAGGGATGAGGAGGGTTGAATTTAGAATAAATGTAGGCCTACCCAAATTTGTGTGGAGGAAGAGTGGCAAACCATTTTGGAAAAACCACCCTCAGTACACCTGACTGAAATTCGAATCCCAATCTTCCCGTCTCTGGCAGTCTAGTTTAACATGAGAGTGACACCTTAGACCATGTAGTCACCGAATCAGGTTTTAATGCTGTTAATTCTGATTCAAGTTTGTTTATAATCTAATAAATTTATGTCTACCCTTATTTTCTTACCAATGGACATATGAAGTACCTTTTAGAAAAAAACAAAACCATTTTTTTCAGTCAATATTGATAAAATTGTACTATTTATAGGTATTAATGATACAGTATCTATCAAAGATTTCACGCATAAAAACTTATCATGAAAAGTGAAATATATGCATATTTTCTGGTATTTTTTCTTTGAAAACATTCTTAAAAAAACAAACATGAAAGGGTATTTGGGAAATCAGTAAAAAAACTTCAAACGAGATTAGAATTTTCACCTCATAGTAAATGTTAAAATTATAAGTGAGGCTAGTTTCAAGTTTGATTACCTTTTTATTTTTTCTACACCTCTAAGAACCTTGTAGACAAAATATACAAAATAGTTGTGAGATATCTAACGTTGACCAAAGTTCACCAAAAGTGTTTTATTAATAATTTAGCTCACACAAAAAATAATAACTCACGCGCCATCCCTGGGTTTAGTAACAACTGCTATCCTCATAGCCTCTTGAACTAAGCTGAGAAAGGTTTTCGACAAAGGCCAATTTTTCCAGTAGAACATGTACAAGATGTTGCGCTGGATTAAATTCTTCTCCTTGATCTAGACATGTCACATAACATTTATTTTTTTCTGTGTATTTTTGGGCAGTTACTTTTAAAAGAGAAAGTAAAGTGTTTGCAAGATTATTTTCTTTAGGATGATTTTGATCATCCAATAATTTTCACACATATACATAAATTAAAGCGAAGTCTAATGGCTGAATTTTATTTGAGTATTATAAATATTATGTTTTGCTTGTGATCTACACAATTCTAAATAATTTAAGGAAACAGTATTAAGAAAGCAATTCATTTAAAATAAATTTAATAGATTTTCCCTGAAGAAAGATTGGAAAATCAATAATATTAGAAAGTCTGAACTTGTGGCTCTGATAGACATTGAACACCAAACTCACGGTTTACAGTTGATTAGTGCAAACCACTACACCAAACCCACTGGTTGGAATTTATTTATCATAATGGTAATGGTTAATTTTTGTTGCTATTTAACACATTATAAATATGCCTGTCTGGACTACATCATTTGTATGCCAGTTTGTTGAAGGATTAGCCAGTACTATTGTATCTTTGTCCAAGGGACACCCGAATATACTAATCTTTTCATTGAGACTCTCTTTATATGTCCCGATGAGATGAGATGATGGTGATAGTGAATATGAGGGTATGGAACAAGTAGAAACTCTTAAACCTAACTTAATCCTAACTAAACAACCCTGGTGACCATTGGTATTATTCCCCTTTAAAGAAAATTACTCATGGTATCAGCCAGGAATTGAACCCAGAATCCCTAGGTTTGTAGACAGGTGCACTGACCACTATACCACTATACCACTATACCACTGACCACTATACCACTATAACATAATCATTAAACAACAAATAATTAAAATAATTGTTAAATCATTAAGTAGCTGTGACCAACTGTACAAATGGTCACACCATAGAATATTTTTTTAAATGTAACTTTTTTACTTAATGACAACTAATTAAGCAAAATCCAGTAAATGTAAATGAGCTACTTTTCATGTATTTATGTATTTGTTAGATACACAAATTGTTAAGCTAAATAATTTATTAAATCACAGTTATTTCCTTCAAAACTTGATGTATATTTTTATAAACACAGGGTTATATTTACTCATGGCTTACAAAATTATTTAAATTGGTACTCAGATTCATTAGCATTACATAATAAAATAATATCAATAAATAGTGTGTAGCCCAAATGGGTAGTAAGACACAATGCTAAAAAACAAAACAATTAGTATCATTAGTAAAAGTTAAGACTTAGATACTATCTTAATAATTAATGATTAATGAAAGTATGGGTTTAATTGGTTGATAGTTATATTATATTATGATTAATCTTTACAGGATGTTAGCGTATTTGGTATTGCTAATTTACATTACAACGTAAACTGTAATATGAGTCAAATAGGATGAGCTAATAACATGATATACTACACTATTGATTGACAATTATTTAAAATACAAATTAAATAATTATAATTGTAACAACTAGTTTATAAAGTGCAAATATAATGTGTAAATATGAGTCAAGTGGAAATGAACTAATAAAATGATATGATACACTAAGATTGACCAATTATTTGGAGTGATAGTAAAAATCGAACACATATAACATTAATGAGCTAATTTTAAAAAGAAATTAAAATGATAACAATTTAAAACAACAAGTTAAATAAGTTACATAAAATTGATGCGTAGTTTGAATTGAAACTGGCTATTGTTCAAGAAATTTTCAGAACGTTAACTTTAGTTTTTAACGGTTAGTTAGTCTTATCTGGTGCAATTTGTTCCTGTACTCCTTTCGGTGTTCCAGTATTGCTGTTAGTCCCTGGAACGTTATTGCCTGACATATTTCAGTGCTAGAACCAATGCACCATATGCATAGAAGTCGTTTGGGTGATGACATACAATGTGTTGTTACAAACTTAAGATGTTAGCATAATGGTCAGACTCCTTAGTTCAGTCAGTAGCATGTCTAAGGGTCCCAAGTTCGTTTCCCGGAGTTACAGAAAAATTTACCTATTGATAAAATGTGGATTTCCCCTTTCACACTGATGAATTAGCCGCTGGGGTTTGAATGTTCCGTCTTTTCTAAATTTAAATAAGTTTATAAGTCGTGTGCTTAATCAGTATGCTCCAAAAGTGGACATTAAATGCCTACCTCAAATAAAAAAAATAAAAATAGTTAAATAGAGATAGTGGAAACATTAAACCAGCATACCGACTGCAATGCCTTGTTTTGGCAATGCAACATTAGTGAAGAAGGGAAATGGGACATAATTATCACCAATCTTAGAACAAGGGATTATATCTGTTCTTTGGATGGACACATATCATATTACTAAATTATTTTCAACCATCCCTAGAATTAATCAAGGTTCCTTAAGAACTGTTTAAGGGACATAGAGGTCTAATCCTGCATTTTAACAACTTGGCACTTGGTCATTGTTAACAGATAGGTCAGGGTTTCTATCTTGATCAAATGCATTGGAGGTGTTTTACCGATATTATTAGAGGATTTTTCCTATAATCTTTCCTCCTCACCCTTACCCCTTACACTTTATTCTAATAAGTGATTAACTTAGGGCCACATTTCGACAAATTATTTATAAAATTGTGTTTAACAATGAGGCCGGATGGTTGAATGATTATACAATAATGGAAGTTAGTAAAAAATAAGGAACGCTAAACTAAGGAAAATTGAGCAAACTTATGAAAAAATAATTGAACCAATGTTGGAGTAAAATAGAATTTATAAAAGATATAAAAAGATGTGAGAAATTTTATTTTAATTCAACAACAGTTTAGCACAGTGTTTTAAACCATTTTTGATCATTTAAAATGAACTAGGTTATGGATAACTATAGTATAGAAATTATAGTACAGGCTATGTTTGTGGGTTTTATGATGTTTTTATTCTCTTTTTCGATAAAAGAAATAATGCCAGGATAACAAAACTTTGTGTTACTATGTGTGTGTATGTGACTTTTTCTACTATAGAATACAGAAGAAAGGAAAATGTCACATCTATGCATTGGATATTGTCTGTATTTTTTTTTCTTTCCCTAGCTGGGTTTTCTTCAATAAATTTTCACTTAATTAGGTTATCTTTCCTTATTTTTATCAACTCCCGATATTATTTAGAAAATCAATAATTATTGGGTAGTTATTATAATAAAGTTTAGACACTAGTAATTAATGCACAAAAGTGATGAACAAAAAAAGGGTTTTTTTTCATTATTATGTTTAACAAGTTGACAAAAGGAAGTGCATTTGCACCTAGCTGAGATTCGGTATCCGAGGTCCTTCCCACTTCCCACTTCCCACTTCCCTGTTGCCTTAATGTGTGTAATCACCCCAGTAGGTAAAAGTGTTTGTAATCTCATCTGCACATACCCAGCAGGTATAAATTAAGCAGAGTAATCGTACAGAGAATTTTTGTGGCATATTATTTTGAATAATAAAGAGTCATGATGAATCTTTAAGAGTATCAAAGTATCAGGATTTTAGTGGAATAAAATGTGCCAATATTAATGGGTTTTTTAAAGTAAACAAACCTTTGCTATTAAATGTTCGGCGGTTTCTGGGCTGCAAAGAATAATATTGGTACTATCTTCACGTTTAGCAATCACATCTTCCACAAACCTGCAAGACTATCAAATAATAATTTTGTTAGCATTCAGTTATCAAGGTCTTAGAATCAGTAAATGAGGGTTAGGGTCGGTGGAATTTTGATCTATCGATACTTGATGATTTAACAAAGAATAAACTTTGTCCAGGAACTAAACTCTGAGGATTTTTTTTAAAATGTATTTCTGAAAACTTAATATGATTATAATTTTAATAGTGTATAGGTACTTGAATTAAGTTTAAGATTATATATAAAGCTTATTTTAAAGAAACACACATTAACACTTACATACACCGGTAAACTCTGGGCATAGGCATAAGTCTTTACTCTTTACTTTATATTTTGCCAGTAACAAGGTCGGGGTTTAAGTATTAGCTAGGTGTACTGATAACTATTTCTCTTAAATTCTTTCACTCTTACTTAACATGAACTATTCATGTACACTTCCTCTACATTTTACATTCCTTATTCCTATTTATGGGTAGCCCAGACTGATAGTAAGATGTGGTGTACATTTTGACTAGTAGTGTGTTGGGATAATATATATAGTTCTTACTGTTTCTGGTTGGTTCTCCTGATCTTTGATATTGTAGCTCCTTGTCATGACGCCTGAATCATGTAGCCTTTGACTCAGCAGAACTGGAAAACGTAGATCTGGAATCAAACCTAACAACTTGATTGGAATAACAGAAGGAAACCATTCACAAAAGGTTTCTTTGCACCGCATATTACTACCTGTTCGGGTTATATGCCTATGCACTAATTACACTAATGGGTTAGGAATTAGAAAGATTGAACGGAGAGGAATTATACCTGCATTCGCATGGAGGGTGGGAAACCATTTAGGAAGAGACCGAGATTAGACCCCCTGATCTTCCAGTCTTCAGCAGTCTAGTCTATTATGAGAGTAGTGACTTAGACCATACAGCCACCAAAGCGGGTCACAAAAGTTACTATATCCACTTTTATTTATTCATAAGCTAATAAGCCATATGATGCTTTCTGTAGCAATTTTTTTTATCAGATAATATCACTGCCAGTAAAAGATTAAAAAATATTATCTTATATGGCATTTTATTATTTATCTGGACGATTCAGATTTTCATAGAAGGAGAGGGAGAAACCCTTTAGGAAAAATCCCCTTCAGAACATGAGGCTGAGATTCAAACCTTGGCCTCCCTTTGGGGCCTAAATGTGATTTGAAAGCTACGTATTGACCTATTCTGATCAAGAGTCCCCATAGAGATGTTTTGTCAGAGTTAGTCCCCCAACATCATAACTTGTGGCAGACACGTGAACAGGAATATGTAACAAACTCGGCTCTATACCAATGTGTTGATCGAAGAACACGGTCACATGTTTGGCGGGCAGTCCCAGTGCTATGTCCTTCATTGCTAAGGCCAGGCTTGTACCTTCTGCAAATTGAAGATCTTTCTTGATGTGGTTGCTCAGTCGCATGAGCTCAGACATGCTGACGGAGCAACCTAAGAACGGAGAAGTATTTTATTTCTTGAATAAATATATTAACTCTTGTTTATAAAGAAAATATAAATAGTAGCTTTATGTTAACATTTTGTGTCATAATGAATTCATTATAACATTCATACATTCAGTTAAATGATAAATAATGAAATGGAGTCTGTTTTAAGTTCATCCTTAAATTATGTTGCATTACAAGAGTTCCAACTCTAAACTTGCAAAACAATTTTTTCTTAGAAAATATTGAATATTGAATATTCTTAATAATTTTATGATTTTGAGGGTCCTATCCCATATCCTTCCTTTTTTAATCTTTAACAAAATAGGTATGTTTTAAATGTATTTCCTGAATAATGTTTTACTACTATTCCATTCTTATCATATGATTGATAAAAGTTAAACATTAATGAGAAATGAAGCCACTATGTAACTCACCTACTAACATTAAACAAAAGATAACAATACAAGCTAGGTACATACTCCTTCAATGCTTTACATTTCTATGTGTACTAGAAACTCATGACCTCACTCTCCACCCTTCTCACAAGTTCAAACCATCTTGACCAAGATATGAGATGTGTAACCTTTTCAGTCTGACCTTTCCTTGGAGTGATGCATGTCAGTTTCTTGGTATGGAACTGATCATTATTTAATACTGTACGAGGTTGATAAGTTCAATTTATTCTTGTGTGTGTTTTTTTTTTCTAAATAAATTAGTGTTATCAGGTAAGAAATAAGTATTTGTGTGGTTCAGGAATGGGTGGTCTACATATTTTAATATCTATGGTTGACCATATCAAGAATGCATTTTGACATATATAAAATTATACATTGCAATCAAAGTGAATCAAGCAACTATTGTTTAGTGTCTCCTGAAATGTGATATAAAATTATGTTATGATAAAGAAATCCCCCACTACATTTAGTCAAATTAAAAGCAGTTTTTTTTAATCTCCCTTTCACTTGGTTGAAGTTGGCTATCACATGCTTCTGTCACATATATTTTGATATTTTTATTTGTAAAAAAAATTGGTATTAATAGAGAGAAAGAGAGGACAACACACACTCTTTCTTCTCTCTCTTTCTCTAAATTATACTAAATGTTATCTTCCTCACCACCCCATTCCTGTAAATATGTGATTAGTCCAGAGAATAGGTGCAGTGCAAGTATAGAATTTACTTTAATTCCGTGTGTTAGACACTTTACCTTAGTTAGTATCACGTCTGCCTTCCGAGCCAAGTGTCCTGGATTCAATGAGATGGAAAAAAATATTTGTTAAATTAGATCTTCACCTTTTACAGTTATGAATTGATGGCTGTATGTTGTTATGGAATTAAGCTAGATTGTAAGTCATATGTTGGTATAAACAGTCAGTTCAGAAAGTGTACATTAAATACACCAAAACACATAAATAAGTTCAGTAAAGAACTGATCAATAATTCACCCTTATACTAAACTACTAATCAGCTGAATCAGAAGTCCAGGAGTTATTAGATAAGGAAGGAACTTAGTAAAGAATAATAAACAATTGATTTTTAGTTTTTGTGTAACATTTATATTTAACTGCTGACATAAATAAAACTTGTAACATCCATTTTGGGTATGATGTCATACAATATTTAAGGCTCTTGAATTTATTTTATCTACATCAAACTTAAATAAGTTATTACATTAAGAGGCACAAACTTGGTAATGTACATTATTAAGTTTTGTCCTAGTAAACTTTTTGAATTCATTATTCATTAGTTATTATATTTATAGAAAATGTTATATGGCAAAAGGTACAGGAAAGAGGGACGGGAAAGAACACAATATGGCTTTAACAATGAAAATAGAAACAATATTAACCCTTTATGTTGCTGCCATTGGACAAAAAGATAATAGGACCCTCTTGATTATAATCAATCATTACCTTGGTTGAGGAATTGACAGGTAACAATCGATTTATTTGACAGACTGGTAACAATTGATTATCTTCAAAGACGCAATCATTTTATTACGTATTTCTTTGACCAGTGGCAGCAATGTAGAGAGAATAAATAGAATGTAGCACAAGATGGAGAATTATATGAGCATGTTACATCACTCAGTACACATGTCAATACATTACATACACAAAGCTATATAGAAGACAAACTAAGTTATTAAAATCAGGTCATATTTTGGAACTTTAAATAGTAAATAAACCTTTAAAATCCACAACAAAGTCCAATTAATGTCATCACTCTAATTATTTAATAAAATACGTATATCTGGTCGTTTTATTATTAAAATATAACTGATGTGTACTGGGTGACATAAGCAATGACATTATCAAATTTCTACAAGTGGCTCTACCTTTCTATTTTCTTTACATTAATGTAGAGTGTGAAATGTGTTCCTCTTGTCATTATAAAAGCCATATTGTGTTTGTTCCTCCTATTTGTTCATTTATCTCTTTATTATAACTTCTTTCATAAATAACATAATGTACCTCAAAAAGTGAAAGTAAAAAAGTAGATTCCTTTATTAAAAAGTTCTACATCATGGAAAGGCAATAGTTAACAACATGATAAAAAATATTAAATATATTAACACCTTTAAACAACAGCTTTATTGTTTAAATAAAATCAAATCAAATCAAAGCCACTATATATAAATTTCAAATTCTAAGCCAATCAAATAATGTACCAAACTATGTTCATATTTAAAACAAAATAATAGCCATAAAACTAAAAAGACCGTTTTAATCAAAACATTGATATACCATATATAATTTTAAAATATATTTATATAATTAATAATAAGAATATGTACCTACAAATTAAAATATACTATTTACAAATTCTGGCAATTATATACCAAATTAATTATGAGTACATAAATCAAAATATAAATAGCTTAAGTTTGAAAAAAAAAACTACTTTCTATACTGCCAACAATGGATATTTTTGTCATCTTAAATTGACTGTATGAATAGTAATTTTACAATGGAAGACAATCAGACATAGTCTACAATATTAGAGCAAAGTTTAAAAGTTAATTTGTAATTGTTAGGTTTTGGAATAAAGCACCAAAACACTTGAGAGAATTTAGGCATATTTGAGTATTAAAAACTTTGACTAGCCAAGTAAAATATTTGCACAAGTTTCTTTCTTGGAGTGGTTGTTTGCTAGCATGTTGATTTGTGCTTCAACCATTGTTACTCACTTAAATAAGTTAGCTTATTAACAACTTTTGAACTCACTTTGGTGATCGAATGGTCTAAGGCAGTGATTTCCAAACATTAAAGACTGTTACCCAGTTTTTAAAATGTCAAACTTTTGGGACCCTCCTAGCTTAAATATGCATAAGGGTGTGAAGGAGGGCAGGGGGAGAGGTGTGTTCTTTAACTTAATTACTTTTTGATGCTGTTATTTTTATTTATAATTTAATATAATTTGTTTTAAACTTAGTTATTTCTCATAATGAGACATGTGAGAGAGTAATTATTTTATATTTTCAAAAACTTTTTGTGACCCACCGTAAATGAACACGTGAGATCCACCAGATGGTCAAGACCCACAGTTTGGTAGCCACTATTTTTTGGTGTCACTCTCACAATATATTGGGCTACCGATAATGTGATCAGGGTTAAAATCCTGGTTGGGTATAATGAGCTAGTTTTTCCTAAATAATGTTCCACTCTTCCTCCATGCAAATACAGGGATGCTTCCTCTAAATTCAACATTCTTCATACTTAACATCCTCATTCTTAGAGTAATTAGTTAATATGTGTCTAACCCAAATGGGTAGTGAAAATAAGTGTTAAAAAAATACTCTGAAACATTAAGGTTACAGAGATAATCATCAAATATAACATCTATCAAAGTAAAATAAATAAATATAGTCTAGTCCGTCTTTAATAAACAAAATTTGAGCCCTCTTGAAAACAATATAGTAGCACTGGTAGTTACGCCGTTCAAGTTGTCAAGCTTTGCAATAAACTGGATTGACAGTAACAGGAAGGTTTATTATTCCTATTATTTAAGATACTACATTCTTTTTTTTTTACAATTTTGAAGTGACATGAGTTGAATATTTCATTTTATTTTTTATTTTAGATACTAATAAATTCCTTACTAAACAAATTCAATTGCACTGATGAGAGACTAGACAAGATACAACTGATCAAAATTAATAGTATTAAACATGCACATTATTTACTATTCAACAAACATGTCATGATAGGCCCACACAAATTATTAACAAACAAAAATCAGGGTTGATTAAAAACAATCAAATGAAAAGAGAAAATGATGGAAGATATAATTCCTTGTACATAATTATAATAAGTTACATTATTTAATCAATAAAAAAAGCTGCATGCTTTTGGTAAATGTTTACATATAATTTTATCAAACGCAATTAAATACTCCACCGTTTATTTTATCTGTTACTGGTGAAGTTTTTGTCACATGCTTTGAAAATTAAAATTTATCAGGTGGTGTTATAGTTATTTTAGTGTTTTTGTTATTTAATTGGTTGTGTGTTGGTGTTGAGTGATATGAAACAAACATTTTGGACCAAGTTAATGGATAGAGAACCAATTTTGAGTGGTATTTTACTAACGAAACTAACACAGTAGTTCTTCTGAAATTAGTGCAATTGACAATGAAAGTCCAACCTTTTGTCCACGCCATAAGAGACGGGAGAATTTGTGGACACTGAGACATCTAAGGTAGCTATGAAAATTCTATATTAACCCTGAAAAGTGTTGTCGAACAGAGAAATGGTGAGCCAATAGTAAGCCAGTGGTGGATTCAAAATTGCTTTCAAGAAAATCCACATCTGGGAAACTAGAATAGGGACATGATCATTATAGTGATGATGATGATAACGATCACCGGGATTACTAAATAGTTAATCGAAAGGTGAGGGATAAGGAAGTTATGTTACAGGAAGAACGCCCAAATTATAGTGTAGAGAGAATCAATAAAAAGCAACCATGATAAAACGCATACATGGAAAATCATCCCCAGTACACCCATCCTTGATTTACCACTATGTCCATGGGTACAAGGCTCAATGTGAGTTGGGGCTGTGGGTTATGATGGCACAGTAGGAAGATGTCAGCCTAGTCTAAATC
The DNA here is from genome assembly GCA_039000515.1 of Timema cristinae. Lineage (NCBI taxonomy): Eukaryota > Metazoa > Arthropoda > Insecta > Phasmatodea > Timematidae > Timema > Timema cristinae. The sequence continues at coordinate 70,210,445 of JBCFYV010000012.1, read as the reverse complement.
ACAAATTCATCTAGGTCAGGCTACCTACCATTGATGGGTAGATTGAGGTTTGAATCTCGCCCTGGTGTATAGAGGATGGTTAATCTTAAATGGTTTACCATTCTATCTCCACAAAAATATGTGTACATGTTCTCTAACTCTAAAGACCTAATCCTTACTCAATTAGAGTAAATAGAGTAAGTGTGTATAGCCTGGACAGGGACGCGAAAAAAAAGGTACCGTATATTATATATTACAAAATATTTTTTAGCTTTACTTATGATACGTTATACACACATATATATATATATATATATATATAAGAGAGAGAGAGAGAGAGAGAGAGAAAGAGAGAGGCATAACATATTATAAGTAAATTTAAAATTAGGTTATATATATATATATATATATATAAAAAAATAAAACCTAGTTTTTAGATTTAGGGGAGAGTCGGGTAGTAACGGACACTTACGGGTTTTAAATTTAATTTATAATTTTATTAAGTGAAAATTAGACAACCAACATGTCAATATTAAGATTATATACCTACTGTATTAAAATAGCTTATAGAAAATATTCTTCTTTTTAGAGTCATTAAAAAATGCTTGATTAAGTTTTAAAAAGTACTGTCGGCTAGTACCAGACATAATACAATATTAAAATTTGTTAATCAAATTTGGACACCAAACTTCTCTTAATGTCTTAAGATGCTTTCTCACAAGCATCACATTTATGAAAAGAGGGATTTAATTCTGTATTGGCACAAGTCGCACTTCATCCCATCCTTATCAATATTTCCCCCGCATATTATCCACTCGGTTTTATCTTCAAATTGTCCGCTTATAAGTTGTGCCTAAGTTTTGTTAACTCTTCTGTTATTTTGATATAGTTTTTTTTTTAAACTCTTCTGTTATTTTGATATAGTTTATTTCTTTTTTTTTTGTAGTGGCTTCCAATTTAGTTTTTGATTTCTCCAGTTTCATGATTTTTTTTCTCTTTTAACTGAGCTTTATAAGGACTTGATGTTAGTATTTTGCTCTTAGCACCATGTCTTCTCCTAACATTTAACCTGCATTCTGCAGCGACAGGCACTGGTGACACTTGTGTGGTTATGGCATGGAAAAATCTAGTTAAAGGAGTTGATGACTGTGGGGTCTTTATGATGTTGAAGTTGACTGTTGTGAAGTCATGGAAGTAAATAGCTGTGGAGTTGGAGGTTGTGGAGATACAGAAGTTGAGGCTCTTGGAGATTCAAATATTGGTTGTGAATTTTCGTGTCCATAATTTGATGTGAGTGGAGTCTTATGAGATGTTGATCGTAAATTTCCTGTTTCATTTTTCAATAGCTTTGAGTCTTCATAGACAGTCAGGAATCTAGCCCTTGGGATGGCAAATAGTCCAAATCTATGAATTTGGATTATATGGATGTATACCAGTACATTCAAACCCCTCTTTATTTTAGCTATATCCACCCATCAAATTTTGGTAAAAGCATACAACTACATCATAATCTGTTATCCTGGAAAATGGATTCTGTCACATCCAAATAGCACAAGCTTAATTATATGAGTTTTTAAAAGGCTTCATTATGGTCCTATCAAGTGATTGCAGTTTGTACTTCATGCACGGGGAAGGGGGGGCAAACTTAACATATGGATATTGTGTTGACGTGCAAACAGAATCACGTCAAGCTCCTTGTGGCTGCAGTGACCATCTAAAATGAGTAGCACAGGTTCATCTTCAGTAGGATGGACACGTTCAACAAACTCTTGAACCCATTTCAGAAAAATTTCACCAGTAATCCATCCACTAGTTTGAGATGCAAACAAACTTCCAGGGGTGCACCAATCATGAGGCGGTTGTTCATTCTCTGCCTAGGAAATATAAAGAAAGGAGGGATAAATTGGTCTCCAGAAGCATTTAAGCAAAGCAGCACAGTGACCGTACAACCTCTTTCCCCTGACATTAGTTTTCCAAATTGTTTTTTCCCTTTTATGGACATAACTTTAGAGTCATTTGAATGAACACACATAACTCCTGTTTTGTCTGCATTGAAAATTATACATTCAGAAAAGGAATATTTACTTTGAAGTTTATTAAATTTGTCAAAAAATCTAGAAACCTGAGGTTTGTTGAAACCAATTGCTCGTTGCATGCTTGAGATTCAGGGGTTCTTAATGTGATTTCAGGGTGTCGTTTCATAAAATCATAGTAGAAGTCCTTACTAGCACACTTCTTTTCCTTGTTGAAGTGGTTATCAAGTTTCAAGGCTTCGGCCACATCAAAAGCCAGCTTCCCAAACTCCTTACGATTCTGTGGCATCAAACGGTTATCAAAGTCTTTAATGTATGTCACAAGTTCTTCTTCAAAATTTTCTGAGAAAGTAGGTTTAAATCACCCCATGTTAGGATCTATTTTTACTTCATTTCCTAATTTTAACTTCGCTATTGTGTCTCCTAAGGAGCTTTTAGGAACAGTATATTTATTTGCCACCTGTCTCACTGTCATAGTGTTACTTAAAACTTTCTCTACAGATAATTTCATGTACCACTTCCCACGTAAGCCTACTTTTTTCCTTTTTCTTTAATTTAGGCACAGTGTAAAATTCCAAAAATTGGTTACCCGATAGAAAAACTTCTATGAAGTACACATATATATATAAATACCTAATTTGAGTAATCTAACCTTACATATATGCTTAAGTTTTATTTGTTGTCTATGTTGATAAAAACTTTGTGGCATCCCTTAGTTTGTCCAGTACTGGACGAAAACCACTTGTCCGATACTAGCCAATATGTCTGGCAATACAATAATGGTAGTCATTATAATATTTTCTTTGTTGACCAAATCTATATTATAAATTATTAGGTTAACCTTATATCCAATAAACAAACTAGTTGTTAATTATCGTGTGAGAATGAGAAATCTTGAAAATATAGTTGAAACAAAGAAACAAAGCAGAGAAACCACACAAACACTCGTGGGACCTATACGGCTCAAGTGTGCGCCTTCAACTAACAGTTGTCTTTGGCTGCAAACAAGAGGAGTAATATTATAACCAAGAGGGTTCTCTAACCAAAGTTAGTTTACTTAAACATGATCTGTCCGATACTACACAACTCTCCCCTACTTATAATATCTTAGTATTAATTTGATATCTACGAACATCCTTTTTCCATAGTCTAAGTCCATTGTGAACATTTAATAATTTTTGTTTTGAATATATTTTAATTTGTGCATGCCATTAATAATTGTTTAAAATCAAGTAATGCACATGATTAAGGAAACTGGAGATTTGTTATCAACCTGGCTATAAGAATCTGTCACCATTCTTTCTCCTTCAATCGCTTCCATTTTTTGACTTTGACCAAGATATTTCTTTTGTTTTTAATTTAGTTACTGACATAGTGGCTTATATGGCCCCCATTCCCAATAAAGAGCATGTTTTTAGATAAATTATTTGGTGATGTGGTTGCTCGATGATTTAGGCTGCTTGAAGCATCCCCCTTCCTTACCCCTTTCTGCCCCTCCTCTATGACTATGCTTACGCTTATGACTATTTACACCACATATAAAAAAGTTTAGTAAAAAAATCATGTATAATTGAGCTGTCTTGAAAGCATTATAATACAATGACTTAATTAATTTATTAAGACACAGTGACAAAACAAACTTAATCCATACAAGTTAAAACAAAAATTAAATAAATTTTAGATAATATTTATACTACATTCAAACAAATAACATACGTACAAGAAATATATAATATAGCATAGCAGTCAAGTTCAGGTAAAACTATTTAAAGCACCCATTTATCAATATCAAACCAAAGCTATTGCACAGTTTTGAAAAATACATGGAAAAAAGTAAAGGAAAATAAAGAGACACCAAAAAATAAAATAAGCAGTGAAAATAAGAATATAGCAAAACACCAATGAAAGCTTATTTTAAGAGGTCAATAAGATCAGTACATGCTATCGAGATTTGAACTTTAACCGCGCCACTTGCAATATGGACCACAAGACCCATTTTGCAGGTATTAGGTATTGTAAAATAAATTGGATTTGTCCCTAAGATTTTAGTTTGAACATTTTTCGATTTATATTATGTACCTTAAAATATGGAAAGAGTTCCAAGTTTTCCTTAAATAAAAATAGAAATATTGAATTGTAAGAGTTTTACATTGTTACTGCAATACCTCAACTTTCGTTGCTTCAGTCTTTTGTCGGGTTTCAATTATAGAATTATAGCCACTTTTCCAAATTTCGTCACTTCTTCGATCTTTCATTCCATTTTGTCACCACCACATGCTGTCTTGCTTTTTTAATCGTTCAGACTTTGAACAGAGTTTGTTTAGTGTGCACTTTTATGTAATTTATTATGATTATTTCTATTTACTTTCAACGACTTTCTACCATTTTCAACATTTTTTTCAATTTTGGATTACTTTTGTCAGTGCTATGGCTCATAACCCATCAAAAGAGCAAGGTATTGCTGTATGTTCTGTTGAGAGAGACAGTAGTCAAAAGACCATTAGAACAAGAGTGTAATTTTATTTCTATCGTCAGTGATGTTTAAAAACAGACAAAAAAAGACACAATGAAAATATAACATTTCCTTCATGTTCAAGAAAAAGTTATATTATAGTATTGCCATTTGGCTTTCATGTAGTTTATGGTAAATTTATTTTTCCCAACTGCCTACAAAGCCATAAATACTTCAAACAAACCCCATAGAAGCAATAAAATTAAGGCAGCTGCCATTTTATATCAATTCACTTATTAAAAAATCTTGGCTTAGTTCAAGACTCTCACAATAATTGAAAGTAACTTATTCATAGATTCTTTAAAATAATGAAATACAAGTGGTAAGATTCTCCTTTCATTTCCTCAAAGTGCTCTAAGCACTTCCACCTTTCTTCACTAGTCTTCCTCACACAATACCGGTATGTATAGTCATGCATTTCCTAAAATACTTAATATGTAACTGTAACAAAAAAAAATATAGTGAAGCGAAGATGGAAATTTTGATAAGTGTATGAAGAAATGAAGAGAGAAATTGGCTATCTTTTATAAATAAAAGGTCTAAGCCATCTTTCTATATTGAGTCCCATCTATATAATTTTACATTATTTTACAGTGTTTTTATACAATTTTCATATACCATGTTGGCCTAAATATAGTACAGCTTTGCAGATAATACAATTCTAAAATTGTGGAGGTGTTCTACATGAAAAATAAAAGACCTCGAATATTCCTCAAGACAAAAGCTTAGAAAGTTTTATTAGGCCTTCTGAATGCTTTTCTTGACGTGCATGCACTCCTAAACTTTTCTTCATTTTTCTTCTAAAGTCATATATTAGACTCGGAAACACCAAACTTGTTAGCAGTCAGCACATTATTTGTTTGTTGTGATACACATATTTTACTTAATTTAAAATTCACTTCATAGTTTATAACTTTTTACAAGTGATTATAGTGCATAAAGTTGTATATGCACACCCGTACTGAGTTTATTATTAGATAAGTGCAGTAATTCCTGTCGACTGGTACAGTTCTAGTATGCTTTGTATTAGACCTTTCTCTAGGAATAAGCAAGTTTTTATCCAGTGAAAAATGCTAGGTTGCGCATAGAGTATGATCACAGTTTACAGAAGGACGTTTAGGAGACTAACTTTGCACTATATTTGAACCAAAACGACATTTCTTAGTTGTAAGGCACTTGATCATATGTATAATGAGCACAAATAAAACACAAGGTTGTCTAATATTTTGCTCTACTGGTTCAGTATTGTTTCAACTCAAAAGTAACAGTAAAGCTTAGTCTACATAGGCCTACTCTGTATCCATATGATCTTTAGTCTGAAGTCCCATCAGAGATCAGCCCTTCAGTAACAAATTGATGTGTACATAAAAGTCCTAACTTGTAAATTTCATATGAGTTGGCTCAACTTTAAAACTTTCAAAGGACTGATGTTAAGGTGAATCACTCTCTAACAAACAGACACCTAAACAATGAGGCACACATTAAAGAGAGGATCAATAGCAACAAAGGAATGTCACTACTTCTAAATATATAATATTTTTATTTACCTACAATCAATGGAAAGTCCTGATATTCTTTCCTAAATAAAGGCTGCCATTATTTTACTAAATTAATAGTAAGTAGTTATAAAATTCACAAAGATTGTATACTTTTGATAAATTTCACTGGACAAAGTATTATAGCTTTTCATTGATTAATACACAAAAGCTTGTGTTTAAGGATAAAGATAAAGTAGTTCATGGACTATAAAGACATTAAGGATACAGTGCTATTAAGTATGTAAAAAGGGCTTTAAGAAAAATGAAAACATGTTGTTCTCTTGAAAGAATCTTGATTATAAACAAGTAATAATCTGAACCAAGAGAAAAAGCTTACAATTTTATATACATAATCCAAAAATAGATGCCAAATATATAAATTAGATTAAAAACCAAAGAATGATAGAAGGGCAAGGCCAATATATTTATCAGGAAAACATGACAAGTTATATTAACTTTTGAAGTACCTAGGAAAAAAACCATCAACACAGAGAAAAATTCAATCGTATTCTATACTGTGTGAGTTTGGATACCAAAAATCTCTGACTTGTGATGTGTGTTTTAGTGATATTCTGTGAGTTTGCAAAAGAGATGGCTTGACTCTTCTCTTGAATATAAATCTTTACTTTATCTATATCCTGTAATTGAAAAATAATCCTAATATATCAAATATGGCCTTCAAAATCCAAGGGATTTGTTTAATTTTTTTATTTATTAAAAGTGTTTAACATGCACTTTCTGAAATGAGTCAAATGATTTTTTATATCAGCACACGAGTTCTAACTTAAATCTAGAACAAACACATCAATCGACAGGTCGCTAATTCATCCCTATGAAAGGGGAAACCCACATTTCACCTATGATAAATTTTTCGGCCCTAACAGAAATTGAATCTGGGACCCTTAGCTTAGTAGACAGACACGCTACCGATGCTAAGGTGTCGAAACCAAAGGATCCAAAAAGACCCAGCTCTTGTAAAGTACAAAGACTTTGTTCTCCTATCATTCTTTCTTTTTAGTATATATTATCTAATATGACGATAATATAGTATTGAATTAGCAAAGCTATACACTTATGCTTTATACAATACAGTGATATTTAATCACTGAGAAAGTCCAAATACTTTCAATGCATTGAAAGCAGTCGAAAGGGCCACTTCCTCAGGTGGTTTCTTCATGAATGCTGCAATCATCTCCACGATAGTAGGCAAAGAACAAGGTTCATTTCGTTGGAAAGAGCAATAGCGCGTTAGGAACATTAACGATCTATAACACAAGAGCATACGAGATATTATAAGGTTTGAGATAAGGCTAATAGTTACGCGTATGTGATGCTTCGAAACTTTGATTTGGTTTCAAAACAAACATCAGCTTCTACTTGGCTTCGAAAAAATATCCAGCTTCGAAGCTTCACCATTAAAAATAATGACAGCTAAAATACTAAATTTATGTTCAATTACTGCCATTCTGAGCTGTTATGTACATTACAAATTTATATTAATATGGAAAAAATTTGAAGTAAATTAATTGCATGTTGTTATAATAGTTTGATTTATTAGATTGAAACAAAATATTACAAACAAATGTGCAATTAAACATTTTCCAATTAATTTTATGTAAAGAGGTCAGGGTTTTAGGCCCTTGGCTTTCGACCTTTTCATCTACAATATATTAGTTTGCCATTGTTTATTTTGTTAAATTAATACCATTCTTAAAACATTCACTCGTTAATGATGTAATAGGATTGCAAATGAACCATATTCATAATATTAAAATACATTTAATAGCAGTTTATATATCATTTTACAAAATCACCTCCTTTCCCCCCTAGTTTATTAGAACTTATGTTAACATTATCAAGATGCGAGAGTACCACACTTATTTTACATTATTATTATCCAATCAGTTAGGCCTATTGTAATAAATAGCCTTCAGGATCTACAATGTATTAATGTTTCCTAAGACTAATTTAATCTGTATTTAATAACAATGAATTAGTTCAAACGTTTAGTTATAAGAAAATGTGTGGTTTTAAGTTAGTTATGAATGGCCCAAACTATAATCAAGGTTGTAAGCAGAATATGTTCTAAATTCCAATTCGTTTAACTTCATTTTTAGGCCTTTAACTTTTAAATCTAGTAGTTTTTCACTCTTGGAAAGTCTTTTGTTGGGATTATAGCGTTATCTAAATTTATTACTTTTACCTTTCATTTTTAAGAATCGTTCTGTTTTATCTTATTTGTACCCGGAAGCTGTGAGCTGCATGTGTGGCCTCACAGTGAAAAGTGGAGGTTTTGCGCGAACAGCTAGCCAATCAGCATAATAGATTTTAGCATATGTTTTTGGTATAATGGAAAAGGAAGCTTTGATCAAACATACTTCCAGGTTAGCACGCAAGCTAGAAGGCCATGCTGGGAAACACTTCCCTGTTAGCGCTCGACTACATAGGATATGTTACACAGGTTTGTGCACAGTAAGCTATTGGTGCGTCATGGAGATTCCCCATTGGAAGTTAAACTAGATGGCTAATTCGTTTTTAAGGGAAAATTATACAGATGATGTAGTAAAGGCCAGCATAATTGTTTTGATCATTTTAGTTTTAAAATGTGATAAAGGGAAAGTGCACTACAACTTTGTAATGTCAACTAGATACCAAATATAACTTCTGACGCAAATTCAACCAATTAAGATCTTGCTATTCACTTAAGTTTACCCACCCCCACCAGAAATCACTACCCCTGACAAGTTCTGCGATGTTATACCGACACCCCTGACTGCCGTGGACTACACCAAAGAAGATGGAGTAAGCGACTAGTTAAATTTATTGCAAAGAGTAATTTAAATAACCCCAATATAGTATTTTTTCAAGTGTAAAACCACTAACAAACAATATTCGAACTTTGACTCAGCTTCGAGAACATTTAATATATTTGGTTCGAGTTAACTTCGAATTGAAAAAAGTGGAATTTTCACACACTAATATTAATTAAAAGTTAATCAACTTTTGGAGCTTACATAAAAAAAAACTTTCCAATAACTTTACATAGATGAATGTCCAACCAAATAATAAACAAGGATTGAAAAACATTAGAATTACAATATCTAGTGAGGTCTTCTAAACCCTTTGAGTGCCAACATCGCTCAGAGTGATGTACAAAATATCTGCTAAAATTGCCTGCGTCGTTCACAGCGATCCCATGTTTTTCCAACTCTTAGTTTAGTATTAAGTCAACAGATAGGGCAGATTTTATTTCCACTGCATTCTTGTATGTTCAAGGTACTTTTATTTATCTTTGCACTTAAGAGTTTTGATATATCGAACATGAAAATTATTTTTTAACTTTATGAGTTTTATCTTTGGCCCTGTTTGTAAACATGGATACTAAAAGGAAAGCTGTGATTCAAGACAGAGAAATACTTGCAATATTTATTGATAGCTCAAGTGAGATTTATCAATTTGTTAGTGATTCTGAATTTGTAAATAATGAAACTGAACAGGAATTATATTCTAGTGAAAGTGAAAGATCAGAAAAAGTATAAGTGGCAGCTCACATTGATAACACGAGTGTGAATACTTGTGATTCCTAAAGGGATGAAATAAATCTTGAAGATCAGGATAATCCAACCCAACTTCCTCATATTTATGCGAAAGTACCAGGTTTAAAGTCCCCCCCCCCCCTCCTCCCCTTCTCATTCCAAGCCAATTATTTATTTTCGACTTTATTTTACTATAACCCTGCTAAAGTTGATGGCCACTGAAACAGCTGCTAAGCATAACCCAATTTTAGTGTGAAATCTAAAGTGAGTTATTTTTGTATATTTTGTTATTTACTCAGTTTTTTTATGTTCTTTTCAGTGATTTATTCTATTTCAAGCTATTTAAATTTTCAATGCTTAAAAATTAATGTTAAATACAAATTTCGCATCCAATGTCTTTTAGTGTTATACCTTTTACATGTTCCTATCTATGTGTCCTATCATTCTTTTTCTCCCCCCCCCCTTTTTTTTGTTTTCTCTTTTAGGAAGTTGCGTTGCGCGTTTCACACTCCTCCCTAATGAGTTCCGATAGAATAAAACCTAGGTCGGGGGATTGGGCGGTGACGATCAATTTTCTTTAAGAGGCAACCATTACCTCTTTGTCCATTGGCAGCAGTGTAAAGTGTGAACTGTGTTCTTCTTTTCATTGTAAAGGCCATATTGTGTTCATCCCTTTTATATGTTTCTATCCACCTTTACTATACCTTCTTCCAAATATAATATAATGTTAAAATCAACAGTATTTTTTATATATATATCTTGGCTAGTGATTTTTTTTATTGTATTTAAAAATTAAAAATTATATGTATAATTATATCATTGAATTGGTAAGCATGTTAGCTAGTTTATGTAAAAATTTGAGTGCAAGAAGTTCAAAGATTAATATGTTATTAAAATTTAAACAAGGTCCTGTATTTTTCAGCAAAATAGCTTGGCACTTTTAGCACTTTTTTTTTTTTTTTTTCACTTGGCACTCAAAGGGTTAAATATGGTTGCCCGCAAAGAATTTTTTGGTGAGATTGTAACAGTAATATTTTGTTTAAGCATGTGCAAAATCCTGTACTTCGGGAACAATGATGTTCTTGAAACTTAGGGGGGAATAATTATTCCCCAAATTTTTCAAGAAAAAATTAATACTAATTCAAGTTACAACTAAGGACAGTGCCCATCATTTCCAATACACTATAATGTAAGTAATATACCCTTTTAAGTTTTAAATACAATTTAAAGATATTAAAATATTCAAATTTAGTTACCAAAACTCAAGCAAGGTTATCTCTCAATACGTGTGTGTAGGATTTTAAATGGGATTCAAATGTCCTTTATCAACAGCAGTAATTAGTTAAACGCAGGCTCAATTAAATGTCAATTTTTTTGTTAAAATTATCAATAAATAAAATATAATCTACCAATAAACATACAACTAGTATAAACAAAATATACCTTTTTGTGAGACCATCTTTGACATGTTGCGGCAGTTTGGAGGCTTTTGTGTTAGGATACATGAAGGGTGAGTCTGTCTCGACTAAGAGCCTCTCCAGTGGTATTACCCCATCTTCCAGAAGTTTTCTTACGCCGGTATCCGACTTGTCTTTACATAGGTAGCCTATGCAGTGGGATAAATAAGATACAATTGTCAATAAGAGCCAAAGAAGAAACAATTAACCAAAAAAAAAAAATCATTAAAGGTTGTAGTACATTTAAGAAAAACCTCTTCCTTTCCATCAAATTCCTTGTAATGTAGTGTATGTTAATTTTTTCCAACCTATGAGTTTTATAATTCCTTACTGATTTTTTTGGTACTCTTTTGAGTTTTTTTTTTTTTTTTTTTTTTTTTAGGGGGTTATGTTGTTGTTTATACAGGAATTTGGAGTCAAAGCTGGAACATTATTTTGGGTGGAGTTGAAGTTGGTAAAAATGTACTGACTTATCACATCAAAGAAAAATTTATAATATCATAACAATATATGATAAATATTTAATTTTGATCTATACTTTTTATTTTTAGGACCAATATTTGTAATTTTGACTGATAAATTTATTCAAAGATAAATTCCCAATTTAAAAGAAGCTTCCCATGAAGTAATTTGTATTGGAGCATTTTTTGCAGTAAATTTGTTATTATTAACTAAGTAAGATACATTAACCATTTCTGAAGGAGTCGGGGTTGAACAGTAGAAAAAGAGAGTTGGAGTCAAAGGTTTGGTGTACTGACTCCACAGCCCAGATTTTATATATACCTTCCTGAAGAGTTTTGATAGAATCTAGCCTACATCAAGGAGCAAAAATTACTCATCAACTAAACTTTCAGAATGCGACAGACATAGTCTAGCTTAAATATCTGGCCAAAGTGCAAAGCTTATAAAGAGAGAAGTGCCATAGTTAGTAGAACTTTTGATTGATATTTAGAGGATCAAGCACATCATCCTCAAAGACTTTGTATCATACCTCAATAGAACAAATGGCAGCGCCCTTGGCAGATAGCTGTCCAACTTCTTTGCCAGCTAGGGAAAAAAGCTTAGAAGCAATATGAGCTGGTACCTCTTTTAAATGAAGCAGCCAACATTACAACATTCTTTTTTTTTTAATGGTGAGTTAGGAAGATAACCCAAATTTTGTTACCATTAGTCATCAAGCAGGAAGTAGTCACCTGTTAGTCCTATGTACATCCCCTTATCCAGATACCGCTGTGCTTCTTCCGCTGTTCCTGTGAAGCTATGTATGACCACCAGGGGGAGTTGATCCTTATATTTATCAAGAATTTCCAATAAATCTTCGTGTGAGTCCCGTTCGTGGACCAACAAAGGTTTATGGAGCTCGCAAGCCAATTGAATCTAGAATTTGTTCAGTAATAATTTCAAACAGTGATTATATTTTAATTAACCCTATCTGTTATACCTTACAGCTATGTTATAGAGTAAAAATAGAATATAATGATAAAGATCGGAGGAGGTAAGAAATATTTTTAGTTTCTATGTTGTAACTGATTGTTTATATTGACAACTATATGATTTTTCTAAAGTAAGTGGGAAGGCATTGCTTTCCTTTCCTTGGTTTAATGATTTTTATATTAAAATTTATAAAATTAACTTTCCATATTTACTTTTGTTCATAAATTTGGAAAATGAGACCTGGACATAGGAAATGATCTCGGGACCCTGTATCCCGGTGTAATTTTTTCTAATTTACAAATATTAAACTTAATGCAGCTATATTATAGCCTATTTATTTCAATCTCCCAAGCTTTATTATTCATGTTCAAATTAATTGTACAAGCATTAGTTTTCTCATAATCGCCTTTGATGTTGAATATAGAGTAGATTTTTAAAAGCTGATTTTAATTCATATCTCGACTTTGTTAATTTTACATTTTGTAGCTGGGACACTGCAGTTGTGTCGGTAACTTTCTGACCAGTACACAAAAATGTTGTTTTAGTGTTAATTTGGTTTTTTCGTGGTGAAATTTTCTTGTTAAAAGAAGTGCAGGGTCATTATGACTATGAAATTATGACAGAGATAGAGTGAAGCTTGAATGTTGAGTTAGGGATGGACTCACATTAAAATAACATTCATCCTTGTTCTTGTATATCACTCTATGTTAGTAATCAAATTTAGAATTCAAGCACGAGTCTTTAAAAGAAGCTTGGGGTCAAACTCGACATCTTTATGGGTTTTGTAAAATTAAACCTGTTGTCTGAGACTATTTTTGTGCTTCAATGTGTCTGATGATGGTGGCATCATTGTTTACTCTTCTCTACTTGTCTGGATGTTGGTTGTGAAATGTAGATGGCCTATGTTATATTCATTGTAAACAATATTAATGTTATAAAGACCCACTCTAGTGGCCGAATGATTTAAGGCGTCTCTCTCTCAATAAACTGGACTGATAATGACGAGGAAATAAGGGTTCAAATCCCAGTCAAGTGAACTGAGGGTAGTTTATCCTAAATGGTTTTTCCTCTCCCTCTACAAAAATGTGGGTACATTTTCTCAAAAGTTAGCCTTAAATTAGTTTATATAATTATAAGCTGAACACGGTGACAAAAAACAAACATAAAAAATTTCAAATAAATTGTTTTATTTTATTTTAAAAACATGAATCTTATTTGTAGTTAAGATGCGCAGCAATCAGTGAGCACGTGATTTTACGTGTCATGAATTGAGACAACCCTGATAAGTGGTAAATAAAACTTTGTATTTCGTCAAATAAAAAGTTGTATTTCGGTATTATTGGCAGACAAAATGCTTTTTTCTACTGAAAAATGTAGAAAAATAAAAAACTGCTAAAATTGTTATTCTTAAATTCAAAATGTTTGCCTTTGGTGGCAATATGGCTGCCACAAAAGCCAGATCAAACACATATTTCACTTTTTTCTCAATATTTTTTTGGTTAAGGGATATAATGATTAAGTTATAGAGATATTAAGATTTTTTTTTTAAATAGTGCAGTAGGTAATTTTTAATAGCAATTTCAGGCCAAAAAAAAGAAAAGAACAATACCGTCTGCCAATTAATTTTTTTTATGGTTAGTTATAATTAAAATTGACATAATTTGCCATTATTAGCAAATAAATGACCAAGTAGTCAATTTCACGAAAAAGATTCAATTAGTTTTATTGTGTGTGTAAAATACAATTAAAAAAGGGTAACATGAGCTTTAAAATATTTTGATATTCAATTTAATGTGCTAGGCTAGTAAACGTTTGTAAAAGCAGGTCTGGTGATATTTCAGTGTTTCTAGTCATCAGTATTATAAGACTATTCCTGTAAAGGTGTCACATAATAGCAAATAAATCACCTGTTTCTCAAAGACTTCCCGCTGTACATCAGGGGGTGAGAAGTCTCTGTTGTAGTCAAGGCCGCACACACCTATAGCCACGCACTCGGGACTGGCAGCAACATCTCTTAACTCCTCCATGTATCCTTCCTCCCAAGACTTGGCGTCATGGGGCTGGACTCCTGACAACATGAAATGTGCAATATAGAGAATGTGTATGAATTTGCACAATTTCTTTTCATATCTTTACTCCCTAACACAAAACATGCTGAAAATGTTAAATAATGAACATTGCCTGATGTTAATTTTTTATAACTAGAGAACACCTTCAATTGGGCTAAGAATACACATCAATAGGTACTTCTAGGCAAGGTAATGTAAGGCACAATATGTACAGTGAATTTTACCTTCTTCTTAACACAGAGTGCCGCCATTCTTATGGTGGGGGTTCAAAATAATATTGCACCTTTCATTACAGGTAATTTGTGACTACAGCTCAGTCATCACACACATCCAAAATTGGTATTATTTCACAGTTTTTATAATATGAGTAATTAACAAAAATGTCAGTGCTAATAAATGTGTTGTACTGTGCAATGCATTGGGCATGGCTGTGTACTTACTTTATCACAAGTATTAATTACTAAACAACATTGTTTGTAGCAGATGTTGCCCTATTTGACAGTGTCACCTAGTATTTAACAAACTAAACAACAGATTACATTTGTGTGTTAAATTTTAAGCTGGTTTTGCTAGGCTAAAAAGAAATGTGTGAATATGAATACACACTGTGTATGTAAGACCAAATTATGCATCTGAAGGATTTTAATGATCTACCAAGATTTTGACAGTTTAAATAGATATCGTAGGGAAATAAGTACATTGTACAGTAATACAAATATAAAGCTTAAAATGACAATGCACTGGTGAAAACGAAGTTTTTTTTTTTAATTGAGTGTGTATATTAATCATTTACTTAAATACATCCAATGACTATATGGTTGATTCAGATCCAAACTAAAAAAGTAGGGGCCTAATACAAATATTGAAACATAACTTCTTTCCAATCACTTGGTTCATTATGTTTTGCATACATGTATTGTAGAGAGCAGAGATGGTTTTCATTACAATTTATATCTTTTAAGCATTTTGTAAAAAAATAAATCAAAAAAGGCATTTTACAACCTGTCCATGCTATTCACACATAAAGAACTAATATGGTAGAGATGAGAAAGATTGAATTTAGTGGAAAGATATACACATTTGTGTGGTAAAATAGTGGGAAACATTATAGATAAAACAACCTCAGCCCATCTGGGCAGTACACTTTCTTTTAATTCTACCAGCTCTTCCTTACCCAATCAGTGTAAATATGTGGATAGACCTGATGTGTGTGGGGGAGCAAAATGTGACTTCAAGAAAGATTTTATTATTAATTTTGTTTAGATTGTGGGATTTTTTTTTAATAACTAAGCTCACTCAGGCATTACATCATAAGTAGGAGGTTTACCTGCCGTTGAATACAACATGCCAGGATATATCCTTGTGAGTCGGAGAGCTTCTTTGCTAGCGCGAAGAGACGTCCCTGTTACCATTATTTTTTGAACACCTGAAACATGTATAACAATTCAGTAAACTAAAACAAAAATTTGGATTGTCTTAGGCCCTTCGTCCACCGAGAAAACCAACGTGACGCGATACATCGCAGGCAACTGGTCACTTACTATAAGTTGCCCCTTTTCTTGTCCACACAAGAAACCTATTTTCTATCAGTCGCGAGAATGTTGTTGTCTGATGAGGAACTGGTTGTTGGCTACATGTACTTAAAATCTCGTAAAAAAAAAAAGCCCGGAAACAATTTTAGGTTCATCCGGAAATTGGAAAAACAAAGAAAAAATGTAGTTCAAAATTTAAAGTGATTTCAGGGACCCTGTTGAGTTTAAACAAACATATAGGTTGAGTAGGGACACTTTTTAAGAGCTTGATCGACTCATAGGTCCAACTATCAAGACAATGACATTGTCCGTGGCATTTTTTTCACCAATAGGCTAAGTGAAAACTTGCAGGGAAAATGTGAAAAAATTTAAACTTAAGCTTGCACAAATGGAATAAAACACTGTGTACAGCTACAAAAGTGCATTCCGCAACTATTAACAAGCAACTTATAGCCTGGTGACCAACGTGTTTGGTCTCCTTATGATGTAGGCTATCGCCCAGAGCTAAAGTCATAGTCGCCTCGGTGGACGAGTGAAGCAATGTTTGAATGCAAAAGTTGCCTAGGTGAATGGTCGCTTGGTCGTGATGATTCATTGCTTGGTTTTGGTCTCCTCAGTTGATGAAGGGCCTTATAGTTACCAAAATCAACCCCTGTGGTCTTGGGGTAAAGTTCTCGCCTCAGGACCCGACATTTACAAGTTTAAACCCAGCTGGGGTTGACGCATTTTTCTTGAGCAATAAACATCTTTAGCACAACTTTCTTAGGAGAGGAAGTAAAGCCGTTGGTCTCATATCAATTATGGCATGTAAAAGAACCTTGGAGTGTATGAGACTATACCTTTCTCTGCCAAATTGGCAGCCCCTTTCACTCTTGTTCCTAGAGATTCTCGTGTGCTGATATGGGTACGATCATTCAGTTCCGCTAGTGCATGTTAAATACCTCAAATAATTAAATGTGGATTTTTTTTAAATAAATAGGCTTACAAGAAATAACAGTAATACTATATTATTAGGGACCTACTATCAGTTAGCAAAACTGAGATGTTTCTACAGTCCAAATCTCATATGAAAAGCCTTATCTGACAGCTAGAAAAGTTACTAGATTTACTTTCATTTATTCATACCAGTACCAGTATATCAAGACATGTGATCTGCAGCTGTCACTTTTGATAGACATTATCATCAACTATAAAAATAACACTAAAAATAGTTAAATTTGGTTAATTTTGGCCACAAAAAAATATGTGTTTGTATTTTTAAGGCCCTTTCTATGACATTAGCTCTTTACTAATGGTCCTCCTAAAAATTCTTAACTCTCAAAGTTAGTGAAGAATTTGGTTGGATTATTTCTGCCTTATACCCTAACTAATATCTTAAGGTTCCGGTACTGGTAGGCAATGTAATACAATCCAAACAGTGTTAATCTAAGGGAGATGGCTATTAAACACCATACTGATACAAAATTTCATAAAAATAAAAAAATTGTGGAGACCTATTATGGTTGGTCACATGGACTAAATGTCAACTAGAACTAGTCCAGTTTGCTGGTGGACTCGGGTGATGTGTAAGTTTTTAGGAGTGATTTTTCCAGATGGTTTACTCCTAGCTCCTCAAATATGTGAAGGTAATCTATATGTCTTATCAATTTTATCGTTCTCACCCCTATTCCATTAATCTGATTAACATAGTAAATGCCCAGATGGATAGGACAGTGTGTGTTAACAGGGGTGGGTGGGAAGGGGGTATGAAACACTGCACCAATTACTCTTTTTTTTAGCACTTGGTCCTAATTACTCTTTCGGGTTGTACGCTTATGCACTAATTACACTATTTGTTTTAGGGATTAGGAAGAGTATATTTGTATGAAGTTTAGGCCTACCTGCATTTGTGTGGAGGGAGAGTGGAAAATAATTTTGGAAATATCTCCCTCGGTATAACCAACCAAGATTCGAACCTCGATCTCCCCATCATCGAAAGTAACGCGTTAAGTCACATCTTAAGAGTCTTTAAGCTCCTCATCCTTATAGACCTTAAGTCCTTAGAAATGGAAATCACAGTCCATAACCGTATCAGTAATCACATGACTGTGGCAACCTGATGAAAAAGTTTGAAACAATGTCCAATTAAACTCTTTGAAGAAAATGTTCTAGAGCTAGGCACAAGCAGACATCATCTGTGAAGCAGAAGATATCAAAGAGCCGAACTATTATTAACACAAGTTAACTTAAGAATTATGTTGATAAAACGTCCAGGATATGCTACATATGAAAGGTAGGTTAAGTGCAGTCACACACAGTCATATTTAAAGGGCATGAGCTAGTTAGTATAAAGGATTAATGCCAATGAAGCTTTTATTTTGATGTGCGAGCATGCTTACTTTGCTCTGATTGGTATTCCTTAGCAGTCCGTATCAACTAGTTCTAAGAAAGTTAAAGTTGAATCAACTTTTACGGGGTGATAAGGACTAAGGAATTAAGGATAAGGACTTTGTAGACAATGCACTCTGTTAGTGTGAAGTCAATCTCTTACAGAATACTATGCACCTAACAGATAGGGGGCATTCAAGTATTATGTAAGCACCTTAAAAGGAGGAGGTTCGAGCTTTGCTTATTTTTTCTGACAAAATGGAGGGGGGTGTCAGAACAATGCTTATGTAAAACATAGAAAGCTGGGCAACATCAAGGGAGGGTGCATCGCAAGCCACTTGGACTTTGGGCAGCCTTGGGCAGCATAGAAGATGCCGAGTGGATAAACAAGAAAGAAGTGGAGAAGCCCATAGAAGTAAGCCAAATCTTGAGTGACCTAGCTCCCCAACAACCACCCAAATAGAAACAGGATAATTTAAAGTGTTGAGATGTGGATTCAAGGACCTTGGTCATAGGATTAAATGGAGTTTAGAGTGGTTTTTTATAAATATAATAATCATGTTATCAATTAAAGGTTAGTTAAAATTTTTAACTTTTATGTTGTTTTAATTTTATCTGTTCAATAAAAATTTTAATTAATTGTATACCAGTGTTATTATTATTATTATTATTATTATTATTATTATTATTATTATTATTATAATAAGCATCACGTCTTACTACCCGTTCGGGTTATACGCACTTACGCTAATGTGTAATGGTAGGGTGATTGTGAGATGAAATGAAGGACCTACAGTTTAACGTGGAATCCGAACCACGGTGGCGGCCTGGCATTCCCCACATTCACAATATGTCTTGTCAGCGGTGAAGGAAGGGTTTGGCAATCAGATAAATCTGTGCCGGGACCGAGGATTGAATCCCGGCCGCCAGTACAGAAGTCTGACACCCTACCTCTAGACCACCAGGTCACCTATACCAGTGTTAGTTGTCAATTATTTCACAATATTATTTTACACCTCTATATTAATAGTTTCCAGCAATTCATAAATTGCATGAATTAAAAAAAATATATCAGTGCGTTTTGCTACCTGTTCAGGCTCTAGGTAAAATTGCATGAAAAAAGAATGGGTATTCCTGTGAACAAATGAAAAAAAAGTTGACAAATCTTATGTAAACAAGAGGGAGAGGGGCTTATTTTTTTGATTACAAGGGGGAATGGGTTAAAAATGGCCAAAAATATGCTTACGTAATACTTGAACGCCCCCATATGGAGTCTGAAGATGGTGCTTTAGATCATATGGGTACCAAAGTGGGTAGTGCCCATTTGTTGGATTTAAATGTAATGAGCCTTTCTATAGTGATATGAACGCAGATAAGAAATGCTTCCTCCTTATAATTAAAAAGTTAATCGTATGTATATCCAAATTTAAAGAAACTATTAAGAAGATTCCCTAGGCTACAGCTGGCAATCATATTAGATCTATTTAACCAATTATGGGTTGAGCTATATCAACGTACCAGAATCCTTGGCTCGTTGTATTAAAGAATCAAGATCTTTTCCAAATTTTCTGTGTGTTAAATTAGCACCTATGTCCACAATAATATAGTTTTCATAACAATCTTGCATTGTTTTTGTATCACCTGGTAGGGCATTTTCAGTTACATTTGATGCCATTTTAAAGAAAAAAATAATAATTTTCGATATTTTGTATATTGTTAATCGTCAAAGAAAATTGTTTTGAAAGAATAAATACATTTGTTAAAAAAAAAGAATAATAAAATTATTTGTCTAAAATAATGTTTCTATCAAAACAAAAATATGGTAAAATAAACTAATCGTGGCAGTCTTGCCATCTGAAATTATCTGAATATTACTATACTCATTTCGCCATGTGCAGATTTCCCACTAAATTTGACTTTAAAAAAACTATACCTATGTAAGAATTATCAAAAAACTTAAAACTATAGTGATTGAGTGTCAATAGTGGAGAAAATAGTAAACTGTATGTTAATTTAAATTTTGAGCTAGTCAATATAATGTTGCTAGATCATTGGCACACCATATCTAATTTTGTCTACATGTAGTAAAGCACCGTCCACAGTTTCCATATCCATAGGTCTCGTTTGACTCCACACTAGGCTGGGATTATATTTATGAATAACGCTTAACTGATAGCGAAAAGTATATATTAAATAGTGTGCAAGAAGTTGAAATACACTATTCTCAATGATATCGTTCATAATAATTAATAAATTGTGAATAGTGTATAATGCATAAAGTTGATTCAACTAAATTCTTAAGGTGGGAACACACTGTCTTCACGTCACGTGAGCTCATGTGACCTCACACAGTAAATATATGATGTAACGTGCTGTACATACTCACACTATTGTCACGTCATGTCACTCAACATGCGTGCTCGTTTCGTTTTCAGTACTACGTTTCTTGTCTAAAGTTCTTCAGTCTTGGACTAACCATGGAGAGAAGTGGATCAAGCAGTTCATCTGAGTTTGAAGAAGAGTTGGAAAATGCTTGTGCAGTATTAGTGGCTAGTGGGTGCATCAAATAAATTTGAAAAGGAAGAAGGGCGAGATTTATTATTTGGTTAAGAACTTAAAGAGCACCCAAATCGATATGAAATGTATTTTAGGATGACAAAGGAAGAATTTCAGTTCTTACGTGATCTTATAAAGGAGGATATAATAACCAAAAACACTTAGATGCGAGAAGCTATCACAACTGAGGAAAAACTTGCAGTTTGTTTAAGGTGAGTGAAATGACAAAATACTGATGTTTTTAAATTTGTTTATTTAAGTTTCACAGAAAGTATCAAGAAGGTAAATATTTTAATGAGCAAAGATCAGAGTATTCTTATAGCACATTTTTCTCTTTCAAATAGAAAAGCTACTTAATATGATCAATATTAATGAAGTCCTGGAATATATTGTAGTGAGCTTACTTGAGGTCCCAAATACTCACTGTTGATTGGGTCATTTCCTAGAGGCATAGTATATACTCCAGTTCTTGACGAGTACGAAGCTGCAGACATAGTAGAAATTGGGCGTGGAGAGAACGATGTTTCACTGTGTGTGGAATTGTGGGATGTGGGGAAAGCAGATGACTGTCAATACTGTGCTTGCTCACCCACTGCAATTTGCGTTTGAAGAACAGTCTGGCTTACATGTAATTTAACTTTAGCCAGTTCTGGAGGAGGAAGTTTCTTTGCAGTTTTTGCTAAACTCAGATAAAACATATCTGTATCATCTAAGGGGATGGCCAGACTGGGTGAGCGAGCGCGTGAGCAACTAAAATATAAAATAGAATACATTGGTTTAATGAGAGGTGGCCAGACTGGAGCGATTGAGCGAGTGACTGAACACGCGCGCTTGAAAGATAGAACTGGTTCTGTTTTTACAGCGCGCGTGCGCGATCTGGTACAATCTAGTTTACAGGCGCTAGGCAATATTATTGTATGTTGGTTCATTGAGTGCTAAGAAAACTTCTAATTTGACATTTTTATTACTATTGATAGATTTGGCACACTTGCTACTGGGATGACACCAGTGGTACCAACCCCTAGTAACTTCTGGTGAAATTTTATACATTTTTCTGGTACTTTTTAGTAAGTTTCTAGTGACATTTGGTAACTTTAATTAAATAGTGAAATGATACTTAATATCCATATGCTTAGTTCTCTTATGGAACTCTGGATTGTAAACCAAACGAATAGAACTTTGGCTGTCTACGTATAATACAGTAGGATTACATTGGTTACATTCAAGATCATTCAAAAGTTGTCTTAAACATACAATTTATTTTGAAGCAGTCACAACTACTACATAGTACACACTCACCTTTCACTTTTATTCATTTTGTTCTTTCATACAGTCTATAAGGATTCAATATAATTTTATTATTTAAAAAAATATATCTAAACATAGGACTTTGGTATTTCCGTTTTTACAATGGTCCCAGGATTGTTTCCCGCCCTCAAGTAGACATTTTTCTAATATTATATTTGACTTAAGTGTCATGACAGTTATTGATAGTATCATTCCTAAATATTATTTAATTAAATTACTGTAGTAATATTACTTGCAGCAGCATATAGAGTGTTACTACCAAGCTTTATTACAGTCGTATTAAGAGAGTTTAACATACCAGTATGTGAGCAGTTTCAGTTTTCTATGAATGATTTAATACTTTTGTGGCAAGTGCCATTAAATAATTAAACAAAAAATGCTACTTTTTTAATATGATGCTGTCAAATACTTTCCAATGTAAATGATAAAATTTTGGTTTCTATCAATTTTCCATATCCTTATTAGTGTATTTATATAAAAAAAAGTAATATTAAAAAAAAGTGAACTATGTATGGGTAAGGTTTTTGAGCATCGTCCCCTTATTACTTAACCTAATTAACCTTTCATGTGAAAATAAATTCAAAATTCGAACAAAAGTGTTCAAATAAAAAGTGTCTAGAATTAAGCAGTTGAAAAATCACTTTTATAAATAAACATACAGTAGCCAACGACGTAAGAGTGGTGGTAACTGATATCTAGCAGAAGTTTTTTTAATTGCAAACCTTGATCAACCAATGCGGAAATAATTAAGAGAAATAAAGCAATAATTGTACACTTCCCTTTTGCAAAATTCTTTCATCCCTATCTGCTACAATCCACTCTAGTAGAATATCTTTTAGCCAAAAATATGTTTTCACAAAATCAATCTTTAGATTTTTTATTTTTCTAAAGTTCTCTTTATCATAAATCTTTCTTGTATTTTTTCTCACAATCTCGTCTCTTGAAATTTGAGGGCGCATAAATATTGACACGTCGCTTTTAAAACAATCTGGAAACTTATATTTATTTTTGACATGTAAAGCCATCGTGCAGAAATAAAAGCTTATAAATCTTAACAGCTGTTGCTATTATGTCACATGTCTCAGCAACAATCACCAGCTTTCCTGTATAGCAAATCATGCAACTAAAAAGCTTCAAATTCTGATCGACTTATTGGGTTTTGAGTAGAGTGTCATAACTCATAGGGTTGCTGCAGACCAAAAGTAGTATGATCTGTGTTGCAGACGATGACTTTGTTGACACGTTATTTTGATCCATGGATGACATGACTTGTCTTAAATGTAAACAATAGGATTACAAATAAAATGTCTTATCAACAAAAAGAATAATTATGTTTGCCATTAAAATGAAGACTCTTATTGTTTCAATTCAGCCTCAGAGATAAGAACACCTAAAAGTGTTAGACAAAGATGAGTAGAAAAACTTATTTTAATATCACAACAAACTATTAAATTTGGAGAACTTAATTTATTCTTTGAAATGAAAATGATTCGCCAACTCACACTAATTACTGGCAGTGCAACTGTTTTATCATTGATTCTAAATAAAAAGTTCAAAGTAGTTTTAAGTGGTTATTGTGAAGCTGAAACAATAGCACCTTTATCTAATCCAACTAGCCCATTAACAGAAAATAATGATAAAAAGCTGCACGAAAACATCGTTTTGGGAAATGTTATCATAAAAGCTAGGGAATATGTTAAAAGAGTCAAAGAAGAAATAGGAACTCCAGGAATGGTTATAGGAGTAAGTTTAAATGGAACACCTGTGTGGACAGAAGGTAAGGTATCATATTTTTTTTAGGGAGAAATATCCCAAATCTATTAAAGACATTTTATTTAACGAGAACTAGGGAAACATAACTTCTTCTGTTTGGAAAGGATATAATGGGCTCTAGATCACTGGCCCTTTGTTATTGAAGACACTTTTATCAAACATGAATGAAAATATTGTTATTTTTGTATGTTTAGTATACTGAACACAAAGTGGGCTCAATTCGTGACTTTTTTCTTTGTGCTATTATATAGTAAATTATTTTTTTTTTGCCATCCATACACACACTACTAATATCAAGTTTCCAATGATAACAAAATTAATATTGTAGAGCATTAAGTTGTTCCTATATATGGTAATAATGAGATTAAAACAAAACTCATCTAAGTTAAATCACATAAGAACATAAATATTTAAATAAATGTGTTATAAGTAAGTATTTAAATGGATATAAATGTCACAACATGGCACCTAAAGTAATTTTTCCATCTTCAGCCAAACAAATGTGGGTATATTATTTCTTTTGAAATTCTTCCTTTCTCTTATAGCCTCTACCTACTCTATTAGTGTAAATATGTAAGCCCTAACGGACAGTGAGATGTTGTCCCCATTTATAAATACAAATATTAATTATTTTTCTGACCTACATAGAATAATTTATGTTTTGTTATAGGGTTTGGCTTTGCAAATGTGGAAAATGGGGTGCCTTGCCATGCAGAAACAGTAATGAGAATTGCTAGCATCAGTAAAAGTATGACGATGGCGGTTGTAGCTAAACTTTGGGAGGATGGAAAACTTGATATTGATAAGCCCGTGCAACATTATGCTCCATCGTTTCCTAAAAAAACATTTGATGGAAATGAGGTAAAATTGAGTTGTATTTTTATAGTTCGTTTTATTCTAATTGGCCTACAAGAAAATTAAAATCAAATTCTTGTGTTTTTTTTATCTCGGAAACAAATTTATCTTAATTATTTCTGCAGTTAGTATGTACCGTAGCAGCCTATAGGGTTGGTTAAACTGATTATTTTTTAGCAAGCTCCTACTCAAGAGCCTGTGTTTAGTCACCATGTGAAGTGCAATATGTATTTTCTTTAAAATTCACCATCCCTATTTTGATATCTTGTTCTCTCTCTCTCAAAACTCTCTAGAAAAAGAACAACTAAGACCTCAATTAGTTATTATATAACTACACTGACAATTTTAATAGAAAGGATCTTTTAGATAACACAAAACTTTATTGTGTACACAATTGATCTAGGTACCGTTTCACTATAATATTGTAGTGTTAATTTATAGATATTGATAGTAAAAATTGGCAGCTGCAGATTACATGGGTTGACGTATGGGTACATCAGAGTAGATTTAAAAAAAGTATGTCACCTGCTTGAGTGGCCGTATAGTCTAAGGCATTACGCTCATATTAGAGTGGCCTGGCCAAGACGGGGAGATCGAGGTTTGAATCCCGGTCAGGTCTACTCAGGATAGTTTTTCCTAAATGGTTTCCCACTCAAATGCGGGTAGATTACCTCTAAAAAAATTTCTGTCCTCATTCCTACCCAATTAGTGTAATTATCATATTATATGCGTATAATTTGAACGAGTAGTACGATGCAGTGATAAATTTTTATATATTTAGAGAGAGAGGCTGTTCCACTCTTTAAGTTATAGTACGGGTCTTATGAAGCAAACAGTTGTCAGAGCTTATTCACTTCAGACAGAGTGATAATTTTTATATTCTTACTGGTAAACCCAATGGAAAGATACCACTGAAAATATTTAAATGCAGATAAGAGTATAACATTATAATAAAGGTGGACTGGTTAGAACTAGCCCAAAATAGGGATAGATGGCATAATTTTGTAAGTGCGGTAATGAACTTTTGATCTCCTATTTCTATAAAGTGAATAAGTAAATAAACTTATAAAATCATTAAAAGTTAATACATATTTTGGCAATACATTTCAAGTTTGGCTTATGTGATAACTATTGGGGCTTTAGGCTACTTGTCTGCATAATATCTGCTTCCTAGGTCTTCTTGATTTTGAGATATTTTTTTACTGGACAGAGAAACTGGTAATTATTATAGAGGAGATTAATTCTAATAATTGCATGGAATTGTGATTTCAAGTAAAGGTCTTTTGATTTGGATTCATGTTTTTTTTCTTTCAATTAGGCCTACTTAGTTTCTTAAGCTTTAGAATACAACTTGAACCACCCATGTTGGGTTTATAAGACAAAATTCATTTGTCAAAAAATAATAACTTAAAGGTTTCATTAAAGTACATCACAAACTGACATTTCTCCACAGGGTCAACATTCCTGATAGCCGAATCATTTTTCACCTATTTGAAATTAAGTTTATTTTGCTTATTAAATTGAATAAATTGAAAAATGACACCTGGGCACAAGTATAGTGTTTGCTTTTTTCCATCTGGTTTTGCTTGAAATCTACAATGTGTTAATTGTATTATTGGCAGCATAAAGCCTCAACCGAGTCACCACTGGTTACGATATCAATGTAGCCGATGATATTCACACATCAATCACAGACTCTGCCTTAAAATATGAGTGAAGTATGACCCTGAATAAGGGATTATTCCTATGTAGCTCATTGGTAGAGCATTGGCATGCTAAGCCAAAAGTCCTGGGTTTGATTCTTGTGATCAGGTGTCATTCACTTTATTTGATTTTAGTCGAGATATGGCTCATGTACTGTAATAATGGTCGTTCATCCTCACGGCTTCATTTTTAATATATGCTTGATTGTATAGCATTGCTTTCTTCCATCTTACTTAATAAAGCCTAATAAATTGAAGAGATTTACTATATGGACATATTAAAAACATGTTGAGTGTGGTCAGTGTTTATGAGGTTAATACAACATACCACGTGAAAGCCTATGTTGATTGATGTTGTAATAAATGTTCATTTTACAACTAACATTTAGATATTTTGGTTCCCTA
This sequence comes from Timema cristinae, assembly GCA_039000515.1. Classification (NCBI taxonomy): domain Eukaryota; kingdom Metazoa; phylum Arthropoda; class Insecta; order Phasmatodea; family Timematidae; genus Timema; species Timema cristinae. The sequence continues at coordinate 70,183,388 of JBCFYV010000012.1, read as the reverse complement.
CTTTAGCTTTTGGCCAGTTTAACTTGCTCTATACATTAAAAAATATAAAAAAATTGTGCAACCTCGGTAAGAACGATAGAAATTTCAGGTTTCCATTACCACAAGACTGCTGGCTAGTCATCTTGCCGGAATACGCCACTATGACAAGGAGCCTGAGGATAAGAATAAAGAAAAGGACAACAAAGGTGGTAAAAAACATAAGAACAAAGGAAAGGACGAAACACAGTCTACATCAGATTCAAGATTCAAAGAGTTCTTTTACAAGCATAAATTCAAAGATGTTGAAGAGTCTTTGAAAATATTCAAGGACGATGATCTTGTCTCAAAACCAGGTACAAATTTCTCGAGGTTTAAAATAAATATAATTCTTTTGGATCTGATAAAAATATAAACATTTTTGCTATTGGAAGAAACAAGGAAAACACAAGGAAATGTTTGTGTCTTAAGAAATCTGGAAACGATTAATGTCTAGCAAAAAACACAAGGAATTATTAGTCTCTGAAAAAATAAAGTAAATAACAGGGAATTTCACAATAACTAAAAAACAGGAATATTTGGGGCATTACCTGCTTTACATATTTGTCCTTTGTATAAAACCATTAGTAAACTGAAGAACTAAGCGTACTGATTTGAAAACATTAACCCCTCTTCTTTTTAAACATTGGTTTTCATAATGACTGCAAATATTTCTCCCTCAAGGTCAAATCATCCATTTTTAAACGTCAATCACCCTAGTCAATCTCATCAACATTATCTCATCATGAACTGTTCCCAACCACTAGCAGGGTCTGTTTGGAACATAAACCTCTCCAACATATCCTTTCTCTTCATCACGTCTCCTCCTCAACAGTGACCCACACTTCTCCTCTCTGCTCCACACTTCTTTACACAATATCCAGCATCTTCTTTGGTATCTTCTCCTCCATTCTCCTCACATGACCTTTCAATTTCATAAAAAAAATTTCCCCTATACTGTTATTTATAGTTTTTGTGGAAAAATAGGAATTCCATCTGGAAAACTCAGGGAATTTTGTATTAAGAGAATAATGGAAACCTTGTGTATCCTTATTTTCACTTGTTTGTACTAAGACTTAGATGAACAATACTTACTTCCCCCTCTACATCACTAATAAACATGCAAGACTGACATTAAGTTTTATTAAACTTTGTTAACATGTAGTTTCTTCTTCAATAGTTTGTTTAGTTTTGTATGCTTATTAGGCATGACAATGTCTTTGAATGTTAACTTTTCATGTGAGTAAAATTTCTATGGGATACTTCACCAACTGCAGTTATGGTGGGGATGTATAGGCCCCGAGAAAAGGTCGGTCAAAATCAATAAAATATTGCTTCAATACAACTAGAGAGACAAGGGTGTAGGGAGCTTATTTTTATAGGGGAGGGGAGGCGTGTCCCATAACAATTTTACTATAGTTACCATTAACCTATAGAAGTACTTTATATATAAGGGACCCATCAAATTCCAGGGAGTGTGGGGGTTCTGGACTCCAACTTTCCACGCCCTTACCAACTGTGGAGGTTGAAGAGCTAATATATTTAACAGCTCAGTCAAAAAAGTCGATGATAAAATGTTTGAGTATAGATAAATTATTCTTGAAGGAAATTTTAAGAAAAAGATCCTGAAATAAATGGTAAAAACACAATCACTTTCTAATATAGTCCATTATAGTTTGGAAAAAAACTTTCAAACATTGGTTATTAATAAAGCTCTCTTTAATAATTTTTCTTAAGGAAAATAAAAAATATTTTTGTTAATCCTATGAAACACTCTTCAGATATATTTTGAACAAAATGGTTCTATTAATTATATACAACATATTTTTTAATTAATCAGTATATTACTCTTTTTTTTTTTTTTAACATTTTAGTGCTACTTATAATGTAAAACACTACCCAGATGTCCATTTTGAATAAAATTATTAGAACATATATAGAAATATCTTGCATTTTCAAAACTAAGACACCATTAAACCATCCTTAAATTCATTTTTATATAAATCAAGTATATATAATTTAAAACAGTACTCAAATATCAATTTTGAACAAAATTTCTCGAGCTCTCCTTGAAATATTTTAATTTAAAAACATAAGTCATCAGTAAACTACTTTTAAAGAAAAAAAAATTCCTGAAAATTTATCATTTTGCAATAAGCTATTTATCATGTAAAACACTATCTAGAAGCTTGCTAATTTGAAACTAAAAGTGCTATTCATAATTTAAAACAACCCTAAGCTATAGCCAAAATCATTAAAGCAATTTTTATGGAAACATGTTATTTTTTAAAATTAGTCTTTATTAAGCTACCCTTAAGCAAATTTACTCCAAAATATAGGCATATAGTATTATTTATCATATCAAATACACTAAAGCCTAAATATCAAGTTTGAACAAAAGCCATCAAACTGTTTTTGGCTGTGGCACCAGGTACACCATTTAAGGGGGGTACAATAAATCCCATAAGATGTCCAACAAATTCCAAGGGATGTCTGGAGCCCACATCCCCTTTCTACGCCCTTACAAATATATTAATTTTCTTCACATTACCTCAATTTTTCTTGAATATCTGTCAAGGGTGTCCTGGAATTAAATGACAACTTTACTCTTCATTTCAAAAGTTTGTCATCTAATTTCACAATGTTCATGAAAAATATTCAATAACAGACTGTTTATATCATCATGCGAAGAAAATTAAAACTCTACGTTTGTACTGAATCACCATTTTTTTTTTTTAATGTTTGCTATAAAAACTGCAAAAACAATTTCACTTTTCTGGCGTCCCCACCTTAATTAGAAAGTGTTTAATCACTCAACTAAACTATATTTAATAAATCAATTAAATTGACAACTTTTATATTAAATTGACTTTGGCTATTAATTTAATGGTATTATTTATAGGTACGTCATTTTTATACACAACTCATGGTTGGACTTTGATTAGTGCTGTGGTTGAAGGAGTCACCAAAGAGCCCTTCCCTCTGACCATGAAAATGTTTTTTCGAGTGATGGGCTTGAAATATACCTATCTTGATGAAAATGATCCTATTATATATAATCGCGCTTGGTATGTACTCGATGCAAATACTCAATTGCATATTTAAATTAAATTAAATTCACAGCACATTGAAAAAAACATTCAAAATCAAGGCCGTAGCCAGCCAATAATTTCAGGGGGGGTTTATATGCACATCCCCCAATTGCGGAAGCCTAGAAAAAATTATATATATTAAATACCTCAGGAAGCTAATTGAAGGTTTTTTATAGCAACATAACCCCCTAATTACCAGAGGCTAGGACAAATTATAAATATTAAACACCTCTAGAAGCTCTCTAAATTGTTTTTTTATGGTAATATAGCTCTAATTGCTGGAGGCTAGAAAAAAGCTATATAGTTAAACACTTATAGAAGCACTCTAAAGTGTTTTTTATGCCAACATAACGCCCTAATTGCCGAAGACTAAATAAAATTCTTAATATTAATAATAATAATAATATTTAGCACCGCATCTTACTACCCATTCAGGTTATACGCTTTTCTGAATATTAAACATCCCTAAATGCAGAAGGATGGAAAACATTATAGATATTAAACACCTCTAGAAGCTCTTTAAAGTGCTTTTTATGGTAACACAGGCCCCTAATTTATACTTGTACTGTAATTTTGATATTGTTTGAATCATAAATAAAGAAATTTTTGGTCATAAAATTTCAGGGGAGGTTTGAACCCACAAACCCACCCACTCACCCCCCCGACTACGGCCTTGTTCAAAATGGAAAGCTGCTATTCACAAATATTCATTGAAAGATGTATTGAAAAAGAAAAAGGAAACCAATGTATGGGAATCAAAACCAGGACTATTGGCTTAGCGTGCCAATGCTCTATCACTGAACTACCTAGTTTTGTCTCATACCCACAGTTTCATCACATACTTTGCCTTGAAATAATGAATAATGCAGGCCCTCATGCACAGATAAACCTGAATAGTTCAGTATCTACCATTGGTGCACAAGTGATAGACCTTGGGTTCACTTCACATCCAGGTTTTATTTTTCATTGTACTAAATTGATTTATGTGATCAAAACAGGTGACCCTTGAACTGCACTTGTAGTAAAGTTTCAAATCACTTGTATCATTCACGGTGATGGATTAATGGTTGTGAACTGGATGTTGTGTCTGTTGTAGATTTAAGTTAGTATATAAGTAATGTACTAATATAATCACCTGTCTCAAAAAGTGCACTTTAAATAACTAAAGTAAATGAAGGGGGGGGGGGGAAACTTGAATGAAGGCTAAATAATTGTCTTCACTAGGATTTAAACCATCTCTAGAGAGAAGATAGATATCATCTGAAGCAGAATTTCACATTGATCAGACCCATGAATTTGGTTTTATTTTTCTAGTTTCATATTTACAATCAGAGCTATTAATTACATAATCCAAGTAAAGGGGATGAAGAGAGTAGCATAGAGGAAATGCACCCACATTATCCTGAATATATAATGGGGAAAACCATCTTTAGTGTATTCAGCTAAGATTCATACCTCCTAAGCTCTCATTCAACATTAACCAAGTTCGTTGTGACTCTTATCAAGTTAAACTGATAGTCCACTACTGCGAGTAACTCATATTTAATATAAATTATTTTACCCACATTGTTGGTAACTCCTAATAAACATCAAGCTTGTCTAGTCTGATTTGCTGGTGACCGAGAGGTCAGGTGCTTGTATCCTTCCCATGTGTACGGAGGCTGTTCTTTCTTAAATTATTCACTCCTCTCCCTACAGAAAAATATAGGCATATTTCCTCTAAATGTCACTTCCCTTATCTTTAAATCATTAGCATGATTAAAAGTGGAAAGCCTGATGGGTAGTAAGACTCACTGGAAAAGCAATAAATTATTTAAGATGTCCATGTCATTCATTGGTTGAGTGAATGTGTGTACATACATTCATTATTAACGGGTAATACATAATAGAACCTATTCTAATAATTCTAATGTTATCTACCTATATAAGACGGATCATTTTTCTTACCCTCACCAATGCACTTATAAAAGGTAGGTATATTTATATATCTATCTCTATAAATATTATATATTTTCTTCATTTATATAAGTATGTGTGCACAAAGAACAGGACACATTGTCAGTCTAGGTCCACTGACAAAAAGAATTGACCTATTTTAAGACAGAACACTGGATAACGTAACATATATCTACTACACACACACACACACACACACACACACACACACACACACTTAAGAATCTTAATGCTAGAAAATATGGTAAACATAAATAGGTTTACTTTACCACATTGATTCTTAAGTTGTTATAGGAAATAGAAATTTTAAATAATATTAGAAACAGTTTGCTATAATACATTCAGTTAAGTGGTGAATTAATGGTTTAAGCTGGTGGTCACCAAACTCATTGAGTATGGTAGCTACTTTCCAAATGTTAAATTGTTTTGTGAGCTATTCAGATTAAAAATATTTCGCATCGGCTATCGCATATCAAATACCTGTACAGAGATGTTGTCATCAAACCTTTGTTCAATCGGGAGTGGGCTTTGTGGCTTGGATTCGTAATTATAGCCTATCTAATTAATTTAAAAATGCTAATACATTGTAAATACTACAAAATACAAGGATTATTAATTTTAAAACAAAATTATACTCAAATATTTTCTTTTTAACTTGATATATAACATACTGAGAAGAGTGACATTTTCTTTTGTCCACAATTCTTTTTAAATTCTATGAGGAACTTAGCTGAAAATGATGACTCACAAAAGTAGGTAGAGCAGAACAACACCTTCACTTGAAGTGCAACACGAACCAGAACTGGATGATTTTCTTTCAAACCAACATATCCTTAACTTTAGTAAACTATCTTCAATGATGAAATCTTTGAAAACTAAAAAATTAATTTCTCTTGCAAGCTAACGCAAATGCCACATCAAGCTACCTGTATCTCACAATTTACCATTTGACAACCTCTGATCTAAGGCATGGTTGTTAGGTTTAGTCTTTAATGAGATAAGTAAATAAACTAGTAAATAGCATAAAAGCTCTAAAACACTGTTTGACTAATTATTTAAAGACATATTTTGTTTATTTAAATCTTGAATCCGATATTTATTTATTTTTAATCTTTGAATCTCAAATATCCTTAAATGTTTTGAAGATTAAAACATCCTACATATATATACACACACACACACACACATATATATATATATGTGTGTGTGTATATATATGTAGGATGTTTTAATCTTCAAAACATTTAAGGATATTTATATATATATATATATATACACACACACACACACACACACACATACATACAAATTGAAGGGCTTGTGGCAATAACTAAGCTATGCTACAACTACAAGGTGAGCCCAAAACACTTAGAAGATGAATAATTTGAAAATTAATACTTTGATTGAAAAGTCAATAATCACTAGCTAAATAAAAGCAAACAGCAGCAAAGCTTATTTAGGTTTATATATTATGGAATTTTAAAAATTTTGATCAAATATTAATATCTTAAGAATTACTATTTTATGGCACAGCATATTATTGCCTCAATTTTTATGGTATATAAAAGCTTTGTTCTCTTCATAATTTTCGCATTTAAAACATTTTATTTTGTACTTTTTTGTCAAATAATTTGAAGCTAATTATTTCTGTGAACCTCATATTCTGCCTGCCTGCACTTGATGCCTCCTACAAGATCTACTCACTAGACTTGCTTTGATACAGAACAAGGCCCTATATTAACCTGTCATGATGTGTTATGTGTCCCACAATAAGACACAAAGTGAACCTGGCATGCATGTTTTCAGTTACTATGTGAAAAACCCTAAGACCAAGCGCCTGTTAAACGCCCCATATGTTGATAACTCATACAAGTGGGCAGGTGGAGGCTTCCTGTCTACGGTAGGAGATTTGCTCAAGTTCGGGGATGCCATGTTGTACAGTTACCAGTATCAAAACCAGCCTGGCCTCTTGGCTGGTTACCTGCAGCCCAAAACAATGAGTGCTCTGTGGACACCTCAACCATCCACTGCTATGAAGTGAGCTTATTAATATTATTTTCAATTGTTTTAGAGCACTTTATACAGCTTTATTAGTTAAGATCACAACCACATTTCAAAGTACAAGTAAATTTTCTTTGAAAAACTAAAAGTACTGCACAATCTTAATACTTTCTTATATAGTTTATAGTTTAGTTCATAAAAACCAAATTTTCAAAAATCGTTCACAAGTAAACTAACCATAATTTTAGAGGTAGGATTAAGGACACACTTTCTCATCACTGTATGACCATATAACATTTAAATCAAGTTTGAACATAATCCATCAAACCATTTTGGCCGTAGCTTAATGATCAAACATACATAATTATTGGAAAACCTCATTTAAAAAAATTAAAGACCACACGTCAAGACCATTATAATCTCAAGGTCAAAAGTTGTAACGATTACATTACTTTATTTTTTGAGAAAGTAAACAGAAAAATGCTGTGAGTTTAAAAAAAATATTTTCTAAAGATTTATTTGGAATATATTAATGCCCTAAATCATGGTTAAAAGTAGAGGGGGAGTGTCAGCTTACTTACCAAAAATAACGCTGAGGTAGGAATTCCCAGATAAAATGCTAATGGACACAACACATATTAAAAACCAATCTTTCACTGTCGTAGGTAGCGTCTTGCTTACTTACTTACTCACTCTATGGTATTAAGAACTCGAAAGTTCATTGCCGTACTTACAAAAGTATGCCACCTACCCCTATCTTGAGCTAGTTATATCCAGTTCACCTCATTACACCCTATCTCTTTCAGGTCTATTCTAATGTTATCCTCCAATCTGCGTTCAGGACTTCCCAATGGTCGCTTCTCATTGGGTTTACCAGTCAATACCCTGAACAAGGTTTTAGAATCTCCCATTCACACTGCCATTAGTCATCTACCGGACTTTAGTATCCTAACAATGTATTGTGATGATTACAGGGTATGTAACTCATAATTTTGTAACCTCCAATCCTTGTTAGTCTCATCCCTCTTTGGACCAAATGTATTCCTAAGCATCTTGTTTTCCAACACACTGAATTTGTTTTTGTCATGTAAGGTATGGGACCCAGAATTAACTGGTAAAATTATTGTTTTGTATATTCTGAGTTTTATATTACTTGAAACCAGGCAAGATGACAACAACATACTGATAGAGTAATAGTATACATTTCCTGACTGTATTCTTTTCCTAATTTTCAATCTAATATCGTTATTGCTAGTTATTATTATTAGCACCGTATATTACTATCTGTTTGGGTTATATGCACTTACGCTAATGTGTAATGGTAACGTGATTGTGAGATGAAATGGAGGACCTACAGTTTAACGTGGGATCTGAAAACCATGGTGGAGACCCGGAATTTCACACATTCACAAGTTGTGATCAATACACATCATGTCAGAGGTGAAGGAAGGGTTTGGAAATCAGATAAATCTGTGCCTGGACTGAGGATTGAACCTCGGACCCCCAGCACAGAAGTCCAACACCTTACCCTTAGACCGCCGGGTTATCATTATTGCTAATTAAAATTGTTCCTAAACGTTTAGACTTATTAACCCTGCCAAATGGAATGTTGTTTGCAGTAATCTCTAAATTATCTCCCCAAATATGTGTTCTTTGTGTGATCGATCAATATACTTGGTCTTTTCAGTGTTCGCTTTTAAATCTATTTCCTTAGGCCTATTAGCCTCCAGTATATTTCTGCATTTCTTGCAACAGCTTCCTTACTGTTTTCCAGCAAAGCTAAATCATCTGTGTATCCTAATAGTTGCATTGTACCATTTGATGTCAACCCTTTCCTATTCTCTTGCATTATCGTGGCTAAATTAAAAAGGAATGGGGAAAAATTGCATCTCCTTGTTTCACTCTATTATGTATTTCAAAAGTATCTGATAATTGACATCCAACCCGTACCTTGCCATGTGCATCAGTAATACATACCTCAATAATTATCTTGACAAGTTTTTGTGTATCCCAAACTTAGCCAAAATGTAAAATAATTAATTTATTTTAACTGAATTTAAGCCTTTTTAAAATCCATGTATAATTAATGGACTCATTTTGTATTCTAACTTTTCTCTGTCTAATATTTTCCAAACTGTAAGAATCTGATTGATTTATTTGGTTGAAATCCACATTGATGATCCCCAATTATTTCCTATGTATATGGCGTCTTGCTAACTTAAGAAAATGGCCTGTAAGTCTAAGTTTTCTCATCCCTGTCATACACTCATGTACACTATTAATCCAGCTGCCAACCTTCCTGATAGTATAAGTTGAGAGCAATAACAATATGTTAATCAGCTCATCCTTGCAATAAAGATATTACTATTGTGCTCATTGCCAGGATTGCTTGAATTAAGTGATGATGATTTTTAAATTGTGTTCCTGTATTTTGGGGTTGCTTGAAACCAAATGAGCAGGCAGTGATGTGTTCAGGTGGGGGGGAGAAGATGGATATGGCATGGGCTGGGTAGTAGTACCGCAGCGCCAGGAGTATGGTTGGGGAGATGCGCAGCAGTTTGCAACAGGACACAGTGGTGGTGCAGTGGGGGCATCCAGCGTGTTAGTGGTGATCCCGAAGGAAGGAGGTTCTCTCCCGCCCTTGGGGGTGAGCGTCGCTATCCTAGTTAATCTGCAGGATGTGTCATTGCACACCATCGCTTTTAATGTGGCCGCTATGTTCAGAGAGGTCGGCAGTAAGGTAACCATTGAGGAGCTACAGTAAATTGGTTTATCAGTGATCTAATGCAAGTTGTTACAAATTCTCAAAATGGGATTATATATTCACCACGAGTTAAGTTGGGATGATACCACAAGTAAGTTGGGAGGATACTTATTATGGGTTTAGTTGGGAAATATTCACCATGAATTAAGTTGGAATAATATTCACCACAAATTAATTGGAACAGAATTAACAGTGAGTCAAGGTTTTAATTTCAGTGGTTTTTGAGAAATAGATTCTGCACTGCTTACTGCACATGCAGCCTATCTGCAAATTTACTTTGAGGAGGAGTAAACTATAATTTAGAGGAAATGTAAAAGCATGTTGTTTACGACTCCTACATCATTGGCAAACCAAATAAGACAATACTTGTTCCTTTAACTTCATGTGAGCTATGGTGGGTTGTAAAATATACACTTTCACACATAATCAAGTAAAAAAAAAAAGAGGAAGCATAGCTAGATTTTATTTAACTTTTGGGGGTTATAAAGTAATATTTTAAAGTACAAAGTCAAGCTCAATGTTGAAGGAGAAAGTAGTGTCCTGTGGGGTGTTATTCTAAACTCAAAAACATTAGTTGGGCTGCACTTTTTTTTTTGTAGGTAAATAAGGTTTTAATCTTAAATGCAAATAAATGCTGTTTAATCAGCACTGTCAAACCATTAAGCTTTGAGTATCCAAATTAATTGGGATCAAGGGTTATTTGTATAGTAATTTTTCAGGTGTTTTCATATTAAAATAAACCGTATATACCGTAATGATAGAACTTATTGTTTGTTGAAGCTAAAACACACATTTAGGTTTTTTTTTTTAAATTTTCTGCAGTTATTTCCATCACAAATTAGTGTTAGTATAAAAATTATGAAATAATTAAATTAAATTCTGCGATAATATTAATCCATCATTTTAAATCAAAATATGTTGATTACGTTTAGAATAGAGCATTTTATAAATATTTAATATCTAATTTATATATTTATGCAAATTATAATATGTGTATCTAAAATAAAACATTTTTTTAAAACTTCGAATTGAAAAAGTGGATTTCAGATTCTCCTAGAAAACATAGTAGTCATAATATATTTATTGTTCTATATAAATTCTTGATTATAAAAAACTCCATGGCGTGAGCCTGCAAGCAATATAAAACGATCAAGCAGCTAGTCACCATTAATGATGATATTGCCAACATTTGTGGATAAATAACGACTTGCTATAGAAAATAGTAATTGTAACTAAATGTAAACTTTTTTTTGTTATAATCATTCATTATAATGTTCATACATTCAGTGAAATGGTAAATTACTGGATCTGAAGTCTGATTGTTAAGTTTGTCCTAGAATTATGTAACCATCATAAGAGTCTAAAACAGAATACATTTAAAAAAATCAAATCTTTAATCAGATAATTTATTAAATTCTGAATCTCCTTAATGATTTGAGGTATTTGATAATTCAGATATCCCACATCTACTAAACACAGTTACATTCACCAAGAAGAAAAAACACTTTGTGGAGAGGCTACAATCTTACCACCTCGGTAGCTTCCGGCCACAATCTTACCACCTCGTAGCTTCCGGCCAAATGAAACATTCCCTCCACTAGTTCCTGTTTATGCTCAGTGAGAGTCCTCACTAAGTGCTATATAGTAGTGAGCCATCAAGGTTGATGTTTGGATAGTTTGATGCTCTACTGTATTGCTATACAGAAGTTTGATGTTTATTTAAAAGCCACACTAGTCCATGATGTATATTGTCTAGTTTTATCTTTGAAGTTATAAGTGATAAATAATTATGTGATATAATTTTATTTCTTCTTTTAAAACAAATAACCTATAACCTGATTTTGTGTGATAAAATTGTATTTCTCCTGCTGAAACAATATAACCTATACCCTGATTTTGGCAGGAAGAACAATTTCAGGTAGTTAATACTAAAGTTACTAAACCATTTTAATATATTCATACATTAAGTCATGCTATCTAGGGATGTCACTTTTTATAGATAGACCTATAGATACCTATAAAATAATACAAATTATATAGTAAAATGTTATCATTGTTGACTGCAAAGAAATATGTTTGAATTATCTAAACCTTTCTTCCAACCAAAATTAGGGTATATGAAAACTATTTGCTTTAAAGTTATACAAATAATTGTAATAGTGTTAAACATTAGAAACGGATAACATTTTTATAAATTCACCCATAATAATTGAAATTTCATTATGATTTTTTTATAAATAATGTTTTTAAAATTAATTTTTACGTACCTAGATCATTTGAACTTTTACTAAAACTATTTAATATTGTATGCTTGAACTTATAAAGTGATCTCAATCAAGGTAAGCCAAGACAATCTTTAACTGTATGTTTTTTGCTATTATGTTATTTTGAGCCATTTTAAATGTTTTTCATTGTGATAAAGTACTATAATGTACATCATTTTAGTACATGCTTAGGTTGTTTGAGTGTTTTTTTACGAGTCCATAATAATACAAAAAGTTTAATATATTTATAAAGATATGTTTTTAATTTCTTTTAAATTATTCTAAGTAAATATTTTATTGAATTTGATGGTTCCTTCTAACCAATTATTTGAGCTTTTGGCATGGTTATTGGTAAAAATTATGTAATAACTAACAAACAAGTCCCATGAACTCAGAAATTGTTAATAATGTTTTCATCTGGAATTTTCACAGCACTTTATTTATCAATGAAACAAATATTGCATTTAGTAGAATATTTATGAGATACAATTAGTAAATAGTTATTTGTATATTTATACCGAGATGTTTAGCAGATAAATAGATGGTGCAGTTTATTTGCTGTCACAGTTAATTATTTCATTTGAAGCAAAACCATTTAAACTTTAAATCTGGTTCCACAGTCAGTTTCAGTACTTTGATTTCAATTTCAGAAGCACAGAAAATCTATTTTCACGAACACATGTTGTGGGGAAAGAAACCAAGCACTTGATATAATTATTGGACAGTTCTGAATACTTAGAACACACATAAAGCCACAAGTCATTCAGGTGCTATTGTGTTAAGACTACTTTTAATTAAAGTGCTAGTGTTGAAATAAATTTGTAAAATAGTTTGGTTGCCATGGAGAATAAACAAGAGGATTTTCGTAACCACAACAAATCTGTTCTTCTTATGTCACCATGTAATAATACTGTGAAATATTTGGATTCATTTCAATAAAATACTTTTTAGGTGGTCATTCATTATTTTTTTTACCTGTAAACCATTGTTTACAACAGTTAGCCGGGTGCATTCACTAACCCCATAAAATAACTTTACAGCCCCCATAGGTCTACAATAACAAGCCTGGAAAGCAGTGCCCTAGAATATTGTCGGAAATTAATTAATGGTGAGTACTTTTACAAATAGAGATAAGCTAGAATAACTAGCTTTTAAAAAAAGCTCATTGGCGTCAGTGTGTAACTGAGCTATACTAACCAAGGGCTGCCATATTTTGGCGATGATAGCTCCAACATTAAGTGGATAGAGGGTGTCATGTGGTCAGCACAATGAACCCTAGCTTTTAATCTCAGTTTTCTATACCAGAGCTGCTACTTTTTCGTTCATGAAGCTTCATTCGGCCGCACAAGGTTGAGTAGACACAGTTCCAGACTCACTGCTTTACATAAAATCTGGAAGCACCGGGGATAGAACCCTGAACCTCTGGATCAGTAGTCAGGAGTACTAGACTACAGAGGCCAACTAGCTCATAAGCTTCTTCAAAAATGTCATCTACTAATTTTCTCTTGTTTGTTGAAACATTATTAACACACACAGACAAAATCTAATTGTTGCTTGGTTACAAAGTTGTTGGCAATGTGACAACATTACGGTATTCATTTTATTAAAATGTATTGCATACTCCTCACACTTGTTTGCAGTGTTTTATTAGTTTTATTTTGTCTTTCAAGAGAAGAAACTAAGTTTGAACACTGCTGTGAGAAATTGTATTTGTCTAACTCACCATCACTTGAATCATTCATAAAAACTGTTTCTTGTGATCCAAGCCTCAACATTTTTAAAAATTGTGTTAAAAGGGAGACTATACTGAAACCAAAACATCATTTTTTGGTAGAAAATAAATACAACACTGTGCAATTAATGAGAAACCAAAGAAAAGACAAAACCAACATTTTTTTATTTCCTGACCTGAACCAGCTTGAAACAACATATTTGCATAAAAGATTTCATAAGATAGCTTTGATAGAATTCCGAAATGTATAGTTCGAGATGAATACATCCATTTTAAGACTATACATTTGTTTAGGTCTAATGAAAGAATAAATTATAGAAGTGATATTTTAAATAAACAACCACAATCACAAGAGAGATTTAAACTGTATTATTTAAACATTAGCTATTTTGGACATCATGTTGAACAAATTAATACTCAATACAAACCCAACAAAACTGAATTCACGCAAAGGAGGTCATCCGAAAATATAAACTTAAGAAACAAGCATTCAAACCATCTTCTCGAAAACTATTAATGTATATTGATCCTGACAATCACAACATGTTTCGTTATAAAACGAATAACAGGTTAGCTAACCCCAAATTTAATGGAATTAGTCCACAAATAGAGCATAGTTATCATGGGTATGGGCTAAGTGGGGAAGATGACAGCAAAGGCGATGAAGAGGGTGAAGGGGAAGAAGAGGGTGAAGGAGAGAAGAGGGTGAAGGGGATGAAGAGGGTGAAGGGGAAGAAGAGGAAGGAGAAGAAGACGAAGGGGAGGGAGACAATGAAACAGAAAAGAAAGAAGCGGAAGTAGATTATTTCCAAGGTCAAGACACAGAGCCAGATGACCTACCTAGTGAGGAAGATCGGACCCCCGCAGATGTACCAGATGAAACTCCATCTGAAGCTGTGCCATGTGTCTTCAGGGGTTGTAACACATTTACTTTTGTGTACATGTTTTTTATACATATATATGCTCTGTTTATTTGAATGTAAAATATATTTTTCATTAGGCTAAGATTTTAATATGCATATTGAATATGAACTTAATTAATTTATGTTGACACAGAAATCAAATTGAGGACTTGTGGTACAGTTAGGATATCCCTCCGGTTTTCCTTTTCCACCCCCACACCTCCCTTCCCCCATATACACACACACGCACGCACATCCTCATTTTATAACTTCATAATTCATTGATTGATTCATAAGTTATAAAATTAGAATAGGTAATAGATAATATCTTTTAAAATTGATACCTTTTAGAATTAAGGTATTAGAAAATGCCATATATGAATTTATAATTTCATAGTACATTGATTCACAAATTAACAGCTTGAGTTGAGCCTTGAAGTTAGAAATTTAAACATAAATAATAATATTTCTGGTTCAACTAGAGAGCACCGACACATGAAGCCAAACATGAAGCCAAAAGGTTTAGTTATATCAATGTTCCATTCAAAATACCATTTGTTAGAATGTAAGAGTATATCAAGCCAGTTGTATATGTAATATATTCCTAAAAATATCAAATAAGCTTTTAACACATAGCTTCATTTTTTAAATTACTCATATAAACACTGACTATCAACATGTATCATGCTAACAACTTACTATATTGCCAGTGACCAAAAAGTCAAGATTTGAATTATGAATAAGTACATAGAGTTAAGCGGGTGAATGCCTGTTACCATTACCATTTATAATGGTAATGCCAATGGCCATGAACAAAGTAGCGGGAAAACTCGGGGACGAAAAAAATGAAAGCCATAGGCCCGTATGCAAGTATGATGCTGAGCACGGTCAGAGTACAGGCAGAGCATGAGTTTGAGCACAGGCTCATTCTGGCGGATGCCTAGCTAGAACGTCTTGTGAGCGGTCATGTGATAAAATTATCCACATAGGTACACAGAGGTACCACACCCCAGCGGGAAATAAAATTCACTACATCCACTGCCTTCTATAGTGAAGATTTTGCTTGTTAAGTTAACAAACCTGATCGTATTTGTGAAAATGGTGGACAAGGGGAAACTTCCACCTTTCAACGATGACGAACGCTTATATTTATTGGAGCAAATCAAGAATTACAAAATTATAGAAAGTAAAAAAAACTGATGTAGGGAGTTTAGCGGCGAAGAAGAGAGCGTGGGAAGAAATTGCCAGGAATTTTAACTCTACTGGTAATTTCCAAAAGGTGAGTGGTTTTCCTAGGCCTTTCATTTGAATCTGTTATACTAAACCGATGAATATAAATAAAGGAGTTGCTTTGTTAATAAAATCTTTCAAACTCTTCCCGTTCGTGGTACACTCTAAACTTAACCTCAAAACAACTTGCTTTTGTTTATGGTCAAAGATCAAGCAAGCAAGGCTTTAATATGATTTTGGTTGGAAGAAAAGTAAAAGTTCGTTAATAAAGTTATTACAACAATTTTAATATCTTCTTATATAAAGTCATAAAAACTGCGAGCATTTAATAAAAATATATCTTTTTCATTACAAGCTACATAAAAAAAAGTTTTTTTACTACTAACACAAAAAAAAATTGTTTAAACCTACATTATGATGGTTTAAATGGAAATGTAGGCCTAAATATCAAAATCTCAGAAACGCGGAAGTGACGCAAAAACAAATATTGTTTAAAAATCTGTAAAAGTGTACTCATAGTTTTAAATTTTTTAGGTTGTGTCTTAAGTTAAATATATTTTAGGCCTATTATATGGTATGGTGCTTAGGCATCATTCCCGAAACATACTGTACTTGGACATCCATGGGCTTAGGGGCCTCTAACCACAATGTAAATAAATGAATACAAATTTAGGGAGATACTAAACGTTTGTGTCACCCCGAATGTATATTACCTAACCTCCGATTGTATCATATTTAGCATCCTGAGACCATTATTTCGTCTTTACTAACCATTCCCGAGTATATATTCTTTTTCCTACGCTCCCTCTCATAATTTTCAATATCTTTATTAGTAATTTATTCAGCTGCTGCACTCAAAATTAATCTCTGACGTTCGATAAATATTTGCACTAGAACCTATTACCAAACTAGCAGCGTGTGAATACTCTAGTCCCATTTCCATTGTAATTGCTAGTATACAGATATCTAGGTGCTAGCTAGCACACTTGATTTCTAGTATAAGCAAGTGTCGTGTGATACTGGCTTAATGTTATGTTAACAACATGTATTTGGCAGAATAGAAACATCTCTGGAATAGAACTCGCTTTGTACCAAGTTAGACTGTAATGTAATTTGACAATTCTCGCTGTAATATAACATGGTGGCAGTGGTGGGATATTGTAAGGTATTTAAGTATTACTAAGGTGAAGTGAAAAGAACCCAGTTCCATTATGTCGGCTCCTGTGTATCAAATACCGGCTCCAGACCCTTTCGATTTCAAATCAACATTGGAATGGAAATCATGGAAAGATCGGTTTATACGTTTTAGACGTGCTTCAGGTATGATAAAGGAGGCAGAAGAAGATAAGGTAAATTCTTTGATTTATTTGATGGGCTCTCAGGCTGAAACTATATTTCTATCGTTAAAGCTATCATCAGCCGATCAAAAGAAGTTTGATACATTCCTTCAGAAGTTTGACAGCCATTTTATTACCACCAAAAACATAATCTTTGAACGAGCACGGTTCCATACTAGATTCCAACTTGAGGGTGAGTCAGTAAGTGATTATGTTACAGATCTTCATACTGTTTCTCAAGATTGCAACTTTCCTGTCACTTTTTATGACGAAGCCATTAGATATAGAGTCGTAGTTGGTATTATAAATAAAAATCTCTCGTTTAAACTACAATTAGATGCCAAATTAACTCTAGAAACGGTTGTTAATTCTGCTAACAATCTGAGCAAGTGAAAAAATAGCAGGAGACTTTAACAGGAGCTAGTAAAGTTACAGTTGACAAGGTTAATACTACAAATAAACAAAAAAAAAAGTGGAAATTTTTTTGGTTATAATAGGAATGCTTTTTCTAACGAAGATAAAATTCCAACTAGGAAATCATGTTTTTGGTGTGGGAGTAATACTGAACACCCTAGAACCAAATGTCCTGCTAGGAGTGCTATCTGTCATCAGTGTCGATATAAAGGGCATTATGCAAAATGTTGTAGATTTAGATCAGTTGATGCTGTTGATACGGAGGACGAGTTAGATGAAGATGGGGAATTTGTCGGCCTTGCCTCTACAGAGACTAATTATGTGCATGATAAATGGTTGGTAAACATTAAATTCTGTGGGAAAGACCTTTCTGCTAAAATTGATACAGGTGCAGATGTGAATATTATTGGAAAACGTACACACGAGAAGTCTTTTCAATATATGTAGCTTTTGCCATCCAATAAAATCCTATTCGGTCCAGGGGGCGCACAGCTCATAATCATTGGCAGGATTCAAGGGAAACTCCAATATAAAAACAAAAATATTTTTGAGACATTCTATGTAGTCCAAGGAGCAGATAGAATTCTTCTAAGCCATCATACTAGTGAGAAATTAGGTCTTCTAAAGAGGATTTCTGGAGTAGGAAAGGCTCATTTTGTTCCAAAAAATGTGTTCCCCAAGCTTTTTACAGGACTAGGAAAAATTAGAGAACCATACCACATAAAACTTAGAGAAGGGGCTGTACCACATGCTATTAGTGTTCCCCGACGTGTTCCTTTACCTTTAAAAAAGGTTCTTAAAAACAACTAGATAGGATGGTTCGGAATGAAGTCATAGAAAAAGTTGACAAGCCATCAGATTGGTGTGCTCCCATGGTTATAGTTCCAAAAGCCAATGGATCCCCAAGGTTGTGTGTCAACCTGACTAAATTAAATCAACACGTAGAACGAGAACGTTTCCCTATGCCGTCAGTTGAGTATTCCCTAGGTCAACTAGAAGGGGCTAAGATATTATCAAAATTAGATGCCAACTCAGGATTCTGGCAGGTTCCTCTCACAGAGTCTTCCAGAGCTCTAACCACATTTATCACACCATATGGAAGATATCGGTTTCTTCGGTTACCCTTTGGGATATCCCCTGCTCCAGAAGTTTTCCAGAAGAAGGTCAGTGCGCATTTAGAAGGATTGGAAGGAGTGGTCTGCCATTTTGACGATATTATAGTATATGGGTCAACTATTGAGGAACATGATTCACTGCTGTATAAGGTTGGACTCTAAATGAGGAAAAGTGTTCGTTTCGGCAAACTACAATTACCTTTCTTGGCCATATTGTATCTGCGAAGGATGTTTCTCCAGATCCAAAAAAAGTTGATTCTATTCTCAAACTGAAACCTCCCACTAATGTAACTGAGCTAAAAGGATTTTTGGGTCTTCTGGTTATGGGAGTGTCCACAGGCTCAGGCTTTTGAAAACATAAAGTAAACCATAGCAAAGCCACCTAGTCTTGCTTTATATAAGTGCAGTAATGACACTATTTTGTCATCTGGCGCATCATCCTATGGCATTGGTGCAGTTTTAATACAACGCCAAGATGATGGATCTCTAAGACCTGTTAGTTACGCTTCTCGAACTCTTAGTGAAGATGAGAGAAAGTGGGCGCAAATTGAGAAAGGACTGGCTCTCGCTTGGGCATGTGAACGCTTTTCTGATTTTATTACAGGTATTCATATAACAATAGAGACTGATCATAAACCTTTAGTTCCTATTTTCACCACCAAAGACCTAGATTATATATCCCCTAGGCTACAAAGAATTAGGCTTCGATTGATGAGGTATTCATTTGAGATTGTTCATGTAGCTGGTAAAAATCTACTAATTGCTGATGCTCTTTCCGCAATCCGCAGCCACTACTTGCTGGGGAAGATGAACTAGCTGAAGAAGTGATGGCATATGTCCAAGAGGTTGTCTGTGGTCTTCCTTTGTCTGATGCTAAATTGGCAGAAATTGTTCGGAATCTACATAAGGACGAGGCTAGTATCCACCTAATGCAGTTTTGCCAAGACGGATGACCTCTAAAGTAACAAATACCGGAAATGTGCTTACCAAATTGGCAACATCGAAATGAAATATCTCTACAAAATTGCCTTCTACTAAAAGGTAATAGATTAATAATTCCTAATTGCATGTGGAAGGAAATAATAAATAAACTACATGAAGGTCATCAGGGGATTACCAACACTTGCTAAACAAAGCGTTTGGTGGCCAAGATTGTCCACACAACTGAGAGATCTTGTTGAGAACTGTGCCAAGTGTGCCAAATTTAGGATAACTCGATCATAACCTTTAATACCTACTATGTTTCCTGAGCGGCCTTGGCAAACAATTGGCATGGATCTTTTGAAGTTGAAGGGTAACTGGTATCTCCTTGTCGCTGACTACTACAGATATCCAGAAATGGCTTTGCTAGGGCGCCTTACTACTAGTTTTGTCATAAATCATCTTAAAACTATTCTAGCCAGACATGGAGTAACTGAAATTATTAGAGCTAATTGTGGCTCACAATGGATCCATAACAATATAATAAATGAAAAGTTTTTCCAGTTTGCTAAAGATTATAATTTTATTCTTGTTACATCCAGCCCGAAGTACTCACAAAGCAACGGCTTTATAGAGTCTGAAGTAAAGAATTTTAAAAATCATATTGAAAAGAGCGAGGACCCATACAGAGCCCTACTTATGCTGCGCTCCACACCTCTAGAATCTGGCTATAGCCCTGCTAAGCTCTTGATGGGGAGAAAACTTAGGGGGTTTATGCCAACATTGCCAAGTAACCTCATTCCCTTGCCGGTTAATTTGGACCAGCTGTTCCGCAGAGAAGAACACAAACTGTCGAAACAACAAGAGAACTATGATCGTCACCATGGGGTTAGGCCTCTCACAAATTTGAACCCTGGAACAAAAGTACCAAAGAACCGGAACCAGGAAGGTACCATAGTGAAGAAACATGATACACCTAGGTCGTATATAATCCAAACAGAGGACGGACAATTTAGAAGGAATCGAAAGTCTCTTCAGCCCCTTCATGGAAATGGTCCTCGGGTCCAGCAAGAACCGGAGGAGTTGCCAAATAACAGCTCATCATCTCCAAGAAGAGAGTCAAGTCTACCAGTTCACCCAACGCCTTCAGAGGTGGCAAATGAAGTACCTCAACTTGATGATTCTTCTCCCAAGTTGTCCACTCCCGCTCGAAGAGGCCAACGGTCCAGGAAACCCGTAGACCGTCTCGATATTTAGAGGGGAGATGTGATGATAGCGCCCTGCGGCTATGTGAGGAACTACACTCTCTATCCAAGAACAAGTTGTGCATCAGAGGTGTGATCCCAAGGACTTGTTATCTGTGACTGTCTTTGTAATGTTATGTTCACAACATGTATTTGGCAGAATAGAACTCTCTTTGTACCAAGTTAGACCGAAATGTAATTTGACAATTCCCGCTATAATATAACAACATGTACATGTATTTGAATAACAATCTTTGTGTAGTAGTAGTTTTATATTCAAACTAACTTTTGGGTATATGGCCTGTAGACTGTAGTTATTACAATATATTTATAATTGGCTCTCAGCTTGTATATTGCTTTAATAAACCACATTATAATTAATGTTCGATAACTTTAATGAAATAAGGTCGCTAAAAACTTGATTATTTTTGTTCACATTTCAAACTTTGTGTAAAATAGCAATAAATATCGAACATCGATGTTGAAGGTTCGATGATTTTCAACCATCGATGTTTCCTGATCGATGACGTGTGTCTTGGATAGTGCTAAGGAACATTGTTGAAAATCATCGACCAACAAACATAATAAATTATAATGTACAGTACATTTTTCGAAACGTGGATTCTTTTTAGCCTACCTGTTGGTAGGGATTATATCAAATGGTGTAAAAAATAACCATCGATGTCCCTACCGAAAATTTAACACCAGTCAATGAGATAAATCATTACATGTAAAACATCGATTTTATAAAACATAAAAAACGGTATTTTGTTTTAAACTCAAATAACTGTAACTAAAGATCATATTTAAGTGATGGTTGAGAGTTATCATATTTAGTAGATGGTTGAGAGGGGAGAAGGAGGATTATAGCGGGGTGGTTAAAGTTTAGAGCTGACACCTGCACTACTTACAGTTCGATGCTCACGCTATCGACTCAACCTATAAATGTCGATGGCGTGAGCATCTAACTTTAAATATCGTTTTGAAAACATCGATGTCTGATCATTCCTACCAATATCTGCGGGTGGGTGGAATAGTACAAACTTTGTCAAAGACTGGAAACCGTTTAGAAATAAAGGTGTTCTCGAAATGAGTGTTTTTACAAATGGGACGACGGAGATTGTGGTTATTATAATATTATTTAACAGACTGTATCAAGCACTGGCTATCCCGCAAAGCGTTGCCCGTGACCTACTGTGGCATAAGATACACAATGGCCTGGAGACGAAACAATGTGGGGCCAAAAGTTGAAAGATTTCTTCAATTTGTGTGTAACTTAATACATGGGGGTTTTTGGAGTCACTAATTAGGAATACAATGTTAAAATTCGAAAAAACAAAATGGTGGACTCTATAAGGCAGAAAAATTCTTCAAAAATATTTTCAATTGAATTCAAACTCAGTACTCGAGGATTTTTGGGGTCATTGAATACGAATCCGAAGCCAAAGTTTGAAAAATCAAAATGGCAGTTCCAATATGGATGACTTATATAAAAAACTTATTATTTATGCTAAAATTTAAGTTCTGCCCTTTCATTGATCGTTAATTAAAATTTGAATTATAAATAGCAATAGAAAAAAGAAAGATTGAGAATTATGTTTAAATTCTAATAGCTGAGTATAAAGTTATTGTAAAAAAAAAGCTTTTTTTAATGCTTAGGTATTTACTAAACAATAACATTAAATTTCTTATTAAATATGTAGTTGCTTATGAAGTAAGGAAGTGAAATTAAAAGTGGAAAGTGCAAAATAAATGTGTATTTATTGTTATTAGCACTGCGTCTTACTACCCATTCGGGTTATATGTACTGGATTTTTTTAAATACAGTCAATTACAACTTTATGCATCGTCATCATAAGAATAATTTTATTCGTAGTCAGTTGGTTCGGCTGTAAGATAGCTGTGGCTTTCCTTACCTACTTTAATACTTGGCACAATTAAAAATAATTCTTCTGGTAACGATTTAAATTTTTTCCTGGGTAATTCGCGCGAAAACTAGAAACAAATGGATCAGATGTTAATAATAAGAGTAAAAAAAGTCTTCCACATTTTTCACTCGGGAACATTTTATCGCAAAATATTCTCTGAAATTTGTAATATACTTGTTACTAGATTCTTGATGGTCTTCGAACATTTGTTTTTTTATTACAAAACTTGCAACAACAGCACTCAGCAGGGTAGCAGCTAGTAGCGGCAGATTTTGGTTGTTTTCATTAAATAATAGTTGAATCTACAACCTACAATAGGTCTGGTTGCAGAACTCTACAGAATTGACCAACTTTTATCTGAGTTAAAAAAACGTTCGTTGAAATTCTACGTTCATCTTTGTACCAATAATTATTTGATTTATTGATGTAACATAAATTATTATTATAAATTTTGTAATACACGATGATATCCCACTAAATTCCAGCTGTCAAATCCATTTTTTAAATTTGAAGTAGATTTATTTTTATAGTTTAGGTGTCCTCTTGAATAAAACCGTTAAGAACTTAGCTCCAAACACGACACGTCTTGCTCGAACTAGGGTCACTTTTGAACTGGAATATAATAGCAAGTATAAGAGACATGACCCTCTTTAGTCTAGATTTGTAGGTGACCTGACGGTCTAGGGGTAAGGTGTCAGACTTTTGTTCTGGGAGTCCGGGGTTCAATCCCAGGTCCCAGCACAGATTAATCTGATTGCCAAATCTTTCCTGACAATACGTGCTAATAATCACAACTTGTGAATGTGTGGAATGCCAGGCCTCCACCATGGTTTGGATCCCACGTTAAACTGTAGGTCCTCAATTTAATCTCACAATCACCCTACTATTACACATTAGAGTAAGTGCGTACAACCCAAACAGTTAGTAAGACGCGGTGATGATGATGATGATAATAATAATAATAATAATAATAATCTAGTCTAGAATTTGACCTACGTACTATTAATTAAACTAACCCACCACTTCAAATCTCTGAAATCGAAACTTCATTTTTCAACCTAAGCCAGATTTTTGGGATTTGGCCCCAAAGTGTGACAGCTTGAAAACTTTAGCCGCAGGTGTCCATCCAGTTATATTATACAGATCAATGCTATTTCTGGACCTAGATGGCTATCATCTTTTAGGACTTTCACAAGTCTTGGTCGAAGACTTAAAAAAGAGTTCAACGAATGCTAGCTAACCCCACTCCATCCTTCAACCCTTTGCTTTGTCAGGTGGGGATTGTAGAGCTGCAAAGGCAGTTGAGAGCTCTCACAATTTTTCTTGCAACATTTTCCTATAAAGCATCCTTCGACTTCCCTTTGGGTTGACGAGCAAAACTCATATTTTTCTAAATGGCCTCTTCTTCCCACACAAATAGGGTTCCACCACCACTGAGTATAACCAAATAATACAAAGTGTCCCGGTTTGTAGGTAAAATATTATGCTAAGCGGATTAATCTGTGTATTTCACTATACACTTTTGAAATTTCGATATCTATAATAAAATAAGGTAGCTAACCACTTTATAACATTTGATTGGGTGACTAAATTATTGTAATTGTCCTACGTTTAGTAATCATTTAGTTTATTGGCTTATAGGAAATATTAGTATATTAAAATATTAGACTTAATCAACGTGTTTGAAGAAACAGTCATGAGATGAGTTTAAAGATTAATAATTTTTTTCAAACCTTATAATAACACATTAATTTCATTTAACTATACATACATTGATGTATCTGATATATTAATACAAATTAGTGAATAATAAAAAAAATGCTACCCAGCCTTGGATGTATGTAAGAGAAAAAGCGATACCTGAAAGATCCCATTCTCTCTTACATATTGAGTGTACAGTTGACAGCTTGAAATTTTCAGCTCTAGATGCCCATTCAGTTATATTATAGAGATCAATAATCGCTAACGACTCGGAGGTTTGCAACCCTGCTGTAACAGTTGACACAGGTGATTACTTGAGTGTAGGCTTCAAATCTAGTCCTATTTGTTTATTTATTGCTTTATTAGTAGAAAATAAAAACCAGAGTTTTCCTGCCATCATTGGTTAGTATGTTAGTTGTGCATTTAGAAAAGCAATAATTTTGTTTTCAATTTGTAGAGTGAATTACATTGATTTTAATGGCAGTTTCAAAAGAAAATCTTTTCAAAAATGCAAACATCATTGAATTAAACTTTGTTTTAAAAAAGTTATATAGCCACAAACTTATCGTTTAGTACGTCTGTTTGTAGAAATGCACCCGAGTGCGGAATGAAAAGACCCAACCAAAACATATTAACTGTATCCATCGTATTAGCTTTGTCTGTGATAGTATTTGTTCATATATTTATGTTCCCATTGTATAGCACTGCTCCGAAAAAGACGTCAAAGAAAGTTTTAGGTGACTATGAGCAATCTTTATGCTCTTCAAACCTTAAACCTGTCAAAGTGCCACAATTTTGGCAACACCACTGCCCTAAAGATGGTATTGTCACTGTTGCACAAGGGGGTCGCCTGGGGAACCAGATGTGGGAGTATGCTTCTACTTGGGCTGTTGCCCGAAGAACTGGACTTGAGCCGTATGTACCTCGTTGTATACGCAAAGTCTTAGATGAAGTGTTTGAGGATCTAAGCATTCCACCATTAGGATATGTAGCTCATTGTCCAACTAATTGGGACAGTATCATAAGAACACCAGAGCTTTGGGCCTACACGAACCAGAGTATAATATTACCAAGATTTGTTGTACTCCCAGAACTTGTTTTAAGTTGGGTGGATGACATAAGGCACGAGTTCAAGTTCAAGAAAAAACTAACAGAGACAAGTCGGAAAGTTTTAGAGAGCGCTAGTCATTTGACAAATGGCTCCTCCACTATTTATGTTGGTATTCATGTGAGGAGGACAGATTACCGTGACTATTTATGGCGCACTCGAAGAATATTTTTAGCTGATGCCCAGTATTTCTTGGGTGCAATGGAATATTTTCGGGCCAAATATGGAGAGAATGTGGCATTCCTGGTAGTGAGTGATGACCCTCTTTGGTGCCAGCGAAACCTGGTGGTGGCACGGAATGATGTGTTTGTTGTAAGTAAAGGTGGGGTCTCAAGTCCTGGTCAAGATCTGGCCATATGGCTGCTTGCAATCATTCTATAATTGATTATGGAACTTTTGGAGTTTGGGGTGCCATATTAGCAAAGGGAGAAACAATTTTATATAATATTTCAAAACATTCTTCAATTCGCGTTGCTGAACTAATGTCAGATTGGCACATTTTGAATTAAATTAGCTTGTAAAATGTAAATGTGCATGGATTTTGTGTTAGAATTTAACATTTAAAAACTTATTTTAGAGATGTAAATTGGAGGCACAACAGGGCTAATGGAAAACAAAGTTTAATGCTAGAATGTTAAAACAAAATATAGGTCTATGTACATATCCATAGTGAAGTGTGGTATGTTGCCAAGGATCGACAAAGCTTTTAAAAACACTACAGAGTAAGCTGGTTCTATCTAAGGTTATGTAAATTTCACCTTTTTCAAATGTTAAGTTAACAACAACTTTAAATATGAAGATGAAGACAATTTGAAATCTGATTACCGGTAAAAGAAAAGTTTAAATTACTGTTCATTCTTTCAAGTAGTAACTATAGCCACAAATGTTGAAAATTGATATAATTTAAAAAAAACCTTAACTAACCACATGCCCTAAAAAGTTAGGCTTCTGACTTATTAAATTTGATGAATTCCAGCCATTTCATAGGTTTTTATTTTGTTTGAGTGACAAGCGCACTACTCTTAGTACAAAAAATAAAACCATCAACAAACATTTCTTTAATCATAAATAATATTGTACAAACTTTGTAAGAGATATGATCAAAACTCATAAAACATATTTTATCAAAGATAATGTAAAAAACTTTGATTTCACTTCTTATAACTAAAATAAATATTTCGGTTTATTATACCACCCTTAATGTCCAGACAAACTAACGACCAGTTTTGAAGTTGACTGGTGTAACATACATATGATCAACTCCAACCTGTCTATTTTGTATGTGGCCAGGATTCAAACCATGATGTCCCCATAAATAATTAATAATACATTATGAGTCATGTTTTAAGATCACTCAGCCAATGATACAGATACATAAAAGCTTGCTACAATTCTACCTGTGCAATATTGGCTCCAAAGTGCACTGGGTAGTCATAAACTTATAAATCAGTGGTTCCCAAACTGTGATATGCGTAGGCCTGCCACCAGTGATAGGCCTATGCTGCGAGAAGCCAAACAAAAAAAGCAAATCAAAGTTGTAAGAAGATAGATCCTCATCAAATCTTATAAATATATTCAGACCAAGTCTAGCCAAAAGTAAAATAAATTTAAATAGTGGTTGGAGGGGTGGTTGCACCATTTATTCAAGCTCGACAGCCAGTGCAGCTGCACAGTCTGTGTTATAATATCCCTGGGCACCATTAAAAATGTACTAAAATAGTAAATATTCATCACTATCTTGGAGATATTTTAAATTACAGTGATAGTTGGGGTGATACTTTTTCCAAAAAGTTTGAGAATTGCTGTTTTAGATTTTAATCCCAATCTGGGCACACCACCTTAATTTGGATTAAATATCTTCAAAATAACTTTTTTTTCTTAGTTAATATGTTAATAATAATAAGCCTTGTGTTAAACATTTTAATTAAAAACATAAGCTTATATATATAATAAAAATTAATAACGTTAGGGCCTATATAACTTGGAGGTACTCTACACATCACTACTGATGTATATAAACAATAGTCTATTTTATCTTGTAAAACTTTAGATTTTCGATTAGAGTAAACTAATTTTGATTCTTATTCAATGTGATTTCTTTGTGCCACAAAATGTTGATCTTCTTTCAATCATTTTTGTAAGAGAAGTTTTGACAGTGAATTACCCACCTTAAGAGCTATTTATTCTGACTGAATTAACTGCCATTTATAAAAACAAACAAAAATATGTGAGGCCAAAAAGTAACTTTTGGTGTGTTTATTTATGTAAGCGGAATATAAACAAATATTCTACCAAATAAGTTATATTGTAATGTTATTGAGTTATTTTTAGACTTGGCATCTATCTATTCTTTAAATATTTTAATGAGATGCATAAATCATTGATGTCCAAAAGTAGATCACTGCTGGTGAGGTTAGGCACTAAACTTTTCTGCGCAAGCAGTTAGAAAGGCAAAGGGAGATGATATTGTAGTGGCGGTATGAAAAGAAAGAAGTTTTTTCTCCTACGGTCTTTGCTATTACCCTATTCAGTAATAGGCCTAAACATTATTTCCTTGTAGGCTCAGGTGAGTCACAGTGTACTTGGATCTGACGTGGGATTCTCTTGATAATTTCCCGAATGCTTGTCTTTTAGGTGTGAAGTTTTCCCTCAAACTCTCTCTAAGTGAATACTGTTGTATTTCCTTGAGATCTGGCGTCCTTACCAAAAATAGCCACATTGGGGAATGAGTGTAGTAGGCATTAGACTCGCATTATATTTAGTTGTTGTTGGCAAGGTAAGGGTTTGAATGCTGGGATGAGTGCACTGTGATCTACCACTTATTCCATTCCCTATTCATGCTAATGTGGGTGCACTTCCTCTAAACTATCCTCACCATCTATACCACTTTGATACATAGACATACATACATACGCTGTTCCCTTATGGGGTAGGCAAGAAACTGTGTATATAGGTCAAAAAACAACTCCCTACTTAATCCATTCTCACTAACTTTCTCCACACTTTCCTATTCTTGGGAACATCTTGTGAATGTGGGGAATGCCAGGCCTCCACTGTGGTTCGGATTCCACGTTAAACTGTAGGTCCTTCATTTCATCTCACAATCACCTACCATTACACATTAGCTAAGTGCGTATAACCCGAACGGGTAGTAAGACGCGGTGCTAATAATAATAATAATAATAATAATAATCCTATTCTTGCATACTCCTTTTGCTTCAACAACGTCCATACGCAGAGTCATGCATGCTCTTTTATTCTTAAAACTCTTAACGTTTGCTTCGTCACTCAATCCACACTCATCCTCTCAACATGCCCAAAACAATGTAACATGCTTCTTTCACATTTACCTATTGGATTCCTTTTTGAACCACACTCCTTCAGCACCCATTCAATTTACTAACTCTGACCATACAAGTTTTTCCACACACATTTTTTAAATATCTTATTCCAACCGCATTTACCTTGGTCTTGTGCTTCTCCAGACAAACCCATACTTCACAGCCATAAAACAATGATGGTGTTAACACACTTTTATATATTGCCATTTTTGCCTCCTTTGATACTACAGTAATCCCCCAAGTTACATATCCTGCGACTTACATAAATTTGCATTTACGTAAATCCATGTCATAAGCTGTGAAAATTAATGAAAACTCTAATAACTAACTGTACTTGCCAGTGTGGAAGCTTAGTGGCGTGCTGGTGCCAAATAAATGCACCTAAAGTACTGCACAGCTGTCCAGGTGTAATTTACAGCCATACCACAGTAGTGACAGAAGACCTACTGCAGTTTTGATTGTTATCTTATCTCACACAGTTCGCTATTAGTAAAGCTTAAAAAAAGGTCTGCAATTACAATAAAAGAAAAGTTAAAATAATTTGGATGTATCAAGACAAGCAAATTCTGTCATCAATTGCTTGTGAAATAGATTGCCCTATTTCAACAGTTAATATGATAATGAATGACAAAGATTTCTTTGTAGAAAGCATGAAAAGTGTGGTAACATTGAAAAGCACCGTTATTGAGTAGGTTCGGTCCAATTTCATAGATGGAGAAATTATTGTCTCACTGGATCGAGGAACTGACATGGAAGTTGACACCGTTGAGTTTCCCGATCTCTACAGAAGAAGGCTAATTCTTTACATAAGGATTGTCAGGAAAAGGCTGGCATTAAGGACACGAAAGGTACATTTAAATCTAGTGTTGGTTGGTTTGAACGATTCGAAAAGTGTACAAATCTGCACAACATCAAGGTCACGGGTGAGGCAGCAAGTGCAGATACAGACACGACAAGTGCATTTCCAGAACTTCAGGCAGAAATAGTTGAGAGGGGGTATTATTTGCTTGAGCAAATAATTGCCATTGAAACAGTTCTGTTTTGGAAGAGGATGCCAGCACAGACATTTATTTCAAAGGAGAAAAGATCTATGCCTGGATTCAAGCTCACAAAAGATATGATCACGGCTATGGTTGGTGGTAACACTTCAGGGGACTTGAGACTTAAACTGCTCACAGTGTACCAATCTTAGAGACCACGCGCCTTTAAGAACATTGACTCGAGTATGCTGACCATAATCTGGAAATCCAACACTAAGGCTTGAGTTATATGTGCACTGTTCGGAGACAGGTTCAATAACAACTTTTTTCCCCAGGTGAAAGAGTCTTGTGCTGGGAAATAAATCTGTTTAAAATGCTTCTCCCCTTGGACAATGCCCTTGCCACACAGAAGAGTTGGACGACTTTCATCCTGACATGAACGTCGTTTACTTGCCTCCTAGAACCACCTTCTGCTGTAACCAATGGTTCAAGCTGCCATTGCGACCTTCAAAGCCTAGTATCTGTGGCATACGTTTTCCCAGGCAATCAAGGCCATTGATAGTGAAAGGGCATTATCCTATGTGACTTCTGGAAGAGTTATAATATTCTCACTGATATCAAAAACATCGAGGCGGCATGGGATGAAGTCAAGCAGACAACATTTAACATTGTGTGGAAGAAACACTTCCCAGAAAGGTGTCACGGAAGGTGAACAGACAACATATGTGCTGAGCTGACACAACAATTACAGTAGGTGATAGAGATGTGTGTGTAGATGGCAAAGCAATTAGAGATAAAAGTGGATAATGGTGACATTAATGAGTTTCCTATGAGTCACGATGAAGAACTCAATAATGATGACCTTATTGAGTTGGAGGCATTCCAAAATTCTGGAGAAAATAAGACGACTAAACTCCAAATGTAAAGAAATGCACAACGAAGGGAGTAGTCAAGGTTTTTAACCTGATAGACATGGTTTTAGCAAAATTATAATTCATGATTCAAATATCGAGCAGTTCAAGAATGTTAAACACCACATCTATTCCAATATGTCTAGCTACAAGGTCATCTACAATGACAAGAAGCATGTGACCACACAATCTATTCTAGAAATGTTTGTGAGATGCTGCTCACAACAAAGTCAAGATAACTCAGACGACCCTCAGCAGACATCGAAAGGGGGCTAGATAGAAGTTGCTGCAGGACAGCATTCCTTTTCATAAATATTATATGTGCATAGTACATTTTATTTTCTGATTTGAGGTTGGCAACACTGTAACACATTATTTAAATACTTGGATAATGAATATTGACTAAGCTACTTTTAGCTCTTTTTGCATTTTTATGTTTTACAAATTTTTCATTTATAAATGTTCTGCATCAAAATATTGCGTTTTTTTTTTTTAGAAAGTTACAACTATTAAGGTCCGTTACTACAAATTACAAAGCAACAATTTCAACTTAAGTAAACTGGAAGTTAAGTAATGGACCCAAAAACTTAACTCTTATGTAAAGCCTCATCTATGGAATCTGTAAGCTCTGCATCCTTATAGTCCTTAAGTCCAAAGAAATTGAAATCATGTCTACACAGTCAGTATCCATAATCACACGACCGTGCCAACTAATGAGAAAGTTGGGAACTACGTCCAATTAAACTCCTCAAAAGAAAATTTTCTATAGCTTCGCTAGGTAGACATCATCTGTGAAGCAGACGATATTACAGCTGAAAATTACTAACACAAATATCTACACAACATATTTTGATAAAACGTCCAGAATAGGGTACATTTGAAAGGTAGGTTAAGTGTAGCCACAAATAATATATTTAAAACATGAGCTAGCTAGTGTAATTACTATGATAATGCCATTGGTTTTTTCATTTTGATGTGTGTGCATGCTTACTTTGCTGTGATTGGTAGTCCTTAGCAGTATATATTGACTAGTCATTAAAAGCAAAAGTTGTGTCAACTTTTATGGGGGGATAAGGACTAAGAAATTAAGGGTAAGGACTTTGTAGACAGTTCATTCTTTTAGTGTGGAGTTGATCTCTTACAGGGTAGTACGTACCTTATGGATACTGAGTCTGTAGATGGGCCTTAAGTTGGGGGATTACTGTACTTTATTCTTTTTAATAGGCCACATACACCCAACTATTCTCCAAGATAAATTCACCCATCTATCGATTTCACCACTTTGATCAAGTCACTAATAAATAACCCATAACTTATGTATTGACTGCATTAATTACAGGACTTGTAAACTATATTTACATTCTTAACAATGGCTTATTAACCTAATTCACACCAATGGGCATGCAGACAAAGGTGTCAATTTTGTCTGGTTTGCTGATGACAGGAAAATCAGGGTTTAAATCAGGTGGATTTACTAAATGCTTTTCCACTCTTCTACACAAATGTGGGTACATTTATTCTAAATTCAACTTTTCTCCTACCCCATTAGTGTAAAGCTGTGGTAAGCCTGGATGGGTAGTAAGACACAGCATTATATTGGGGAGGAAAGGGGACACACACACACACACAGTTATTTTCTTTCTAGTCAAATGTCTTAGCCAAATGAATATATGTGCATGGATGTATTTGTTATGATTATTTATGGTCAAATAAACTCAAGGTGACATGTTAAGAAATACACTTATTTTACTCACCAAATATAAGTGTCTATTAAACTTGTCAAAAGTAGATATAATTAATGTATAGTGAATGGTTAATGTGGTGTTATTCACTGTTAGTTTTATTGACTAAATAGTTTTATATCCCAAAAGATTAAAGATTCTTAGAAATTTATTATTATTATTATTACTAATAATAATTATTATATATTCATTTATCTGTGTCTTTCAAGTTATTTGTGCTAAAATATAATAATTTTCTGTGTTAAAACTTCTGTGATTTGATAGCTGTGGATATATTAATAATAAAGTAGACTTTAAATATGTGTTGTCAGTTATAAAAGATTAAAAATGTTGTATTTGTCAGATGTCACATAATTTAATAAGTAGCATATTAGCTTTAACACAAGTTTCTTTTATAATTAATTGATATTAAGAATTCCAACCTTGAGGTAGGTTGGGGCTTGTAGTATCACAATAATTACTGTATTGGTTAAATGTGAGTTTATTAACAGGTGGATACCAAACATCTAGGCTATTTATTTGAATTAATTTTATCTTTTTAAATTGACTGTCCCCAAAAATTATCTTTGCTAGCTTAATGTATGTAGTTCAAGGCTATTAAACCCTAAAACATTATTGTTTGGCATTCTTTGAGGCTCACATAATTTACTCTGCATGTTTTTTTACTAATTTAGATTAGTTTGTAAGTGTAATTATGTGCCAAATGTTAATCTACTGCCTAATATCAATGTTTATTAATGTGATTACTATTTTAAACATAAATCTATTGATTTTGATTGTTTTTATTGAAACATTTATATTTGATTAATACTACTTTAACTATGCTATTTCAACATATTAACTCTCTTTCTTCTCATAAAAGATGAAAGTGAGTTTAAACCACACATATTTGGGTATTTACGAAATTATGGATGGTAATGTTTCACATAATATTAATATGTAGTAAAAAATGTATTGTGTTTGAAATGTTGACTGGAATAATTTAATTTACATTCTTCACAATTGTATATTTCATCCTTCTTATTCACACATTGCTGTTCCTTGCTATTCAGGCTCTCAATTTTCTGAGGTAATGTAGTTGAGAAGAACCACCAATAATTCAAAATCATGGCTAAAACAATAATAAATCCCTTTATTTACTTAATATAAAATTTGGTGGCAGAAATAAGTCTGTCACCTTTATCTATTTTTTAGGCTGATTGGTTTTTTTCCTATAGGACTGTCGTGATTGCGTAACATAAGTTTATTTGCTACTAAACAACGCACATTCAACCCACATCACTGCATGCTTGTTTTGTGGGAATGTTAGTGCACATTAGAAAGTTGTGACTCTGTAATAGTAAATATATATAAACAAAATCTACCCTATCATCATTCTTCAAACCAGTAAATTAAGAGTTAACTATTCTCTGGTAATAATCTAGTGTCTACAGTCCAATTTTCATAAAAGGACCTTTTAGAAAATACAAACCAACATTAAACTCCTGATTATCAGGGTTTATCAGTACTGTAAAATACATGAATCTATTTGAAAAAACACAGATAATAGAATCCCTACCCAATTTTTCCTTTCATGTTGCCATATAAACTGTATTTATAACATGGATAATCACTAATACAAAAGAGTTTTACATTGGTGTGCATGTAAATACATTGCAGCTTGTGTGGTATTATTTCTTCTCTCATCTGTTTTGTGAAATAATCCTGTATTCTCTTCTGCTTTAGCGTTTTGTTGACTTTTTCCTTGGGTTTGTTATGAGTGTTGAGCTCTATTCACATTACTACATTTACTGCTGAGTTACTTCTTTTATTGAAAAATTTGGAAACTAATGTATACTATAGTAGTGTTTTGAAGAACTGTGCACAGGTAATCAACAAACCGGATAATTCAAGTATAGATGATCGGGAATTTACTGTACTTTTTATGTGGCCAAAATTTATAATATTTTATTATATTATTGGAGGAAGGTTAAGATGCTACCCAAAATAACCATAAAAGTTTGATAATTACAAATTTTAAAATGGGACTCAGGAAAATAAGAGGGGGGGGGGGGGTTATCTTATTTATATTAATAAAATGAAGAGTCTTGAGCATTGCGTGATATCTACATCACCCAGAGGCTTGAAATTTAAAAATTAGTAGTCTCTTGGCACGAACATGTGCACCTCAAAGCTGGAATTTAGATTATTTAACCATTTTACTATTTTTTTTAATCTCTATATTAGATTTCACTTTTTTATATACTGTTTATTCTTTATACCCTTTTTGCACCTTTTTTACCATAAAATATTTATTCCGGTAGTTAATGTAAAAAGCAGGGATGCCATTTGGTCACTTTTATCACTTTTAGTCATTTTTCTTTTTGTTAACCATGTAAAATCACTTTTTTTTAAAAACAAATTCACTAGGTTTACCTACCTACCAGGTTTAAAGGTTTTCCAGGAAGGAAAATCATCATTTAGTATTCTTATTCAGAAACATTGAATGTAAGTATAAAATCTTATAGTCCATTTGTTAGTTTTTGTTGTTTTTTGCTGCCATAATTTATTTATGAGAAACTGAGGGGTTTTCTTAAATATATATAGATTACTAATGGTTTTGATCGAGATTATATTGCTGATTGCGGCTTATTGCTTTGGTGGCTGCATGGTCTAAGGTGCTACTCTTACAACAAGAACGGGGAGATCAGAGTTTGATCCCATTTGGGTGCACTGAGGGTGGTTTTTCATGAACGATTTTCCACTCTCTCTCATCATTCAAGTTTGGGCGCACTTCCTTAAAATTCACCATTTTTTTTTATCTCTAACCCATAAGCGTAATTAGTACATAAGCAAATAACTCGGACGGTTAGTAAGATACAGTGCTAAAAAAAATAATCATTTTATTACTAATTATTTATAATGTTTTCAAAAAATGTTCACAACACAAGTTTTGTTTTGAAATGATCCAAAGCTGTATTAATGTATCATTTTTAACTGAAGGAAGGTTTTGAGCAGATAAGTGCTTGTAGTGCCAGGAATATATAACTGTATACAACTAAATTATGGTCAACTATTTAATGTGTATGAAGATGGGTTGATTGATGAGTGGAAGCTTTTGCAGCTTGAGGACAAAATTCATGAAATTGAAGAAGGTATTAGAGTAGGCGAATTTTGGAGCCATTTATTCACATTGTATAATCCAGCTGAACATTTAAACTATCCAACTCTCTGTAAAGTTGTAAAAGCTTCACTATTTCTTTCCCATGGAAATACAAATTATAAAA
Organism: Timema cristinae; assembly: GCA_039000515.1. NCBI lineage: Eukaryota > Metazoa > Arthropoda > Insecta > Phasmatodea > Timematidae > Timema > Timema cristinae. The sequence continues at coordinate 70,147,424 of JBCFYV010000012.1, read as the reverse complement.
GAAGGTTTTTCCATAAGTAGAGTCCTTACAGAAGATCAGCCCAAATCTCATAACATACATAAGTGCATATCTAACTACAAAATATGCATCACAACTGTATAGTAATTAACCGGAGTAGTGCCCATTACAAGTCAGTTATTAGTGCTTGCCCAAGGTGCTCACAAAAGCTATCAAAACTACCTGGAAGAGAATAAAAGAAATATTGATGATAAAAAGAGGAAAGAAAAGTAATGCATTGAAAGAAGAAAAGAAAAACAATTTAAGAAAAGCTCAAAATACAAGTATTTCAAATTTACTTTGTTGATTCTCTTAAAGTTAAACTTTGATTTTAACTGGTATTTTTGGTAGGGGACAAGAAAAATATTATAAATAATCTATACTGCTGTGATCTTGTCATTTTAGTCACGTTTAATCGCCTTCTAAGTCACATTTAATCATGTTTACAGCTTCTTGTCACTTTTCTCACATATTTGAAGACACTTTGGCATTTGTATCCTTGTAAAAGGTGTAAAAAGTAAAGGCCAAAAATGATAATAAAAAAAGGTAAATCTGAGTAATCAAAAAGGCAATAATTGTAAAACTTCCCAAAAAAGATCAAAATGTTAAAAGGCACAATTAAAGCAAAAAGGATAAAAAGTGGCCAAAATTGAGAACATTTTAACTTACTATTAACCTGTTATTTTTTTATGTATGGATAATATTTTTAAAAACTGACCGTTTTGAATAGGCTAGGCAAAAGTAGATTTAGAAACTTTTTAGGTGTCATATATTAAGGTAGGGATGTAGGGGATACAAGAAAATGTCAGTTTTTTTTTGCAGTTTTCATAGCAAAACTTCTTTTGATCAAAAGAAATCAAATATTGCTTCAGCATCAACATAGAGTATGATTTTATTCACACAATGACTTTATCAGTTCTTGAATATCTGTCAAGGGTGTCTTGAAAATCAATGACAATTTTTTCTATTCTTTCAAAAAGTTTGTCATCTAAAACTTCTATGCTCTTGACAGATATTCACTTGCAACTCTTGATATCACCATGTGAAGAAAATTAATCTATATGTTTGTACTGAAGTAATATATTATTTATTTTGGAAAAAAAAAAAGTTTTGCCTTAAAAATTGCAAAAAAAACCATGACATTTTCTCACATTCCATACATTTTCACTGTAAGGCTCTTCCAGGCTCTTCCTATGAACATTGGACTCAACTATATATTATATCATATACTCAAGTGTCATATATTACTTGCAGCATTGTTCCAGCAAGCACTTCAATGTGCAAGTAATTATTTTCATCCAAAATCATACATATAATATTATTTTGCACATTTGTGATTTTGTAGAAAAATTATTCCAAGCTATGAAAATATGTACTTACTATTTTATATTAAATATATGAAAATAAAAAAACTATATTTTGTACTACTAGCTATCAATGTAACTATAAAACATATATTTATACTATAAATATGTCTGTGATACATCTTTTAAGTACAATTTTAAATATGTTTTGTTTTACTGTTTCATAATTTGTATTGTAAATTCAAAGCACTCTATTTTGTGTAAAGTCAAAATAAAATTGAATTCAATAATTTGCGCCCTCTTGTGTAAATGTTTCAAAATATTTAATGTGTGTTTTTTTAAAAAAACAACCTTGTTTATCTTATGTTCATTTTAATTTACAAAATATAAATAAATAACATATAAATAAATAAATGGCAAACAACATGTAGCCTTGCAGTTAAAATATTAATATATATTGTCTTATTACTGAGCTATTTATTTAAGGTAAAATATATAAAAGGGAGTCATATCTTTGGAAACAAAGAAATTTATAAAACTCAACTGATACCCTCAATAAAAGTTAATCTGTGGGTTGTAATGACTGTATTTATTTTGCAAGCTCTTAAAAATAACTGAGACAAATTATTTATTGTTTCCAAGCTTTGTTTTTTATTTTATACAACAAAAAAAACCTTTACAACCAAAGCTGCCAATTTTGACTCTGTATATTATTTGTAAATAATTTGAAATTTACAGTATTGATTTTGAATTTAAGCTTTGATAACTATTCTTATGTCAAGTTGTTTATTAATATTTATAAATATTTAAATTACTGTAGGAGCTTTTCATAAATAGCGTCATATTGGAAAGAAACGAAGTAGGTTCTATCACAATCAGGGCTGGGAGGAACAATAGATTAGTTCACAGATAGTGTGCTTGTTTTCCATGCCTCTTCTTTTGTTGAATGATAAGCGTTGTTTTGAGAACTGTTCATCTTCCTACTTGCCTAAATCTACCTGTGAATACATTTGCTACAACCTTACTACATACGATCCACACAGGGGCGGCTCGTGAAGGAGGGCTTGGGGGTGCCGCCCTCCCTGTAAAATAAAGTAATAAAAGAAACCAAACATATATATTCAAATTCATACCAGTTTTCTCATATTTTTTCATTACATAGTGAAAAACATAAATCAATTAAAAAAATCATATTATTTACCCATTTTATTGAGGAAATTAGCCAAACTATAATTATGCCAGCGCGTGACACAATACACTCATAACACACTCTTTGTTCAGAAGCACCCCTGAGCTCTGCATGTGTCACAGGGTGGTTGCCATGACAACCTGATGTCACTTTCTTTACTCTTGCTACGTTTTTGGGGCTGAGCTGAAGTGTGGTCTACTACTAGCTGCAGTTGACTGACTATAAGTCGTTGATTTGTATAGTGTGTGTGACACATTTTTGCTCGTATTTTTTTATAACTCTAGTGAATAATATAAGTTTCTGATATTAAAAAACTGAATTTTGGTTCTTTATCATGGAAAAAAAGTTTGAAACTAAACACAATGGAAGGACAGTAATCAGATCCTACTTAAGAAACAACATGAATGAAGACAGATTAAGTTAACTTTTATTAAGTTATTTTTAGATTAAGTCATAAATAATACTTAGTGTCTTAAATGTACAGATACAATCTTAAATATCTATACAAAATAATTAATATATTTAACAGAAGGATTAATTACTAACAGATTAATCCATGGGATAAGGAAGGTAATTCCAAATATTGTCTTATCTTTTATTATAAGCCGGGAGTCAAAACCAGAACCGGAATCACATTTTATTATCCATAAAGTTCTTATTGGTTCTTAAAGGCCTAAATTTTTATAATTTGTTTTTATAGTTGCATTTAATGCCAGTGTTTTTTTAACTTTTTTTTTAAATACTCTATTTTGTATTTCCTATTGTCAATTTAAGATGTATTTATTTTCTAAGAGGATTATAAAAGTGTTGATTGAGCACTTAGCATTATGCATTAATAAGAAATGATTATTGCCACTTTGTGTAGGCTTTTCAAATTTTTGTAAGCTTACGAAGATGTATTTAGCTTTGAGTGAGCAACAAACATGTCTAAGAGGGGCGGAGTACCAAAAAAAAACGAGAACTATCCCAGCTGTACAACCAATCTAAGACAAAATATTAATGCATTTATTTAAAAGTGTTTTTTCATTTGTATGGTGGTCGGATGACCAGTTAACAGGGAGGCGTAAAAGGGTGGTGGAGGGCTGGGAAGAGGGGTGTAGACTATGAGACTAAATTTCTCCAAACCTTCTATTGGACAGCTAATAAAAATAAGTACCAAAGGTTTATATACTAGTGTATGTTTAAAACATCTCCTTAAGTGAAAAAACTTACATAAATCCTCCTTGCTCGGAAAAAATATTTATTTCCCTTCCCTTATTGAGGCTCACCTCACTTTTTAGCAAATATATGTTTTTCTATTTGTCATCACTCCTTTCAGATGGGGTTCTTTGCTAATTTTAAGTACAGCATAAATCATGATTAAAGTTGTAAGCAACATATATACCACAATTCATTTGAGTTATTTTTAGGCTTTAAGCCTTTAAATTTAGTCTGAATTTATTACTATTACTTTTTACCTGCAAGCTATGAGAATATTTTGTTTTGTTTCATTCTTAATATAATCATGTAAGGCAGTGGTTCTCAAACTGGGGCACCTTTCAGAGGGTACGCGAGCAACTCTCAAGGGAAAGTTGGCATAATGATAAAGGACTTATGGAAAACCCTAATTGTTGACAGTTACTGTTATCTGGTTATTTCCACCCTCTTTCCCCCTATTTACTCTTGGCTGGGGACCGATTTATGAGAATTTTCAAACCTCTACTTGACCCCTTCTATATTAGCAGTTATTATCTTGCTTATATTTAGAGTAATTTGAGCATCTTTCATGAGCACTCATTACTTGATGAGATACTCTTTCTCTCTCAACGATATTTCTAAAGCTTGCAACACATTTGTAGATACATATTGCGGTGATGTCTATATATTAATTATTTCCAATCTATTTGTGTTCCAATCTCTTTCTGTTTACTTCCAGTGTCTTTATTGATGATTGATTTTGCATTACTTTTGATCGTTACACGTGTAGAAAATCGAGTTGAGAGAGTTTAAGTAGAATATCTTTTTTCCCAACCTGTTTTTCGTATAGGTCAAGATGAATAAGTGACCAATCAAACCAACCCAGCCTCTTAAAAGGGGTAGACTCGAGTCGAAAAGTGAGGCTATCTCTGGTGAAGATGATGGTTGTAAATATGTTGAGCCAACGGAAGTTGAATCTTCTTTGCTAAGCCCTACTCATCAGAAGAAATCTCAGCTTAAGTTAAGAAAGTATGAAGTATCTCTAGGATTTTCTTATGCAGGAAGTGAGTCAGAACCTACACCTAAATGTATTATGTGTAATGAGACCCTTTCCAACAATTCGATGAAGCCGTCTTTATTAAAAAGACATTTTAATACAAAACATGAGAACCTCAAAGGTAAGCCACTTGACTTTATTAAACATAAGGAAGCTGAGATATAACCTGGTAAACAAAAAATTGTATCTTTTTTTTATCTCTGAATATCAAGAGCCTTGAAATGTCATTCGAAATCAGTTTAGTATTAGGAAGGGTTGGAAAACCCCACACTGATGGTTAGTCATATATAGTGCCTGCTACCAAATACATGGTGTCAAGTGTTATTGGTGAAAAACAAGCAAATCTGCTGGGATGTTATCCCTTTGTCTAATGATAATGTCTTGCAGGATCTTAAGTATGGCTAACGAGTTGGAGGAGCAACTCATCAATGAACTGAAGTCCACAAAATACTTTGCTGTACAGCCACAAGAGTACAGATTGCACAAATATGGTGCAGTTGCTGGCATTTGTTAGATATATTGATTCTTCCCACGCTGTGGCAAAATAAATTTTGTTCTACAAGGAGCTCCCAGGTCAAACAACGGCACAGTAAATATTTGACACCATTGATGGCTTTGTAACTCAACATGGTGTAGACTGGGAGAAACATGTTGGAATTTGCACTGACGGTGCACAAGCTATGACTGGAAAGCAAAGTGTTGTGGTTTCCCTGATCAAGGTCACCCCACAGGCAAAATTTGTCCAATGCAGTTTTCATAGGGAGGCTCTAGTCGCCAGCAATGTCCAATGAAATGAAAATAGTATTGACTGTAGCAGTGAAACCAGTTAATTTCATAAAATCAAAAACAGGCGAATCCAGATTATTTGCAATCTTATGTGAAGAAATGGGTTTCGAGCATAATTATCTTCTCTTCACACTGAGGTAAGGCGGCTTTCCAAAGGAAATTGTTCTTGCTCGTTTGTATGGAATGAGACAAGAAGTTCAAGTTTTCCTCTCTGACGGCAAGTGTGAGTTTAGTGACAGATTTATAAATGAGCGGTCGCTGTGGAGGTTAGCTCTTATGGCTGATGTATTTCAACGACTGAATGAGCTGAATAAAGCTCTGCTGGGTAAACACACAACACCCTACATGGTTCATAGCAAAATAAAAGCTTTAAACAAGAAACTTCAATTTGCAACAAAAGTTGGGAAGGGACAGCTGTCATTCATCCTTCTAAAAAAATCGTAGTAAAAATTAACTTTAGCTTCATGATTCTGTTGTCAATTGACTTAAAGAGCATTATCTGGGTTTGATTGAAGACTTTGGTGTTTATTTTCCTGAGAATTTAGAGAATGAGTTCTGGATGCGAGACCCTTTTTTGGAGTGGAAGACTCCAGTCTAACAAATTTATTTTCAATGAAAGAAAAGGAAGAAATGATTGAACTGTCCTGTGATGAAACCCTCAATCAAATCCACTCTCAAGAAAACATCTCTGGAAGACTTTTGATTGCAGAGACTGAATGAGTTTCCTCCTATCGCTGACAATAACATCAAGTTTATGCCTTTCTCAACATATATATGCGAGAGTGGTTTTTCATCCATAGTGTACCTAAAAATAGGTGTCGCAATAGGCCAAATTTGGAGCCAGACCTCTGCTTGAAAAATTCAACTGGAAAACCAGGAATAAAAAAAGTCGTGCCAAGGAATGCAACCACAACCCTACATTGAAAAACTTTGGTATTTATAATATATTAGCTCCAGAATTACAATTGAAAATATTGTGTTTATGTTTACTTTTTTTCTTTATTTTTGAACGAATTTATGAATAAAATGTATAAAACTATTCTACAGACTTTTTACAGTAAGATTAAATAGATCAATAATTTACCACGTGGTCATTTTTTTAAAACTGGTCATTTGGAGATGGTTTATCTTTTAGTCATGGCAAAGTGGTACAGTCTAAAAAAAGTTTGAGAACCGCTGATGTAAGGAGAGTTTCAGAATCAGATGGAATAGGGGAAATTTGAAGGGAATTCATAAATGCCAGCCAATTAGCGAGAGAAACTCTATTTCCGGTAGAGGGAGAGTGATAATGTGATTCGACTAAAGACTAAAACATACTTTAGGGAGTAACCACACAACTTGGACATGTGTTTGTTTACTCATGAGTTTTCTTTTTTGTGTTAAACGATAATCGAGGAAATGGGCAGATTAAGTGTGATAAGGGGTCCACCATTATGGCTCTCTTAATTAATTATCACCCCTAAAAAATTATATTTAATGTTATGAGTTTTTTTGTCTTTCCATATTATTATTATATATATATATATTGATATAAATAAATCATTAACGATTTACCACCCCCACCCAGTGAAAATACCCTGCTGATGAAGGAGATACTGTGTCCCAACTACCGACCGACTGCCTTGGACCACTGAAGATAACCAATTTTAAAGAGATGAGAGGTAAAAAAAAAGTTTTCACAACTTGTATGTTATGGCCAGCTGGTTAAAATATCCTCTTTTATTTTTTTATATAAATAACTATTTTGTTGTAAGTTATTTTTAATATAAAATTCTTTTAATTACGAATTTGATATGGTAGTATAGCTATTAAAATAGGATAAAACTAGCTAAAGATAGTGATAGGTAACATACTTTTCTAAGTGTGGAAATGAACTTTGGAGTTCCTAATGCCATATAGTAAGTACAACTTTTTAATGAAAAATTAAAATAACTGTAACCTAATTAATAATAAAATATAAAATAAACTTTTATTTTTCTCTAGCCAGAATCTCAAAATTTTTATTTGCAGAACAAGAACCGGTAGATATTTTGGTTCGACTCCCTGATTATAAGTGTTATTTTATATGTATTTATATAACTATCAAAAGTGACAGTTGCAAATCACATAACCTGATATACATGTAAGCAGATCTAGTAACTTTTTCATCCGTCAGATAAGGTGCTTACTATGAAAATTGGACTATGTAGATTTCCTCTCATTGTGCCAAGTAATGATCTGCAGCTGATTTTAGGACAGATTGTATCAATGTTGACAGCTGTAAGGTAAATAAAATGACCTCTAGTTATTGTTGGATATCCTACATGGTTTTTATATTTCCTAAAAAGATTCTTATGATGGTGATTTGACTATATATACAATGTTCACAACAGGGGTCAGAGAAAAACCACTGGTTGTTTCTAAAAATAAATAACCTGTTTTATAACAGCCCTGTTGAGAGATATTCATCAGGCAATGCATAATTAATGCAGACAGCATCATTAACTTATGGAACATATTACACTGCACTGCTTTAGTTTACCGACGCATATATAATTGTTACTTGTGTGTGTTCAATAGGCCTGCCTCTTGTTAAAAAAAAGTGGATAAGATGCAAAACTCTTAAACGGAAGAATTATCTGTCGAACAAAGCCTCGAGGGTACATTCTGCAATTTCTCCTGAATTCCCTGTAATATGAATGGAAATGGAACGATGGTACTTTTACAATTAATACAAAATATCAGCATTAATATTTGAAATATTATGTGTTGTTGTGGCACTTGGTACAATCTTAAGTAGGATACAACTATATCTTTTAAGCAGGCCAACTGGTATTTTATACTACTTAACACAGTAAAAAGAAAAAAGTATAGGACCTATTTAGTGTGACTTTGTAACATTTATAATCTTGATATTTGTTGATAGTATTTAATAATTTATTTCCTCTATTTGTTGGCAGTTATGCCAGTATCACTCGAGCACAACATTTCAAAATTACTTAATTGACCAAAGTGACAATTTAAATTTTGCGTTTATGGCCACTTTTTAAGGAACAAAATTGTACAAATAATTTAAGTGTTTATTCTCATATTTGTCTTTCAAGAGTTAAATTATATATCCAACTGTATTGTGACCCCTTAATTGGTATTATTTATCACTTTACCAATTATTTAGGTACAACCCTTTAACAATATTAGGTAGAAGTCTTAAGGAGAGCGTCCACCAAAATTACTTGACATGTGAGCTGGCATCTAACATGCATTTTCACATTAAACCAATATAAACATATGAAATAGCACCCAATGAAGTGGGTCAACATAGTGGTGACTTGACACATGCCCATCAGTGTCAAATGATTTTTTTTAGCATTGCGTCTTAATACACATTCGGTGGAAAAAGAGTGTGAAAACCATTTAGGAAAATCCACTGTTGGTAAACCCTGCCGGGATAGAACCACAATCTCCTCGTCATCAGCATTCTAGTCTATTGTGAGAGTAGCGCCTAAGGTCGTGCGGACACCAAAGTGGGTCGGATGGTTGCTGCATGCTCAACTTTTTGACACATGTCACAGACTAGTTAGTTAATTTAATTTGCAGGGCATTTGTTAAACATTACCCGCCTCGGTGTAGTTGGCTAACGCGCTAGACGTGTTGAGCTTGACTGCTGAGGACGGGGAGATCGAGGTTCAAATCTCGGTCGGGTGAACTGGGGGGGGGGGGGTTCCTAAATGGTTTTCCACTCTCCCTCCACGCAAATGCGGGTTCACTTCCTCTAATTCGACCTTCCCAATTCCTAATCCATTAGCGTAATTAGTAAATTAGTACTTAAAGCGTGTAACCCAAACGAGTAGTAAGACGCGGTGCTAATAATAAATGTTAAACATTATTAAAATATGTTCTTCAGGTGACACACAGGTCCTAAAGTTTGTATTATTTTTTGTTTTAGATTGCTGGTTCAATCTTTCTTAGTAATAAATTAAATGTTTCTTTAATCATTTTGGAAAAAGACTGAAATTTTTCTGGATACATATTTAACTCTTTAAATACATTGAAAGCACCATGTTTCTCATTTCAACTAAGCCAAAACATTTTCATCATCAGAGGCAAACATTATTACCAAATTAATTGCTGCTAAATCATTCTGATGTGCTTTGAGTCACTTGTGAGTATCATCACGTAAATGTCACTGTCATATTTCTGTGATTTTACTGCCAGGTCATATCACTTTGGTGGGTGTTTCTACTTAGATTAATCATTTAAATTGTTGAGAATATGTGTGTATGTGTATATATATGTGTGTGTGTGCAAGCGTGTGTGTGTGTGTGCGCGCATGCGTGTGTGTACGTGTACAATTAAGATAGAATAAAATATATATGATTACAATATTTAAAATGTTATCATAGTAAAGTTTAAATAATTTTTTTTTTAGAAATCTTTCAAGAATTTTAGATTTGAAACATGGAGTAATGTACTGTGTTATGAATTATAAACACATACAAAGACCATAGTGTAATCAGTCAAGGTAAGACTTCTACCTTTCCTGATTATTGGAGTGTAAATACTTACATTCAAATAAAATCAATTAATTATTCTGTAATTAAAATGTCAAAAAAGTAACATTAAATATTCTCTGCTGTTAGAAATGTATTGTGTGTTGTTGTCCTAAACAGAGTTATAACCTACATTGTTTGTAAGAATGTATATAAATATATTTGTGAAATATTATTTTTAATAAGTAGTTAAAAAATATATTATGTGAAACAAAGTGAAATTTCATTGTTTTTAATTGGTAAACAATAAATATTTGACTACCTTTGTTAAATGTGTTTGTCCCACATTAATTTCTGTAGTAAATGTTTTTCTATTCTATTGGGATGGATCTTCACAGCTTACTACCAGTTCGAGCTATCTACATATTTATACAAATGTTGCAAGGCTGAGGAAGGAAAAATTCAGAGGAAATGTACACAGATTCACATTAAGCGAGAGAGGCTTAACAATCAAGAAAAAAACACCCTCAGAACACCTGGCTAGAATTTTAGCACCAACCCCATTGTCGATACCTATTCCACCTGTAGCTTACATTACTTTAACATCACATTACCTGCATCAAAGTAGCATGATTTAACACACCATTCTAATGTTAGACTGGATTGCCAGTGACAGGGAGATCGAGATTCAAATCCTGGCTGGGGATAATGCTGTTTTTTTACTAGATGGTTTCTCACTCTTTCCATGAACATGTGAGTACATTTCCTCAAACTTCACCTCCCTAACCCCTATTCTTTTAGAGTAATTAATGTAGGAGAAAACCCGAACACTTACTAAAATTGGTAAGCTTCTTCATGAGACCTGAGTGGTTGTAAAAATAAATAACCATTACTGATGGGCACACAAACTAAACCTCTAGCCAGTCAGATGTTGTTTCCCACCACCTTCATTCCCATCCATCAGTGCAGTTAAATCTGGACATGAAGTAAGACGTTGGACAAAAATAAAGTCTTATGACAAGTCTCATAATCTTTCCCAGTACTATTCCCTTAAGACAGGGCTAGCAAATCTATGGCACGCCAACATGAAAAAAATAAAAAATAAACACCAAATAAATCTTTTTCCAACATGGTATTTTTTGAAGTGATAATATTTTAACAACCATGTCATTCATTGTCATATCACAGTGAACTTATTGAAGTCGACGATTAAAAATCGCCTTGTGGGCTGTTAAAGACAAGTTATAAATCCATTTAACTTAGTTGAAAAATGTTACCTGGACATGGAAATTGAACTTGAGACCTTTGGCTTAGTGTGCTAATGTGCTATCTAAGAGTTGTCCCGTGTTTTCTTCACTAATAGTTTAAGGCTCATTCTGTAATGGACTTGTGAAAATCGTCGGCTACATAAGAGCGACCAATAGTATCACAAACTATTAAATACCAAAGCCATCTGCAACTCGGGAGGGCTGTTATGCAATTTCAGTGAAGAATGACCCTGAGCATAGGACAAAATCTAGATACGTTAGTGGTAGAGCATGGGTGCATTAAGTTATTGGTCCAGGGTTTGATTCTCGTGTTCAAATGTCATTTTTTGACCAATTTAAATGTGGTTATCTTTATATGGATAGTGCTGTGGTTACAATGATTTGCAACCTGTTTGTTGACATTAATTGTGAGACAGTCCCTTTGTCAATTTAATAATATTCCTTCTGTGCAATCACAATGGAAGATAGGCTTGTAAAATAGATGTTGAGTGGTTCTTTACAATTCACACTTTTCAAATAGATTTTGCAGTGACTGAGAACACTAAGGTGTTAGTTAAAATTAAAACATTTGCTTACTACTTCTCAAGCTTCTTCATATTGCTAGAGATCAAACCCAGACTCTCTGACTGGAGACTTATCAAGTAAGATATAAATAGATTGGAGTCCATGTCTGAAAAACTACGAGTAACTCTCATACTTTCATGACCAACTGCCTAACAGAGCCACATTGGTTTTTAAATACAGATAATATTTTAATCTATGTTAACATGGATGAACCGCTCTACCTAATAGCTCCATTCTTTAATGTCCTAAAGCAATCTTATTTCTACACTTCATATCTTGGCTACTAATGAGAACACGATAAGAAGGATGTTTTAGAAAATAAAAATGGTTTTCAGTCAACATTTAAACAGTGTAACTTTATTAGTGTTATTATATCAGTACTGACAAATGTAGATCACACAACCTTTGAGTCTGTTTATATAAATATACTAACAGTAACTTTCATTTTGATGATCACCTCAATGTTAATTCATTTGTACGAGGGGTGTCCGGAAAGTAAGGGCTGTAAATAACTGAAAATATTTTATTTTCTAATTTAATTTATAAACCTAGTTTATTTTCACACATAGTCACCGCAGGAATTCACATGTCGCTCGTAATGTGGCATTAGCTTATGTACACCCATGTCATAGAAGCTTGCCGCCTGTGAGTTCAGTCAGTATCAAAACACATTTTGAGTTTTTAGTCGTCCCCTAAGCGTTGTGAGCCAAAGGATTTATTAATGTGCAAAAACAAGTGGTAATCACTTGGCACTCCAGGCTGTGGAGCAGATACTCTAACACTTTCCAACCAAATTCATCAAGGAGATTGGCGTAAGCAAGCTGTGGTGTGTGGTCGGGTGTCGCCATGCAGGACAAAATCAGACCATACCTTTTGTTCTGAATGGACTACCTAAGTTTTTTAAATGTATGGTAGTACACTTCAGCATTGATTGCCATTCTAGGTTCCATATAATCAAGAAACAGCACTTTCTTCCGATCTCATAACACAGCTGCAATCCCTTTCTTTTTAGAGATGTTTGCTTGAATTTATTGGGCTTTGGTGACATTGTGTACATCCATTGAATGGAATCTTGCTTTGTTTTGACATTGTCATATAAAATCTAGGTTTCATCTTAAGTCTCGATGTGGCCAAGGATTTTGTCGCTATCAATTGTGTAACGTTCAAGGAATGTTAGGGCTGATTGTTGGTTCTGGTGAATGTCCACCAATATTTTTGGTAAACTTTATGATTCTGAAGTTTCTTGATAACAATCTCATACAGAACAGAAGTGAAATCTGAAGAATATTTGATGAAAGTTAAGAATGTGTGATGTGTTGGTTTTACAGATTATTACGTCTACACATTCAACTAAGTCTGTAGAAACCACAAAAAGCCAGCCACTCTTGTTTCTCTTCATAAACGTTTGTTCACCAATCTTTAAATAATTAATGATCATTTACTAGCTCCTTACATTTGTTCATTACAGTAAGGCTATAAACTTGACAAATATGGTGATGAATTTTCAATGCTTTTTTTGTTTTTTGGGCGAATAAATTTTATCATGGCAAATAATACAGGCGTGGCAGAATTATTGATGGTTTTGTTCATCTTAAGGTGCTTTTACACAACCGTAAACAATCACAGAGCTTTGACAACTGAGGTGTTGCTTCATTATGAATCACTCTATCGCCCGGAACATATGCCAACATGGCTGCACCTGTGACACACCTGCTATTATTAATAAGCCTTTACTTTTCAAACACCTCTTTCTAACTAGTCACAGATTCCCTGTTAGGCATATGGTGATTATTTTAAATTTATCTCTAACTTCAACAGACTCCTAAAAACTCAAACTTATTAAGCTGAATTTTATGTACAAATCAATCGGCTAGGCGAACTATTTTATAATCTCTTACAGACTAAGTATCTTATAGATACAAAGCTTATAGACTAAGGCTGTGTCTGAATAGTCTTAAGGATCTTTGGATGGATCATTGAGTTATAAGAGAATTGATGAATTCTCATTTCACACCCACTTCCTATCAAAGACTGCATCAGTCATTTCGAAGCGTAATGAGCTTTGCTACATCTTTGGGAACATAGTGCTATATCTACCAATGACATTAGAAAATCTTTCAAACATAATCTATCAGACCTAATGAAAATAAGTAGCCTATAACGTTTAATACCAACACCATTTTGTTTCCGTTGACTATTTCCCCAATTTTTACAAAAATTAAAGCAAGCCGATAAGCAATTTGTTATTTTTGGTGATAATAAATGGTAGGTGTGGATTAATTAATCAACTTTTTGAAATAAACAACGTTCTTAATATCATAAAATGTGTCCGCTTTAGCAACCCGTATAATTTAAAATGGCGGTGAACATTATGTTCTGAGCTCTAGCAGAAAGAGAATAATAAAATAGTTGCCATTCAAACACTTTACCAAGGATGTGTCGACGCCATATTGCTTTCGTCCTTGGCTCGAGGGCTTGTGAAGGGTGCATCGGCATCCTTGGTGATAATTCAGATGGATCTACTCTTGGTCATGTGATTACTGATGCAACTGACAAAGATGCATAGCAAGGTGACATCGCATATTTATATAATTCTGTAACCCCCAAGTGTAAGTGTAGAGGTTAAATAGTTTGTCCTATGTAGAATACATATTTCCTATCTAAGGAAACAAAGCTGTATTCAAATAATGTGTAGGCAGTTACTGTAAATCTCTTAATCTGAGCTAAATTTATTGTGAATAGTATGCAAAGAGGGCAGAATTCAAACAATTTTTCTATGTCATATTAAAGTAAATTTAATATTTATTGTCATCTACACACCAAACAACAATAGCAAGTCTCCAATAATAACAAAATTGTATAGTAATCATAATACTAAAACAAAATTCAACTAAATCATGGAAGAAGAATATAAAGAGGCTATTCAAACAAACGGAAATGTCACTACATGGCACCAAATGGAATTTTTTATTATTATAAATATCCCAAACTAACTAAACCTAACCTTATGGCTGTAATCATTATAAGAAATGTCAGGATTATGACAATTTCACACTTACTACTGCATTATCTTGGCCCTATTTCATTCCTTCTCTTAATATAATTTTTAAAAACAAATTAGTTTATTTTAACAACTTCATCAACATTTTTATTTCATTGAAGTATGAAAGGCAGAATACATACGCAAATACTCATGGAAATAACTATTCTCTAAATGTGTTAATTTCCAACCAAAATTGTATTTTAATTGAATTTTAATAGAATTAGCAAGGTTAGGCTAGGTTACGCTTTGTTCAATCGCAGATTGAATATCTTTTAGTGAATTAACATTAATTAAACCTCTCACACATAGCTTTATTTAACCTTCTTACAAAAACTCAATTGAGTATCGTAATTATTTATTATATTGATATAACTACATAATTACCAACTTAAAAACTCCTAATATGATAAAATAGCCTATTATTTTAATCATAATAATTAAATTAAAAATTAATATTTAATGTGTTAAGAATAAAGAATCAAACAAGCTTAACCTAACCTAGTGTCCAACCAAACTATATTTTAAAATTCCCTGACTTTTCTAGGTTTTCCAGAGCCAATTTACAAATTTTCCAGTCATTATATTATAAACATTATTGTATTAAAATCACAACTTAGTGTAGTATTTTTAGACACACACACACACCCGTGTCGGGTTTGGTGGGTCCCGCATCGAGCGCCTCCTTAGGTGGTGGATAGGGGGATGCCCGGCAGATATGTCGGGTACCGAGGAAATCAAATACTCGGGGTTGACCAAAATCCAACTAGGGGAAGAGACCCCGAATAAAAAACTAATGATGGAGAACTTAGGTACGAAATTAACGTTTACGGTTCAGAGGAGGAATACCTCAGTACCGGCGTCCGACGGGAGTGTAAAGACGGGCTCCGGGATGTCGTCAGCCAGCGACTGTCACATCGAACAGGTTGACCACTTAGCCTGATTTGCTACAAGTGGAATGAAGGAGGAGCACGACGAGCGCCTAATCAAGAGGCAAACCGTGTGAGAGTGGCACGAACAGCTGATCGCTAAGTTGCTGAAGAACCTTGAGGGTAGGAGAAACGTCAACAGTGAGACGCACTCCCTTGCGCAAAGCCTTGTTGGATCATTCAGGAGGATGCGGAAGCTGGACGAGGAAGTCCTGGAGCCCTTGGCCCCTCGGCATACTTTGGACAGAACTGCTCAGACTTCGCCATCGTTGAACAGGAAGGACATGGAAATGGTTATGCGAAGTATAGCTCTGACGCCGAAGTCGATGATGTCAATGAGGAGCGGCGGAAAACGGAAAGAGCAAACCCCGGTCTCGGCGGAAACAAAGAAGGCAAAAATAAAAGAAACAGCGCGATGACTCGATAGAGTCTCAGCACAAAAACGAACTTGTGGAAGACCAAGCCCCTGGCTGGAAGGAAGTGCGAAAAAAGGTCAGAAAGCAGCAGCTCGAGAAGCAGCGGGCATCATTGATAGTATTAACTAACGCACTGGTGATCCGAGCTAATGAAGGCAAATCCTATGCTGACATTCTCCGGAAAGTCAAGCAAGATGTCTCCGAGGAAAAGATCGGAGATAGCATCCAGAAGATTCACAGGACAAATACTGGTCAGCTTCTGATTGTCCTCAACAAGAAGAGTGGTGCCAGTACTGACAAACTGCGGAGGTTGATGGCAGACGCTCTTAAAGAAGATGCGGAGGTCTTGAGCAAGACGCAGGAAGTCGACCTTGAGATCAGGGACATCGAGGAGACTGCCACAAAGAGGGAAGTTGCAGACGCTCTCCAAAAAGCGGCAGGTGAGAGCTGTGAGATAACAGCAGAAACAGTTAAATCACTGCGAAGAGCGTATGGGGAAACCCAGATAGCGGCCGTTAGGCTTCCAGTTGAAATCGCTCGGAGGATCATCGGTGAGGAGGGAAAGATTCGCATTGGATGAGTGCGATGCCGCATCAAAGAGGTGAGAAGATCCATAAAGTGCTTCAAGTGTTGGCACTTTGGACACCTCGACTCCAGATCCATGAGTGAGGTCAACAGATCCAGGCACTGCATTGGATGCAGTGAGAACGGCCACAAAGTTGCCGAGTGCACAATGGATGAGCGCTGTATCCTGTGCGAGTCTGCTTATGCAGACTGTGCGAGTGCTGAAGCTAGATCTTTTGGTACCCGCCTCGGTGGCGTAGTTGGCTAACGCGCTAGTCGTGTTGAGCTCGACCGCTTAGGACGGGGAGATCGAGGTTCGAATCTCGGTCGGGTGAACTGGGAGTGGTTTTACCTCAATGGTTTTCCACTCTCTCCACGCAAATGCGGGTTCACTTCCTCTAATTCAACCTTCCCAATTCCTATTCCATTAGCGTAATTAGTACTTAAAGCGTATAACCCGCACGGGTAGTAAGACGCAGTGCTAAATAATAATAATAATAATAATAATAGATCTTTTGGTTATTTTGGAACCGTATAGGCAACTCAGCACTCAACCCTGGGTGTTTGACTCTACCGGAAAAGCTATAATTTGGTCCTGTGGTGAATTCCCTTTCCAGGACGTTGTCAACAGCACAGAGAAGGGCTTTTTCAGAGTTAAGCTGCGGAATATCCATTTCTACAGTTACTATGCTCTGCCTAGTCTAACTCTCGACGAATTCACAGACTTACTTAACAGGCTGGTCGAAGACGCGAAAGAGCACTTCCCCGTGGCAATCGCGGGGGACTTTAACGCTTGGGCAGTCTACTGGGGGAGTAAGGAGAAAAACCCAAAAGGTCGAGTGCTACTTGAGGCAAAGTCCTGTCTGGATGTCGTCTTAATGAATAGCGGTGGTGAACCGACTTTCATGAGAGAAGAAAGGAGCTCTATTGTGGACCTTACGTTCGTCAGCAGCAGTCTGGGAAGAAGGAACAGCTCGTGGAAGGTGACTGATGTCTATAACTATAGCGATCATCGGCTGATCACCTGGGAGGTATCGGTCGACCGGGAAAGTTCCGGACCGGCACCGGAGAAGAAAAACCCACTCGGTTCGAAGACCAGCATGTTTGACCCGAACCTGTTTCGCGCAGCACTCGATGATGGACCAATCGGAGAGGGTAGCACCATGCAAAGAGTAGAGGAGGTTATGAGGCGGGTCACCGAGGGTTGCGATGCCACGATGCCTCGAAAGTGCTCCACAAACCAGCGTCCCCCAATGTATTGGTGGAACCACACTGTTGCTTCACTCCGCCAGGCGTGTATTCGCACAAAGAGACTATCCAAGCGTGGTCGTGAGAAACCAAATTCCGATCAGCTGGAGGCGGAGCACAAGGCGGCGGCTTGCCAAAGCCATCAAGGGTAGTAAGAGACAGTGCTGGGATGAGCTCTTGGTAGAGGTGGAAGGATATCCATGGGGGAGGCCTTATAAGGTGGTCATGACTCAGCTGAAGAGCCAGCCGATGCCCCCACCAACGTGCCCAGACTTACTGAGTAAGATCGTCTCAGCGCTTTTTCCGCAGCAGCCTGAATGCGATCACCAAATCGAGCAGGATAATGAGGATACGATCCCGCTGGTGACAGCCGAAGAACTTAAGAGAGCGTGTGCGAAAGTGGGAAACACGAAAGCCCCAGGGCTGGACGGTATCCCCAACGTCATGCTCAAGGCAGCCATTAACGCAGAGCCAGGAATGTTCCTGGACATGTATAACACATGTCTCCAGGAGGGCATCTTCCCTCAAAATGGAAGCAGCAGAGACTGGTGCTCCTCCCCAAGGGGAAGAAACCGCCGGATGAACCTTCATCCTACCGTCCACGCTGCCTGGACATGTATAACACATGTCTCCAGGAGGGCATCTTCCTCAAAAGTGGAAGCAGCATAGACTGGTACTCCTCCCCAAGGGGAAGACCCCACCGGATGAACCTTCATCCTACCGTCCACTCTGCATGCTTGATACAGCTGGCAAAGTCCTGGAACGAATAATCCACGGGAGAATCGAGAAAGTAACTGAGGAAAAAACTATCAGATAAGCAGTATGGTTTCCGCAAAGGGCGCTCCACGCTCGACGCTATTGACCTGGTGGTGAAACTTGCAAGGAATGCGATCTCCGGTGACAGGTGGAAGAACGGTGAGAAGCAGTACTGTCTAGTAGCGACGCTCGATATCAAGAACGCCTTCAATGCAGCCAGGTGGGACTGCACCATGGGGGCGCTAGCGGATATAGATGTTCCAGGAAACCTGCAGAAGATGGTAGCTAGCTACTTCACCGACAGGGTCCTCAAGTACGACACGGAGTGCGGTCCACAAGAGTATCGGGTAACTGGGGGAGTACCTCATGGCTCGGTTCTTAGGCCTCTCTTGTGGAACATCATGTATGATGGACTCCTGAAGCTCGTGCTACCAAGAGCAGTGACACCCGTGGCCTTCACTGATGATGTCACTCTTGTCATTGTAAGAAAACACCTGAAGACATCAGGTCACATTCACGAGGATTCACCGGTGGATGGAGACGGTTGGCCTGAAGCTGGCAGAGCACAAAACCGAGGCAGTATTGATCACCAGCAGGAAGAAGCTTGAGACGATCTCACTGCAAGCAGGTAAACATGAGATCACGTCCCAGCCGTGCATTCGGTATTTGGGGGTGATGCTCGACTCGAGACTCAACTTTAAGCAGCAGGCGGAGCATGCCAGTGCCAAGGCGTCTGTGGTTGGGGCTGTTCTATCATGGCTCATGCCCAATGTGGAAGGCCCCTAACAGAGAAGGAGAGCACTCCTGTCATCAGTCGTCACGTCTGTCCTCACCTATGGCATTTCCATATGGGCCGATGTACTGACGCTCCAGGAGTCCTGTCGTAAAGTGGCACCAGTCTACCGGCTGAGCGCTTTACGAATAGCAAGTGCGTTCCGCACGGTATCAGAAGATGCCGTGTGCGTTATCGCCGGAGTGCTGCCGGTTGGGGTCTTGGCGAAAGACCCTTCATCGTCGCAAAGGTTTAATTAACATCGCTGAGCGCAGAGGAGTTGAAGAGGCAGGAGCGGCGAAGCAGTCTCCAACGCTTACAGCAGCTGTGGGATGCCTCCACCAAGGAGAGATGGACTTACCGTTTGATTCCCGAAGTGGATAGGTGGTACAACCGCAGTCACGGAGCTGTCAATTACTACTTGACACAAATGATCTCGGGACACGGGTGCTTCCGGGCATACCTATACAAGTTTAAGTATAAGGATTCCCAGAGTGCCCCACCTGTCGCGGAGTAGAGGAGAATGGCGAGCACGTGTTCTTCCCGTGTCCTCGGTATGATACCCAGCGTGAAAACCTGGAGGTCACAGTAGAGGGAAAGATTACGCCGGAAAACTTAGGGAATATGATGCTGTTGTCAGAGGCAGCATGGGAGGCGACAAGCACGTTCGCGACAGAAGTCCTCAAAGGTCTACGTCATGAAGAGCAGGAGAGGAGGAAAAAAGAATCAGAAGGAAGGAGCCTAGGACATCCCTAATCCCGCCACCAACACCTAGGTGGGAACGGGGAAGTAGGAGAAGCCAAATCACAAAAGGAAGAGCAGAACAACAGCTAATGCCTCCCCTCGCGAACTAATACCTAACGGCGGTTCCGTGGGGGAGTAACAGAGGCGAGGAGAAGAGGGTCAGGTTTTTTAGTCGGTATGGGTTTGGTCAAGCTTAAGCACGCTACAAATCTTGGCGGCTTGTGGGCACTCTAACATCCAAACCGAGTCCGACACACTGTGCGTAAAAGCATTCCCCCCCCCCTCCCCTAAAAAAAACACACACACATCAAAAGATCGCCTTACACAGGCTAATGCACAGCTAACGACTCAACTTTGGCTAAAGACATGCAATAAAGGGGTGGAAAGTTGAGATGAAAATCCCATGTTGACTTAGAGAATTGAGATTAGTATACCCAACATGGACAACTGTACCAAAAGAAATTCACAATTAGTATTAACTGGAAGAAAAATGTTATTTTGACAGTTGTTTATTATAAATGAAAATAGCTTAGCCCTAATATTTTAGTGAATATGTGAAAATACCAAAAATTTGATCAAATTCCCTGACTTTTCCCTGACCAAGAAAATTCCCTGACTTTTCCTTGTTTTCCTAAAAAAATTAATCAACCAGACCTAACCCAACCTTTAAAGCCTATTAAAATTAAATTAAGATGCGAATTTTGTTGGTTTAATACATTTAGAGAAACGTTATTTTCATGCAAAGTTGTCATATATGCATTCTGATAGACATCTTAATTGTTTTAAACACCATGTCTTACCACCCATTCAGGTTATACCTAAGCTTATGTACTAATTATGCTAATGATTTTAGGGATTGGGAAGGTTATATTTTGAGGAAGTGTACTCACATTGGCGTGAAAAGTGTAAAAAAAAAATTTGGAAAAAAAAACACCACTCAGTACAACCTACCAAGATTCCAACCTCGATCTTTCCATCATTAGATTAGCAGTCTAGTCTACTTACTGCAAGATTAGCGCCTTAGACCATGCAGCTACTGAAGCAGGTTTTAATTACTTAAGTATTCAATTAACAAATCAAAATATTTTAGTGTATGACTTTGTCTTATGGAATAAATAACACTCCAAGCTAGTGTATAACCTGAATGAGTAGTAAGACGGAGTGCTAAAAAAACCCACACAAAGGTATGATTTTTTTTGTGAAAAAATATTTTCTCAAAAGGAACCATACACATTTGCTACCCAAACAAATGTAAATATTTACACCCTATTTTAGTGCTAATCCCAATCTATTTTTTATTGCATGTACATGTACAATAGATATGACAATACATACATTATTTGTGACAAGCTTTATGAGGTAGCCTATACTTAGACAAGTCTTTTCTTGAGGATTAAATTATAAAAGTAAAAGTGTGCCTTTAAATTTTACATAATTTGTATAGCCAGTGATAATACACATAATGGGGCCAGCTTGAATACAATAATTTACTATTGCAAGCTTACACAAGTTAACAATTATTAGGCCTACTTCGAACTTGTCTCAACAGTTAAAGATATAGATTCTTCAGTAATTGTACTAACTTTAGGTGCCACTTCAAGGGTGCCTTTGTAAACCTGTTCACCTTTTGCGGCTAAAATATCTTCAATATTTCTTTTACCTTCTAAATCAGGGAACCAATTTAAATTGTCTGCGATAAGATGATTGTTATTACATCCTCCACAAGTAACGATGACAACTCCTTTGGTATATGCCGCTTTGGAAATAAGTTTGGTGTTTCGAGTAATACATTTTTTACAAGTAAATGCCAACAGCATCTTGCCATCGATTTTACCAATTGGAACACGCAGAGTGTCACAAGTTTTGTTCACACCGCAACTGTCTGTTGAATAATAATGCTTGTATTCATAGTGATTTGACAGTTGTTTCATCACACTAATTTTTCGTGAAAATGTAGCAAAACATTTTGTTAGAACAATTGGTTCTAGAAATGCACTGCGCGTTCGAACTAAAATACCTGTACAAGGCAGTAGTGGACATTTTTTAAATCTCACAATTGACACACCGATTTTAAACTGTGTAAACATGGTAATTTAAATTTTAAGTTAACGATGTTTCGCATTTCCACTAGATATTATATTTATTGCAGCCCTGCGATCTGCATTGAATATGACGCAAGAGCAAGAAATATAAATAGTGGTCAGCTGAGATGTCAATTACCAACCTATATTATTTATTTTTATTTCAAAAGTTTTGCTGATGTAGCCACATTATTACATAATTATTGTGGAGTTAGAAAACACCTTGTACTTGATAATAAATTCATATATTACAGAATAGATCAAATGATAATCTACTTGTGTATAATTTTGTTCTCTCTTGTAATAGAATACACAGCGTTGTAACGTTGGCTATCATTTATTGAGAATTTTGGCCTATGGAAGATAAACACGTAATTTCATTAAAGATACTAGTTTTTTGCTTTCCTTTAGTTTGTGCCATGGTGTTAATACTTAATTGAGCCAAAGTCGAAATATAATGTTTTTACACAAGAATAAGCAAAAGTGTTATCTTTAAAATTAACTTAAACATCACGTCATTTATTACTACTTAACTATAGTACCAACTGTTTATTCTAGGGTACTTTCAAGAAAGAATATGTAGATGATTATCTTTTTAGCATATTACATATAGTTTCTTTTGGTTTGTATGGAATATGTTCTGGCTCAAATAAAATTATGTCATTTTCAAAAATACTGGACATTTTCTATAAGTTAAATATTATTTAACCCTTTAATGTTCTGGAGGAGTAGTAGACGTTGTTTATGCAAATCGACAATGATTATTCATCTGTCATCAGGCAAGTAGTCATATTTTATGTATATGTATTAGCTAATTGATTGTCACATCAAATTAATATATGATAAAAGTTCTCTTAATCGCTGGGTAGATTTTTGTTTATTTAATAATTTTGTGTGTAAGACAACATAAGCTATGCAAGTGTAAATCATACATATATTTAACACATTTTATTGAAATCGCCTTTCTTCTCACATTATCCACAAGTTGTAGCTAATTTAATCTATTTTTGATATCATGGGATAAGCTACTTATTAAGTTTAATGCCTAGGATACTTGAACAACTTTTGACTAAACCTACAAGCAGTTTCAAAGTACTTCAACAATATAATATAGCATCTGCAATCTACCAAATGTTTGGGAATAGTACGCATTAAGGGTGGAATTATTTACAATTTTTCTTTGTCATATTAGTCTATAGTAACCTGCTTCGGTGGCCGTATGATCCAAGGCGTTAGATTAGACTGCCAGAGACGGGGAGATTGGGGCTCAATTGCAGATCACATGTACTGAGGGGGGTTCTTTCAAAATGTTTTTCCATTCTACCTCCAGGTAAATGCGGGTACATTTCTCTAAAAATTCAACCATAATCCCTAACTAATTAATGTAATTAATACATATTTGTATAACCTGAACAGATAGTAAGATGCATTACTAAAAATAATATAGGCTAGTAACCTAACTTAAATGAAATATATATATAAAATATATATATATAATATATATATCATACTCATCTGAAAATTATTTACTTTGTTTTGTTACAATATAGAGTACATTCACCACTCGAGTTTACTTGGATGACAGCTCAAAAAGTTAGTAGAAATAGTCCTTAATGTACCCCTATGCCACCAGCTGACCTGTCACTTTGGATAGCTGTAATGAAAACATATGGTATTGTATGAACGTTATAGTTAACCACAGTAATCTAGGCCAATATTATTTATAATTATTTGAGGTCGGGCACAAAGCATATTTATTTTTATATCCCACTTAAAAATTATTATTAACAACAGGTCTAACAAATATAGCTTCAAAATGGTGACCGACAAATTTAAATCATGGGATTGATCATGACGCAAGCAAGCTCTTTACAATGGTATACCAACGCAGCGGATAAAACTACTTTAATCAGTTAAATATTTTGAAATTATGATGGAAATAATAAAATAATTTATTACATGTAAAAAAAATAATTACAATCAGGCCTATTTTCTCTTTTTCAAGTAAATAGTATGCCTGTATTAAAAGGTATTAGTAATGAATGCACTATGTTACACATTATAAATAACATTCTAAAATGAAAAATAAGTAGGCCTATTTTATTTATGTTTAAATTATTGTTTTGGATTGGATAAAAAATCACTAAAGTACATAATTAAATAATGTGAGAAAACTTAAGTCTACATTATTTTTTGTGTAAAATATAACATGTGATTAAAAACATCATACGTAACAAATCGGTGATCTTGTACAAGTGTTGGCAACCCAAAACCTAAACATATGATTTGCAACTGTCATTCAGGTAAAAAAGCTATGGTGAACATACTCTATATCTGTTACACCTATCTTATTATCCTATTAGTTAGTCTTAAAAAGACAACAAATCAAATAATACCAGCATATTATATATTTAGTTTGATAATTTTGAATAGTTATACAACTAAAACAAAACTCACTCAAATCACAATAAAAACATAGACATTTAAATATTAACTGTCTTTTGTGTTGACTTAAATTTATTTGCATTATAATGTTGACTCATGATCAATTGGGGTGTATGACATCATTTTCTACAGAATTTAAAATGTTTATTTGATCAATATTGCCCCATTTTAATTCATGATTTGTGTGTATATATAAATATATATATATATATATATATAATTTTTTTGCAGATTATAGCACCATTCACACTGATAGGACTGTGCGCAGATCGTACTGGGACTCTGTCATGTTACTACCATTCACACTGATAGGACTGTGGGCAGGCTGTGCTGGGACTATGCTCTTAGTGCTACTGTTTTGCTCATCGACAATTTAGACATAGATCAAACAGAGGAAGATGTGATTGTTGCATGTGGGCTTTATCTTATTTCACTTGATAAAAAGAGGAGAAAACTAAGAAAATACTGGGTTTATAATTTTCTTAGAGCAAGAGAAGGAGAATTCCACTAAATATTTGAGTGACTCAGAGATGACCATCAAAAGTTTCACAAATATTTTACAATGAGTGTCCCGAAGTATAAAACCTGAAAACTCTTGCATTCAGTTTTTCAGCTATCTCCTTCCAAATATTTTCTTTAGTGAAATTATTATTATAATCTTTATGATGCAAACTATATAAGCATTCATACTCTTGAACCAACAGTATTAAGTTTTCTTCATCCATAGTTTTGGCTTATTGCACACGGTTATGTTAACAATGTTAGAATGTTCTGAAGCCACTGTCAGATTGTAGATAAGAACCTACGTGAAGGTTCGCGCTTGCCATAAGAAGCCGAAGTAGGCGAAACGACACTAAGGTGACATTAAGGCGACATCATCTACATTCACACTGATAGGACTGTGCTGGGACCATGTTCTTGTTCGTGTTCATACCGTGCTGGACCGCGAAATTGGGAAATCATTTTTGAAACGATCCAAGCTGTCACAGCATGGCCTGAGCACAGTCCTATGAGTGTGAATCAAAAACGGTCTTACAAGGTAACTCTTATGGGAATGATTTGTTCGAGATTGTTGGCAGCACGACACAGTTCCAGCACAGTTTGCACAGTCCATCAATGTGAATCAATCTTAAATGATTTAATAGGTTTTTATTTTGTTCTTAAAATATTGATATTTTTATTAAAAAAAAAGTAATATAAATATTTACGAAGTAGACTATCAGTTGTTAGCAACATCATTTACTTTCAAACAATAACAGCAATTCTAAACAGCATGCACAATGTGTTAAATTAATTTACTGCTGATTAAGCTTGTTACAGCACTTGCTACAACATTAATTACTGAGTCCCAAAAAGACCCAATTGCTGTAGATTGGTCAGGGATTAGACTGTTGAGGGCTAATAGACCCACCAATGGTGGTTAAAAATGCCACTCTTTTGCCTAGCAAACCGCTAAGAAGTCTAAAGCTTCGTATGTCATTATGCTTATGGACTGTCTTAATGGTGAAGACCAGATTTCATGTTATTGACTTAGAGATTCAATACCAGTAGTGCAGTTAATTTAAACTTAGGATCCATGCACAAAAACCACCATGCAAAGGCATGGATGGGTGCTGGCGGAGGTGAGCTGATCTTCCAATATTGACCCCAATTCCTCCTTACTCTAATACAGATAGCTAATACGACGGTCACAATTTTACCCCATCTCTTATTTAGGCATAATTATCATCCCATTTTTTTATACTTTTATCATATACTTTATACATTACAATACTGATGTATTAACTATAAAGTTAATCCAAAAAGTTATCAAAAGTAGGCCTATCCAATAATATGTCCATATGAATTACCGTTTGTCTATAGTTTCTTTTTACTAATCTAAATAACTAAGAATGTAATTACAATAGTAATATTATTTTTCACCATTGTGGCAACCTGGGCTTACAGTTTTAAATTAACGGTTTGTTAAGGAAATCAGACTCTAGGTGCCTACTAATGTATCAATTGACGAAAACTCCATTTTTATCCTCTATTAGGCTATCTTGATCCTCTTCCATTCCTTCTCATAATAATAATCCTTAGAACAAATTAGTTTACTTTAACAATACTATCCATTAACGTCATCAAATTTTTTATTTTTGGATCTAGGTATATGTTGGGATGATTAAATCGTATTTAAACATATCAATATTAAATTGATAGCATATGCCAAAATAGATTATCATGCACTTTAGTATCTTTGACACCATTGAAAAATATTAGTTATGTGGCTCCCAGTTATAAATAAACTAAACTATTAATTTTGCTCTAATTAGAAACTTACTATTTTTCTTGTGTGTATAGACAGTACAAAAATCTTTATTTGCCATAATATGACATAGAAAATACAATGATAATGGTCTAGCAAAGTCTCTTTTTCAATTTAAAGTCATGTCAAATTGAATAGCCCTATATGAAATATCCCTAAAGCCAAATCAAAGTTTGAATATTAAAAAAAAGTTTCAAAAATATATTATATGTTGCATGGCTTTAAGTTATAACTTTGGATATTAATTAAAATATCACTTACAAAATGTTGTACTACAAACATGATTCACATTTTTTTCATAAAGTTGTTACATCAAACTATCACAACATGAAATTTAATTATTTTAGACTTTCTTCAGAAGCCGAGTAGTCTAAGCCACTACTCTCACAATAGACTAAACTGCCAAAGACTGAGAGATTGGGGCTCGATCTCAGTCAGGTGTACTGAGGGTGCTTTTTCCTAAACTTTTTCCACCCTTCATTTAAATTTGGGTACACTCCCTCTAAATTAAACCTTCATAGTTCCAAACACATTTCTGTAACTAGCCTAGTACAAAAGAATATAACCCAAAGAGTAGTAAGACACCTTGTTAATAATAATAATTTTAGTTATCACCTGATAAATACCCAAAGAAAATTTAAAGTGTTTGGAACTTCCCCTAAATAATAGTAGATACTATAAAATTGTGAGGTTGACCTCTTCAAAACATTTAAATAGTCTGGTAATGGCTCTGATTGGATATTTAATTCTCAAATTTATTATTATATTATTATTATTATTATATTATTATTATTATCACTGCGTCTTGCTAACGGCTTGGGTTATATGCACTTACGATAATGTGTAGTGGTAGGGTGATTGGGAGATGAAATGGGGACATACAATTTTAACGTGGGATCCGAACCACGATGGAAGCCTGGCATTCCACACATTCACAAGTTGTGATAAATACACGACTTGTCAGAGGTGAGGGAAGGGTTTGGCATTCAGATAAATCTATGCCCGGACCGAGGATTAAACCCCGGATCCCCAGCACAGAAGTCTGACACCTTACTCCTGGACCACCAGGTCACCCTTCAACTTATTCCATCTGATGGTTGGAATCAGTTTAATATATAAATATTTCTGGCATTTTCTATCATTTGGGACAAAACAATAATCTTCATACATGTAAATGATTTTAGTGAAGCAACCAATAAAGAATCTGGTTTTTATGTCTGTCAAACTTTATTACAGGTAAGATGAGGCATAAAATTTTGGTAACAATAGTGATATTCACCCTAATTGGAGGAACGCTCCAGGAGGATAAACCCGGATACACGGAGGACGATGATGACGAAAGCAAGTCTTCTCCGGCAAAGACAACAACTGAAGAAGAGGGTGTAAAAGAGGTAGTCAGGGAGGACAGTGATGTGTTCCGAGGATCTGCCATAAAAATTATTGCAGCGCCAGACTTGTCCAAAACAGACAAGAGCAAATGGAAAGGGGACGGAGGGGAAGAGGGAGATATGGATGATATAACATCGCAGTTGCTCAAGGAGCAAAGCAGGTGAGTTTATATAAACTATGGGTGTATAAATATAATCAAGGGTTTGTCAATGATGCTTTCACAAGGATCGATGGGCACACACAACAAGGTGCTAGCTTTGTCTTGTCTGATATCCCAGTTTCTGGGAAGTTAAGGTAAACCTCTCGGCAGGGTACACTGAGATATCGTTTACAGAATGGCTTCCCACTCTCCCTACACAAATGTGAGTTCATATCTTATAAGTTTGATTTTATTCATCCCTATTCCATTATTATAAGTGTGCTTATAATTTGAATGGGCAGTAAATCGCAATGCACACTAAATCTACAATGCTATTGAGAGGTAACCATTTAGGAGTGGGAAGGGGGTGGAGGGTCTCATCACCTGTTTTATCAGCCTCACTTAGGTCCTTATCTTGTTATTATTTTCATGGGTGAATTTTAAATATCACTGAATTATTCTCACACCAATAATTCTTTTAGTGATAATGCAGATAGGGAATATTTAAGTTTGAAGTGGGCTAGAATAGGTAGAAGAGGTATAGAGAAAATGAGAGGACCAGTGGTTAAAAAACCTCTTATCTGTGACAAGTCTGAATGTGTAACATAACAAACTTTTCAGAATACGCTACTCAGTTTTATAGAGCCAGGACTATAGATGCACTGTCGAAAGTTAAGTTAGTTTGTAAGTCATACTATAGCATTATTAAATATCTATGCATTAGGGCTGGGGGAATAGTCTTAAACTTAATTTATTTGTATTCTGAAAATTGAAAAATGACACCTGAACATGGGAATCGAACCCGAGACCTTTTGCTTATTACGCCAATGCTCTTATCACTGAACTAGCCAGGATTCGTCCCGTGTCCATGGCCATTCTTCACTCATATTTTAAGGCAGAGTCTATGATGGACGTGCGGGAAATCGTCGGCTACAAATGTGTGACTTTATTAAAATCACGAGCGATCAGATAACGCAGCCGGCTTCGACTCGGTAGTTGGCTTATTGTTCCCACTTTTACAATTATTATAATTGTACGGGATTGCATATTAATGAATCAAATATCTATTATTTATGCTTTTTAGTGAGGGTTACTCCATCTAGATATCATATACTGAAAATTGAAAAATGACACTTGGACACGGGAATCGAACCCAGGACCTTTGGCTTAGTACGCCAATGCTCTTACCACTTACCATTTTTAAAACTTCAGAATATGATATCTAGATGGAGTAATCCTCACTAAAAAGCCTAAATAATAGCTTTGGTTATTTGATTCATTAATTTCTTTGATTAAATTAGTTTGGAAGTCATGTTATCCTATTAATACATTTCTCGGTATTAGGACTCGGTGTGTTGTCCTAGATGTACTGTCTCAGGTTAAGTTAGTTTGTAAGTCCTGCTATTCCATCAAGTACTATCTTTACGCTAGGGCTGGGTGTGTAGTATTATAGGCCTAAATATATACTGTAATAGTTAAAGTTTGTTTTTTAAGTGCTTTATTAAATTAGTAACTATCTAGACACTAATGCTGGGATTGTGTTATTAAGCATGCTGGTTTAGGTTAAGTAAGTTTCCAAATTTATAATTCTATAATAATCTCTGTGTAAAGAAACTCAATTTAAAATACCTAATTTAAAGGGACATAAACCATAGAAAGGTATATTAAGGTGGCCTGACATTACTCTTTTATTGCTTTAGGTGGTTACGAAAGATGATAGCGCAGGTGGAAGGTGCACAAGATCTGCTCTTGAGTGAAGAGGGGAGACAAGAAGTGAAGAAGAGGAGGAGGAGCAAGAAGAGATATCTCCTGATGTTCCGGAGGAGACTAAGGAACTAACTCCGGAAGAAAAGAAGGTATAATCTGTTAATGGTAACTTTAGCCCTTTCCAAGAGTTAAAAAAGGTGTTGAGAATGATTCCATACTCATGTCAAGTGAAAATATATCTTGTCCCTTTGAAAATGGATAGATATCACAGTGTTTCCCCTCTCCGACCCCACAGTTCCCCTTCAATCCTGTCCTCTAATCCATCTAGGATAAACCATGCAGAAACTCAAGAGTAACACACATTTTTTCTACAATAGGCCAGACACGCACTGGTGACTTTTTTTCTATGTAACACATTGATTTGTATGGGAGTGTACACACCAGGATAATATGTGCTGTGGCAACTTAAAAACATTACAGTATGCACTAATTCTTGAGTAAACCAAACTGTTGCCGGCTGAAAATAGAAAGCACATAGGTCTATCTGATACACTGGCGATTCATTGGTTGCTTAAATTTAATGCCGTTAGACTTACATTTGGTAGATAATGGGCGTCAGTACTTACAGTACATATACAGAAACATATTTTAATATAATTAATAGTAACTTAATTATTTCAGTGGTGTACCACTCTTGGCACGCTGAGCGATTTGAATAAAAATAACACAAAACTTTTAGTTTTAATTAAAACCAATGATTTGATTAATCATTTTGAAAATGTGTTTTATGTTTCAATGAGTCAGTTATTTTATTTCAAAATAATGTCTTCAGAACTTAAATTTAGCAAAACACATTTAGAACTTTTGTATTTATTCGATTTATCTTAAATATTCATGGAACATAGCTATTTAATGTATTCAATTTAGAAACATGTTGTTACATTTACATTTGACGAGATCAACTTAAATTTGTTTTAATAGTTGCACTAATTAACTAGAGTAAAAAAAAATATATTTGGGTGGGCTTAGGTTGGTTGACACACTGAGCGACTTTGCAATATTTCTTCGGCACAATACTACTAAAAGGTTGCCGACCCCTGCTACAGACGCATGATTTTCAATAAATTAGAAGGAAAATATATATATATATATTGTATTTTATTAATTACTGTATGCATTTCAACAATAATGATTTAGTTTTTTTTTTTTGCTAAAATTAATTTTGGATGCTTACATTTATGTTAAATTATATGGGTGATTTTATATAATTTTTAAACACAGAATTTAATGATTTGTATTTATGGACATGCAAGACTCAAAATATCTTGAAAATTCAAGAAAAAAATCTCAATCTTGTCTCAAAAGTTAAAAAATGAATCTTGAAAATTTGAGAAATTTAAAAAGCAAATAATGGCCCTAAGAAATTAAAATGTAAAACCGGGAATTTATTTCCATTAATACCATAATAACCCAAAAACAGCCTTTACTAAGAAATGTTTTGGCTATAAATATTGTTGTTAATAATCAAATGTTGACAATATAAGCTGTTACACTAAATATTAAATTATAATTGGTGTTCATTTAACTACCTATCATTATTCTATTACTTGTATTTAAAATGTGTATGGTTATATCTTGAGTGGTTTGAATGAACTATAAGACAATCTAAAGTAAGCGCCAGCTCAAATTTCAAAAAGGAGCTCTATAAACTATATATTTACTTTAGTAAACATAATTTATATTTTTGTATTTTCAAAGAACATTTTCTTGTCTCCTGTCTCAAAACTTTGTTTATATTCTCGTCTCGGATTGAAGAAATAATTCTAGCACATCCCTATTTGTAATAATATGATTTAATATTACATATACATTTATTGACTCCCTACTTCCTCAAACCCGTTCACACTCCATAGAAACCTCCTACCGCCTTCTCCCTTCAGCCAAACCCACCTCAAGCTCTTTATAAAACCCATTCACTCCATATAATCTATAGTACACTTTATTATTTTAAGATGTATATAACAGTTCAAACTCTGTTTATTTGAAAACTTATTGTACACAGATAGTGAACTGTGGTTTTCTTGATAAAGTATATTGTTTGTATTAGTAAATTTTTTGTAGTGCTTGCAAATCAAAGCATCAATTAATTCTAAATTTACCTAATATGTTTTGATACAGTTATGTTAATTATTTACTCGAGGCTTCATTGTTCACCTCAACAAACGTCTAATCGCCCTGTTTTAAAAATCTGAAAAATAAAATTGATAGGTAATTTTAACGTAAAACTATGCATATTTTAAAGTAAACATTTCTCTATTTAAAATAACTGCCCATTAACTTGTAAAATTGACCGTTTAAAAATCTTTACCTGCCTATTGAATGCACTTAATATTGAGTACTAGAACACTTACACATTCTGCTCCATGTGAAGTCCATTGCGTACTGGAGGAAAGGAACACCAAATACACACAATTTATTTAGTTTGTGGTGCGCACACGTTCTTAACATCACCCTCAGAATCTTTTCAATCATAAAACTATTCGGTTTCCAGTGCAAACATAGCCTTATTGATGTCAAATTCTTCTAAGAGGGATATTTCAAAAATTTCTCAACTATGTATTTAGCGCTTGCACATTGACACCTGAAACATTGGTTTTCATAACAACTTCATATATTTCCCCTTCATTGTCAACTAACTGTTACAGAAACAAATAACGTAAAAATTCTTAATACTATTATATATATATATATATATATATATATATATATATACACACACATATACATCCATTGCTGTTTCCAACCTGTAGTTTGGTTAAGTATTTTTTATTCAAGCCATATAATTTCCACTACCAGCTTGCTATGTTTGTCTTAGCTTCATATGCCTTATACTCAAACTTAAGACTAGGACAGGCACAAACAGTCCCCGGCCGTTTATCAATATGAAAGGGTAGACCCACATTTCACCAATGATAAATTTTCGGCCATGCCGGGAATTGAACCCGGGACACTTAGCTCAGTATGCAGGTACACTACAGACTGAGCTAAGATGTTTGATTCTTGATACTAAAATGGTTTTATGACAAACAAAGTTTAATTCCTCTATACTCCTATTTAAAGTTTCAGAAAAACCAAAAGATTTAAAAAACATAGAATTTTCTAGTAAAAAAAGTAGAGGCAACTATGACTATCCCAAAAGTGAAATTTAGTTTTCTTATCTCACAGCTATAGAGATATTTGAGAAGGCACTGACCATCCTGAATGCGTCTCGTCCCAACAAAGTAGAAGCGTACGAATTATTGAAGAAAGCAGCTCAGATGGGTCATAATCAGGCAAGAGTGAAAGTTGCATGGGCCTCGCTCCTTGGCTCGACCCTCAAGCAGGACATTCCAGCTGCTAAACTGGCATTCGAAGAGATGGCAGAGCTGGGTGTTCCTGATGCTCACATGGTCAGTTAGGCTTTCATTACTATTTATTAATAAATAACTTATTCATTACAATTAATTATAATATTAAAGATCTGAGGATTAAAAATAATGTTATCAAATAGTTGAAAAATATACCGATAACTACAATTTTCCAAATATTTGATTGGTATTTTTTTTCAAATATTTTGTATTTCTTATTAGTAATATAATTCAAACACAAGTAGATAAGAGCCTATCAACAAGATTACAGACAACTTAACTTTAGAAAAGATATTATTTAAAAAACTTAAGGATTAATACATAGCAATATCATAATTGAAGGTGAGACTGAGCCATGCTCCCATCTGGTTTTGAACCAATGTCGATCAAATGTTGGTCACGATTTCAATCACAGCTGAAACTCATAGAATTGTGTAATTACATAGTTTTAGTCGCAATTAAAGTTATGGAAGTCAAACATCCTCATTTTGAGATTGAACACAAATTCTGGTTTAACATGTGGTCAAGTAATATTGAATAACTTTTTTTTTTTCTCATAAAGCTAAGAGCTATAGGTAGAGATGGCTCAGATACACTTTTTCATGAATGCAAATCCTATAAAACATGTTAAATAAAGGGTACTAACTTTATTACATTAATTCTTACATTACTAGAAAATGAAAGTAGTAGTTAAATATTTCTTATATTAAATTATAACCTTCATACATTCATTTAAGTGATAAATAATGGTTTAGGGTAGTGATGACAAAACCTTTCCGATCAGTGTGCCACTTAAGGACTAGCGAAATTTCGAGTTAGTTTAGTTTAGTTTAGTTTACCACCTCTTAGTTATGTTTTTTTTAAAGAGTATTTAAAAATCAAATTTTGTTGAATACATATTATGAAATGTAACATAATAAATGTGTAGTTCAAATAAAATTGTAAATATTCATAAAATGTCCGAATTTTAAAGGATAAAAATTTATTAAACTGTCAAAGTGGGTGTCTTAGACAATATTAATTTCATTAACTTAAGGTAAAAACATTAATACTAACACTCTCAGGGGAAAAAAAGACAACAAATTTATTTAAATGCTAAAATCAAAAACTTATATAATCTTTTCCATATTAGTTTGAAACATGTTTGTGTATTTTTTGCTAGCTAAGATATTTTAATTCGGTCCATAACTTGTTATTTTCAATAGCACACAAGACAATTTCTAACCATTGGCCTCACAAAGTTCATTGTGACATGGCTGTCAAAATCTTATAAACTTCAAAAAATTATACCACTTTGGAAAAAGTGTTATTTTGTTTTTATTTTTTTTCACGTCAACATGCCACCCAAATCGTGTCTGTGTGCCTCACATTGCCACATGTGTCATAGATTTGCCATGTCTAGGGTCTTGTGGTTGAGGTTGTCATTGTAATGGTGAAGCTACCAATAAGAACCTTTAAAACAAATTCTAATTCTAAATAAATACAAATCTCTGACGCAATATTTTCCCAAATCCTCTTGAATATTTTTTTAAGTATTCTAGACATTCAAAGGTTCAAAGATCCCATCCTTAGTTAAAATACACTTTTAATGTCCTAATAAACACATTGTAGTAGAGGTTTTATGTGTACCCAGGGCCTCGGTTTCCTATATGCTTCCGGCATTGGCGTGAATGCCAGCCAAGCGAGAGCTCTGGTCCACTACTTGTTCGGAGCCATAGGAGGTAGCTCGTGGGCGCAGATGGCTCTGGGATACCGCCATTGGTCAGGAGTGAGCTTGCAGACCAGTTGCGAGAAGGCCCTGGATTTCTACAGAAAGGTGGCCGACAAAGGTATGGTTTGTAACACTACACTCTGATTCGGACAAATCCACAATTATTTTGGCTTGACTTAATCTGTGGACAAAATAGGTCACTATAAGTTTGCTGGACTAGACAGATCCATACCACACTCATTGAATATACTACTTAAAAGTGGGACTGCGCCCTTCATATTCCCTGAATCCTTGAGGATGTTTGAAATTCAACCATTCACAAAAGTTTGTTTCATTATTTAAAAAATGTATAGTTTAAAAAAAATACTCTGAAATTTTTTAGAGCTACAATGATGCTTATTGGATGTTTATTATAATTACCTCATAAAGTGAAAATAGGTTTTCCCTATAGAGCTATATTGTATACTAGCTGTTGCCCGCGACTTTGTTTGCGTTTTCACTCTTTTTTTTAAATGACTCACGCGCCACCTATTGGTAAATCCGGAAACTGAAGGTAAAATTACTTAGGTTGTTATTCACAGGGGGTTATGACTATTTATCGTTTGTTCATACTTCTAGTACCTCTTTATATAATACATTAGAGGTTCTTCCCTCAGGTGCTAACACGACCAGGCTGTTAGGGGAGCTCATTCCAAACTTTCTAGGTTCGAGGGTTTGGGCTGGGCGTTGATCTAATAAGAAATAAAGCAACTTTAAGGCGAAAATATAAATCCTGTTTATTCCCTGTCCCGTGGGAATTTCAAAAAGTTGGCCTTATTCACTGTCTACATCATAAAGGGAACCTCTGTGCAAAATTTCAGCTTTCTAGCCCCAAGGGTTTGGGCTGGGCATTGATGAGTCAGGACTTTTATTTTTATATATATAGATTCGACCTTCTTCCAAATACAATACGAAAAGAGGTTTTCCTTATAGAAATATATTATATATTCTACCTTCTTCGAAATATAATACAATGACCTCATAAAGCAAAAAGAAGTTTTCCTTATACAGATATATTATATATTCAACCTTCTTCCAAATATAATACAATGACCTCATAAAGCAAAAAGAAGTTTTCCTTATACAGATATATATTCAACCTTCTTCCAAATATAATACAATGACCTCATAAAGCAAAAAGAAGTTTTCCTTATACAGATATATATTCAACCTTCTTCCAAATATAATACAATGACCTCATAAAGCAAAAAGAAGTTTTCCTTATACAGATATATATTCAACCTTCTTCCAAATATAATACAATGACTCATAAAGCAAAAAGAAGTTTTCCTTATACAGATATATTATATATTCAACCTTCTTTCAAATATAATACAATGACCTCATAAAGCAAAAAGAAGTTTTCCTTATACAGATATATATTCAACCTTCCAAATATAATACAATGACCTCATAAAGCAAAAAGAAGTTTTCCTTATACAGATATATATTCAACCTTCTTCCAAATATAATACAATGACCTCATAAAGCAAAAAGAAGTTTTCCTTATACAGATATATTATATATTCAACCTTCTTCCAAATATAATACAATGACCTCATAAAGCAAAAAGAAGTTTTCCTTATACAGATATATATTCAACCTTCTTCCAAATATAATACAATGACCTCATAAAGCAAAAAGAAGTTTTCCTTATACAGATATATATTCAACCTTCTTCCAAATATAATACAATGACCTCATAAAGCAAAAAGAAGTTTTCCTTATACAGATATATTATATATTCAACCTTCTTTCAAATATAATACAATGACCTCATAAAGCAAAAAGAAGTTTTCCTTATACAGATATATATTCAACCTTCCAAATATAATACAATGACCTCATAAAGCAAAAAGAAGTTTTCCTTATACAGATATATATTCAACCTTCTTCCAAATATAATACAATGACCTCATAAAGCAAAAAGAAGTTTTCCTTATACAGATATATTATATATTCAACCTTCTTCCAAATATAATACAATGACCTCATAAAGCAAAAAGAAGTTTTCCTTATACAGATATATATTCAACCTTCTTCCAAATATAATACAATGACCTCATAAAGCAAAAAGAAGTTTTCCTTATACAGATATATATTCAACCTTCTTCCAAATATAATACAATGACCTCATAAAGCAAAAAGAAGTTTTCCTTATACAGATATATATTCAACCTTCCAAATATAATACAATTACCTCATAAAGTGAAAAGAGGTTTTCCTTATAGAGATATAAAGATATATAAATATTTGATAAAAACTAGTCATAATTTAAGGTTTTCTGTGATGTTATCGGTATTTGATTACTAATTTTAATCTTCGAGAAAACTGTTTCTAATTCTTCTCACCCCTATTTGGTTCCACAGGCCATTTGTCGACCCTTAGCTTCACTTAATTTTGTAGTGGATGTATTTTTTTGTTTATGAATATTGTTGTTTCCTTTAGTTGCAAGCGAGGTTTCCCTCTCTGGTGGGCAGGCGGTGCAGCGAGTGAGGCTTCTAGATGAGACTGATAACCCTGGCTACAACTCTGGCATCCTCGACAATGACCTTGTGGAGTATTACCAGCTGCTAGCTGAAAAGGGCGACATTCAGGCACAGGTCTATACAATATCAGCCCCCTCGAGTGGGCTCATTCTAACTTATTTTAACAAAATGGGTTGTGACGTTAAGAACAATATAAAAAAACAAAGTATATAATAATATATATATATATTAATATATATATATATCCTTTTCTGTTCATTATTTTTTCCAAATTCGAATTCGGATTTGAATTTGAGATTCAGAATTTAAAGTTAGATTAAATATTTAGATTTGAGATATTTTTTATATATATATAATGGAATAATAGAATACACAAATTGTAATTAAATATTAACATTCTTTCCTATAACACATTCATTATAACATTTATGCATTCAGTTAAATGTTAAATTACTCATGTAGGGCCTGGTTGTTGGGTTCATCCTTTAATCATAATAGGTTCTAAACCATCACTAAACAGTATTAGATATCTTAAAAAAATTTAACTTGAAAAATTGAAAATAAAATATTTTTTTAAGGATTTGAGTTTTGATTCTTAAATTTTCTCCATTCCTTAAGAATTTGAGGATTCAAGGGCCTAACCCTACTTATAAACATTTGGTGGAGGTGTGATATAAAATTTCTAACAGAATTGGTTGCGTTGACCCTTAGTTTTATTTTTCAGGTTGGCCTTGGACAGCTCCACTATCAGGGAGGGCGGGGTGTGATGCAGGACCACCAGAGAGCTTTACATTACTTTCTACAGGCGGCTGATGCCGGCAACCCTGTGGCCATGGCTTTTTTGGGCAAGGTCACCACAAAAAACCTTGCTGATATTGATTTGTATTAGGATACTGTCATTAGCTCAAGCAATTATTTGAAACACTTCAAAATCTAAATTATTGTTCATTTGTATTTAAGTTTTTACTTTAAATTAGAATGTTTTCAAAGATGCAATGTAATTTGACTGTGTTGAGTGGAAGAATGTTTTTAAAGTGTTGCACACTCCTATTAATGATATGACCATGTGTTTAGAATGTGTATTTTAAATAGAATAGAAGTTAAAGACACATTATATCAAGATAAGTTCAAGAAACTTATTTACCGGCCTTTTTTCAGATCTATCTGGAAGGCAGTGACATAGTGAAGCAGGACAATGACACGGCATACAAGTACTTCAAGAAGGCTGCGGATCTAGGCAACCCTGTGGGCCAGAGTGGTCTAGGCCTCATGTACCTATATGGGAAGGGTGTGGAGAAAGACTACGCCAAGGCCCTTAAATACTTTTCACAGGCAGCGGACCAGGGCTGGGTGGATGGACAGTTGCAGCTTGGCAACATGTACTTTAGTAAGTAGGTTTTTAGAAGTGGAATATTGGAGGGGGCAAAGTTCTATGTTTTAATCGCTAGCAACTTCTTTCTTCAGGGTTTTACAAAAAGATTAATTCATATTTAATCGAGTAATCTAG
Source organism: Timema cristinae (assembly GCA_039000515.1). Taxonomy (NCBI): domain Eukaryota; kingdom Metazoa; phylum Arthropoda; class Insecta; order Phasmatodea; family Timematidae; genus Timema; species Timema cristinae. Next base: position 70,107,923 of record JBCFYV010000012.1, on the reverse strand, counting down.
TTTTAATTTTAGACTTAGTGGAAAAATAAGGTTGGTTTAGAAGCTACTATAATTGATAAAGTAGAGAGAGGCAAATCAAGATGAAACTCCTCTCACTAATATATTTTGCTTCTATTTTACAAGTTACTTATTAAAATAAAACTCTTAATTGTTCTAAACAGAAATCATCAATACATGCTAGAGACACTTATTATTGGTGGATAAAAAGTCAGTAAAATTTGTTGTTGTTGTCCAATAGTGTTAAAATAAACTAAAATTTAAGTGGTAATAAGTGGTATGGAAACATTATAACTAAGTTTCTCATTTATACATTTAAAATATTTTCCTTTGCTCACAATATTACTGTCATAATAGCCAAATCAGAACAGTTTTCTTTGATTGAAGGAAATAAATTTTCTATAATGGTGCCTTTGGTTATAAGAATATTAAGAACAAAAAATTGTGTTAGTGTACTTGGTAGTATTTTTTGTATCAATTCCAAGGATGGGTATTGGAGGGGGGAAGGCAAATAATAATGATATCTTCTACTTAATAAAAGATATAAGTTTTATATTGTCACTTCTCATTAAAATCGACCTAACTGACCATTATTCGCAGATAAAAGGCCAAGTAGTAAATTTTCCAGAAAGATCCAATTTCATTTTATTTTATGCGTGTAAAATACATTTAAAAATGCTACAATGAATTTTAAAAGTATTTTGATAGACATTTTAATGTGCTAAGTAAAAGTTTGTAAAAACATGTATTGTAATATTTAATTCTCCCTAATATTTGAAGAAATGAAGGAAAAGTTGGATTTAAATTTAAGGAAAAAAAACAACAATTTTACCATCACTAATTTATGTATGTCAGCAATTTGACACCCCAATTTCATTCCTACATGTTTTATAAAAGAGATTTCAATGTCATAGGTGGTATGGGTGTCCGTCGCGATTACAAGATGGCCAACAAGTTCTTCAATCTGGCATCTCAGTCTGGCCATGTGCTGGCATTCTACAACTTGGCACAGATGCATGCTACCGGCACCGGTATGATGCGCTCCTGTCCCACGGCTGTTGAGGTGAGGGAATAGCATTGAATTCCTTTCAACCAAGTATTACAGCTACATTATATTTTAAGTATAAATTAAGACTAGGTATTTTGAATCTTAAAATTCATCATTGGATCCTAAATGATATTAAATTATTCAAAGCCATTTCAGACTCAAGATATTACATTATGGCTCTTTATATGAATTAAAGTTTTCAAAACAATTTCAGATTCAAGATATTACATTGCGGTTCTTTATATAAATTAAAGTATTCAAACAATTTCAGATTTAAGATATTACATTGTGGTTTTTTAATATAACTTAATGTACTAAAATTATTTGTAAAAGTGTTTATGCACAAATGTTGAAATATTTTGTTTTATTTTAATACATCAAGTTATTTTAACAACTCAGAATGGCAATTATTAAACATAAATAGATAATTTTAGCCGTCAATATTTTTATCGACGGAGTGTCGAAGCTGGAATTTTTTTTTCAAGCAAAGTTGAAGCAGAGATTTGTTTCAAAACCAAGTCGAAGTTTTGAAGCTCTGCACAACCCTAATAATAAAATATGAAATTGAAAGGAAAATTAAAATAAGTAAAAAACCATTTGCACTTTCATTCTTACATTAATTCACAGCTCAAGTAGTAAAAGAACGTGTATATATTAGATCTATGTATGGGAATATTTATCTGTAGGGTGAATTTTGATCTAATAGCAAGGCCGGATTTACCACTAGTTCCGGCCTAGAGTGCAACTTTCTGGGGGGTGCCATTTTAACGATGAATGCTAAGGCACTTCCGTCAAGATTTTTTTTATAATCTCATAAACAAGTCTATGTAGAAACAAGGCATTGATTAGGCTATACTTAACAAATTTTCATAGACATTTTTAGTCTTTAACATTAGGGGTTTGCGAGCTTGGTTTTTTTTTATTCAAGTCGAACTTGAGCCGAGTATTTCTAAAAGCTCCTAATTTCGAGTCGCGTTCGAGTATTGTATATTCATAATTTTAAAATGTTAGAAAGTGTATTAAAACACATCTTCTTAAAAGATGAATGACACTCATTTTTATAAATAGTAAATAATTTTGAAAAGAAAAGTTAAACAATGGAAATATCAGTTTTTAAATTAGAAATAACACTTATAAAACACAATTTAAAAATAAGAACAATTCTCAAGTAAAAATCTAATGAAAAATAATTAAAATGCTTTCAACACTCATGTCTTTAAGGACATTAAATCTACACTAACAATTATAAAAAAAGTTAGTAAAATGAATAATTGTTTGATGGCTTGGAAATGTATAACAAGACAGTGTAAAAACAATGTACAATAATGTAAAGTAAGTGATAGTGAAGGAAGCCAACCTGAAAGGATAGTTAGGTTAAGCCTAGATAGGAACAAACACACTTCTCTCTTCAATTCTTCTTAAGCTTTTCCACTTTTTAAAAACTTTCACAGTTACACATTTGTTAGAATTTTCGGGAATATTACTTTTTCATTAATGTCTCTTCATATGTAAAATAAATATTTCCTTAAATTCAAAACAATGTGCAGCTGTTGAAGTTTGAAGAAGTGGAAAACCTTAAGAAGAAATAGAGAGACAAGTGTGTGTGTCCCTATCTAGGCCCCTAACCTAACTATCCTTTCAGGTTGGCTTCCTTCACTATCACTTTACATGTAGAGTGTTTCTACACGGTTTTGATAAAAAGTTAATAAAATCTATGTTTTAAAAAGCTAATATTTTCCCAAAATATGCTTCAGTAACTTAATTTACCTAATAAGAAAAAGTAAGACTCATAAACAATTAGAAATTTGAAGTGGTTCTTATTTCGTTTATTATTCCTTAGTGTAGTCATGTATGATCATGTCTTCTGTTCCATTTCCATTCCTATATGCACAGTTTCACATGCGCATTGTACAGAATCTCCTTAAACATGATTTTATTGAGAAATTTACTTCAATTCAATGTTTTAATACTTTTACGCTTAGTTGATGCTTATACTTTAAAATTTAAACTAATATGACTAAAATAATATTTCGAGCAAACAATATGAAATAGTAAATGCATTTTTAATCTAAATGTTATAGGTTTGGTAAAATATGTGTTGCAATAAATAAGATCAACATTGATTTTAAACAGGTTAACCAACATAATTCTATAACTAAATAGTAACTAAACTAGAGCTAGTTTTGTAGCTAAACATATTATTAATACGAGTTTTAAATATCTTTGGTTTGAAAACATTTAATATAATATATTCTTGATATTACATTTTTAATTTAACATAAAGCATTGTTTTGGAAAGAGACCATGTAAAAATAGTAAAAATAATCATTCATTTATTTAGTAATCTTCTTAGCTATTTTTATTTTCTTTGCTTTGTCATGGCAATACAAGTATAATTCAAATTGGACAGAAATATTTAATAAATTTATTGGGTGAAAGTGGTTTTAAAGTTCTGTTACGTTAATAATATGAAAATTGAAATTAATTTTTAACAATTTGTTAAGTAATTGAATGATAAGTGGAAATGCTGACACTATCTCAAAGAATATGCTTACTATTGTGTTTTAAAAATTGATTATTAAGTCCAGTACATCAAGTAGAAGCTTGAAAATGACGAGCCTACAAAACTTTCGATCTTGATTTGGAGCTTAAGCGATGAGCTCGGCTCGAAGCTCGGAATACAAATACTCACAGAGCTCTATTTAATATCCATCACTTGACACCTTTTGAAGGTATTCGGTTATGTAATGTACAAAAGAATCTGAGCGCGCGACCGATACTGCCAGTTCTACATCATTATTTTTGATGCCTTATTTATTTAGGGAGCAATTTATTTATTTATAATATTTAGTATGTTAGTATGTCCAAAAATATGAAGCAGGAGGTAGTAAAAAGTAAATATTAAATTGGCCTAGTAAGGTATTATTTTTGTTACTTGGAAATGTTATTTACTCAAAATATGCAGCCTAACACTAACAGGATAAAATTTGTAATCAAGTTATTTTTAATACCGGGAACTCACTTTTTTGTTTTCCTGGTGGATTCTGTGCCTGGAAGAAGGGGTTGAGTGGGAGTGGAGGGGGGGGGGGTAGGAGGGAAGAGGGCACAACGTCAACAAGGGCCTAGTGAGCTTCAACATACAACTGGAGAAATATTTGATTTATTTTAGCCGAAAAAATGTAATGCTCTAAAAACGGTAAAATTACTCGCGCTCCCTTCTGCTGCACCTTAATTAAGATTCTTTTCCTGATGGGCGCCTATTAATAAAGATATTGGTCCCCAATGGGTGCCAATTATGAAGATACAGTATTTATTTGAGTTATTTGACCCGCGATACGGCGCCAATTAAAGTGATACGATTTTATAGTTATGGGGTCCAAGTTTAAGAATTTATCCTCAACTCGTTGAACATTCAGAATAGCTAGATGGTTCAGGCGTTTCTTGACCATTGTTGATCTCAGGTATGTTTTCAGTCTTCTCAGTCTTGAAAATTATCTCTATACCGTGGAACTTGATACAGAGATCATCAGGAGGAGTTGGTCAAACTTCGCCATCTCTGGAAGTATGTAATTTAGCTATGAGTTTTTTTTTTGAAGAAAATCAAACACAGATATCACTCTCCTAACCCTTTCCTTCCTAGTTTTCAAGATTTCTATACACATGTCTTTGTAAAAAAACACTTTTTCTTTGTCACTCTCATCTTTGAAATGTTCACTGAACTCCTGAAACTTTTATGCTGGTTAGAAAATATTAGGTGTTTACCCTAGATCATTAATCTTGGACTGGAATCGGGTGCTGATGGATGCCCTCTACAATCGTATTGATGACTATTAAAAACATGATGGTAGAATGTCTTTGGGGTGGTGAATGACAGAACAACTCTGTTGCTTGCATCATTTCATCAGTTTGGAATCCTTTCCTTGGTAGCCTCGGCTGTGCAATAATTAAATCTACTGATTTTGAGTTTCTATCCTGAAATTTTTCAAGAGTTTCAATCATTTCTGAGGCCTACTGAAAGTGAAGTGATTTCCTTTGAGGGGCACTGAAGAACATATCCACGTGGCTGAAATTTTGCAAAGTAAAGAAAGATGGAAGAAAAATTCGAAAGTCTCCATTTGAATTCCATTGGCTTTGGCACCAGCTTTTTGTAATTGGAGAGAATGAATGAAAGATATATACACCTATATATCAACCTATTCAACGATTTGGGGACTTTCACTCTATTTACGGTCGGCCTATACTGAAAGAATGCAATATTTGACCAGTTTGATTACAGCACTCAATTTTATCGAATCCAGCACAGCGCCGCTATTTGCTTTGCATGTAATGGCGAGTGTCCACACTTTCTCATTTTTATACACTATGCTCTTTTTAGTCTGTTCTTACACTTTTTATCACTCACTTTAAGGGTGGCCCATTAGAGTTGGTGCTTATGGTTTTATCCATTATTTTTTAAAGAACTTAGTATGTATATCATGGTGGGGGGAACAGCAAGATAAAACCTGGGAACAAGGTATTTACTTTCAAGAAAATCAGAAAAGTTTGCAATTGGTAAAGACAAATAGTGTATTTTACTGTTTATTGAAGATAAATTATTAATAGCATCTTGCTTAATTATGTTTTTCCTAAAGTATAATGTTTATTTACTTTTGAGGTTCTTTCAATTCACACAATTTAAATATTTTGATTTTTTATATCCTTAGATATTCCATTATTTCAATATTATAAGGGCTTTGGTCAAGGAAATTAAGATTTTTTTTTTCAGGAGAATGCCAATAATTGTTTTTCTGAGGTTTTGTGCTCCGTCTGATAAAATTTAAGATAGATTTCTGATTCACCAAATGTACCTATTTGCTTTCAGTTATTAAGAATGTTGCGGAGCGAGGCAAGTGGGGTGAAAGGCTGATGGAGTCTCATATCCACTACCGAGAAGGTCGTCTGGATGAAGCTTATGTCACTTACGCCCTTCTGGCTGAGCTTGGCTACGAGGTGGCCCAGAGCAACGCTGCTTTTTTACTTGACAAAGGTGAGTAAACACTTAGACATGTTTAATAACTTGCTAATCAGTTCTTTAACACAGTATTAAGCTTACCAGTTTATTGCCAATACCCACGGCTTGCATAGGGTTTCCGTTGCATAATATGGTGTGTGGTGTTTCTATAGGAGTGCCATTAAAATATGGGGTAATGTATAAATCCATAAGTATTGACCCCAAAAATATAATCTCTTCTTAGTTAAATCTTAATTTAGTGTCCCCACAATGTATTTTTAATAACAAAATATTATATGCAATAGAGCACCGGGCTGAATTATATTTTATAGTAGAATTGATAACCAGCATTGATGTTGGAAAAGAAATCGTTTGGATAAAATACTATTAAATAGTAAATACAGATAGCTTCTTCAGATAACGAGAGTAAATGTTGTTCTTGGCTAGAATTTTTTGTTGAATCTCACCATCTATTTTAAATGTATTGTTAGGATTAAACTATATATATATATATATGTGCTTGGATAAAACTCTGATCCCTTTTAACCATTTGGATGTCACAATAATTTATAGACTCAGGATGGAACCCTCAAATCTTGAATCCCTAAGAATATTTGAGATTCATGAATTCAAGAAAATATCAAATTTGAAACTCTATTATTATTATTATTATTATTATTATTATTATTATTATTATTATTATTATTATTATTATTAGCACCACGTCTTACTACCCGTTCGGGTTATACGCACTTACGCTAATGTGTAATGTTAGGGTGATTGTGAGATGAAATGAAGGACCTACAGTTTAACGTGGAATCCGAACCACGGTGGAGGCCTGGCATTCCTCACATTCACAAGATGTCTTGTCAGAGGTGAAGGAAGGGTTTGGTATTCAGATAAATCTTTGCCGGAACCGAGGATCGAACCCCGGCCGCCAGCACAGAAGTCTGACACCTTACCCCTAGACCACCAGGTCACCGTTTTGAAACTCTATTAATTATAATATTATATTCTTACAGTCAGTTAAGTGTTAAATTAATGGTTAGGGGCCTGGTTAAGTTTATATTTTAAATATGTTAGTTCCAAACCATAAATTAGACACTTGAAACAAATTTCACTTGAAAAACTGAAAAATATATATAAATAAAGTATATGAGTTTCATCCTATTTAAAATTCTTTAAACTTGTAAACTTACTAGCCATGCACATATCTTGAGTTCAATTTCTGGAGAACTATTGGGCATTTATAAAGAGACCAGTTACACTAGCTAATTTTTATAAACGAATGCTGTTTGAATTGCTTGTTTTTTTCTTTTATTTAACCTAAAAAGTGTGAAAGTAAATAGATTTTAGTAGTTTTAATACTCACATTTGCACAAGGGTGAGGGGGAAATAATTTAGAAAATATCCCTACAATACTTTTGCCTGGGATTCATGTCATGCATGACCTTCCTATCACAAGCTAATCAAAACAAACGAAACTGACACTTTAATCTTGTGTTCACCGATTCGGGTCTCTTTGCTCTTATTTAAGAGTTTACAAAGGTTTCTTTTTGAAAATGTCCTGGCAGACTGTCTTAACAGCTGCTCACGTTGTGTACTGTCCAGGGGAAGTGAGCTTGTTCCCAGAACCTGACACGTACGTGCGTGCACTAATGTACTGGGGCCGGGCAGCTGCTCAGGGCTACTCGGCAGCGCAGGTGAAACTTGGGGACTATCACTACTACGGGCTAGGGACGCCGGTGGACTACGAGATGGCCGCAACACACTACAGATTGGCGTCGGAACAGCAGCACAATGCTCAGGCCATGTTTAACTTGGGTTACATGCATGAGCAGGGTCTAGGAATGACACAGGTAAGCTCATTACATCGCTTTTTAGTTGTTATTAAGGATTGATCCTTTGAATCTTCGAATAGCGAAGGATATTTGGTATTGTTTAACTAAAAGGTCCAATGATTTACTATTCAAAGAGAGAACAAATTTTATATTCAATAATAGATACATATATTTTCAAAATTGTTTGTTGGATTTTTTCATATAAATTCATAGGATGCAATTTTTCTGTGCATACATATATATGTTTTTAGTAACAAATATAAGTAAACATATTTTATATTCATTCATAAATTATGCTTTTTCAGGATATCCATCTTGCCAAGCGTTGCTACGACATGGCAGCAGAGACTAGTGCCGACGCCAAGGTTCCGGTTGCCCTCGCACTCATGAAACTGACACTCTTCTTCAGCATGAAATATTTACAAGAGGTAAGCTTTCAAAACATTTGGTTTTATTCACAAGGAATGGTATGCCATGGACTAAATAGCTAACTATGGGACCAAAAGTATCTTATTCAATCCTATTTTGCACATAAAATACTTTAATATTGCTATGTTATATATTTAAAAATAATATCTAGACAAGGGAATCATATCTGACACTTTTGACATAGCATGTCAGTCCTCTCCCACTAAGCTATAAAAGGTTCTCCTTTGTTCAAGATTTTATCCAACTAATTAGTTTGACAGTATAAGATTGATGTGCAAAAAAAAAAAACCCAATTAATTCAGATTAACAAAAATAGTATCATAATACACATGTTTTTACAGAGATTTCATTAATACACAACAAGGTTGTGCAAAACTTCGACTTGGCTTCGGAACAAATATCAGCTTTTGACTTCACTTAAAAAAACCTCTGGCTTCAACAATTATGAAGCTTCACCAATAATGCTCTGTACATATTGAATTTCTTAAATTAAAAACATGAACTAACTATATTTATACAACATCTAAATTCACCTACACTTTGTGGTTTTGTTTATAAGCTTTGCCTAATGATTAAGTTTTGAATAATATACCATAGTTCATAGATATTGATTCAGATGCAGATGCTTTAATTTTTGTTCTGATTTACTAATACCGTCACATGAGTGATATGAACAGAGTGTCTACTTGCCTGGAAAACCTGGACTTATCAGGGAATATCAAGGAATTTGGAGTGACTCTGGGATTTTCTTAAACATCTAACATTTAAAAAAACAACCTAATACTATCATTGCCTATGATTATAAAAATGAAACATAAAAAAATCATTCACGTTTTTTTTTTCACCAACCAAATACTTTGTTTAAATTGATTCTTCAAAGCTCAAGGCTCAGTCAATCTACATTCTCAGCCAAAATGTTTCACTTGCAACCATCCTCCCTTCCCCTACTCTTCCACAGTCAGGCAGGTAACAACTACTCACATGTAGCTTCCAAGCGCTTAATATTTCTGTAAAATGCTGAAAAAGAGATTGCACCATTGGATGAGAAAATTGCAGCTGTGTAACATCAGTTTTAACTATATTTTGAAAATAAATTTAGAAAGAATATTTTATAACAGTGTTTCCAATGTTAGTTTTGTTTTAGTCATTCTTAATCTATTTCAAAGTATCTCAAAATTTCATTGTATTTAAAAAATATATATACACATCAAAATATTTAAAACATTTTACCATCTCACTTTTTTATGTCTGTATTTTAAAGAAATTTTTAATCAAAATTGTTTTAAATGTAATAATTATATTTTACTCCATTATTCTTCTTATTTTATGACTATGCATTTTTACAAAAATAAAAAAATGCATGTACTTTTTTATTATAATTGTATAATGATTAATGGGTATAAATATAGAATTTTTCAAACCTTGAAAAATTATAAGTTGTCCAGAATACCTGAAATTTTAAGGGAATATTTTTCCCAAAACTGATAGAATATACCTTACATGTCGTTAAAAAAATAATCTAAATACTTGATTTATTGCCTAATAAATATAAAAATATACATTCTAATGCTTTTTTCTCTTGTCTCAAGCTTAATTTATATGAAACAAGCCAAAGTACATGGTGTTGATTGAGGTAACCACACAATACATTGCTTGGTTACTTTGGGCAATGCTTTTCTTTGCTTAAAACAGACAGGGAAAAAATTTCTTAATTTTATTTCTCCCTACACACTTTAAAAAAATCTAATCATAAATCTAAAATTTCAGCTTCGAGGTGCGCATATACATGGTCTACTAATTTTAAAATCCTATACCTCTCTGCAGTAAATATCTCGCAATGCTTGTGGCAGACACACAAACTCTTCATTTATTAATATCTATACTAAGAATATCTATTAGTTAATTTTCATGCTATAGCAATACTTAAAATTATTTCAATTATTTTCACTCCTACTGTATATATGGCTTGAATACACCTTTTTTCAAATAACCAAACTTAATTTCACATACGAATCTATAATACATCTTATAAAACATGGTAAATATAAGCAGTTAACTTTCCACATCTGAATGATTTTTCTTACCTTCATTTCTGATTATGTTCACAGTTCACATTAATTCCTAAGCTTTCAGATGTACTTAAATTTTTATGGAAGGGGAGCGAGAAATCATTGAAAAACACTCCCCTCAGTACACCTGGTCAGGATTTTAACCCTAACTTCCTTCACCACCTACAAACCAAACTTAATAAGTTTGACGTTGATCTTGGGAGTAGGGTAAATGTGTGTTAAAAACTTGTAATAAAAAACGGATGCTTTGTCTTTAACAGAGCCACTGGAGTGAATTGTTGTTGCTGTTTAATCTGGACAAATCTTTGGGACCTAATTGGGACCTGTACCTCATCACAATGCTAGTCGGCCTCCTGGGAATGGTGGTATACTTCCGTCGGCCACAACTTCCTTAAGACAATCTGTTGTTGCTTTCACATTGACCAAAAATAACTGTCTTCACTATCATCACCTTAAAAGATTTTGAAAATTAATCTTCTGGATGTTTCTATTCAGTTGTAATAAAGGAAAAAAGTTATACTTCTCAAATTATGATAATGCTGCATAGATGACAACTATTTGTATATTTTGTATTATAAAAGTTAATAAAAATAGTAATTCTTGAATGTATCATAGACTGAAACTTTAAAAACTCTGATGTAAACATTGTGTAATTTTATTAGATTCAAGCATCTTGATCACTAAACAATGAATTTGTTTACCTTTTGTATGGAAACTAGCTTGCGACTCAACGAGAAAGGCTGTAATACCATCGTAATATAAAAGGTTTGCCAGTGTCGAAAGAGGGGATGATAAAGATTTTGACCAACTCCCTCTCTTGCCATTAGTCTGTGTGTGTTGTCAAGTAATTTCATCGCCTAGTTCCACCCAAAACAAACCCCCCAGATAGAGTAATCCCGGTTTGATTGATCAAGAATCGTTACTAGGTGCTGTGAATTTTACATATAAACTATATCTGATGAAATTTACATAGAAACTATGTCTGATGAAATTTACATAGAAACTATGTCTGATGAAATTTACATAGAAACTATGTCTGATGAAATTTTCAAATAATGTGTCATTGTCATGGACTCTGATTATGTACATAACAATGTTTTGGGTTTAGTGAGGTGATGGGAAGTGAGTTGGTTACATTATTTGTATAGAGCTTTAATAACTATTGTTTTCTTTGTGTCTTGAATGGATGTTGTAGATATATTTGTTCAAAACATTTTCACTTGAATTATGCTTTCCTATTTCACATGCCATAAACTGGGCTGAGATTGATAACCTACACTTTTTTTTTTGTATGGAAACTAACCTTAAAATAATGAAAGATAAATTAATAATTCTAATTGTTTTTGCTCCTTCTACATCATAGTAGTTACCACAACTAGAATTATAAATTTATCTTTAAATTATTTTAGAAATATTTCACAAAAATACAATAGTAAGGCCAGGTGATCAATCTCATCTCAGTTTATGATGGAGATTTTTTAAAGTGGTACACATTAGATGGAAAGTTGTATCTAGCTCTTGGCTTTAAATATGTTAGTTTATTTATATATAAAAAATTCTTAACGACTTAAAATAGGGATGAAAATTAAATAATTACTGGTTTAGTAGAACCTAGTTGGTTAACCATTGGTACATGGGTACAATATTGTTTGGAATCATAGAAACAAGTATTTGACACATACTATAATCATTTTGAGCAAAACAATAGAGTTCACTTTTAACAAAATTCATGGGGCTGGCTGGTTTAGTTAGTTTTTTATATGAAAGGAACTTTGTAAAACTTGGAAAAATATATCTTGAAAAAAAAAAGTAACCATACCTTTTTTAGGCAATTTTTTACAATATAAGAAAAACATTGACATTTAATTTTGCCCTCACATTTTACTTTTGAAAAATACTTATAAAAATTATTTTATTTGATTAAAAATTTTTTTTGCGAGTGTACATTAATAAAAATAAAAACCCATGTACTCTTTGTTGACCTTAAAATGCCCTAAAGTGTAGATTAGGGTTATATATAAACAACGCAAACCTATATACTTACCCATACACATTCCAATCCTATTGCCTTTTAGCTTTTCCTTGAGAACAAAATACAAATATGAAAGCATATAAACATGTCCTACATTAAATACATCAGTTTTATTGCAGAAACTCTAAAAGAAATGTGAAGTGTGTTTTTAAAATAATTTTATTTGAAACAGATCTCTTAATAGTGGTCACCTTCCCGGATAAAAAAAGTTTGTTATTATTTGGTGTCCGTTATTTGGAAGAATATATTTTTTGAATCATAATTCTTAAGCATAGTTTAATCATATGAATCTTTATACTGTGTGTATTAACTACATCATACATCAATCTAATTACTGCATTGTACAGTATTGGGTGTATAATAATTGTGACTAATGGATAAATAGTGTATGTAGCTTACTGTACAGATTGCACAATTCACAGAACAATACAAAAATGAAATGGGAGCGATGGCCTTCTGTATAGTATATGTGCATATGAGCCTAGACAGCCGCTGGAACATCCCTTGCGTAGGCTATTTTATAAACTCTCTCTAGAGGAGAAAGGGTGGATTGCTCACACTTCATGTGAAAGAATGATATTCCTAACCTTACTAGTTAATTATTGTACTATAAATAGACTGTGTTTTTAAATTTTCTCCACTCTATAGAGAGTCATCACCATCAACTGTTTCCAGTCTGTGGCTGGGTCAGTATAGTAAAATGCCTCCATCTTTCTCTCTCCTTCCACCGCTCTTCCTACTTTAATTTCTTCCATTCTTCTCCTTTCACTTGAACACTTTCTGTTATTTGCTTTTCCCATCTCTTTCTAGGCCTCCCTTGCAGTCTTTTTACTACATACTTGATTTCCATCATTTTCTTAGAGATTGCTATGCATAAATGTGTGTCTAGCAGTGTCTGTGTTTGTTATTGGGATGTTGTTTCACCGTAAGAGCCCATGTTATTTTGACGGGGAAATTAAAGCTTACCATTATAATGAAGAATCCACTACTCAGAGGTGTCCGAAAGGGAGATTTCACCGTACTACAATTATTTCTTTAATAATTATCAAAAACAATTCTTAACCCCTTTTATCTCACCAGATGTTCATGATTTCAGTCTAAATCCCTCAGGCTAATTCTAAAATATTCGCCTATTACTCTTTGAAACTATACCACAAAAATATTGGTTGAAACATGCATGAAAACATCTTAATTTTACTCTAAAAATTCAAGATTTTGAAAATAAAAATGTCATCAATCTTTATGCTACATATAATTTGGCATTTGAGATTTCATAATCATCTAACCTAGATCTTGGACCAGTCATTGCCTAGTTAAAAATTTCAAATAACAAATCCACAAAATATAATAGTACCTGGAGAAAATCAATGAAAAAAATAATAAACACAATATTAACTTTTGCAAGAAAACAAAACAGCATTGAATAAACTCTTATATCAACATAAAATAAAGAAAAATAACCCAAGCTAAAAATGCCTTCACACCACGATGTAAACATGTGAGCTTAAGATATTTTCATTTATTAAAAAAAGTTTTTGTTAGTCTTGTAGTGCCATCTAGTAACTATACATGTCATTAAAAGGCTAGATTTGGCTCGCACCGATGGTCTACCTTGTGAGTGTTCTAGTTATTACTTGACATGCTTCTTTATTGGTGTGATGGGGTTTAAGAATAAATAAAAACTTTTAAAAAAATCTGGGTTTGGGTGGTGGATACTACTCGGTTCATCTATACTTATAAAATAACATGTCCTGACATACTGACTGATTCATCATCGCCGAGCGCAAACTATCAAGGCTACAAGCATGAAATTCGGACTCTATATTCATTTTGTTATGTAGGCACCCACTAAGAAAGGATTTTAGAATATTCCACCCCAAAGGGGTCAAAATAGGGGATGATAATATGTATGAAAGTCCGTCATTTTGAAAGTCACATAAACAAAATTTTGTATTTCGGTTATTGACGTAAAACAAATAAATAAGTGTTTCAGGAATTTTGGAAATTTTATTTAATAAGGGATGAAAAAGGGGGTGAAAGTTTGTATCGGACTTGCATTATTTTTGATCTGAGGTCAAGTTATGGTCATCAACGTAACGTAATATTTTAAATTAATCTGTAAATACATATGTATATTTTCGTATTTGTATATAATCAACTTCCACGCGGGCAACAGCTATCTAGTTGAAGTATAAATGAACTGAATGCTCCTCTTAAGGTAAAAAAAAAAAAAAACTTTGATGAAGTTCACATACAGTATACATAATGGACATTTTAGAAAGTTAAATCTTTGTTCTATTCTTTTAAAATACATGGTCACTCATGAATTTGAATTAAAATGTATAATAAGACAATGTAATTGTATATAAACATTTTACAATGATGTAAAGTAGGTGATAGTAAAGGACGCCAACTTGAGAGGATAGTTATGCTAAGCCTAGAAACGAACAAACACATTTCTCTCATCATTTACGTTCTTTTAATTCATGAAAGGCTTTTAAAAAATCAATCTAACCATAAAAATTATTGAAATAGATAAAAAAAAAAATCTTGGTTAGTTGTGTCTCGTGGTCTACTCTAATCATAAAGTTTCAGCTTTCTAGGGCACTTGTGTAATCTCCTGTCTGTCTAAATTTAATAATGATGATGATAAAATCGATTTATTTGAAAAATGACTCCTGGACATTTGAATTGAACCCATGTCCAAGAGTCATTTTTCAAATATATTTAAATTAATTCATATATAAAGGCTTTTATCTGATGCCAATGACTATTTCCACCAATCAAAATTATAATAATAGGTAAGTTTTCCAACTAACTAAAATCTACAGAGGAGATAAAAGTACTCCAGAGTTATTTTGTTCAAGATTGTGTCTTGAATGAAATGATTTGAGTAAACATTCTTTAACATATTAATATCAATGCTCATTATTATTGTTACACCATTTAAAATAAGCATTATGTTTGTCACACACATATTTTATTGGGCTATGTTTGAATGTTATTTGGGGGGAAAACAAGCATATATATGATTTTTGCATTGATTCACCTCTACTTGTAAGCAAAAAAAAAAAGTTTTTAATTGGTCATTGGGTGATGAGAATGAGACTTTTGCTTGAAAGCTTTTCATCTCCATTCATTTATGTTAATTTTCTCCAGCTCACATTTGTCTTTGTTTTAATTTTTGCTTTGCTATTAGCATTTTGTTCTTATGTGTGATATTATGAATATTTAATTACAATATTGTTTAAGTTTATTTTTGTTTTGTAACAGTAGAAAATAGATTTATTTAGGGACAAATATAAATAAGTTAAATTGATTTAAGGCATGTATATTAACTATAATGATGATAACCAAGCAGAAATTGGATTTATTACCACGTGAATGATATAAAATAGATTAAATTTTTATCTTCTTTGTCTTTTTTATAATTTTGATATATACTCACCTATTGTATCTTTTTAGAATACCTTCTCAATACCTATTTGGGTTATACCCATATTTACTATTTATGCTAATGCTTTTAGGTATTAGGAAGGTTATATATAGAGGTAGTGTACCCACATTTGTTTGAAGTGAGAGCGGAAAACCTTTTAGGAAAACCACCCTGATTACACCCGACCGAGATTTTAACCTCAATCTGCCTATCCTCAGCAGACTAGTTTACTGTGAGATTGATGCCTTAGAGCATGTGACCACCAAGGTAAGTTAGTTTTGTCTAAACATATTAATTTGTAGAATTATTAATGAAAATACATACTGATGTCAAACCAAATGATGAAATCTGATTTTTTTTATCAAGCACGATGGAAATGTTTAGTAATTTTTTTACTAAATACAATGGAATTGTTTATTAATTTTTTTACTAAATATGATGGAAATATTTATTACATTTTTTTTACCAAATACAATGGAAATGTTTATAAGCATACAAGTCAAGGTGGCTAAAGGCGGGTAAGATATATGTTAGAAAATTGAGGCAAAATTATACATTTGGTTTTTTTCGTCTTTGATTGAATTATAAATCCATCTTTTCTCTACTCTGCTTTTAATATATTTTTTTCTCTATATACATCTCATATTTATTTCTCAAAATCAATCATCCTACCAGGATAGAAAAAAATATATAGTTAATAAAATGTTTATTTTTATATTAAACCATTTCATTTTCTTATAACATTACTGATTATGATTTGTCAAAGCTATTTTGGTCATTTAAATAGTATTTAAAGTAATTTATATTCACAAGTTTATAAGATTCAAAGATTGACTGGTTAATTGCAATCAACCATTTGCCGACCCATGTCCTATGGGAAATGTCTTGACTGCATCCTATCAAAAAACTCTATTAAGTAAGTTTATGTTTAATTTCTCGGGACCTACTTCTGTGGCTGCTTGGTTTAAGGTGCTGTTCTCGCAATATGAAACTGTAAAAGACAGAAATATTGGGGTTCGATCCCAATCGGGTATAGGTAGGATGTTTTTCCCTAAATTGTTTTCCACTCTCCCTCCACACAAATGCAGGCGCACATCCTCTAAATCAAAACTTATTAATCCCTAACACATTAGTGTAATTAGTACATAGGTATATATCCTGAACAGGTAGTCAGACGAGGTGCTTAAAAAAATTTTTTGGGTTGTCCCAAAAATAATTCTTATTAACAAATATATTTGATTTTTTTTTAGCAACCTTTTATGTTCAATCAGAGAAGTTTGGACTTTTGGATCAAGGAAAAGCAGTTTTTTTTACTGAAAAATTGTGGGCACTATTTATGTTTGGCGTAATCAGCCTTCCTATTTTTACTATAATTTATCATGAATATTTTATTTTTATTAAATCAAACATAAAGTGAATGAAATCTTTGTCAGAGTGAAAATCCATATATTTTTAATAACTCGGTGAAGGTCAAGCAGTAATGAGCGCCATCTATTGCAGCGACTAATTATTTGCAGTTTTCAACTTATTTATTCTCTTTAAAAAGGAACTACTGTATGTGTGGTTGTGTGTTCTTGTATACAGGAGTTTATTATTAGAAAACTATTTAAAAAAAAATGTGTTTAATGTCCGTTAGTGGTTTCCCGAGTCCAAGCACTGTTTATTTCACTGTAGTAAATAATTTTAAGAGATATTATTTTATTATTTAGTATTCATCATTTATAGCAATTACATGCTTTGCTTGGTAGTCATTTACCATGAAGTCAACCTTTACATAGCTTTCAGAGACAAGCATCCAATTTATGAAAATTTTCCCTTAAAACCCTTTTCATTTACTGTGATAAACTCCTACTATGACAATTTTCCCTTGCATTTTGATTACTGCATATTAAAAAAAGATCCCCTTAAACTGCAATAAAATGCACAGCTATTGCAAAATGGTATGGATGTTTTTTAATGTTTATAGTATATTTATATTGTATGAATGAAAAAATGTGTCCCTCTTGTATTTTTCTAAATGTAAGCTTTATTGTATATTTGTACTGATGTAAACATTATTTTCCCTTTTATCTAGTTTTAAATAATAGTTATATACATATGGTTTGATCATGCAAGTTCCAAGGTTTTTTTTTATTGTAAATAACATTTTATCATGCTTATGATTGTAATTATTGGATACATAATTATCAATGGGCACAGGCAAGGATAAACCAGATCAACACCCTTAAGGGTGTTTTATTTTGCTCCTTGGGCCAGGTTGAGTCCATCAACACGGGTTTGCTAGTGTCATTGCTCTGTGATAAAACATTTCCAAATATGCAATTGTTAAACGACTCACTTTTAACATGTTCATATCAAAGGGAACATTGTAATCGTAATGTTCAGTCTGCCTAAGTTTTTTGTGAGGTAGGAATATGTGAATATGGGGTTGGGCTGCTACCTGAACTTAGTTTTGTGGAATCCAGCAGATTGACAAGAGTTGGATGGATATTAGTGTCCTTTCTCTAGTGAAACAGTTTAAAATTAGTTTTTTTTTTCAAATGCCCCTTGATAGCACCTAGCGATACCCATGTTGAAGAACTCTAACTCTCCCACAGAGTGTAGCCATTTTAAACTGGAAGCTGAGGGTCTGGTTTATACCTTGTCTATGTTAATGGGACTATTATTTCTGTGTAATTATTTGCCCAAGTGAAAATGTTTGTTTTTCAATTAAAGTTTTGCATCTGTGATCAGGCTTGGAGATTTTTAAGTTGGTAATTTTATATACATTGAACTGTCAAGTACCTATTTACAATTACCAATGTCAAGATTGAAGTCGGTTGTTGTTAATAAAAAGTTTATAAATAAAATATTTATTGTGGATTAATTCCACTGTTTTTTTTCCAAACTGTTCTAATTGTGTTCCTCCTGATGAAACAATACATGTGTATAAATGTGTTTACACATATATGAAACATAAGTGGTATGTAGGCATTAGAGATTGGTGTATTTTATCATTTACCTATAAAATATGTTAGGAAGCTTGATGGTTAAATAAATAGGGCAAACAATATGAAAAATGCGTAAAATTTGGGTATGAAAAAGATGATCTAAAAGTCTCTTTAGGACACATAAAAGAGCAAAGACCCTCTTCTGAAAAAAAATTAGTGACACTAAGGATATTCAAGGATTTGAGAAAATTTAAATTTTAAGACGCAAATTCTTTTTCAATTTTTTAAGTGAAATTTGTTTTAGACCTCTAATAGTGATTTTGCTAGGTCAGAACCAACTATAATTCTGGGATGAACTTAACAACCAGGCCCTAGACCGGTAATTTAACACTTAAATGAATGTATATATGTTATGATGAGTGGGTTGTTAGAAATATTGTTAACATTGAGTTACTATTTGTATTTTCTATTATACTTATATTTTTTCTATATGTTAGTAATTTTTTCCAAGATTTGGATTTGAAGGTAAATTGAAGATTCAGATTCAAATTTGTAAAATAGTGGGTTCAATTCAATACTAATAAAAATGAAACATTTGTTAAATGAATTGTAAAAATGATTTTAGAAGTCTTTCTGGGGAAAAGCCCTCAACATATTAATCAGAAAACTTTGGACAAGTAATTGAATGTTTGTGATGAGAAAGATTAAATTATAATCATATTTGAACAAGTACTTGCAATCTTACATAATCATTTAATATCTTGATTAACCTAGTTTTATTTATTTTAGTTATTTATTCAGCAATGTGTCTTACTGCCCATTTGGGTAATACTCCTAAGTACTAATTACGCTAATGAGTTAGAAATTGGGAAAGTTGAATGTAGAAGAAGTGAAAGCGCATTCGCATGGAGGGAGAGTGGAAACCATTTAGGAAAAACCACCCCCAGTTTACCCGAGTGAGATTTGATCCTCGATCTACCTATCCTCCACAGTCTAGCTCAACACAAAACTAGTGCGTTAGCTAACTATGCCACCAAGGCGGGTATGAATCTAGTTGCATAATCATTAAAGAAAATTTATTTAACATATAAGTTAAAATTTGCCCAAATTTCTTGCAAGCTAGACATGTTGCATCAAGCTAGGTTTTATATCTATTTTTAAGACTTTTGGGTTACTTTAGTCTTGGATGTTGTCAATTTTATATCTCAGATTTATAGAAATAAGCAACTATTCCCTATCTTTAAATGCAATGGTAGATTATTTACACAAATTATGGATGCATTTAGTTATTTGTTTGACAACTAGAATATTAGACAGTAAAAATATTTTGGTTTGAATATTGTTCACACACACATGGTAAATGCCAGAGTTGAAACAAATTATTTTATTCTCTTAATATTATGCATATGTCTCTAAAAGTGTACCTAACCATCTTAACTTAATTCAAATTTTACATCCATTACTCTTTCCAGCCTATGGCCTGGCTCAGTTTTTTTTATTCAAGCCAATATTTTCCACTACAGGCTTGCTAGACCTGTCATCTAACTTAAGACTAGGACAGGTACAACATCCAGTCCCCGACCGTTATTTCATCACTGTGAAAGGGTAAACCCATATTTTCATCGATGATAAATTTCTGGGCATACCAGGAATCAAATCCGAAACCTTTGACAAAGTTTGACCTCAATTTTTGTCTTGGAGACAAACCTACAAGCGTTCATATCCTAGTTTTTAAATTATGACTTTCACTGAATCTTACTATACCC
Source organism: Timema cristinae (assembly GCA_039000515.1). Taxonomy (NCBI): domain Eukaryota; kingdom Metazoa; phylum Arthropoda; class Insecta; order Phasmatodea; family Timematidae; genus Timema; species Timema cristinae. The sequence goes on along the minus strand of JBCFYV010000012.1, from coordinate 70,087,385 downwards.
ATACAGGCTATCAGCATTTTAATTACACATGTGGGGTAGGTAGAATTTACAGAAGATATGTGTTCATTTGCGTGGAGGGAGAAAGGAGGCCCCATCACCAACAAACCAATCATGCCTTAAGAGAGAATAAACGAGCTGGGAGGAATTATGGTCAGCCTAGTCTAAGTAAATATTTATATTTCAGCTGCATTGAAACAAATAAAATCCTAAATTGAAAGTTTGACATTGCCACTCGCCTTAATACGAGACTGCTATGACAAACTAAGTGGAGAAGCAACGGTCATAGTTAACTAACCAAAAGGTACACAACAGTAACAGTTTTTTTATCATTATATTTCAATTTGAATCCGACACCTTAGCTCAGTCAGTAGCATGTCTGCTTACTAAGCTGAGTCTTGAGTTAAATTCCTGGCATGGCCAAAAATTTATCATTGGTGAACTGTGGGTTTACCCTTTCATATTTATAAATTAACAGCTGGGGACTGGATGTTGTGCCTGTCCTAGTCTTAAGTTAGATTATAAGGCATATGAGGCTACGACAGGCTTAGCAAGCAGGTGGTGGAAAATATTAGAGTTGAATAAAAAACTGACCCAGACCATAGGGTGGAAATTGAATGTAAGTATGTATGCATTGCTATTTAAATTTCACACCTTCCATAATAATTTGAATCATTTTAAAATGTAAACATAGAGCTATAACCTCATCAAGCAATGCGACCCCGCCAGAATCATGCTGTTACCACCAGGGTGGAAACAGCTGGGCTAACCAGTTCCTGAGAGAAATGAATATTTTTCAAAAGTTCTTGGTTTTTGTTTATTACCTCTCTAAACATCAGGTAGTTAATTGAAGCTGTATTATTATCAAACTTTTTTTTAGAGAGGATCCAACTCATTTTTCTATCCCAAGCAATCTTGCATTAAAGATTAAAATCCTGATGATAAAAATAGGAAAATAGGTCAAATCTGTAAAGGTTAAAAAAAAACCACACACATGAAATAATTTTATAACTACACACACATTATTTATTTCTCTTATCTTATCTTTTCTATCAAGATGTACAAGTATATTATTACTAAAAGGTATGTTTTATCTTGATTGTCAAAACAGTTGATCAAATCTGTTTGATGTTTTTTTCTCAGCTTAACTCTGTTGAGCTTTGCTTTAGTGATAAAGAATTACAAGAAGTCAAGAAGTTTGTTATTTTTGTTCAATTAATATAAACAGTGAACATTTTAACAATCCAAAGTTATTTATAGATTAAAATATATAGCCTATATTCTCAGGATATTTGCACTTTTATTTTTTTCTGCTTCTAATGTGCAGTTCTGGTTATAAATTATTTCCAACCTTTTTTGGTTTAAATCTTATTGAAAGCCGGCCAATTTTTGTGCTCAACTCTGTAACTAATTCAAAGATAGCAACTTGAGGAAAGTGGTTTGCAACTTTTAACATGGTACAGTTGGTTAGCCTAGACATGAAAATGTAACGTGCAAAGGGGGGGGGGGGGGGAATAAAGTATAAGAGTTTTTTTCCCCCTTTGTATGAGACACCTCCCTACAAGCATAGGAAAATATATTTAAACCCCCCCCCTCCCTCTATTTTACACTTATTTCAAGTTGTCAACTTGCAAAACACGGCAAATAAATATTTAATATCACAGGCAGTGCCAGTATATTTATCCAGCGACTAATTTGAACAATTTCCCATTCATTTATGTTTTAGAGTTGCAATCTAAAAGGATATATACCATAGGGAAATAGAGGTAAGAGAAGTATTAATTTGCCTACAAAGCATATTGTTAGAATCTTTTTAGCTCAATGAAGTGTATAGTGTAAGAACAGCCAGCTTGCACTGCCATTGATGGGAGATTTGTATGTTACTTTGTAAATTACACAGTAGATTTTTAGTCAGTGTTTTTTTTTTTAACATCGTGTCTTACAACCCATTTGGGTTGTATGTATATGGACTCTTCAATATGTTAGCGATGATAAAGGTTGAATTTAGAGGATGTGTCCCAGCATTTGCATGAAGAAAAAGTGTATACCCATTTAGTAAAAACCACACTCAGCATAACTGATTGGTATTCAAACCCCATCCCTCCATGATTGAGAGTCCACACCAGGGGTTGGTAACCATTTTGGTTCCCGAATGACTTATAAAATTATCAAAAGTCATGTGATTACCCATCATTTCTCCACTCTACTTTTGATGTATTTTTTTCTGCCCATACATCTTATATATTTTCCTTTAATCCGATCTTCCTTCAAATACTTAAAGAGTATGTTCCCACTCATAGAAAATAATATAGAATAAATAAAATGTACATTTTCATATTAAAATATTTAATTTTCTTATAACATTCATTACCTACTATGACCGATCAAAATAATTTTGGTTCCACTCTTATTTTATTTTAAAGTGCTTGTATATCAATTGAATTTAATGATGAATAGTCTTCTTATGCAATCAACTGAAAGCTACAGTGGGATTGACTTTGTATTCTAGATTGCAATTAACCTGTTGTTTACCCTTGATCTAAACCAGGGGCCGGCAATGTGATTCCCGCGGGTGCCCTCTTGACAGATTTTAGGGAATTTTAGGCACCTGCCTTATATTTTGTATTTTTTTTACATTTTTTGTTTGAGCTTTGCAGATAAAAATTCTTAACCATTGTTGAGAAAGTGCGCCTTGAAACTCCACTCCTACTGTGCATCAGCTTACACATGTGAATCGGTGTTCTCAACCATGAAGCATCTATAGCCAAAATAAATATCAAGATTAACTGATTTTCATCTTGATAACTCCTTATGTACATAAAGCTTCAGTTATATTCCTGAATATACAAGTTCGCTGACAATATGCAGTGCCAAGTTTCACATTATGATAAGGTACTTAAATTAAGTTTACAATTTACAGTTTTGATGATTATGCTAGTTTCAATTATTTACTATTCCATTAATATCTTCATATATTAGTTTTTAACAATAAGCCCACGTTGTAACATGCCTCAAAATTTTAGGCTAAAATATTTAAATCGAAAGATTGATAGATAATATTATAGTTTATGTTTTGTTTATTACATTTAAAATGATATTGTGTATATTATTCTCAACTTGTTACTAATAAAAACACTAATAAAAGGTAAAAATTCAAATATAAAAATCTATATATTTTTCTTGGCACCCCCAGAGTAAAACACATTTTGCTTAAAAGATTGCCAGCCCCTGGTCTAGACTATAGCAAGAGTGACGCTTTACTAGAGTTTAGCCCATACAACCATCAAAGCAGTTTATTTGATTCAAGAATCATTTGCAATGTTAAAAAAAATTGAGTTGTTCACCAAAGGTTATTTATAAGCTATATCAACCTTTACCTTATTAATTAAAAAGACTTTTAACCAATATGTGTTTTCACAGTATAAAATATCTTTCATGTCTCACTTTTGATTATGTCTATTTTTACACTTTTAACAAAAATTGCATGTAATTTTTTTTAATGAAAGGGTTTTTAACAGCATATACAAGGGTTATTTATGAGTGTCAATTTAACAATTCATTTATTATCTGACAAGTTGTCTGTTCAAATCTAATATAAGGGAAAATACTTCTATATCTTCAAACCATAGTTGTTTTTCTTTCAATTTCTGTTTCTTCAGATATTAAATAATAAGTCACCTTGAGTATATTATTACATTAATTTTCAAGTTTGTCGATTTATTGTTTGTGGCATTAATTAAGACCAAATCTGAAATTTTAACATATTATAAGCTTCTTGTAACTATGAATGGGAAATTTACACCATTATTTAAATTCAGAATGAATGGGACAAAAAGTTTTTAAACAACAAGAAAACTAAATGTAGAGTAGCCACCAATCACGGAGAGCGACAATATTTATCAAAGTAAAAAAAAAAAAAATGCACCATCTCCTAAGGGTAAGTAATGTGTGAAGCCCATTGTTTTCTTAAGTGAAGCTAAATTAAATGATTGCATAGGTATGGGAAGTATTCTCGAATTTGTACTGAGCTATAGTATTTTTGTCATGTTATATGTTTAGAAAAAAATGAAAAAATAAGTGCATATACAGTGTGTATGAATTTATTGGGAAGTAACTGGAGTGTGGATAGTAAACCTCAAAGCAACACAAAAAGCCCATATGAACATATGTCCTATATTTGATGGTTCCCAGATAAGCCCAAGGTTCTGCAGGAAATGTTAGTAGCCCTACTTGATACACCCCCTATTCACGTTGTTGCAGCCATGCCTGTGTAACAGCAGTGCTACCTCTTCAGGTTATATGCATATGTACTAATTACTCTGAATATTTAGGGATTATGAAGGTTGAATTTAGAGAAAGTGTACACGCATTTGTGTGGCAAAACATTTTGGAAAAACTATACTCAGTAGATCCGACTGAGATTCAAACCCCCATCTCCCTGTCATCGACAGTCTATTCTATGGCGAGAGTGACGGCATAGACCATGAGGCCAATGAAGCAGTTAGTAGTCATATTTAAAATGGTGCTCATGTGTCAAATGAGTGGACACGAGCATAGATTCTTCTTCTTCTTATTATTATTAGCATCGCGTCTTACTACCCGTTCAGGTTATACGCACTTACGCTAATGTGTAATGGTAGGGTGATTGTGAGATGAAATTGAGGACTACAGTTTAACGTGGAATCCGACCACGGTGGAGGCCTGGCATTCCCCACATTCACAAGATGTCTTGTCAGAGGTGAAGGAAGGGTTTGGTAATCAGATAAATTTGTGCCGGAATAGGTTATTCTTGAGAGTTTCTTTTTTTTTTCATTTTGTTCGTATCTCTATTGCCTTGCTCCAAATATAATACTATAGTCAGTTTTATTAGTAATAATACTAATTATAGCCGACACCTTAGCTCAGTTGGTAGCATGTCTGTCTACTGAGATAATGGTCCTGGTTTAGATTCCAGGCATGGTCAAAGAATGTATCATAGTGAAATGTGGGTTTCCTCTTTCACAGTAATGAATTGATAGTCAGAGGCTGGACATTGTGTCAGTTCTAGATTTAAGTTAGTTCATAGGTCATGTACTGATATAGTCAGTCGGTTCAGAAAGTGCACCTCAAATACCTCAAATAGATTAAATGAAAACAATAGTCTGGTCACCATACAAAGAATTTAATCTGATAATGGATTGTTCAAGATGTTAAACACTTTATTAATCCAGTACTGATTTAATTCATAATCACAAACATTACACAGCTTTCTAGTATACGCTATATTACCCATCCTATCCAACGGATTTGAATTGTCTGATGTCTGTGGAATGTGTGTATAAGTTTATTTGGAGCAGCAATATTACTCTTCGGTGGCAAATAAACTGATTTACAGCAAATGTGTGCAATTCTAACTGGCAATAAAAATCTATGAAAAAAAAAGAAAAAAAAAAGACAGACTTATTTCAGTTGCCCAATTCATGATTGATTAAATAGAGGGTCTTTATTAGTTTTAAATATTATATTAAATTATATGTGGTTTTTATGTCAAGTTAACTCAGATAATTTAAAGTTGATTTGATAATTACATTTGCCAATAATGGCTACTCTTTAAGTATCTGATATACACAGTAAAAGGTTCCTCTGGTGAGAAGACTATGCATATAAGGTTAGCTTATATGTGCTAGATGCTTTTGTTAGTCTAAAGATAAACTGTAGTTTAAAAAAATATTATATAGCCTACAATCTATTTAATCAGTTGATGTTTTACTACTTTGGTATTAATGAACTAGGTTGAGTGAATAATTAGCTATCATGTATGATGGCTAATTAATCTCGTACTAGTTTTATTGAACACCAAACAGGGCCTCCTCAATAGCTATACTAGTAGATTCAAAATTCATAGAACCTACCACTCAGTTATGTTAAAAAAAACAATGTTGAATAATTGTTTCAAAAGATGGATTAACGTTTAAAAAAAATCCTTGCCATCTTTAGTTGAAGGCTTTTCTCACAAGCCACCACAGTTAAAAATCCTTCTTCTCCAAATAAATTCTTGGTTATGGCCTTGAAATTGAAGGGGAAAAAGTAATTAAAATGAATAGTCTATTCATCACTTTTTTCCCTTTTCTCTTCTTCTGACAAATGTAAAAGTTAGATCTACTTTTCTTTACCATATTATATAAATCTTGACAGCTATAGTTGAAATGTATTTTATAAAACTGTATCATCCTGAAGTATGTGACAACATTTGTTAGTAAAGGCTTAACAATTAATCAATAATTCTTATACAGTTGAATTGTGTAGACAAAAAACCAAAATGGTACATTTATTTCAAATGAATTAAAGATAGATGCAGGCTTTTTTTTAAATGGCTAATATAGTACATGGTGAATATTCCACCTTGTAACAAGATATTTTATGTTTCAAATATTACACACCGAGTAAAATAATCCGAGTTTAAACTCAACTCAGTTCTAATATAATGCAGTATATTTGGTTCTTGGCCTTCACCCTCCATAATTTGTACACTTTGAAATTTAACCAGTGGTTTGTGTTTTGCGTATTTGATTCATGAAAAATATATGTTGGTTCAAATTCAAGTCTTATATATATTTATTCAACATTGGCAAGGAAAAAAACAAACAAATCAGCACTTCTATATTATTGTTGAAATAACATTTTCTCAAAAACACAATCTTTGTGATTAAAGAAAACATGTTTAGTTTTGTTGCATGTGTACAGATATTTATGAAAGAATAATATAAGATAGATCTTAAAGTGGGAGAAAATGTTTTGATAGTTATAAGCAAAATTGATTAAATCCACTTTTTCGAATCTGATTAATAGAAACCATGGTAAGTTTGATTTTCTAAAATTAGTGAACTCTTTTTTTCTCTCACTCCTTTTTTCTCTCCCTCACTTCTATGTTGTCCAAATGAGAATATACATTCAGTTAAGTGATAAGTTATGGAATAATCTGTCTTTTTTTTTTTTTTTTAGATTTGTCCCAAAATTATGAGGAAAGAAACATTAATAAGCTGGTTAGTAATTATGAAAAATATTCAAATTCAAAATTAAAAAACTTTATTTTTTAAATTCAATTAATTTTTTTCAAAACCTTGAAATCTCAACTGTTTTAAAAGAGATTTGAGGACTCAAAGTACACATTCCTAATTTTAAGTTTTATAAATCAGCCCACTAATAAAATAGAACAAATAAAGTTGAAAATTTGATAAATAAAGAAAGAAAAAAAGAGTGTCACTAACATTTCCAACATTGATACATATTTAAAATTTGTCTTTTGAGCACTAAATAAAAGAAGGTGTCTTAATGTCTTGGAGCACACTTAGTTACAATCTAACCATCATATCAATTTCACTTGGATTCAAACCAAGATCTCAAAGATGCCTGTTAATACAAAAGTACAAATTCCTGATGTAATTGAACAAGACCAAGAACTTTGCATTAAAAGATTTTTAGAAAGATCTCCTTCTCATATTTTAAAATTAAGTTTTGCTTGTCAAAAGCTGTATAAACTCTGAGATTTTTCAGTGTTGAACTTCAAGCTAAACATGTATTCGACAAAAGCTTTAAAATGACCCCTCTTCCAACTACAACATTTTTTGAGGCCAAATTAACTTTTTTAATTGCCTAGGAAATTAGATATATATTCATTTCCTGTGGGGAAGCTCAGAAAAATAGTGATTCTGCACACGCATGTAGAACATTTAATCCCCAATTACCAAACCTTGATAAAACTAACCACATAACTTGATACTTCTATAGGAAAATAGATAATGTTATTCGATATTAAAACAGTAATACAAGCACATTTATGTATACCAATATAATAACATACAAAAAAAATCATAATATTAGTTGTCTTTTATATTGAAAAATTTTGATAATTTTTTTTTTCTTTTGGTACTAATTCATGAATATTTTTTCTTTTGGCAATAATATGAATATTTAATACTCCATTATTTATGTTTCCACTTTTGATCAAATGTTTGGTATGGATGTTTGTTTGATGAAAAAACAACATTGTAATCATAGTCATGGTTAGTATGCCCCATTTCGATATAACAGGTTGTGATTAGGGTCTTCATTGAAATTTATTAATTCCAGGGAATTGTCAATGCAATTTCTTTTAACTAATCTCATAACTGCTTCTAAAGTTTATTGATTTATTATTGAACTTTTAGTCGAAGTCTATTTTGTAGCAAAAATTCTTCATGAATTGGTATCGAGTTTCCTTTTAATATAAGTGTCTCCATTCGAGAGAAATAAATTCAAATTTCTTTTTGTACTGAGATATTGATAAAAAATACTGATGTTCCATTCCAATGGTTTACTCTAAATGACTGAATCCTCCAATGTCAGACATGAACTTCCAACTTCTAACTACAAGTCTCACCTACGCCTTCTAGCAGTCATGCTAAAGCACAAGATATGGCCTTCATCAAATACGTTTTATTTTTTAAATATAAAAAAATGCATAAAAGATGGAGTTTTCTTTCAATACTATTTGTTATTATGAACACAACACCTCCTTTCTGCAAAAATTAATGCTTCCATTGGATGGTTTTTGTGTAAAATATTTATAAAAAATATATCTTTATACTATTAATCTTTAAACTAAGTATCAACAGGGAAATTTGTAACTATGATTTTTTTTAGCTACAATACATGTTTTGCTGAAACAAACATTAAAATTAAAGATATTTTGAATTGAAAGTCCAAAATTATTTTTTTCCGAGATTTGTTCAATTGGGATGTAAGAAACAAATGAAATGTTGTGTAAGCATGTATTATTATTTTGATTAAAATTTTTATTTCAGATTACCCAGATGGAATATAATTCAAAGATATGTCTAATAATTCTTTGTGATCAAATAAAATGTGAGACCATCTTCAAGGAAGCAGTAATAATCACAGTTTTTTCAACCTTGTTTAAATCTACTTAGCCTTGCCTGAAAGCATTTCAAAGTGGAGGGGGGGCCGTGGCCCTCCCCTCACATCAAAGACCGTCGCCGTGAAAATTTAAAAAAAGGTCACCTGCACACTACAACTTCAGTCAAATCGGTCGAAAAAGTTTTTTTTTTGGTCAGTCTGCACGGCGGCGGGTGTCTTTATTTTTTCCAATCAAAGTAGTGCTGGGAGCACGTCCTCGCACTTCCACACCACTTGTTCTCAACCAATGGTGGGCACACCTTGCCCCCCCTCCTCGCGTGTTTCAACACCTGCCTCTGACGCTGCATCTCCCCGATACCGCAGGACTTGCTGCAGGTGCTCCAAGGTGACCACTCGCTCACTCGGCAATCTCGGGGTGGGCCTGGAATCAGGGCAAGAATGGGGGTTATATTTTTTAATTAGCACTTCACTGTAATTTGGGCTATCCTTAGCTCACACACTTGTGGTCATATCGTAGAATCTGTCTGGTTCGCAATAGGCTGGAAAGGAAGCTCAAGGTTTGAGTCTCGGTTAGCCAGTTAGACATGGGCATAGGGAAGTTTAATATGAGGGGCGGGGTTTAAAATTCTAAGCTTATTACATGACTTACTATTAAACCTTAATAAATGAGAGCATTCCTACTTTACACAGTAGGGATGGAACTTTATTTCTGTGAAGAGGGGTGGGCGTGGGGGGAACAAGTAGCAACATAGTTTTAAAGGGACTCTATACCCTCCTCACCCCAGTTAATGTTTGGAAATTGAATGTTCTTAAAATATATTTATAATAGTCCTTGTTTAGAGAGCTTTTTTAAATTATAGACCTACTATTTTAAATTTGAATACTCCTAGATACTCTTAGAGTAGTCCACCTTGAGCAAATTTTTGAAAATGTTAATAATTCTAAAAGTTATTTTAAGAAGCGCTCGATAGATTTTTTTTTTTTACAAATGAAATTCTAGGGAATTTAATTTAAAGTGGTTCTCCCCCAGAATCTTTTGAATTTTGATTTCCCTCAAAGTTATTTAGAATGTTTTTAACCCGATTTTTTTTTTAAATAGATGCCTCTAAAAACTATTTGAAGTAATCTTCCACAAGAATATTTTTAAAAATGGATGCCTTCTCCTGCATATTAAAAAAAATAGATGCCTTTAGAAGCTATTGAAAGTGGTCTTCCTCCAACACATTTTTGAAAATTAAGTGCTTTTAGAAGCTATTTGAAGTGGACTTTGCTTGGTTTAAAACAAATATTATATGCTTATAGAAGCTATTTGGAATGGCCCCCAAGGGAATTTCTTTTAAAAATCGGATGCTTCTAGGAGCCATTTAATACTTCACATGGATTTTTTTTAAAATTAAATTCAAGAAATTATTTGGAGTGGAAAATTTGTGAAAAGTGAATGCTTCCAGAAGTTATTTGAAGTTCGACAAGGCTGTCTTTAAGTCTAATATAAAAAAAAACTTTGGGGTGGGGGCTGAGGAGCTTTAACTCCAAAGCTCCCTTCCTGCGCCCATGGTATTGGGAGTATTTTTGCTACATGTTTCTTTATCACTGTGGTTTTATCCTACTAATGCGGGTGCATTTCTTGTTAATCGCTCTTCAAATCCTTACTTCCTGAATTTAGTCGTTAATAACCTTGGCTTTGAGAGTACAAATAAAATAAAATAAAAGTTATATTCATGGTAAAATCACCAGAAATTACTTGGAGAGGGAGGAGAAAAAAAAACACCATGTGGAAATACCTCCTCACCCCACGGCACACCTGGCCAGAATCCTATATTAAATAAACTAATTCTTCCAAAAAAAATTACTAAGTGGCATATCGGATTTTATTTGATTTAAAAGAATAACTTATAATTATTTTATTCAAGTTGAATCTCAAACAAGTAAATAATTTATGGCGGTAAGGGAGGCAAGGAGGTTACAACTATAATATAGACCACTGAAGATGTGTAAAATTATAATTAAATTTTAAGAGCAAGCTCACAACTTGATATTAAAAAGGTATTATAACTGTTATACAAAGTGTCTCTAAAATTTATAAATGTAAACAGTAGAGACACGAGACACGGTACCTTATTTATATGAAACCATAATCCACCAAGTAAAATTTAAGAGTGCACCAAAGCCATAACCCGCCTCGGTGGCGTAGTTGGCTAACGCGCTAGTCGTGTTGAGCTAGACTGCTGAGGACGGGGAGATCGAGGTTCGAATCTTGGTCGGGTGAACTGGAGTGGTTTTTCCTAAATGGTTTTCCACTCTCCCTCCACGCAAATGCGGGTTCACTTCATCTAATTCAACCTTCCCAATTCCTAATCCATTAGCGTAATTAGTACTTAAAGCGTATAACCCGAACGGGTAGTAAGACGCAGTGCTAAATATTATTATTATTATTATTATTATTACCAAAGCCATAAATGGCCATTAAAAATGTATATATGCAAACAACAAATTACTAAATTAAAAATCCTTATTTACTTGGTGGATTATGGTTTCATACAAATAAGGTATATATGTATATAGCACCAAGTCTTACTACCCGTTTTGGGTACACGCATATATACCATTTACTAATGTGATAAAAAGGAGGAAGGTTAAATCTAGAGGACGTGTGTCTGCATTTACACGTAGAGAGTGGAAAATTATTTAGGAAAAGCCTCCCCCAGTACAGCCGATCTCCAATTCATCGGCAATTTAGTACATTGCTGAGAGCGAGGCCTTCTACCATGCAGCCACCGAGGTGGGCGTATTCATATGAATTTAGCCCACAGTTGAGAGAAGGGTCTTTCCCAAAAAATCAAAGCTAATAATTTATAAATATAATAAAAGTGACAAGCAATTTTAAGAATTGTAACGTAAACTTGACAAAAACATAATAGTTTATGCTTCAAAATAACATGTAAATAAAGCTATATTATAAATTACATTTTCTTAAGGACTGAGCGATGAGTATTCATTTTAGAAAATCAATGATAGGGTATCACTAAAATAAAACTACTATCACGAAAAAAATTGGTAATAAATAACAAAGCGTATAACCCTAACGGGTAGTAAGACGCAGTGCTAAGAAAAAAAGTACCAAGATACCCACTGAAACTATCAATAATAAAGATTAAGGTGCTCACTGAAACTAACAAGAATAAGTACCCCTGTACTCACTACAACTATCAAGAAATACCGCTGTACTCACTACACATCGATAATAAGTACACGGTACTCTCTACAACTATCAATAATACGTATCCCAGTACTCACTACAAATATCAAGAATAAGTACCATGGTACTCTCTACAACTATCAATCATATGTACCCCTGTACTCACTACAAATATCAAGAATAAGTACCCAGTATCTCTACAACTATCAATAATATGTACCCTGCACTCCTACTACTGTCAAGAATAAGTACCCAGTACTCACTACAACTATCGATAATAAGTACCACGGTACTCTCTACAACTATCAATAATAGTACCCAGTACTCACTACAAATATCAAGAATAAGTACCATGGTACTCTCTACAACTATCAATCATATGTACCCCTGTACTCACTACTAATATCAAGAATAAGTACCAAGGTACTCTCTACAACTATCAATATATGTACCCCTGCACTCACTACTACTGTCAAGAATAAGTATCCTACTCACTACAATATCAAGAATAAGTACCAGTACTCTCTAAACTATCAATAATATGTACCCTGCACTCACTACTACTGTCAAGAATAAGTACCCAGTACTCACTACAACTATCAAGAATAAGTATCCCGGTACTCACGTATCTTGCGCATGTTCTTCCTGAACTTGCCGCGGTACTTCTTGCGCGGCGACTGATCCTTGGCTCCCTTGTACGTCTGCACGATGCTGTTGAGGATGGCGTCCTTATTCCCACCAGGAAGCAGGAGGTCTCTCAGTGGAGTGGAGGGGGTGGGGGGCAAGGAATGATTGTGGTGGGGGTAAGAGGGACGATAGTCGTTGTCGTTTTGTGTTGCTGCTGGGCTAGCAGCGCCATCTCCTGTTCGCGACGCTCTTCCTGTGAGTAAAATGCTTGGTTATTACTTCTGTCTTAAAGATAAATATACAATCTAAAGGAACAGGCTGAGGAGGGTGAATTATACCTGGACCGTCTTATAGCTATTTGGTCCGAGAAAACAGAATGAAAAGAGAATTCTACAGGATTTCTTTATTAGGCACCTCGTGACACGTTATACTAGCCGTTTAGGATACATGCATATGCACTAATTATTCTGATGGTTAAGGACTAGAACGGTTGAATTTAGAGGAGGTGTACCCGCATTCACGTGGATGAAAATTGAAAAACTATTTAGGAAAAAATTACCCTCAGTACACTCGACTGGGATTCAAGCCCCGATCTCCCCTTCATATTCAGTATAGTCTAATGCAAGAGTGACGTCTTACATCAACGGCTGGTAACCTAAGGTCCACGGGTGGGATCTGCCCCACTGACTGATTTTGTCTAGCCCACAAAATATTTAACAAAAAAAAAAAATTGTATTCATAAAAAGACTAGTAATTAATTTCTATAAGATAAATGTAAAGTTGAAAATTTTTGCTTCGCATTTTTTTAAACGTCTATATTCTTTTTTAAACCTATACAGCCCAAGATCTTAAAAAAAAAAGTTGCGATCCCAGCCTTTGATCACGCGGCCACCGAAGTGGGTTTTATCGGAATGCAATTATTGTTTTCCTGGTAAGAAACAAAAAAAAAAATATTCACAGCACCCGGCTGTGAATAAACATCTAACAGCCAGGATTACCAGTGTGACAAGCTCTGCCGTATTTTCTCATCGTAGTTGATACTACGCGATATGTCCAGGTCATAGGGGATTACAGACCTTTTCATGGTCTTGCCTAATTCAGACATTCCCAAACTGGATGGGGAACTTTTATGAGCAACCAGAGAGGTCCGACACCTTATCTCAGTCGGTAGCGTGACTTACTACTGATATTAGGATCCCGGGTTCAATTCCCGGCACGGACAAAAATATGTATGTTTGGTGAAATGTGGGTTTCTCCTTTCACAGTGATGAATAAATGGCCTGGGGCTGACGGGATGTTGTGTCTGTTCTAGATTTATTATTATCAGCACCGCGTCTTACTACCCGTTCGAGTTATACGCACTTACGCTAATGTGTAATGGTAGGGTGATTGTGAGATGAAATGGAGGACCTACAGTTTAACGTGGAACCCTGAACCACGGGGAGGCCTGGCATTCCTCACATTCACAAGATGTCTTGTCAGAGGTGAAGGAAGGGTTTGGTAATCAGATAAATCTGTGCCGGGAACGAGGATTGAACACCGGACCCCAGAACAGAAGTCCGAACACCTTAACCCTAGACCGCCAGTTTAACACTAACTCTAGATTTAAGTTAGCTTATAAGTCGTGTGCTGATAGAGTACAAAATATGCACCTTATAAACACAGGTTTATATCACACGACTTACGAGCTAACTTAACCTAGGACACCACCGATTTTACTACACACACTCACTCCTAACGACTAGATGTGTAGTCATTATTTTAAACCGCTTCAGTGGCCGAACGATTTAAGGCGTCACGCTCATGTTAGCTAACATGCTGACACAGGGAGGATCTGGTTCGAATACCGGTCGGGTCTACTGAGGCTGGCTTTCCCTAAATGGATTCCCACTCTACGTACAAGAGCATGTGGGTAGTTTACCTCTAAAATGTTTCCTTCCTCATCCCTACCCCATTAGAGTAATTATCATGTATGTGTATAACCTATATAGGTGGTAAAATGCGGCGATGAACAAATAATTAGAATAGTAAGATAAACCCATGTGAAAATAATATAATCCTTTCTAACAAAGCCCGGAACATAACCCGGGATCTTTAGACGTGTTGACCACTGAGACACGTGGTTGGGCTATGTATGTGTTTCCCAAACTTTCGCCAGCCGGGACCATAACTTGACCAACATACCTTTTTCAGCCCTTCATTAAAAATATAATAAAAATCATACCTTCAATCTCGTAAAGAATAAATGTTTGTTCCAACTTCAAATAAATCTTCTGTGCTAAGCGAAGCAATGTCGTGACACAGGGAATAAAAGGTTTCCTAAAGTCCATGACCACGTTAATACCTCCGAGTACGTGAATCGGTTTATAAGATACAACTATGATTATTTGTACGTATAAATTTGATTATGACTAATTTTACTATTATTATTATTATTATTTAGCACCGCGTCTTACTACAAGTTCAGGTTATACTCTTTAAGTACTAACTACGCTAATGGATTAGGAATTGGGAAGGTAAATTAGAGGGAGAGAACCCACATTTGCGTGGAAGGAGAGTGGAAAACCATTTAGGAAAAACCACCCCCAGTTCACCCGACCGAGATTCGAACCTCGATCTCCCCGTCCTCAGCAGTCAAGCTCAACACGACTAGCGCGTTAGCCAACTACGCCACCGAGGTGGGTTTTATGACTAATCAAACTTAATGGTATGTCAAGTACCCTCTGAAAGCCTTAATGTAACCCTGGGATGAGGGGGACACTGAACTATATGATGTTCAAATTGCGTTTGATAAGAAAAGGTTTGTAGTTTTATATGTTCATCCCTCCACAATTGCTGCTAAGCCTCTGGATTGTTTGACACCTGCCTTTCGTACAAGTATTACATCCAGACTACCTCTCTCCTGCAACAAAGCGTAGAGAAACAGCAGGTATGCTAATTACAATTATTTAAAGAAGTGTATACTTCTCCGTCACAGGCAATCCAATTTATTACAAGTCTTATGCCTTAGACCATGTGGTCAAAAGTGTGGGTTTTAAAAAACAATGCTTGGGATCATATTCACAATAAAACTCCACGTATGGAGTTATACTTAGCTTACGGTTAGGCTCAATAGTTTCTGGTGACCTGGTGGTCTAGAGGTAAGGTGTCAGACTTCTGTGCTGGCGGCCGGGGTTCAATCCTCGGTCCCGGCACAGATTTATCTGATTACCAAACCCTTCCTTCACCTCTGACAAGACATCTTGTGAATGTGGGGAATGCCAGGCCTCCACCGTGGTTCGGATTCCACGTTAAACTGTAGGTCCTCCATTTCATCTCACAATCACCCTACCATTACACATTAGCGTAAGTGCGTATAACCCGAACGGATAGTAAGACGCGGTGCTAATAATAATAGTTTCTGCCACACACTTTATCTAAGCCAGGCTTCTTTCTTGTACGAATAACAGGGATTGTAGTAAAGCTCAGCGAAAGTTTAGACGTTTTGTGGTTTTTGTGCAAATATAGACTTCAAGATCTTTTTTTATAAACCTAGACCAATTTTTATGACACCGGGAGCCTTGTAATAATAGCGTTCATACATTCATTGATTAACTTATATTATAATTTATATTATATACTTTTGTTTTAGTAAAACAATTAACACATAGCGTTATTAAAGCTACGGTTTGATATGCATTTCAACAATTCCATAATTTTTTTTACACCGCGTCTTACTACTCATTCGGGTTGTACGCTTATGTACATTACTAATTACGCTAATGATTTTAGGGATGAGGAAGTTTATATTTATAGGGAGTGTATCAGCATTTGCGTGGAGGTAGAGTGGAAACACATTTAGGAAAAGCCACCCTGAGTAAGCCCGACCGAGATTTGAACCTTGATCTCCCCGTCATCAGCAGTATAATCTACTGAGAGAGTGGCACTTTAGACCATGCAGCCACCGAAGCGGGTGGCAACTTTCTTGTTGTTATTGGAATTTTACATTTCTGAGATACTATTCGGCTGTGCACGCAGACCTTTGGGGAAAATCTCGAATATAATAATTTCTAATGATGATTGCCGGTTAACATCTAGTTTGGCAGAGGGATCGGGACTAGATTCACAATCTAGGGTTTTGAGATTTATTTTTTTCTCGTTTTTCCTGCTCTTTCTCCAAGCAAATACGATAACATTTCTTCTAAAATTGTACCTTTCTACTTTCTTACCTCCATTGGTGTAAAATATGTGGATAGCCCGGACGAGTAGTAGGATGCGGAGAGCTAAATATTACTCTTCGCTTTTTAGGAAACTTTTCAAATATTGAATTAAGTATAGTATATTATTATAATTATTACTAGAATGTCTGAGTCACATCAATTTGTAGCCCAGTAGCGGAAAGATTAGCCAGTACTAATGTACTATTGCCCAAGGGACGCCCGAATGTACTAATCGTACATCCTTTCCGTGGAGGCTCATTCCATGTCTCGATGAGATGAAGGGATGATGATAGTGAATATGACGGTGTGAAGCAAATGAATATCTTAACCTAATTTGAGCCTAATAAACCAAAGCCTGGTGACCATGGGAATTATTCCCCTTTCGAGAAAAATCACCCGGCACCAGACAGGAATCGAACCCGGTACTTCTAGGTCAGCAGCCAAAGGCTCGGACTAATATACCACGAGGACAGAGAGGAGGAGTAAATACTAAATTATCCTGTGGTCCTGTGGACCTTCTTTCCCCTCAGCTACAAGACCGAGCCTCATCATAATCGTTCATGGTGTTACAACCATGCACGATAGAAACAAAACTATATTTTCCAGGGGGTTTTAGGGAGCCCCTATACCCCTTAGCCTAGTTGACAGGAAGTGTCAGCAGCCGTGCTTCTATTGTTATTAGTGTGCCCGTATCCCGTCCTTTGCTCGTAAAGGGCGGGTATCCTGATACAACGCCTATTGTTACAAATTGTAAGCGGGGTGGCTCATATAGTCGGGAGAGGGGTTAGGGGGATAAAGATAATTGGGCCCGTCTTCGGTAAACCTTGATTGATTTTCCTCGAGGCGATGTTAATGCAATGACGTGTAGTAGGGGCCTATATAGCGCTATACCAAGGATGGAAAATATATGGCACGCATGCCACTGGGTTGCACATGAACACGATTTGGGTGGCACACTGACATAAAAAAAAAAATGGGTGTGTGTACTTATGTACGCGCGTGAGAAGTTATACTTCTTTGGCATCATTAAATAAACTAAAAGAATCTTAGATTGATGAATAAGATTTATTGTAGAGAATTAGATATTAGAAATTAATAATAAATATTTAAAATTGAAAATTAATAATTTAATAATATATATATATAATTATTAAAAATAAAATTTAGAAAATAATAAATATATATGACATAATTTGTACTAAATATTATAAGATTCTTAATTTAAAAAAATATTAATTATTGATTATTTAATATTTTAAAAGTAAATGAATAAATTTAATAATAAATTCAAAAATTGAATTTAAGTTTATTCATTTTTTAAATATTTATTATTTTCTTAATTTAATATTCACTTTTCATTTTTATCAAAAAGTTTTCATTAAATTTGTTCATTTATTTTTATAAATATTTATTATTTATTCAATTTAATAATAAATATTAAAAATTAATATTTTAATTTGATGTTCGATTTAATTTTTTATCACAAATTTTTTATTAAATGTTTAATTAATGTTATTTCTTTATTTTGTAAAAATTAAATAACCAATAATAAATATTTAACAATAATAATTTAATAATATTTAGTATTAATTATGTTAAATAATAATATTTTAATTTATATCAATAAATAATACATACGGATAGTTAACCTCAATTATATTGGAGCACTTGAAAAAGTCTATAAGCACAATTTTTTTCACTAATATTTACGAATAGCAAATAATATTAATCAAAATATTCAATTTAAATCACTACTGAATATAATTTATTAGCACATAATTATATAATTCGCACTTGTATGAAACTAAAACACGTGTTGTGAATGTAGAAACTAGAAACATGTGGATACATATATAATATATATATATATATATATGAAAACAGTGATCAGAGGCGACGAGAGTACCAACATGCGCGACTAACAAAGGTTCTATTTCTATTTGGTTGGTAGCTTTTTTTTTCTCGAGACTTAATGAGCGGTTTAGCTTCAACCTGTTACTTTTGTGTTACAGTGATGCGCGCGCATCTTAAAATTTCACTTTCATCATTTTTTCATAACGCGCCTAAAGAAGTATAACTTCAAAAAAGAACCCAACTTTATTGGTCACTCTTGCTATAGGCTGGACTGCCGGTAACGGGAAGATGAGGCTTCAAATCCCGGTTGGATGTACTGATGGTATTATTCCTCCAAAAAACTTCCCCCCCCTCTTTCTCTCTCTAAGGAAATTCGTGTAAGATTCCTTTAAATTCAACCTTCAGCATCCCTAGCACGTTTAATCAAAACGGGTAATAAGACATGGTAAAAAAAAGTGTAAACCAATCCTAACGCTAAAATATTAGTTTGAATCCAAAAACAAAATAAACATAAAAAATATTACTGGCAGATTCCTCTATTAAACCCAGGAGACTGTAACTCAACAGTAATGTGAATTGGGTCTAAATTAGAAGTCCTCTCTAAGTGAATGCTGGGGAATACCTTTAAAATTCACCCTCTTAATCTTCTCTCCTTAAGTGAGAATAAGTTTAAGATATTCCGATTGGGCAGTAAAACACGTGGTAGCAAAAAAAAAAAATAATAAGCCTACTAATTTTTGTGAGCTTTTCTCTCTCTCTCTCCTTCCCCGTGGAAGGTTAACGGATGCAACCCCCAAGTGCTCCACGTGTTGCCTGTTGCTTACAGAGTGATTAGAAGGGGGCTCCCCGTGTAACCGGGCGAAGGAAGCAATATCAGCGCATGTCAATGAGTGTGTATGATTCGGTTATATTTTGTAATTTCCTTAGCTTGGCGCAACAAGCACAGATGTCAAAATAAACTGGTTGAGGAAAATTGTTATCAAAACACAGTGTGTTCGAATTCTACATATAATAATTATCACTAGCGCATAGTTTCGTTTAAAACACTAGATTTAAAATTACATATTTAAGTAATATAATGTATATGGTTACCAAATCCAAACCAGAGGATATGTGAACAAAGGCGTGAGTCTCATAAAGTCTGGTTTGTTGGTGTCCAAAAGGCTGGGCTTGAATCTCAGTCGCGTGCTTTTGGATGGTTTTCCTAAAGGTTTTTCCACTCTTCTTTCACGTAAATGGGGGTACTTTTTCTAATTTGTATCTTATTACTTTATTAGTATAATTAAATGCCTATAGCCCGTACGGGTGGTAGGATGAGGAGCAAAAATTGTTAATTTATGAGTGTTATTTTTTCATTCCCTCTTAAAACAATAGTGGGTGCATTTCCCCTTGAGATAGCTTCTCAACCTACATCTTGTATTAAGTCGTCTAAATTCTTGACATTGAACGTAACAATAAAAAATATATTAAAGTAAAATCTCTCAATATACCAATAATTCATGTTTTTTGTCTCCTTCAAAAACCAAACCCAAGTAAGAAGAAACGCTATCGACAAAGATAAGTAGTAAAACATGCGTAGTCCTTTCGTAGCCCGCTAGCCACTTTCAAGATATTCTGTGGCCATTTTAGGTGAGGTTATAAATTAATGTTTGCGATATCGCGAAACAAGATGGGCTATTTTTTTTAAACTAAAAATTGTAGTTCCAGATGCTGATAACCCTAAACTTATACTTCTGATAAAACAACAATATTGGTCAGACTTCAGTTCCCTAAAGCTTTATTTCCCGCCCATGTTGGTTCTAAGTCTTTCACTGACCGTTCTAAAACATTTATGCACCGGTTTGATGAAATATGTTGAATTTTATGGTTTAAAACGTTTTCAGGTCATCTCACGCTTAAATTTATGAGGTATAATAAGAATATAGACAGATAAACTGCACCCGCCTTATCGTGGAGAGTGAATGTCCAGATCATAGTAATACACCCCCCCCCCCCTCAGTTGTCGGGATTAAAACCTTGACCTTCCCGTCACAGGAAATATATTTAGAACCTGGCATATAATACCGCAAGACCACCGATGCTAATGACAATATGTTGATCCAATATGCTCGTGTTGAAGAATAATATCGATATTGACCCTTCTTGCGCCAAACCTCTTTGCAGAGTGATAGAAGGGGGTAGAGTGGAGACCAGGAGGGGAAGGCTGTGGGTGAAAGGTACAGAATTAGGCCCTAATCACTAAAATTAATTACGGGATTACTAATGAAATCAATCAAGGTGTGTGAAGTAAATCTAAGCTCATCTAAAAAGTTATAAAATAGCAATTTATTCCTTATACTTTTAAACTTATTTCAATGCTATTGATAATATTTTTTTAAATTAATGAGTGCTCTTAAGGGGGCCGTCCCGATTAGTGAAAAATCGATGGGCAGACATTTACCTTTAACGCAATATTTAATTCTACTATGCGTTGTATCAAAATATGGTTCACGAACAAATAAAATCGAAAAATTCCCTACCAAAATTATATTTGAGTGTTTTAATAGAAAAAAATTGTGTGAAAATGTGACATTAACTCATTTTAAATAAAGTTTTAAGCATAGATGTGGAGCTATTAGGCTCGGATTTATGAAAAAGTTCTCTAGATTTAGCCTTCCTCTAACAAATACAGTAACTTTTTAAGAGGCTCATATCAGAAAGTTTTAAGAAATTTGAGAATAAACAGCGAACTTTCCCTCTTTGCTATGACAGAAGAAGTTTCTTAGTTTTCCTCTACCCTCTTTATTATTGCCATGACAAAGGGTGGTTGTAGGTGGAGGGCTAAAGGGAGTATAAGCTCTGACAGAAGATATAAATAGTTCTAGAAAACGACACAGATCATTGTATTTTAAGCCGCATGTCCTAACAGTGATTGATACTTTTTAGCTGACTGAGGAAGCCACCTTAAGTAACGCAATCTAGCAAATGAAAGCTTCTGTCTTAAAGGTAGACTTATGCTGAGTCACCACTTAACCCATACGATTTAGCATATAGTGCGATGCCGAATCGACGTTCATATACTGTAAAGATTACATTTATGTCTTCTTTATTGTCGAGCCCCGCGTTGAATGCCAATTGTAAAGTATACAATAAATCTAGCTGTCTTCTCGCCTCACGTTGTATGTCAATTGTAACGATTACAATTGAATCTTCTTGTCGTGCCATTTCTTATAAAACCTCCACGTTGAGCGCCATTTGTAACAATTATATAATATACTTTCAGAGGTTATATAATTGGGTGATATTGTTGAATATTAAGACTTCCTCGTACTTTATATGTTAAGTTTTATTTGCACATTATTTTATCAATTACATAAGACAAGTAGTCAGTCTCAACCACCTAAGACGAGGATTCTATCTCAACAAACTCAGAAGAGGAATTCATTTCAACTAACTCAGACGAGTAGAGAGTCTCAACTAACTCAGAAGAGGAGTTCATTTCAACTAACGTCAGCAAGCCAAGCGTCTTGCTGCCTTGTTGATTGTGAACCCCGTAGAAAAAGATAATCTCGAATTTCTTTTCATCGACCAATAGGGAAATTATCTTTGAGCGCGAAACTAAATCTGGCTTGGCGTCTCTATGCACCTGCTATTCTTTTACTACGTAATATTACCAGGAATTCAGACCATGCCCTTGACACTTGCAGCTAAATGAAATAAAAAAAAAGAAACATGGCCGTTTCTTAGAAAAGATAAGTTTAAATCAAGTCAACTGAAAAAAGGAAATATGATCTCAAATGTTAATAAAGCCAGGAAAATCGATATCATTACAATACATATTTAAATACATTGTATTAAAAAAGTATAATGGGTAGGCCTATATTGTACATATTTATATAATAATAATAATAATAATAATAATAATATAATATTTAGCACCACGTCTTACTACCCGTTCGGGTTATACGCTCTAAGTACTAATTACGCTAATGAATTAGGAATTGGGAAGGTTGAATTAGAGGAAGTGAACCCACATTTGCGTGGAGGAAGAGTGTAAAACCATTTAGGAAAAACCACCCCCAGTTCACCCGACCGAGATTCGAACCTCGATTCTCCCGTCCTCGGCGGTCGAGCTCAACACGACTAGTGCGTTAGCCAACTACGCCACCGAGGCGGGTCATATTTATATAGCCTTAGGCACTATATAAAATATACAAAACATTTTATTGTAGAAACGGTTAGAATATTTTGGTACAAGCTTATCAATCAAGTTACTATCACAAAGTGCAATTCAATTACTGCCAATTTTTGCTATGTGACCATCAATTTTTAATTTACCTTAAGGTGGGAGTGTACAGAACGCGAGAAGAAGGGCATTGTATTTGCGGTTTTATACCAACATATTTTTTGGTAAAAATATCTGTCAAGGGTGTCCTGGAATTTAATGACAACTTTTTCTCTTAGTTAAAAAAGTTTCTCAGCTAATGCCGCTATGCTCATTAGAGATATTATACACCTGTTGATATCACTATGTGAAGAAAATTAACCTGTATGTTTATACTGGAGCAGGGTGTCCTGGTGGTCTAGGGGTAAGGTGTCAGACTTCTATGCTGGCGGCCGGGGTTCAATCCTCGGTCCCGGCACAGATTTATCTGATTTCCAAACCCTTCCTACACCTCTGACAAGACATCTTGTGAATGTGTGGAATACCAGGTCGCCACCGTGGTTCGGATTCCACGTTAAACTGTAGGTCCTTCATTTCATCTCACAATCACCTTACCATTACACATTAGCGTAAGTGCGTATAACCCGAACGGGTAGTAAGACGCGGTGCTAATAATAATAATAATATACTGGAGCAATAATTGATTTATTTTAGCCAAAAAAGTTTTGCTATAAAAACTGCAAAAACATTGCTCTTTCCTCGCATCCCTGTCCATCCCACCTTAACAGCACAAAATAACCATAAATTGTGTTTTTACTGTCGAAGCCAAGTTATTTTTTTGAAGTGAAGTCAAAGCTGACAAATTGAATTAATAATTTTAAGGACACAATATATAATTAGAACCTTTTATGACTAACATTACATTATACGTGGCATTAAAGAGAGTGTTTTTTTACGTGCACCCATGTGGGTTATCCGAATATTTATATTGGAATGGAGAAAGGGGAAATAATCTAAGAAAAATAGGCCTTAATACATTGGGCCGGGATTCGAAGAACAATCTTCCCGTCCTAGGCAAACCAGACCAAATGAACCCGACACACTCACCTCTATTTGCGTCTGGATCTCGTTGTTATCGAGATTGGCGTGGCGCGGGCCCAGGTCGTCCATGTTGATGACGTCATAGTGTCTCTCGTCCTCTGAGCGCTGGAACACCTCGCTCAGCTCGTACTCCTTCAGCTGAGACAAAGACGATAATATTTTCACAGTGAGATGGTTGAAAACGAGAGAATATAGTTGTAATTTTAAACATAAGCCACTCAACACAAAAAAATTGTAGTTAGTGTACTGTGGGATCACTCTTGTAAACTCTAGCGGCCGTATGCAAGAACTTGACTAAGCGGATGCTCATTGGACACTAGCGTGGCTTTGCTTGCGTCATCACAGGTTAAAAGGTAGAGCTATATTCTGCTCGGGACCACAATATCAATTCAAACATTCACTATCGTTCTTGCACACCGCTCTAGGTGGAACACCTAGCCTGTATCCGAATATTCTCGAATATCCTTGGGAGGATACTTGACCTATCAACTTGATGAATTCACACTCCACACGCAGATAAGTAATTTGAGGGCAGTTTACAAATAATTTATTTTTAATTACATTTTTACTAACGGTTTACTAACACCTTTAAAAATATATCCACATTTGAAGAGTGCTTATTGTGATTAAAAAGAAAACTGATATATGAGTAGTTTACTGAAAACCTAGTTTTGAACATTTTATTCCAAGCTCTAATATACTATATGAGAAAGTAACTTTTATTATTATTAATAGGCCTCCTCCTATTCAAGAAAAAGGCTATTTAGACCACAGCCTACTCGAAGGGAAACATCCTCCCACAGTAGTATTTACTATTAGGATGAAAGTTTTGAAGCTCCAAAACCACTAAAACAATTCTCAACCATCTTGGAATGTTTTGTTGTGGTCCTGTCACAAAAATAACTTGATATGTATGAAGAAGGCTATATATATATGTTTATAACCATTTACTTGGATCTTAGAACTGCGACATTTCACGTTAAACATAGTTATTATTATTATTATTAGCACCGCGTCTTACTACCCATTCGGGTTATACGCACTTACGCTAATGTGTAATGGTAGGGTGATTGTGAGATGAAATGAAAGACCTACAGTTTAACGTGGAATCCGAACCACGGTGGAGGCCTGGAATTCCCCAAATTCACAAGATGTCTTGTCAGAGGTGAAGGAAGGGTTTGGTAATCAGATAAATGTTTGCTGGGACCGAGGATTGAACCCCGGCCGCCAGCATAGAAGTCTGACACCTTACCCCTAGACCACCAGGTCACCTGTTAAACATAGTTGAAAATTAGCTAATTATACCTATTATATTGAAAAATGCTTTACTGCAAGGTTTTAAATCTAATAGGACATCTAAACTTAATTTTGTATCTCTATTACGAAATAACAAACCACTTGTTAAATAACGTGGTGTTTTTATACGTATGCAACGCTTCTCAGCACTCCGGTAGGTGACCCTTTTTGAAAAATTATTCTTAGAGCAAAGTAAAAGAGCCCGCATTGGTGGCCCCGTGAGATGAACTTCAGGCTCATCCTGCTACGCGCATAAACGGACACCAACTAACACACTCTCTTTCGTGGCCAGCCTGTATATGAGCGTATAGCCTCGCAAATGAAATGAGGTCGGCATGGAATGAATGTTTATTTTTTAATCTCTAGGTTTGTAGAGATCGTATAGTGGATGCATTGTTGGTTAAATTAATAAAACCAGTAATTAAATTAATATTTATTAGATTGGTTGGATTCTATTATTACCCTTGATATACGTCAGGCGTCTTGGATAGTGTGAGAGTGGCCGTCCAAAGATTTTGGGTAAATTCACTATATAAATTGATCCATACGTGATGTATCTAACTAATATTATTATCGCACCTGATTTATTTTATTATGATAACTAGACCCGCGGTGACTACCCGAGCGGCTAACGCAAGGTGTCGATAAATAATTTACACAAACATGACTCCCAAGAATTGAACCCGGGAGCATCATTGGCTCAAGTCCAGTGAGACAAGACTAACGAATCTTACTCTACTTGACTCAACTGGCAATTTTTTAAACTATCAGGAAAACACTACCATTAAGGGCCACACACATGTTCCGTTAATCCTCTGAAGAAAAACTGTGCAGTCCTGGCCTTCGATGTTTCCGGAGCGCGTGTGGTTGAAAACTGCGCAGTTTTGGCGGACTGTTCAGTTGGCCTGATGAGAATAGAAAAACAATTCTGAATAACTGTACAGTCCGATCGGAGTGTGTGTGGCGTTGTGTCAGTTCAGTTCAGTTTTGGCGGACTGTTCAGTTTGGCCTGATGATGAATAGAAAAACAATTCTGAATAACTGTACAGTCCGATCGGAGTGTGTGTGTGGCGCGTTGTGTCAGTTCAGTTTTTTTGGGGCCGCCTTTCTTTCAACATGAACCGGGAATTTCTGGAATAATTTTTAATATTTATGAGTCGGAACCACGCCTTTGGCAGGTTAAAAGTAAAAACTATCATGATAGGGTAAAACAAGAATCTGCCTATGCGCGGTTAATTGAAAAATTAAAAACTATTGAGCCTAGTAACGCATGCAAATATAGTGTTGTAAGAAAACAACATTAGGAGTGCATAAAGGAAGGAAGCTAAAAAAGTGAAAGCATCTCAGAAGTCGGGTGCAGGCACTGATGAAGTGTACGAACCGAAGTTGTGGAATTTCAAATTGTTGGGGTAAGTCTGTTTTATTGTCGTTGTGGTTTTTACATGCAATTGTTTTCTTTCATAATTTGTATAACTTTTTTTTACTCTTTTATACGTTTGGTTTGTGTTTGGCAGTTTTTGGAAGATCAAGATACTCCACGAAGTTCTCGCAGCAACACAGGCAGCGATGAAGATGATGATGATGTTACCAGCAATAATGAGGTATGATACATACATTTTATTCTTTTTATTAAAAAGGAGGGAGGGGTAGTCGTTGGAGCCATGTGAGTGAGTTTTGGGCAAGAAGAAAAATAACAAAAACCTTAAAATCCATATAGAAATATAAATAATATTTATTTTGTCCATATGGTTTCCCCTACAAAAAAAATTCTTGCTACACGAATAAGATAATGCAATAAACAAAAGAAATTAATAATACAAACTTGCAATATCATGAAGTAATAGCCAACCTTTTCACAATGTTCAATTATTATTTTTTCTAAAGTTGACTTAGTGGAAATTAAACAACAACAAACAGTGTAATATTTAGTTAAATAATTCTCCAAGGTATTTTGTTTGTTTTACTTTTTATTTTGGTGGATGTTCCGTTATTTTTATTTTATCTATTGACTTTTTTTCCATTGATGTACTCACGGCTAAAATTAGTGTCTACACTATTCTACTAAGACTATAGAGATTTCAAATAAAATATTGTTGCCACGGAACTGCACCTTCATGTACAAAATAATGCATAAAGTCTTCCCTAACCTGTTTTCCCAGCCGATGTATACTGCCTGGACTACTTCTCCTCCACTCAAACATCTGCGAATCGCTCGTATCTAATCCCAATTCCAAAATTCCATCGACTGTATTTTCTCGATCAAAACATT
This sequence comes from Timema cristinae, assembly GCA_039000515.1. Classification (NCBI taxonomy): domain Eukaryota; kingdom Metazoa; phylum Arthropoda; class Insecta; order Phasmatodea; family Timematidae; genus Timema; species Timema cristinae. The sequence goes on along the minus strand of JBCFYV010000012.1, from coordinate 70,059,807 downwards.
CCATGGGTGAATAGAAACAGGGTATCGATGTCATTAGGAAGTTGTGAAAAACACAACAAGCCATAAAAACGGGTTCAATTATCTTGCACAAAAACACTGAAATATTGAATTTTTACTTGTAGCTGTTCAATCCATCTGATTGACACGCTACAGAAGGATTGTGGAAAATACATTTGGTATTTTGGCCTCACTATTTCGTATTTTTCACACTGCAGTGCAAGTAGCACTATGCTGTGTTTCCCTTTGTAATTATAAAATTCCGATCTGCGTCCACTTGGAGCAACAATGGTGACATGTTTTCCATCCATAGTTCCCAAACACAAATTTGTTTTACTTGTACAATTCTAATTAATAAACTTAATGTTTTTGACAAATAAGTCCCTTTTAAAACACTATATGTATTATTTTTTATATTTACATATGAGCTTTGGGCCTGGGAACCAGATCATCAACAAATGACACTTTCTTAATGCTATGATAACAGAGGTTTGTACAAGCCAAGCATTAAGAAATACAATAGCCCTAAGAAAGTGTGGTCTGATGATGGCCTGGCTCCCAGGCCGAAAGCTCATAAATATGTAAATATAAAATTTGATACATATAGTGTTTCAAAAGGGACTTATTTGTAAAAAAAAAACCTTAAGTTTATTAGTATATAAAATAAAGAGTCCAAAAAAATTCATGAAGATTAATTCTAATTAATTTGCAAAAATGAAATTTAATATTTAAAAAATTATCCACTTCGACAAATTTAAGGACGACAATATAATTTGTTCCAGGAAAATGGAGATGAGAACGTGTCCCAAGTAAACCCCGCCAACAATGAAGCTGAAACGCCAATCAGTGTCGATGCAACGTGTGTCGAAAATGTGCGAGAAGCAACTGCTGGTTAGAGTGTTTCTGCGATGACACCCCAAAGGCGCCCACCAAATAAAAAAACGTCTTCAGGAAAGACAATAGCAATCTTTAACTAATGAAGTACTGCTTACGGTTAAAGAGCATTTTGGAACACCCCATGTCACAGAAGATCGCTTTGATGTTTATGAGTAAACCGCTGCGATGAAATTACGCAGCCTCCCGAAAGAATAAATGCTAATAGCAGAGAAACAAATTAATGACACTTTGTTCCAAGCTGAAATGGGCAATTAAACGTTTCCCTACAGGTCGGTTGGTGAAGTGATACCCCAGTATTACCCACATAATTTCAACCGATACCATTCTTCATATTTTTTCCATTCACATAGTCCCAGCCTGACTTTAAGTGCTTCTAGTCTAAGCATTTAGCCCCAGCAACAATACCAACATCCTCAATCTCAGCTACAGTAGCCCCATGGCTTCTTTGGTGCTGACTGACCGCTCACAGCCGACTTCTGACAGTTAAAATTTAGGTATATACATAAGTTTTAACCGTCAACAGTGACAGCTGCTAGATACATGTTTTTGCAGATCATATGGTTCAATGTAGAGATACATAATTTGGTCTGGTAACTTTTTAGAGCTGTCAGTCAGCACCAAAGAAGCCATGGGGCTACTGTAGATCGTAATAGACAGCTCAGTAACGTAAATGAACCGCACCACGAACAGCCACCGCAGTCAGTCGCTAATTATTTTTCATAGTTTGATCAATAATGTACGTACAATGAATAATATTTAAATAAAGGTTTTTTGCCTACAACTAACTTTTTTTAACATTCATATAATCTTTATGAATTACTTTGTAAATAGCTTTACATGTTTCAGGGATGATGTTGCGAGGGCCTGTGGTGATATTATAGTTGTAAACTTGAGATCTTCTTAGCTTCTGCCTGTTACCAGAAATCTTAATGTAGCCGTAAGCCTCTCGTGAGGTGAAATAGTTATTTCCGGTAGAGTATCTTGTTGTTTAATCACTGGTGCAACCAGTGATAGCAGGTTTAAATAAGTTGCTTCGTCTATCCGTAAGTAATTGTGCCAATCTCTAGGCACAACCTTTAATTCTGACAGCAAGTTTATGTGGGAAAACTTTCCCCTTTTCTGTAGCCCCTCTTTGGACCCTATTTTCCTGACACTTTTTCTCGCGATTTTTATTAATCTGAATACACTGTCTGGCCCATATAAACCCAACAAGAGCCAAACTATAGTCCGTCTTGTCCATTGCCCACCAGTTAACTGCAAAGTGGCGGAGGGTTCATTCAGGAATTCCCTAAGGCCAGAACTGCACTGTTTTTCCTCAGAGGATTTACGGAACGTGTATGGCGGAGGGGTAATCAGGCATTCCCGAAGGCCAGGACTGCACAGTATTTCCTCAGAGGATTTACGGAACGTGTATGGGGCCCTTTAGTCTTCGTGACCCAACATGGACTAAGTAGCTTAAATGACCTCCTCTACCGTTAGCGCTGGTACCATGTGTGTCCAAGACAAAGCGACTCTCACAATATTCCTTAATACCTGGCTAACAGGTTATTAATCTTGCAATACCCCGTTACTGCCTATAAGGTTGATAAAAACCTCTTATTTTCTACCGTTCTAGTAACAATTGTATCAATCTAATCTGATTTTACAGTTACAGAAAGATTGAAGTTCGAGTCCTTCTTGGGTGTAATGAGGACTGTCTAATCCTAAATAGTTTCTCCATCTCCTTCCACTCGAGTGCGGGTACGCTTGATTTAAATTCTACCTTCCTCATCCTTTCCCACAAACAAATAATATACCCAGACACTCAACCTACAGGTTAAAATGGTTACGCTCCTTTTGGCAGCTTGAGTCCTTCAACACTAGGATCGCTGCGGTTATTCCTATCATCACCCAGCAGTGACACTAGCGAATCCCAGTGTTGAAGAACTCAGGCTGGAAAAAGGAGCGCAGCGAAACCCTCGTAAGGTTAAGGTGCAGCCAAGGGTGAGAAAGTATTTTACAGTTTTATAGCATTGTATTTTTTTGCCCAAATTATTTCAACTTTATAGAAACTGTAAAAATACTTTCGCTCCCTTCGGCCGCACCTTAAGAGTCTATTTCTTACGTGTCTGTGTCCTTGCCCCATTAGCGTAAATATGAGAATATTTCAGAAGTGTATTAAGTTGTGTAGCATGGGATATGTCAGTTAAAGTGTCAAAAAAAAATACAGTATTGATGTAGGCCTAAAGTATTTTCAAGATTTTTGTTTTATAGATAATTATTATTTATACTTTTTTTTAATGTATTCCTTCATTTTTATACATCAAGGCTGATTCAATATGACCTTGCCCTCCCACTCTCCTCTTACGATAATTAAAAATGTTGGATGTTGGTAAACAGCCCCTGAACCTAAACGTCAAGTTTGCTCTCACGGCATTAAAGCACGAACTCTAGCAAGCTGGGACGTCCTTTAATTACAGAGCTACGCCAACATAAATAATCTAATTTTCACAACTCATGTTTTCACCATACAAACACATATTTTCGTGTTAAAATAATTGTAAAACTTCCCCCCCCCCCCTCTTTAACCAGGTAGTTATTTTTTTAATTTGAGGGATTGTGTGGGTGGGGGAAGGCACTAACTAAACAAAGCATAATTTTAGGTAGTATATTTTTTTAAATCATATTGCTTTTACAATTAAAAAGCCACTTCAGTGGTTGAATAGTCTAAGGCGTCACTCACACAATCGGACTGCAGATGATAGGAAAATTGAGGTTCGAATCATGGTCGGGTGTGCTGAGGTTGTTATTTTCGAAATGATTTTCCTTCTACATAAACGCAATTGTGGGTACACTTACCATTTATTAAACCTTCTTTATCCTTGAAACATTAATGTAAATAGTCAATATACGTTTAAACTGAACGGGTAAGTAGTAAAATGCTGTGCTAAAAATATTCAATTCAAAATTAGTTTTTATTTTCACCGCATCTTAATACTCGCCTGGGTTATTCTAAATACAATAATTTGATAGGAATTAGGGGGTAGAATATAGAAGAAATGCATGCATGGAGTGAGAAGGCGAAACCATTTAGGAAAAACACCTTCAGTGCACCCAGTTGGGGCTCGAGCTCCAACCTCCCAGACACCGGCAAACCAGACTCAACGAGCGTTACGTTTAGTCCACGTGCACACCGAAGCAGCTTCTAAAATAGCTAAAGCTCCTAGAAAATGACAAACATATTAAAATGCAATGTAACTTTTAATAAAAATGTGTGACCTTAAATCATTTTATTGGATTTTTTCACAAGACATTAATTTTTAAATTATAAACTTTTAAATTTGCTACGCGCCAAAACGGTCACAAACCGCAGCCAACACTTTGATGGTCAGCCTTTATACAACCGTACTGTAGTGACAAAGAAGTGAGGTCGGCGCGGAGTTACAGAAGGTTCACACCTTGCGGTTTACCGAGACGTTTTTCCTATGTGGTTTTCAGTGGCGTATGTTCTCACTATACGGTAAAGAAAACAGAGTTGTTTATTTTTGCTGCCGTGTGTTGTTACTGAAAACTCTATGCGGCGTACGGTAAAAAAACAAACGAAACGGTCGCAGTGGCTATAGTACCTAAACGAAAGAATTAACACAGCTCAGTTTTTTATACCTTACGCCGCCCGCGCGCCGTATGCGGATGGAGGGGGTAGGTCGGGCTGTCGCTGCACTTGCTTAGACGTGTTTTCGCAATGGATAAATTTAATGTGGAATTACTTATAACAATGATTCAAGAAAGACCCGTCATATGGGATAAAACATTAGAAATATATAAAAACAAAGTTTTACGTGAAATGGCATGGAGGGAGATTTGTGTAATATTGAAAGAAGATTTCGAAAAAATTGATAAAAATCAAAGACAAGAATTTGATAAGATTTTTAATTGATTTATTACACAGCATTATTTATTAATTAGTCAAACCAATAGCTTCATTTTGCCACGGAACTGATCCATATTCAGACACGAAATAATCGGCAAACATATTTCTAATTGTATTAGCTGTAATTCCACCACATCTTCGTGGTTCCCCTGGCATGTTTTGAAAGCACACATTTTCATTTTGATCACTAAGATTTTAGAAATTCAGTCCATATTTTTCTATAATGAAGTTATGTAAAACAGTGCATGCTTTAATTATCTGAACCACCGTGTCATAATTTACGTCCAAGGGCCTATGAAAAATTCTCCATTTGTTTGCAAAGATACCAAAAGTGTATTCCACATACCTTCTAGCTCTTGTCAAACGATAATTATGAACTCTTTTTTTGTAGTCTAAGTGTGTTCCACCAAAAGGTCTCAATAAATGTTCACTCAATGTGAAACCTTCATCACCGATAAGAACGTAGGGAACGTTTTCTTGAGAATTTGGGTGCAAAGACTTCGGTTCCGGTACTTGCAAATTACCACATCTCTATTTTTACCAGAAGTTTGTACTTTTGAAAATTGAATAATCGCAGTCTTTACCATAATATCCAGTACTTACAAATATGAATCTGTAATTAGAGCTCACAACAGCCAACAAGACAATTGAAAATTACTCCTTATAATTGAAAAACATTGAGCCACTGTTTGATGGTTTTCTAACTCTAATATGTTTCCCATCTATGGCACCAATACAGTGGGGGAAATCAACATTTGTTTTAAAACCATTTGTCATTTGTTCCCATTCCTGAGCTGTAGGAAGGTGCATACATTTGTCACATAAATTGCTCCATATTTTGAGCGCCACTTCTTTAGTGATAGCGTTGATTGTTGAGAGGCCGACTCTGAATGAATAATGTAAATCGTTATATGAACATCCATACGCCATATATCTGAAAAAAAACCACAATAATATCTAATTATCTTGAAGGTAAATTAGTTATGAAAAAATGGACACAGATTTGAGACAGCTGGATTAAAGATCGTAAAAAGAGGAAATATCAAAATAAATCTGGTTCCTCTGCTAGTAAATACAAACCATATAAATATTCTGATCAGATGTCACTCCTCAAGAAAGTTACTGATACAACAGTGAGTCAAGAAAGAGGAGAAACTAGTGAAAGTGGAGAAGGAAGCGCAAGCCACGTTGAAGAGGGGACTGAAAATACAAAAATGCAGAAATAGAAAACAATAGAGGGGAACAAATACAAAGAAAGGAAGTACAGAGATATCGGACAAAGGAAGGAAAAATACAAAGTTGAAGAGGAAACAAAACGAGGTCGACTATAAAATGATCAAATTTCTTGATAATGTTAGCACTAAGCATCAGAAAGAAGAAGATACACAATTACATGTTTTTAAAGTCTTTTACCCATTACTTCAACGCTCAACACAAATGAGATCCTTCAATTTCAAGCGGGTGTCATTAACCTATTACTGAGACAAACTAATTATTACCAAAATCCAGGATATACTACAGCACATTTTCAAAATAAAGGCCACTCGACAAACTCACTGGATAGTTCTTCACTCCATTCAACACCAAATCTACAATCGCCAGCTTCCGATTTGAATAGTACGGAAGAAATATTGGATATTTCTAATTTTTGAGTTACTTACATATTTAATTTCGATCAAAATATTGAATGATTATATTATGTGATTATTGTGTTTGCCAATAAATATAAAATAGTAAAAAGTTATGACTATCTATTCTTTCTTAGTGGAACAGTTAATTCATTTTATTTATTTGCCTACCCTTAAAAACATAAACTACAGAGATGACAACATGTACATATACACAATTAACTGAGTTATTTTCCAAAAAACCTTAGATTATAGAGAGACTGATCAATTTATTTACCTAATGTATATTGCCCATTTCTCTTCTGGACTAATACTGTTTCTCATAAACGTATCTTGCTTTTTCAAATCTCCTTCCAATCTTCCTAGAAGTTCGTTAAACTCTGACATCACCATGCGAAAATAATTGTAGAATTTTGTTTCATCACTTCGCAATTCTAGCATGAGTGTCCAAATGGGACCCAGATTTAAACGCCGTGATACAATAGGATGCTCCCAAAATCTTCTATGATCTTGGTTATTGGTTCTACGCCAATTATACCAGTAAATAACCAAGGTCGCAACGTCGCCGTCCATCTTTCATGAAACTGCAGCAAACTGAACACGAAACGTATGCTGCCCCGAAACGGTTCTACCGTATAATGTGAACACTTTCGATTTTTTTTAAACACATACGGCTATACCGTATGAGAAAACCGAATCGAATAAACCGTAATAGTTTGAACTTAGACTTAGTGTTTAGTTTTAAATTATAGTTCTGACAGTAGATCATATAGTGGATGCGTTGTGTTGGCTTATGTAGTTAATTAATGAAAACAGTATATATTTAAATTGTTATTTTATTGCACTAAATTGCTTCTATTATTCAAATTAATATGTGACACTTGTGATTTATGATTTGAAAGTGGCCGTCAATGTCTATCGATTATTAGGTTATTTAAATATTAATCACCGATGCACATTACATATACTTTTTGCGTATCCCGCGCGAAAACAAATTGACACAAGTCCTTAACTTGGGATGTTTTAAATAAAAACTATCCGAACCCGTGTCATGACTGACCAGAGCAAAAACAGAAACTGATTGTGATTCCTACTCTCTAATTGAAAGACAATTTAAAACATTACACACAGAAGCTTTCAGCATAGGTGGTATAAAATCAGCATAGATTAAGATCAATGTGTGAATAATGTCCCAAACTTGTTTGTTTCTGTCACATGTGCCCCTGCGTTTTTTAAAAAAGTGTCGATATTTTACTATAAGAGTGTGCATGTGGGCGGAAAAAACGGTGCTTTTTAAGTGAGCAAGTGATCAGTCAATGTCCGTGCTCGCCTAGAGCGACACGGGGATAGGGGTGTAATATGGCAGGAGGTAGGAGGGTTCTACTGTCCGATCAACGATCACGAGGGTTGGGTCAGAGGGTGAATTGAACAAGGCCCTGCCCAGGCAACAGAGGAGTGATGGAATGAGTGACTGACTAGCTGGCTGAAAGAATTGGGAACATCGTCACAACGTGTACTGAGCCAGACAACGTTTTCAACCTACATGATGCGACATTAGAGAACACCCCGCGGTGATATATGAAGGCTAGTTTGCACTCCACTACTGTGACGAGCTAATGGATATTATCTCACACAATCATGTGACTTTTTCACCTCTTAAGAGATCATCTATGTTTCATGAACTACCCTAATGATTGGTCACCCCTTGACCTAAATGTTTATGTGAGTGTGTTTCGAGGCAATCGCCTATAAGCTTAATTTCGTTCAAATGCAGTAATTAACCATATCAAGAAATTGTTATTTTGGGCTTCACTCGTTTCGTATTGCCTCCTTCTCTCTGCTCTCACTGCGCATGCGTTTACCCCCCCCTCCCCCCTTGATGACCAATCTGACCTGCGCTATTGCTGTAAGACGTGTTAGGCTGACACCTGTTCTCCCCTTCCTTTTTCCCTCTCAGTCTTGAAGTTAATGTAATATACCACTCGAGCAGAATAAGAGACAGAACTTGTAATAATTTACGACTGATCGGGTCTCTAACTGTACCTTATCTACTGTAGCTATTAATCTGAGTAGGCCCTGGCCGGAATGGAGTCCGGTGGAGTCAGCGCAGGGGCTACCCGTATGTAGTATCCCGCCTCACCTGGATCACCAACACCACCAAAGTCTTTCGCTGGTGCACTAAAAGTACGCCGCCTGCTCTACCACTGGGGCTACAATAACGCTGCGCTGTCACAGCCGATTCTTACGTTTGAGTTGGGTTTCGCACGGACTGTTTGCTAGCCGGACTGGCTAATCCCCGTATACGTACGGTTTGTACTGTTACTCGCCGAGTTGTGTATCTTTTGCTATGTAATTCTAAAAGTATAGCGACGAATAATGGGAAGGTTATTAAGCACCGGCTCAACTTATTTGGGAGTCATGAAGTGCTTGTTTCTTTCTAAGTCAATCCCCTGGTAAATTGAAGTATTGAACTAACTAGGCTGATATCACCAGAGTTGTCACAAGAATCAACTGGGGCATGATAGCAGATATATTTTCTTGAAGATATGTACTACTTGTGTTGTTTATTGTGCTAAGCGGCTTATCCGCATGAGTTTGAGTTATGTTAGAATTATGTCTATATAAACAGCCATCACTATGGCTATGTGGCTAATTAACGTTAGCTTGGTTGCTTGGCAATGTTGTTTGAATAGCCAAGAAGGGAACGTCTTGAGACACTAGTGGGGAGGGCTAGATGTGTTTTGATGACCTAATTAGGTCTCTTAGCCCTGGATAAGTATCTTGTATTGTGTTATTATGGGATCCTGTAGCTGACTACTTATTATTGACTCTGTTCTCGGGAAGACTTTATATCGTTATATCAAGTTTTTTGAAACCGTGTAGATGGCCTCCTTATGTCGTACTCTCGTTATACTTGAACTTGGTGTGTATACATTGTAGACAAGTTTTGTTTGTGAGTGTGGCTACTAGCTTTAGGCTGTAGCTATTTTTCTCTAACTGGGGCTAATTATCCCCGTTTAAGAGGGACTAGGTTAGTGCCTTCTAATTGTGATTATGATGTTAACTCACTATTAGTTGCCATAGATAGAGCGTTTAATTGCTTAATTGCTAGATGCCTAAGTAGCTAGGCTTCTTAAGAATCTGACTGATCACAAGCTGATGGGTTAATGGTCATGTTCTTTGGGGTACAGACATTAAACCGAGAGAGCTCTTTCTTGAGGCCAGTTCAAGGGATTTCTTAAAATGTTTATAATTATTGACCTGCCACTGTTCACTTTGTTGTAGTGGGCGAGTTGTAGGGATTGTCTTCTCGGGAGACTTTATGATCCTGAATATTGATCCCAAACAATAACCACTATTGGCTCATTTGCCTGTACTCACCAGGCTCATTATACTGGGCGTTTTGTTTTCAGTTTATTATGTATTTCTTTATCTACTTGTTGTGATACTACACTCTACAATCACACTATATTTATTACAGAAGACAACGGGAATCAAATGAACTACCCTTAATGTCACATACTGTCCGTTATATGTCTCATTAATAAAACTATGTATTATCTGTATTTCTTTCTTTATGTGTGTGTTACCTACTCTAAGCCTTTGGGAGGGTACACTACAAGCGGCGATATATTAAGGCTAGTTCACACTCCACTATAAGCGGCGATATATTAAGGCTAGTTCGCACTCCACTACAAGCGGCGATATATTAAGGCTAGTTCACACTCCACTACAAGCGGCGATATATTAAGGCTAGTTCACACTCCACTACAAGCGGCGATATATTAAGGCTAGTTCACACTCCACTACAAGTATTAAGGCTAGTTCGCACTCCACTACAAGCGGCGATATATGAAGGCTAGTTCACACCCCTCTACAAGCGGTGAGATGTGAAGGCTAGTTCACACTCCATTACAAGCGGCGGTATATTAAGGCTAGTTCGCACTCCACTACAAGTGGTGAGATGTGAAGGCTAGTTCACACTCCATTACAAGCGGCGATATATTAAGGCTAGTTCGCACTCCACTACAAGTGGTGAGATGTGAAGGCTAGTTCGCACTCCACTACAAGCGGTGATATATAAAGGCTAGTTCACACTCCACTAAGAGCGGTGATATATGAAGGCTAGTTCACACTCCACTACAAGTATTAAGGCTAGTTCGCACTCCACTACAAGCGGCGATATATGAAGGCTAGTTCACACCCCACTACAAGCGGTGAGATGTGAAGGCTAGTTCACACTCCATTACAAGCGGCGATATATTAAGGCTAGTTCGCACTCCACTACAAGTGGTGAGATGTGAAGGCTAGTTCACACTCCATTACAAGCGGCGATATATTAAGGCTAGTTCGCACTCCACTACAAGTGGTGAGATGTGAAGGCTAGTTCGCACTCCACTACAAGCGGTGATATATGAAGGCTAGTTCACACTCCACTAAGAGCGGTGATATATGAAGGGTGTTCGCTCTCGACTAAGATCGGTGATATATTAAGGCTAGTTCACACTCCACTACAAGCGGCGATATATTAAGGCTAGTTCGCACTCCACTACAAGTGGTGAGATGTAAAGGCTAGTTCACACTCCACTACAAGCGGTGAGCTGTGAGGGCTAGTTCACACTCTACTACAAGTGGTGAGGTATGATGGTGCGTTAGCAATCGTCTGTCTGTAACATGACGTTAGGGTGAATCACTAAAAAGTGGTTATGTAAAATAGTGATCTTTTTTCATATCCACACATAAGCTGCGTATTATGGACAGCCCAAATTTTCAGATATACATGCGCCCCGAATCGGTGATCGTATGGTCTAAGAAGTCACACTCTAAATATACTGAATTGTCGCTGACGGGGTGGTCGGGGTACTAATCTGAGCTGAGTGTGTTGAAGGTGATTCTTACTTAACTATATTCCACTTTACTTACATAAAAATGCGGGTACATCAGCTATAAATTCTTTGTCCTTAACCCATTGGTGTAAATAAATATCCTGATAGTGCGGACGGGGCCATAAGACTTGGAATACACAAACAAAAAAACACCTGTGAATACACTTTAAAATTGTGTGAGGTAAATTTGTAGTGTTGGTTGGGAGTGTTTTTTTAGGAAAGAGGGGAGGGGGTAGTTTTCCCGTGGGTCTCGTACACACCGCTGAAAACAAAACGGCAAACAAAGCGCAAGAGAGGTGAGAGCGCTGTAGTTACCTATTTCCCCATAGAGAAGCGCTGAGAGGGCGTTAGCAGCCAATTAGCCCACACTCCCCCCCGAAACAGTCAAATTGCATCATTCTGGCGGTTATCGCGCAACGGCTCTGGTGAGGTTTTTTCCCTTTTGAGTAGGATGGGGTTGAGGGAGAGAATAAAAGAGGTAGAGAGTGCGGAAATTCAAGCAGTCAAATGAAACGAGGGTGCTAGAGAGGGTGCTAGACTCAATTAATGGCCAGCCCGTCCATCAAGATAGCGGGGTAGATATATGAGCGATGACAGCTCAAGAGTAAACCGGTAAAGGGGAGGGAGATTGACGCGCTGGGATAAAGGAACAGGTGTTTTAGTGGTCCGAGTCTTACAACCCACCAGGACAATCCACATATTTACACTAAATTGGAGTAGGAACAATAAAGGTAGAAATGAAGTGAAGCGTACGCGCATTTGCGTGATGGGTGATTGGATAGTTTTTTTTTAGATGAAACTGCCCTCAGAGTAACCGAGCTAGACTCGAATACCAGCCTCTCCATCACTGGAAATCCATTCTATGCGAGGATAATAATTATTTAGACCATGCGACCACTGGAGTGGGTAAAATCAAGTTTAAAAAAATCAACACTTTTATACATTCCGCATCACTGGAACATGGAAAAAGGCATCAGTCTCGTCTGAAGCGGTTTGTCTGTGACGGGGAGGTCAGGTTTTGAATCCCGGCTTGGTATAATGAGGCGTTTTATTTTTCAACGCATATTAATACCATTTACACATTATATTGATCACGCTAGTGGGGTAGGAATAATAAGGTATAATAGAGAGGAAATGTATCATAATTTACGTGGGGGAAGGGGGATAAACATTTAAGAAAAAAGCCTCCACAGAACACCTGAACGGGATTCGATCCCCAACATACTCATCTACGATAGACCAACTTTTTTGTTTGACACTTAGACCACTTGGTCATCGATGCGAAATTGATATTTGATGGTTTTCCTTATCTACCTTCAAAGAAATGAAGGTACATTATCTCTTAAATTCTATTGCATCATTCTAACCCCCCTAGTGTGACCATACGGATATCCGAGATAAGTAAGACGTGAAGTGTGACAAAAAAATATACCTCGCACCGAAATTGGTTAGTGTTTGATCTATGTCGCTCTCCCTCCATGTAAAACTAGTGTGGGATTGGGAAATTGAACGCCATTATTGAAACGTATCCTAAACTCAATGTGGCAGCAAGGAGAACGTTAACACATCTTGACAGCCAATTTCCTACAGATATGTGTTTTATTTTTATTTTGAAACACAATATTTGTGACCTGATATTGTGAACATTTCAGTGTATTATCAAAGTGACTCCGGTGTATCAATTTTCAAGTTTTCTGGGACATGTGTCTTTCAGTAAGAAGTAAATAAATTTTATTTTTCCTAATTTTTATAAATTTCTATGCCCATATTGTTTTTAAACCACTCCTAAATTAGTACGAACTATCGACATTTAACTACACCAATGGTATTAGGACCATAAATATATGAGTTAGAAGAAATGGACCCACATTTGCGTGGAGAGTGAGACCATTTGGAAATAAAACATCCTTTGTGCATCTAACTGGGATTATAGCTCAGGTCTCCCATTCAATGACAAATAAGACCAGACGAGCCTGACAAGGTCCGCGGGCTCATCAATGTGAGAGTATCAGGAATAATATTTTATACACTAATGTAATCAGTTTGCAATGAATTGAGCATGGAAAGGGGAGTATTAGAGATATACTTTATTAAAACATAATTTGAATGACGTATTTAAAGTTTTAATTTTAACTCGCTGAAACAAACATGCATTTAAAAAAAGTATTTAAATATTTGTGTGTACATAATCCGAAGAGTATTCGCTCACTCGGAAACTAAGATTATTACACACATTTTTTTATACAGGCTTTTTTTTATTATTATTTAGATTTTCTAAATTATGAGCTATGTATATTTTTTATAGTGTTAGAAAGTGAAAAATTAGAAAGTATGAAGAGTGCTTAAAAATAGATGAGTTGACTAATGGCAAAATAAGAGTGAAAAATGTACTAATTAATGAATTTCCATATAAATTATATTAATATAATAATACTGTTTTGCGATATTATAGCGAAAAGGAAAGAAAGACACGCCATTCCTTTATAAGAATCATAACCGGTTGTAGCTATGTCTAAGGAATACATAATCCACACGTATACTTAACACACCCATACACACCCATACACACCCATACATACATACATTACATACATACATACATACATACATACATACATACATACATACATACATACATACATACATACATACATACATACATTACATACATTACATACATTACATACATTACATACATTACATACATTACATACATTACATACATTACATACATTACATACATACATACATACATACATTTGTTATTATTATTATTATTATTATTATTATTATTATTATTATTATTATTATTATTATTATTATTATTATTATTAGCACCGCGTCTTACTACCCGTTCGGGTTATACGCACTTCCGCTAATGTGTAATGGTAGGGTGATTGTGAGATGAAATGGAGGACCTACAGTTTAACGTGGAATCCGAACCACGGTGGAGGCCTGGCATTCCCCACATTGACAAGATGTCTTGTCAGAGGTGAATGAAGGGTTTGGAAATCAGATAAATCTGTGTCGGGACTGAGGATTGAACCCCGGCCGCCATCACAGAAGTCTGACACCTTACCCCTAGACCACCAGGTCACCCTACACACATATATACACATACGCATATTACATATACACACACATACATACATATTACATACATACATACATAAATACATACATACATACCCACACACACACATATATATATATACACACACACACACAAGAGATAGAGAGAATAAAAGCCAATCAATCATGTTAAATACAATAGGTTGAAACAAAATCTTAACAACAGATGATATAAAAAATGAAATATAACTGGTATAAACCATATCTAAAGAACACATCGTGTACATATGGGCAAAAATCAAAACAAAGCAAGGTTAAGGGGGCCGCCTCGGTACGTGAAATAGGATCAATCGTGTGAGGAGGCCTCGTCTTAAAATGAAATGCTATGTGCTGTTTTCTTGAACTACAGCGTCTGTCTCTGTCTAATCTTATCCTCTTTACACTTTCCCCACCACCCCATATCTACCACCCCATGTCAGGAGAAGAGAAGCAACGGAAAGGAAACCTATCTCAAGGTCAAAAGGAAGAATGCGCGGCTGATCGCCCTACAGAGTCCAGCCGTCAGCCTGTATGTTTATTTTGTGGTATTTTGCTAGCTTGAGATTCTCGTGAAGGGTTCACAAACAAGCACAATCAATTCTTGATTAGATGGTTTAACTTGTCTTGAAACTGTATAAACCGAACGGGTAGTAGGACGCGATGCTTTAAAAAAAACAATTGTCTTGAACACACACTTTTATACATGTCACTTTATTTAGGGAAATGTGAATATTAACTATACAATAATTAATCACGAGTAGACCAAATTTATATTTTACCTCATTTAGTTGATAACAGTGGCGTCGGAACCGAGGAGTATAAGGAGTTCCATCACACGGCCCTATACACCCAACCCCTCTTAGATTTATTCTATCGGAGAAAAAGGTTTAGTAAATAATTATAAATAAGGTATAGTATACATAGATAATCGGTTAATTGGTCATGTGTAACCTATTTTACACTCTTAATTAATTTTAATTTTAGGTGCCTATTCAAGCTATCAGTAATTTCCTCTGATTATTCTAGCTGACAGGAAAAGAGGAAGGAAAGTTTTTGATTAAATGCACCCGTATTTGTTTAGGTAAAGGGCTGTGGATAAACTATCTTAGTATATAAACTATAAACTTTCCCACGCAGGAGGACAAAATATGTATTAATATTGGATACCTTAGCAAACTATTTTGCGTTCTACTTGGTTTATTTTAGGGGAGACTTCAATTCGATCTATAATACATACGGGTAATACGGATATATCGAAGTGAGTGCTCATAGAAATAAGAATATATAGAAAGAGGGCGGGGATAGGGGTGTTGGTTGAGGGGGGTTGAGTGTGGTTGTTTTAGAGCCCAAAAACAATTAAGATGTATTTCTTCATCAACAAAGTGGGGGTAGTTAGAGATCTTTACTTGAGTTTACTATTGTTTAAACAGTAAACAAGATAGAGTTACATTATTTGGCAAATTAAAAATAAAATCGTAACTCCAAATAGTTTCTGAAAGCATCCAATTTACAAAAATATGACAGTGGAAGCACACTTCAAATATCTTCTAGACGGGGGATCCAAAGTACAGAAGTTACAAGTCAATAGTCAATCCAATCTATTACTTATATAAGATTCATACTTTGAACAAAATACTTCATGAGACTATACAGACTAGACAGCGTTAAATCCAGTTGGGTATGTCTCACACTCAGGTATGGATTCAAGGGTATTGGGAATAAGGGGCTATAATCCCCCCCCCCCTTTCAGCTATTTTTCAAAAATTTAATTGACGGATTGAAGGGTGCTGTGCTTCTCTCCAGAAATACGTCCAATGTGTTCGAACAAAACATGCTTCACCTTGTTTAACCTGAACCCTGGCTTTCCCGCACACTCCCCTCCTATCTCACCCCTCCTTTGTGTAATAAACAGTGTGTAATTAACTAATGATTTTATTTTCGTATTTTTACTAAAATATAGTCACCTGAATTAGGCATATTTATTTTTGACAGTTATTTTTTATATTAATTTAAAAATTATAATCACAAAGGAAACAGTGGCTATATCTAGAAATTAAAGATGGTAACCAAATCCAAGATAACAGATATTTATAACCAGTATAAGTTTAATCAGCAACTATTAGGTACAAAATATACATAAAGAGCACCATTTTGAGCTTTGGAAATTTTTTTTTTTCCGGGAGTAAAAATACTACTGGGGCACGGACCAACACTTTATTGTTTCCTAAAGGTATTGCTTTTGTTGTGTAGCCCCCCCTCCCCCCCTTGAAAAAATCCTGGATCCACCACAAATCTAATTGTATTGATATATTGGGTTATTTTCAACCATTGCTTTAAGGTGATTTAACATTGATAAATAATTGCTTTGTATTTAATCTTTTATTTATCATTCATGATCTTCAGGAGAGGGGGGGGGGCGAAGGCTTGGACCCATTGGATCCCCTTGTGTGTACGCCTATGCTCTAGAGGGATCTTATTTTTAAAATTTGCTAGAAGAGGGTCACTCCAACTTTATTTCAGATACAAATAATTTAAAAAAATCCAGGTGATGACTCCAAATTGATTCTAAAAACATCCGATTACCAAAAATGTCCAGGTGAGGATAATTTCAAATAGTATTTAAAGACATAAATTAACTTTTCAACTAAAGGCGAGGACCACTCCAAATGGCTTATAGAAGAATCTAAAAAAAAAAAAAAAAAAATGGAGATGACTTCTCCAAATAGCATAAAAATAATTTGATTTTCCAAATTTGGGGAGGAGGATATTTACAAATAACTTTTAGGGACATCCAAGTTTCAAAAATGTATCTTGAAGAGGGGTAGAGTAAGGTAGGAGGTGAAGGGGGGATGGCAACTTCTCAAAAAACTCCTTTTTTGCTTACGGCCCTCACCACCCCGTTTCTTCACAAATAACGTTACGCCGCCACTGGTAGCAGACAATCCTTGCAACTGGTACAAAATGATGGTGCGTGCAGCCCTGAACTTTTTTTTAATTGACCTACTATTGTCAACCAGAGAAGCTACGGCGTAGAGGTTTACAAGGGTGAAAGTTGAGAAATTGAATTTTATAGCTAGATTTTCATAAATAAGGCATAGACTAGAATTTTTTTGATACAGTAGTGATGAATTTTTATTTAAATATATATGTGTATGCATAATTTGTATTTCAGCTAGTAGCTCAAAAATCTCAGACAAAAAGTGTAGTTACCTGAGCATTTTATTGCTAGGACATATTATATGCATGCAAAATAATACAGGATCTAATTTTGTCAAGCGTGTTCAAGTATTAATTATTGTACCATAAAACTTGTAATTTTTAAAAAATCTAACAATTTAATTTTAAAAATTTAAAACAAATATTCCAGTACCCTATTTTTATTATTATGTACTCATGTGAAAAAATATTATACTTAAATTTAATTTCTTATGCATTCTTAATAACACACTTTTGGTTTTAAAATAATCCTTTGTTACTTTTTGAAAACAAAACTATAAATTAAATATTGAAACAACAGTACAGAAAAAAAATATAATTTACTAGGGACGAGGAAGTATTTGATACGAAAAAGTGCTCTCACATTAGCGTGTATAAAACCAAAGTAAATTTCACATTTAAAAAAACTACCGCTAATGCACCTTGGTGGAGATTCGTGAAGATTATCTCCACATTTAAGGCACTAGGTGACCTGGTGGTCTAGGGATAAGGTGTCAGACTTCTGTGTTGGGGGTCCGGGGTTCAATCCTCGGTCCCGGCACAGATTTATCTGATTGCCAAACCCTTCCTTCACCTCTGACAAGACGTGTATTAATCACATCTTGTGAATGTAAGGAATGCCAGGCCTCCACCGTGGTTCGGATTCCACGTTAAACTGTAGGTCCTCCATTTCATCTCACAATCACCCTACCACTACACATTAGCGTAAGTGCGTATAACCCGAATGAGTACTAAGACACGGTGTTAATAATAATGTAAGGCACCAATCCTGAAACATTTGTCAATATTTAGTGCATGATTAGTGCTTTAAATCCTGCTGTCTCAAAATTAGTTCTTTATATACAACGTACTAAGAAGCGTACATTACTGGCTGAAGGAGACTAGCTTCACACAACCCCACCATGTAAAGCAATAATTCAGAAACACGTGTCAATACTTAGTATATAATCCTTGCTTTCAATCAATAGTGCTCAGTAATGATTAGAAATTTTAGGTTTACATCCAAAAAGTTGCTTGAATTTACAGTATATCACTAACTTCTATATCTTGATACGACCCTAATTGTTGCCATATTTACGGTCAAATAATACGGGCTTTGTTTAATATTGAAAAGGCAAATTCACACTTACTCATAAATTAAATATGTTGCTCAATATTTTTATATTGTAAAGCTGATTTTGGATCTTTTTCAGTTGAGACAACCAATCAGGCACTAAGCATTATAATAATTGCTTTAGATTTAACCTTCACGTATCAGAACTGAATTAATCTTTATTAAAATTAAATGTTATCTTGCGTGTAATAAAAATTTTGTTTTAATATATAGTTATACATATTTTAAGAAATTAAATTGTCCATTATCACTTTGTTGGTAATTAGTATACGTACAGTAAATATATACTTTCCCCTCTCATTTCTCATCATGTAATTTTTTTTTTTACAATCCAAGGCATGGCCAAACAAATAAATGTTTTAAATCTAAGAAACAGAATTCAAATGATGGTTTTTTACTTCACGGGACTAGCTTAATTAAACTTCCGGACGGGATTTTAACCCCGTCCTCCTGAATATAGGAGCAACAAGGTAAAATTAAACTAACACGTAACTGTTGAACAGTGAACTAGCCTATTTTTATACTAATAAATCAGTATGTACTAACTTTGATCCATCAATAAAACGCTTCTTCCATCCTAATTTTTTGCGGTGAGCATATAGTCGAAGTCTAGTTTTTTTCCCTTTAAGATAGCCCTTTTTGATTGTGTTATTGTTCAAAGTCAGAAGTTTTAGTTTATCGAAAAAAAATATAATTCTATGTTATTAACATATAATTATAATAGCTATCATAAGAAGGCAAGCATACACAACTGTTCGGAAACACAGGACTAGTTTGTAAACACATTTATTCATACATTTACAATAAAAGCTATAACAGATATTATTATTTGAAACCATTTTAAACACCTATTATTTAAACATGTGCCGGCTCACTGTGCGTTGTCTCAACTCTCAACAAGGCGAAGGCAGACATCCAACTAAAAGAGCGCATGCACATGGTGTCAACTACCTTTCCTTCTTTCTCCGGCTATTCTTTACTTCCAAAGCGTAGATGGGGGATATGGCTGCGCCACATGATGGCCGAAAAGCATTAGCTTTGACGCGTCAAAACAGCAAAAGGAATTAGCAATTATCTTTACATTTTCTGTTGTGACCTTATCAAAAAATGACTTAATTTGTTTCTGAAAGGTTGTATCTAGGATTATCTAGTAGTTACCCTCGTCTCAGAACTGTGACAATATATTTAAATGGCCATTGAAAATGAGCAAATTACGATATTTCATTAATTTTTTATATATATAGATTATCAAGATGTAAGGTTGAGAGTACTAGATAAGCATGTTCCCACCTTTTCTCTTCATTTTGGCTTAGGTTAAGTTTGGTAAAAATAAAACACTACCTAACCATGGCCTATTTCCTGAACGTCTGTAACGCATTCCAATGCTCAGGAAGGCGGCCCCCTTAATCACTTTTATAGTGGTCAACTATAAAACGAATAAAAAACAACTGGTAGGAACTATAGCTAAAAAAATACATATATTATACATATTTGAGAAACATAAAAGTTTAACAATTTTATAGAGAATAACAGATAGGAAATATATTTTAAGAATACGTGATATATTAATATGAAAGCAAAAAAACATAGGGGGACTATCATTTATATGAAATACGCCAAAAATCGAAACTATATTTAAAGAACACCTAATATATCTATGTCAAGTGGAGGATTTTGGATATTAATACAACTGCATATTATTAATTTGGTTTTAAAGGCAATGAATCTATGTATCGATCGCCTCATCAACTGAAACATCCATCAATATTTAGGGAGAAAGAGGGTTATAGTTTGTTGTGTCTCTTGTATTCTGGGCCTACCGTTTTTAAGTTGTTAGGATGTTTGATTTTTAATGCATAATTTGTAGTGTTTATTAAAGTTTGAAAACCCTGGTATGTGGGAAACTTCTGTTGGTATGACGTTATAGAGTAATATCATGTTTTTAATATCGAGTTAGTACCATATTTGACCGTATTAAAAGACTTATCAGATAATTTCCTTGTACTTCTTGTGTATCTTGAGTATTCTAGAATGGATAAGGATTTTAGCTTGTTTGTCTTTATTTATAAACATGGATGCCTGTATGATAAATAATACATTTTTGGAGTAGCATTTACTTCAAATGTGTATAAATCTCCATTCAACATGCGCAAGCATTTCATTTTCCATAAATATTGTATTGTTTTCAAGAAAATGACAATTTGTTTTGTAAAATAAAATATTTTTAAAAATGTTAATCGAGAGTTTGTACATACAGTCTAGCAAAGGAAAGATGTCAGCTATAACATTATTTAAAATACTAGACGTGTTGTATTCCTAATAAAGCTACTTGAAAATACAAACAATATTAAATAATTTAATGCAATAATAATTATAAACTTAATAAATGAAATTATTCAAATAATTATTCTAATTATCAAATTCGTATGTGTAGAGTTTATTATATTTAGTGGGTTTTTTAAATTAAAAAATAATGCTTTTAGGTTTTTTAAATAGTTACTTTTTTAATTGATGGACATATTATAAAAAACCTTTTTATAGGTGGCAAAAATAAATAGTACGGTGCACCGAACAGATTTTCTCCAGCTTTTATCCTTAGGTGTGGCAGAAGGGAGCGTGAGTAATTTTATAGCTTTTATAGCATTACATTCTTTTGGCCAAAATAAATAAGATATTTCTCCAGTATCAACATAGAGTTTAGTTTTCTGCACCTGATAATATTAACAGATCTTGAATATATTTCAAGGGTGTCCTGGAATTTTGTCAAAACTTTTTGAATAAAGAAAAGAAGTTTTGACAAAATTCCAGGACACCCTTGACATATATTCAAGATCTGTTAATATTATCGTTTGCAAAAAACTAAGCTCTATGTTGCTACTGGAGAAATTTTTGATTTATTTTGAGAAAAAAATTTCAATTCTATAAAAACTGTAAAAATACTTGCGCTCCCTTCTGCCGCACCTTAAGATAGACATAAAAAAATTGTACGGAACCCCGCACAGACTTTCTCGCTCTATTGTTTGAAAATGGAGATATTTACTCAAAACTCGTAATATATGTGAAACGTAATAGTATAAACTAGCAAACCCAAGCATAAATTGCACTATACTTATGTAAACATTCTTGTTTTTGAGTCCCGGTTTTAAATTCTATAATTTTGTTTTTAAAGAATTAATGTCCTCATTTGTATGTTTGTACCGATAAAATAGATCAATGTTGGGTCCACAAGGGTCAACACTTCGTATTAAAATTTCAACTTCTGGTTAAAATTTTCGACATTTTATTAGGTCTTGCAAATCTTCATGCCATCGTATTGCTATTAAACTCCTCAGTTATAAAGTTTGACCAATAAAAAATATAAATATTGACTATTGAGTCTAAAATGAATATAGATCATTGTTGTACAAACATTTATCTTAAGAGGTTTAAGGAAAAACAACATAAAATTTTAGAGAATTACTTATATTTAATTACTCTATGGCATTGGAGAATTATTGAATTAAACTTAGGTCTTTACTACTAAAACTCATAAAATTGTATTTATTTATTTGCCAATATCTCAGAAACTGTTGGATTTACAAAATATATTTCATTTAAAAGTTTTTCATTTTTAATAGTACTTCAATTTTGCAATGATATGTTATTTATTTAGTATCTCAAATAGTTGTGGAAATACGGGTTTCTGCTTCTGGGAAGTACCCTAAAACTCATTTTCATGGCAAAATAAAAAAAAAGCTTATTTATAATCTTAATCAACACCTATATACGAATTTTAATCAAAATCAATTTTTTTCTCTTTTCGCCTTTTCTTAAACTTCTCTTAATTTTAAGTTTAAACAGACACACACACATACGTCATTGCAAAGACAACTTTTTAGGGTTTGGGGGTCTTGAGACGTCGACATCCATCAACATTTCAGGTTAGATTTTCTTTTGCGGTCGCAATACTTTTACCTTTTGTGTTCGAAAAGTTAAAAAAGTATATATATTTACGTATAGCTTGAAAAATTATTGGTTTTATAAAAATATGTTTCTTATAACATATTTATATTATAAAGAGACCTACATATTTGTAACGATAAGTAATTTCATATCTCAAATAGTTTAGGAGAAATTATAAAAAAGATAATTTACGCATCAGACCGGAGCCCTTAATGTCATTTTACCGAAATATTGAGAGAAGCCATTTTGTTTGAAATATTTATAAATGTTTATAAATTAAATTAAATCAAAATCGTTAGAGTCGATTTTGAGAAAATCGATTTTTTTTCTTTCTGCCCTTCAGTAAACTACCCTCAATTTTAGGGTTAGCTATCCAATTCCAAAAACCCCTCGGGGAAACCCTATGAAAACCATAGATACCAAGTTTTAGCTCGATAGGTAAAATATTTTATGCTCTAGTTGTAGGTACAGACAGATAGACAGACGGAAAGTCAAAAACAACTTTTTTGGATTCGGGAAGGTCATGAAACGTCAAGATTCATCAAAATCTTGAGTTCGATTTTTTTGATAGCAAGAAAGTAAAAATACTCGTAAGATATGTGAAAGGAAATAATAAGATGCATTGTTATAGACTCACTACACCAAATATCATAAATGAAATAATATACACTATTATTTACTTACTCTATGGCATTGGGAAATTTACAAAAAATTTGAAAAAAAATAAAAAATCTTTGTACACCAAAGAGCATAAGAATTTAATCCATTTTCAAAGACCTGAATTAAAAAGTAGACATATTAGATAAGATCTCAAAAATTATTGGTTTTGTACAATAAAATGATAAGGTATTTCTTATTTCAAATAGTTGTGGAGAAATGATAAAAATTGGAAAATTGGAAAATAAGAGTAGTCATCTTGTTTATAATTATAAACAGTGTTTAGATATAAAATATAATCAAAATCGTTAAAGCAAATTTTGAGAAAATCGATTTTTTCTCTTTTTGCTCTTCTGTAAACTACTTTATTATTATCTAGCACCGCGTCTTACTACCCGTTCCGGTTATACGCTTAAGTACTAATTACACTAATGAATTGGGAATTGGGAAGGTTGAATTAAAGGAAATGAACCTGCATTTGCGTGGAGGGAGAGTGGAAAACCATTTAGGAAAAACCACTCTCAGTTCACCCGACCGAGATTCGAACCTAGATCTCCCCGTCCTCAGCAGTCGGGCTCAACACGACAAGCGCGTTAGCCAACTACGCCACAGAGGCGGGTTGTAAACTACTTAAATTTAGGGTTAGATATACAAATACAAAAACCCTTTGGGAGGCTTTAGCCCAATCGGCCAAATAGTTTCGATTTTAGCCCGAGGTAGAAACAGACGGCATTGCGAAAACTTTTTTTTGTGTTTTGTTTTAGGGGGTCATGAAACGTTGACATTTATCTAAATCTTGGGTTCTATTTTTTTTTAAGTATAACAATACTTTATCCCTGAGGTGTCTAGAGAAAGTAAAAAATACACCTTATTACAGAATGTAACACACCTGCCTACTGAGTTAAAGAGTCCAGTGCTTGATTCCCGGCGAGATCGAATACTTTTTTCTAGGTTTAATTTTTTTACCCGCATCTTACTACTCTATAGGGCTACACGCAAGTTTATACTAATGGGGTTGGGATGAGTGATGTAGAATTTAGAGTAAATGTATCCACATTTGCGTGGAGGTAAAATAGGAACCCATTCAGGAAAGAACACCCTCAATACACCCAAAAGGGAATCGAACTCCTCAGTCATTAGTACAGTTGTCTGACACCTTTGCTCAGTTGGTAGCGTCTAATGAGCTAAGAGTCCAGGGTTCAATTACTGGCATGGCCGAAACATTTATCGTTGATGAAATGTGGATTTCCCCGTTTACAGTAATGAATTAATGGCCGGGGACTGGGTGTTGTGTCTGTTCTAAATTTGATTTAATTTAATTTATAAGTCGCGCCAGAAACAGGTATCTACCTCTGAAACTCGGAGAAAAGAATTAATAAAAACCTTATCATTAATTATTCCAAAAATTAATATTTTTAATATTTTTAAATCACCCACTAGCAAAGGGCTTAATAAATGATCTTTCAAACAAATTTAATCTGTATAGTAATAGGAACAATAACTTCAACATTTTGATTTTCTTATATACTTTTCCTTGTATTTATAAGTGGAATATTAAATACTAGCTTTTACCCGTCGCGGCTTCGCCCGCAATAATTGGTAAATCTTTTAATTCTTAACTCAACTGTTTTGGTCATAAGTCAGATTTTATTTTCATCAAATATCAATGCGTTTTTCTCAGTTATAGTTGTAAATAATTTTGCCGTATTTTAATTTTCACTTTTAAATATTTCGTAATAAAATAAATATATATTATTTAAGTTATCAATTATAATTTTTTTTTCAATTTTTAACTTCATAATTAGTAAGATAAAAAATAAATGAAATAATATTTTTTTCGAACTACATAGCTAAAATCACATCATATTTATTATTTATTAGTATGGAACTACGTTGCACTAATTACTATTTACTTTAATTACAAAATATCAAATCATAAATTTTTAAATAACATCGTTCCAATCACATTATAATCATATATTTAATATTATTTAAAATCAAAGGTTGGAAATAGTCCTATATTTTATTCCAGGACATACTCTAACAACGTACAGAGTTTCATTCGAATCCGTTCAACAGTTTTGGCGTGATTGAGTAACAAACATCCAAACACACAAACTTTCGAATTTATAATATTAGTAAGATAATACCCGAACGGGTAGTAAGACGCGGTGCTAATAATAATAATAATAATAATAATAATAATAATAATAATAATAATAATAATAGTAAGATAATCCGTCGGTTCAGAAAACACACGTTAAGTAAGTCAAATAATAAAAAAGGTCCAATCTATTACAATAGTGGTGCCTTAAACCACTTGATCTTTGTTGACGGAGAGGATGAATAATCATTAGAGAAATTGCAATTTCCCTCCCCAAAGGTATGAATTGACTTGAGATGGACCAGATGCTATCTCTGTTAAGTTAGTTGGTCAGTCTTGGGATATAAGATTTTTTTTTTTTAGTAGAAAGTCACTTTCTCGCCTAGTGAACTGATGATGAAAAATATATCACGTCCTTAAGATATATATGAACTTAAAGTTTGCGGAACACTGAGTTTACCAATATATGGTTTGTGTACAACCCGAATGGTTTGTGAGACGTGGTACCAAACACAAGCAAAATCAAACATATTGGGTGCTTTATATTAATTTATTTTTAATTACAAATGTTATTTATATGTCGATGTGGCTATAGATATCAAAATAGATAATAGTGTTTTGTAAATATACGTAAACAACTAATATTATACTTATTTATATAAAATATATATATATACCTATATATTGGTAAGCTCAATGTACAAGTATACTGTACCCTTAACATTACTATTTGGAGGGAGGTACACCAGTTTATTTTTGGTATGCACCGTGGCAGCAGAAAATGGATTAAATATTCAGTACAACGTTTGTAAGGTAAATCAGAATTAGCAAAGTATATACCAGTTATTTCTTGAAGTAACTTCAAAAGTTTCATTATCAAAGGTTGACTTTTTTTTTCCGTGCCCGCTTCTTTAACATTGTACACATTTTGTTCAAACCATAAGTAAATAAGATAAACCATAACTCTAACATTTTGCCAAAATTATTGATTTTGTCAGATGTATTAAAAATATTAGTAAGTAAGAAAAGACTGACCACACACCAAATGCAACATATGACCCGCAACAATTTGCTTAAAGGCAAAATGTCGCATCATGTTGCATTTAGTGTAGACACGTTTGAGACATTTTGACTATCAATAAGTTATAATTCTTTGATTTCCCGCCATTTGTAGGTGAGCCATCAAAAAAGTTGAGTGCAGTGTTTAGTTGTTTCTTTAAAAAATAAAATTAAAAAAATGTGTTGGCGTCTTATCCCCACAATCATAAATAACGAAACTAACTAAAGTAAGTTACACAATAGAAATATTAAAAAACATACCTTAATATTTATGAATTGTTAATGATTCACTAAAGTGTGTGTATAGTTAATATATTCACTAACTAAATTACTCACTAACAAAAGCTTTTCAAAATAATTTAAATAACAATATGGCTGAGAACATCCAGAACATCCACATGTTGTTCGGGGCTTGGCGCATGTGCAGTTCAAACTGTATTTAATGTTTTGTCGCGAGACATAAATGAAAGCTTCATTGGATGTTATGGCAGTCGAGACGTCTGCAGCACGTTGAAACACGCTGCGACAAAATATCTTGTCGCGAAACAAAATGTTGCATATTTTATAAAATTAGATTTAGCAGCTCTTCTAATTAAATGCGATTTGACTGCAAACTGTTGTGCTTTCTTTTATAACTAACATATCTGATATACTTTACATACAGATTTTAGGGATATCTGAGTTTTACTAAACTAATGGTGAAGGAATGAGAAAGGTAGAATTTAGAAGGTATACCAGCCTTTGCGTGTAGGAGGAGTGGAAAAACATTTAGAAAAAAACACTCTTAGTACTATTGGCTAGGATTCGAACCTTGATTCCCTCGTCGCCGGCAAACCAAACTTGATATGCTTAGCGTTTAGTACACGTGCCCAAAAATGCAGGTTAGTGGTGATAACATTATAAATGTTTCATGTTTAATAATTTGCCTTAAAAAAAATTGAACGCTAAATTAATTATGAAAAAGTATTACTCTTTCTTAAAAAATAAAAATAAATAACACCCCCTAAAAGCCCCTTAACATTGAAAGTGGTTGCTTTACAACATTATTTACCTTCAAAACCAAAATGTAACTCTTTGTTTTCTCGTCATCTTTTAATGAGAATATTGATTTAAAATATTCCTACAAGCTTTTATTTGCAATTTCGTGCCCCTTCTAAACTTCAGCAATTTCTATACAAAATATGAAAGAAATCAGAATAAAAAAAAGTCTACCTGCAAAGCTCTTTATTATTGTTACTATTATTTAGTTGAAAAGAAATGATCCACAAGCCAGAAAAGGAAAGAAAAACGCTTTTTAAAAAAAATCGGGTTTAGTGCTGAGAATTGAGGTGGCTTGGGTGGTTGGTTAGGCTATGGTATTACCCGGTAAATCCTTCTAAGAGGTCGAAACCCCCCAGAGGGTTATGGGCCATGGAGTAGTTTGAAAACCTCCCTGGTCATTCATCTTGCAGCACCTTTACTGCCACTGGAACGCTTTACTCTTCCAATCCTCTCTCCCACACTCATTCCTTCCAACGCGCCTTTTATCACCCCCCCCCCTACCTCACCTTTCATCCTCCAATCTCTTCAAACGAAGTGAATCCCTTAATCGCCAAAATGATGTAAAATGCAAGGGCTATTTCGAATCCCATAACGCAATTGCTGTATCAGTTCACTTCTTGCACCGTTTATTTAGAGGCAGGTAATTAACGGCTTTACCGCGGATGTTATTAAGTTATTGCCTATACTCTTTTTTACTAATACGTTCAACGAGTGGTCTTATTTTAGTTTTGGTGCAGTTATCGTAAACTTCATGAGCCAAATTTATTATATCCACACAACACTTACAAATCAATTTGGATCTAAAACAAACATAATACTCAGTTTCATGAACATTAAGTCAACACTGTTCATGGGGAGGCCACGATTTTATGAACTACCAATGTTTAGGTATTGCCAGGAATCGAACCTGGATCTTTTAGATCATTAGGTGAGAGCAAACAGGGATACCTGACACACATATCAGAGACTAGATAGCTGTTGCCCGCGGCTTTGCTCGCGTGGAAGTTGATTATATACAAATACGAAAATATACATATGTATTTACAGATTAATTTAAAATATTACGTTACGTTGATGACCATAACTTGACCTCAGATCAAAAATAATGCAAGTCCGATACAAACTTTCACCCCCTTTTTCATCCCTTATTAAATAAAATTTCAAAAATTCCTGAAACACGTGTTTATTTGTTTTACGTCAATAACAGAAATACAAAATTTTGTTTATGTAACTTTCAAAATGACGGACTTTCATACATATTATCATACATATTATCATCCCCTATTTTGACCCCTTTGGGGTGGAATTTTCTAAAATCCTTTCTTAGTGGGTGCCTACATAACAAAATGAATATACAGTCCGAATTTCATGCTTGTAGCCTTGATAGTTTGCGCTCGGCGATGATGAATCAGTCAGTCAGTCAGTCAGGACATGTTATTTTATAAGTATATATCAACTAATAAAATAAATTTACTTAGCTCATTAAGCTACGTCTAATATAGTACACACCCAATCTAGGCACTTAGATATTTACTAATAGGATAGCAGGAATCACAAAATAACTTTGACTATATCAACACATCTAATATTGCACAACCAACCCTATAGCCTAGATATTTACTAAATGGACTGCAGAATTAACCTTTTTAAGAATAATACATACTTTGTCAGCACCTTCTGGAAACAAACCATAGTCAAACCCACCAACTACTTAGCTACGGAGGCAATACTATCTTGTGATGGTCACAACCTTATTTTACTCACAAGGATTGTATAATCGGCCCATCACTTATTGATACTAATCTGAAAGCTCTAACATTTAATATATACCTATCTGTATTCACACACAACAAAAAATCTCAGAGTTTTTCTAATAAAACCAGATTGAAAATAATCATTTTCACGAGTAAGAATTTTTTTTTTGTTCTAAAATTTGATAGTCCTAGTACACCTTTATGTACCCATAAAGTCATACTACTGTCCCAAAATAAAATTAATAACTAAAATAAGATATACTATTAGAGTGTATGATCTCTATTTAATTCAGTACTGGTACGGTAAATAAAAGCACCTCGTTAACAAGGCTTTTAATTATAATACTGCGCCCCATTAGAGAACTGCAATCGCGGTCGCTTTGGGGAGAGGGTTGGTGCTCTTGTTGGTGAGAGGGGAAGGGTTTGAAACCGTGGGTAAAATGGGTTGAAGGGGGATTAATGAGAGGGTGAGTCATAGAGAGAGGGTTGAAATGGTGGATTTAAAAATTGTCTCGGGGCCCAGTCAACACTACATTAGGGGGCATTAAGAGGGGAAAGCAGGAGGATGTCATCTACTACTTAATGATTTCATTACCCTTATGGGCAATAATTGAAAGGCTTATTCTATGAAAGAGGGGTGCGTGGGTTTAGGGGAGGTGATTTCAAACCCTCCAGCCGTTTGCAGATGTATTTTTGTTTTACATTAGACAGAACTTGTTTTGTTTTAGTTTTAGTAAGCTTTTTGAGATATTTAATGAGCACTTATATATATTTATATATATATTAGTTTTACTATCTTTGTTTTTGTAACCACCTTTTAAGAGAAATAATACTCGGGGAGTTACAAGAGAACAACAGGTTTATTGAAAAACAATAAATTAAATATTTCTACATTAACTATATTTATACATAGTGATTAGAACTCTGCCACTTTGTGGCTTCCAGAAGGGATAAGAATAACTCTTTTTGAATTGAGACAACAATGTACTTCTCACAAATCAAGATTCGAAGTAACCTAAACCTAAACTGTTCTCCCATCTGGTGACAGTAACTTGAAAAATCAAAAGATTCCAAACATAGCGTGATAAACTATTAAACTTTAATGACTGTGCCATCTTGTGACAAAAATATTTGAACTATACAATACCAAGACATAATCTATTTATAAGAGCCCTGCCCTCTGGTAGCAATAATACGCACTACGGTGACATAGTAGCTAGGAGATATAATGGCATAAATTAGAAAATGCCTCATAACAACAAAATATACTAGGACGCATTAAAGTTAGATAATACAATATTGAATATTTAAATGCTCTGCTTCCCCATAACAAAATGCTACACTGAAGTTATAAAGCACGATACTGGTTAAATAAGGCCATGCCCTCTTCATAACGACAAGAATGTACATTTATTTATGCACCATACTAATAGTTTAAGCGGTCTACTTTCTTATAGTAAAAATGTAAATTTTAAAGTTATAAAGTTATAAAGAATCACCCTAACTATGTAAGCGCTGAGCTTTCTCATAACAAAATATGAAACTTTGAATTATAAAGTTAAAACGCACCATAATAATAATTTATACACTCTGCTTTCTCATTACAACAAAATGTAAACCTTAGAGTTATAATTTTATAAGGAACTCAATAATTTAAGCGCTTTGCTTTTCCATTATATTAAAATGTAAATTTAATCTTGTAAACGTGAATACTACCCAGACAATAATTACTTGGCAAATGACGTTAACCAATTATCTATACTTATAAAATAACATGTCCTGATTGACTGACTGACTGACTGACTGATTCATCATCGCCGAGCGCAAACTATCAAGGCTACAAGCATGAAATTCGGACTGTATATTCATTTTGTTATGTAGGCACCCACTAAGAAAGGATTTTAGAAAATTCCACCCCAAAGGGGTCAAAATAGGGATGATAATATGTATGAAAGTCCGTCATTTTGAAAGTTACATAAACAAAATTTTGTATTTCGGTTATTGACGTAAAACAAATAAATATGTGTTTCAGGAATTTTGGAAATTTTATTTAATAAGGGATGAAAAAGGGGGTGAAAGTTTGTATCGGACTGACTGACTGATTCATCATCGCCGAGCGCAAACTATCAAGGCTACAAGCATGAAATTCGGACTGTATATTCATTTTGTTATGTAGGCACCCACTAAGAAAGTGTAAACCCCTTGAACATATTTCTAACATTATAGGAAGTGTTACGGGAAAACCAGACAAGAAGTTTACCAATCATAAACATAGTTGTTTTATTTAAGCACAATCAGAAAGTAAATACACAACTAATGCAAACAAGACAATATAGCGTAAAGCGCTTCTTCACTAAGATCCAAATAACTCTCGGAGTTATGGATATAATCTTACTTTAGCAATATCTGAAAATAAAAGGGGAACATACAGTTATATGTTTGTTGTAAGTTATAACAGTAGAACTAATTGACATCGTGGGATTCTATGGTTCTTTCTACGGTTCCCTCAATAATAGCGTTAAGCGCGCGCAATCAAACAATATTTATCATACATTTAAACTTAGACCAAAAACGATAAACATATACGAGTATTTAACTCTAATGAAATCAACAACGTTGATTTCAAAACAAACGTTAGGCCAAGCCTCTACTCTAACACCTAAGTGCCCTGTATACTCCCAGTTAAATAGACAGTTAAATAAACTCATATTCTCCAAACATGCGAACTACAAAGAACGGGCGGTAAGCCTGACTCGCCGAGTACGCCTTGGCGCGATCAAAAATATTATAACTAAACAAATATACATTATGAATGTATAACAAATCATAATCAAATTGTAACAATCAATATGACGTTAACCCTCGTACCCCACGAGCGTATTGGTATTGACCTGCCCACAACATTTCATAATTCCAAGTTTTATTTATAAATAAGTCCTAAACGGTAATTTAGAAAGTCGTTCCCCATTTAAGTCGAAAAATGCAATTTTGAATAAAAATAGATTACGGTCCCAAGTCGCCGTCCTCACCAAGCCTAGTCGGTGACTATTCCAAAATCGCGATCTCTATATATACAATTATTGCATCCACAGAGTGGCCTGGAAAGGGAAGCAGAGGGGTGGGGGGGGGGGGGGTAATGATAGAACAAACGTAACAGCAAAGAATACGTCTAGTGGCACCTAGAATGATCCAGGTCCTCCTAGCGACGGAAGTGATAACTCCGTCTGGCCGCGTGGAAGTTTAGTCGTTTCCGGCCGGCCACGGATCGAGACCCGAGCAGACAGTTGGTTGAAGGCTCCGCTCAGTCTGTTGTGCCAGTTGGAGGGTGAAGGTCAGAGCTCGGGATGTTGGTGTTTGTGTTGTAGCTGATCACGAGAGTCGGTGATATAACGATATAACGATATAACGTTAACTAGTAACTTGTTACAAAAGGATTTTAGAAAATTCCACCCCAAAGGGGTCAAAATAGGGGATGATAATATGCATGATAATATGTATGAAAGTCCGTCATTTTGAAAGTTACATAAACAAAATTTTGTATTTCGGTTATTGACGTAAAACAAATAAATACGTGTTTCAGGAATTTTGGAAATTTTATTTAATAAGGGATGAAAAGGGGGTGAAAATTTGTATCGGACTTGCATTATTTTTGATCTGAGGTCAAGTTATGGTCATTAACGTAACGTAATATTTTAAATTAATCTGTAAATACATATGTATATTTTCGTATTTGTATATAATCAACTTCCACGCGAGCAAAGCCGCGGGCAACAGCTATCTAGTCAGTAATATGGCCATAGCCTAAGCGAGAGCCCAATCAAATGCTAGTCACTGAACGTTGAAACTGAAGTTACGTTAACATCTAGGAAAGACAAAGTTATAAATGAAACATGGCCACCCATTAGTCATGCTAATACCAAATATAAATCCTGGTCCCAGAATACAGGTTTAAATTATATGCCCAAAAAATAATAATTTAGCAAAGATGGAATTTTGAATAGTTGAAGTTAAGCCCTGACCTCCGTTTCAGATCTCACCTCGTGA
Source organism: Timema cristinae (assembly GCA_039000515.1). Lineage (NCBI taxonomy): Eukaryota > Metazoa > Arthropoda > Insecta > Phasmatodea > Timematidae > Timema > Timema cristinae. The sequence continues at coordinate 70,026,447 of JBCFYV010000012.1, read as the reverse complement.
GTATCGATACCAACCAAACATCACCATATATAACCAGCACACAAAACAATATGCCCACAAAGAGTAGGGGGAAAAAAGAGAAAGGGGAGTGGAAGGCATGAAATAGGACAGCGCAGGGAAAGGTCTCGGGCATCCTGGGAACTATTAGAATGAGTCAGAACAATCCAGGTGGAGGAAATAATAACCAGGCACGTCGAGCCGCCTTCGCTTGTTTTCCATGGGGGTAGCTTTCCTCTTGTACAAAGGGTCAAATCACACCTCCGTTCATTCTGTGAAGCAGTGTGTTTTAGAGAGGAGGTCATGACTATTTGCGCGGGAGATAGAGTCCAACAAGTTGGTTTGTGAGTATTATGTCATTTGATTTGAACTGTTACTTGTTACATTATATATATATATATATATATATATATATATATATATATATATATATATATATATATATATATATATATATATAAATAAATATAAATAGTAGTTTTACCATTAATGTTTTAAGCTGTAATCAAAATTATTAATAATCTTGAAGTGAATAGGGCTTTCCCCCCTCTTGAGTTTGCTACTCTCTGCCCCAGTGGCTCCCAAACCATATATGTCAGTGCTGTGCAACCTTCCACAACATGCTGGCAACTTTGCATAACGCTGGAACCCTTGTGGGTCACAAGCACGTTCATCACAGACTCTGCCTTAAAATCTGAGTGAAGAATGACCCTGGACATTGGCCGACTTCTGGGTAACTCGGTGGTTAGAGCATTGGCGTACTAGGCTTAAGGTGTCAAGCTTGATTCCATATACAGGTGTTATTTTCCTATTTAAAAATAATATAATAGTTAGGATGTTATTAAATAGGAGTGTTGATTTGAAGGGAGGCCGAATAGAATTATATTAACTATTCCTGAAATCAAATCGATAATCGAATATTATTTTGTATTGTTTTAGGTTGAAAAATAATAATAACTTACTGTTCATAATTTATAATTTCACCGCTAAGTATCATTTACAGAATGTTTTATTGCAAAAAATGTTTCAAATTATATGGCCTAAGATGATACATTAGGTTACTAACCAAACATGTAATTCCCAAACTTTTTTTTAATTTAACATCAATTTGTAATGTACACTATGTTTACCTTGAAAGGTAACAGTCTTACTTGAATGCTTACACTATAACCCTATCTAATAAGCTATGGCGTATTGTAATAGTGCAAAGTAAGCTTGATACCTTACAAGGGGTACATATAATCACAAAATGACAACATTAGAACATAAATAATTATTGTTATTTTCATTTTTACTGTTGAAGCTTTACTTTACTTTAATTATTGTCGAGGCAGGATTAAAAAAAAGTGAAGTTGAAGCTGACAAATATTCGAAGCCAACTACAATTTTTCTAAACTTCGCACAACCGTAGGTAAGAATAACACTTTTGATTTAGAAATCATTACTTAAAATCAATAAAGTTAGAAAGCTGATTGAGCCTGTTTTTTGTGTCGTGACCTTTAAGATGATGCAATATTTGTTAAAAAAAATCCGTTAGGATTCATGGGCACGTTAAACCATATTGACAAATAACAATGAAAATGTATGATGTTTATAGCTTAAAACTTTAAGAACAATATGACGACTTTCTCTTCAGTAGTTTCACCACTCTACACATTAAAGTTACCTCCTAAATTTCCACTTTGGTGAGAGTACAGAAATATTATCTTTAAAATATAATATTCAGGGGTGCGCGAGTACTCGAAAATTTGAGTTCATGTTGAATCTTAATAGCATTTTGAGCTCGTCTCAAAGATTTTAACAAAACTCGAAAAATGTCAGTAGTCAGATTTTTAGATCTTAGAAAATTTCTAGTTTAATTAATTTTATTCAATTTTAAGATATTATTTCATAGCAAATACAGTCCCTCAATATTTTCTTTTGGCTAATTAAAAATTTACTTATTATGTTAAATTTATTTGAAAATTCTAATTTATGTCATTATACATTTTTTCGCTAAAATAAATTATGTTTGTATATACTTATTTATGGTTAGTACATGGATCTATTACATAAATTAAACTTGAAATATTGCTTGTTCAGATGTTGATTTATACTACTCGAACTCAGAAATAACTCGTTTTCATTCAAACTCGAGTCGAACTATTCGAAGTGAAAAATACCTACTCGCACACCCCTAATAATACTATCCCCAATAAAAAAATATAGATTTAGGGGTGCGCAAATGGGTTAGAAATAATATATTACAGATTTTGTGGAAACCCGCAGTAGCTTAAAGGGTAATATTTATTTATCGTTTTGTCCTTTTAATAAGAAATTATTCTTACTAGTGCTGGTTTTGGGTGCTTAATTGTTGGTAACCATGTGGGAACGCAGACAAAGGCGTCAGTTTTATTAATTTTTATTTGCCAGTGACGGGGGTGGGCGAGGTTTCTATTCTAGCAAGCCTATGGTGTTCCCCACTTTATCTAAACACAAATGTGGGTACATTTACTTTAAACGATACTTTCCTTACCCCTTCTCTACCAGTGTCAGCTATATACAAAGTATCTAAGTAAAATGTTTCCACACTTTGAATGTTAATATCATATCAAACATATCATTGGCAATAAAATAAAAATGATAGTGATAATGTTAGATGGCAGTGACCTACACCGTCAGTAGTTAGTGGTTGGTACATTACACCAAATGGTATCACAACACTGTAAATTTAAATGAAAAATCCGTGTTTAGAATTTGAGCAATGTAAAGGGGGTGTCTTAAGTCTTATTGAAAAACGAGAATGTCATTGAGGTGCAAATACGTATTTGAAACACCATTACCAAGCACGAGTAACGTCTGCAAGATTGCGGGACAAGTTTGAGAATGATGTAACAGTGTAAAATAAGAATAAAATACATCCTGGAAGACCGAGAACGTCAACGGGTAGTGAAAGTGTTTCAGTGTGCTACACATACTGGCATTTATAGTGCCGTGATCGAGAACTAATTAAAGCGGTACAGTATTTTGATGATATAATTGGTATTTATAGCTCCGTGATCGAGAACTAATTAAAGCGGTACGGTATTTTGATGATATAATTGGTATTTATAGCTCCGTGATCGAGAACTAATTAAAGCGGTACGGTATTTTGATGATATAATTGGTATTTATAGCTCCGTGATCGTGCACTAATTAAAGCGGTACGGAATTTTGATGATATAATTGGTATTTATAGCTCCGTGATCGAGCACTAATTAAAGCGGTACGGTAGTTTGATGATATAATTGGTATTTATAGCTCCGTGATCGAGCACTAATTAAAGCGGTACGGTAGTTTGATGATATAATTAGTATTTATAGCTCCGTGTTCGAGCGCATATTATGTTAATACGGAATTATGTGTGATATTTTAACTGAATAAACAATACCTTTATGTTGCACACGATTTATTAAAGTTATTTTATCTTCGGTATGAAGAAATAAGTTTATATGATACAGCTTAGTTGAACTACAGATTTCAGTTAGTGGCACTGTGAATTACTGCTACTGCTATATTATGCTACCGGCACTTAATTTTTATTGGCACTCTCTGTGTGTTCATACGCACAAGCAGCTTATATATGACCTACCCCTTGCCTCTTGGACCACTCGTGACCAATGTCAGAACTAACAAATCGAAAGAGTCCTGGAGACAGGTGTTATGAAGGCTAGCTTCCTAGCCTTCCTTTTTGGTAAATAATGCGGAGTTGACTTTTGAAAAAGAAAAAATAAGTTTTAATTGTGCAATCCATAGACTTTATTTCTGAAAAGCACGTGATTCTCCATGAATGAAGTATTGAAAGGATATTTTACATACCATACTTTAAAGAAAAATGAACTTCATCCATGACTTTTTAAATATATGAGAAGGGTTCAAATCAGTATCGTTACAACACTAACACAATCCCCGAATAGGAGTAAGTCTGTAAGACAATGTTCTCCTGAGAGAGGTTTTAGCCAATCCAGTGGATAGGATCTCCTGACCTATGGTCACTTGACTTTTGCCTGTGGGGTACTCTAAAGAACATTAAGAACAAAACCAAGAGCACTGCAGGACATGAGAAATGGAATTGAAAATACCTGTGCTGCTATTTAGTTAGAAACAATAGAGTGCGTATGTCGCTTTGTTCCACATCAATGTCAATGATGCATTGGTGCTGATGGTGTTCATTTCAAAAATTTGTAAATTTGAAGTAACAAATACACCAAAAAATGTCTATACTTTATAATTTTTACAACATATAGTAGTAAAATATGGATACATTTTATTATCATAGCCGACTATGTAGGCCTGTGTGTACAGCCCTAACGGTTGCTAAGACACGGAGTATGGTAAAAAGTAGCAAATGTTCTTAGGTTAAGTTAATTTGTGAGCTGAGTGCTGGAATATATATGTGCTTAGAAAGTGGACGCTAAATAGCTTGTAAGACATGTGCCGATACAAATCTGTGTTTATAAGGGGCTCTTTAAATATCTTATAAATCACGTATCGATACAGAACTCGGAGAAAAAACACGTTAAACATCACAAGTCGATATTAAAATATTAAATCTAATTAAAATCCTTTTTTTTACCTACCCTGGTAAAACAGCTTTGTAAGTGACTATACCTTGCTTACTGTGATCAACATAAAACCCATTCCTGGGATTTAATTAAATATTGTCACAACAAACACAATTTTAAAATGTACTTTTTTTATTTAATCTCTCTTATTTTAAACTACTTTTACATGCTACAAAAAGTCTAGGTTTTATTACTCCTGTATTGTAATTGCTTAAGTTTTAAATGTGTATCTAATGTTTACTTTCCAGGCACAAGTTTGTATCAAAACACGACTTCAAAACCAATTTAATCAAGAATAACAACACCGACTAACAAACATTCAACCCAGTCACCTATCCAAACACACATATCCTAAAACCATCCTTATATAATACCCATCCCAAAATCTCCCCTATCTCAAACCCGTCCCAAAAGATCGATCGCCCTCCGAATCCCCACATAATATCTATCTAAATAAGACCTCCCTCTAACACAGATCCCAAAACACCTGTACTTAAAACATACTCACATCCATTAAAACCACCTTCAAATAACACATATCTCAAAAACACCCTCACATACATTAAAACCACCCTCAAATAACACCTATCTCAAAAACACCCTTCCTTAACACCCAACTTAAAGCACTCTCACCTAATACCCATCCCAAAAAACACTCTTAATTAAAACTGATCCCAAAAACATTCACCCCTAAAACTCATCTAAAAATACTCTCACCTAACACCCATCCTACACCCATATACTTTCATTAAACCCCTCCTTACCCCTTCCTCAAACACATGATGTGTTTCTGATCCTGTTGAGAGGTTTTTATTATCCTTTCACCTAACAAATGTTGATACATTAAATTAAATTATGCCTTCCTATTTCTTTAGTCGAACCATCCCAAACACCTAATTAGACCTAACCAGAATATAACCAAATTCCCCTGGCCTGGCCCACTCTTTATTCAGACTAACAACCTTCATAATATCATCTAACAAATTTACCAACGTGTGTTTCTCTTTGTACTATTTATTCAGGTATGCTAATCTCCCTCACACATAGCATAACCATTTCAACACTACGCGGCAAGGTCACCCTGTGAGTCTGCCACACTCCCACACGTCAGCAAAGGCACACAAAATATGCCTTTTTTAAAAAAGAATTCTGTGAGTAATCAAATTAAACCTCTTTCTATTTTATTTGTAAACACTTGCATCAGTGGTTTTACGGGTTAAGGGTTCAACCTCATCTTGTATTTTTTTCCCCCGGTGATGGGGAGGTCTGGTTTCGAATTCCAGCAGGGTATAATTAATGTATATTTTTCTAAAACCCACTTTCCATCCACGCAAATACGGGTACATGTTCTTTAAATTCTACCTTACTCTTATCTAACAAACTATATATATATGCGAATAACCCAGACGTGCAGCACACACAAAAATAGTAATTGTAAATGACAAATTCTACAGCCCGCTGGTGTCTACTTTCTTTATCTTCCTTTTTATTTAGCAGCTTCATCAAATAACCCCAATTTAACTCCATTAAAACTAACCATGATGTTTCATCCCGTTGATAAACCCAATGAGAGCGGCATTGTGAAACTTTAAAGCTATCGTTACACATGTAGAGCCTACTAGTAACAGACGGCTTCCGGTTTGACAGGAAACTTCACACTAGTTTTAAAACCCGCGTCTCCCCTGCTGATCAGGGCGCACTTCACTCGAAATTATATCTCGTGGAGCTATCGTGCTATATTAGCTGTTGCCAAGGCGCGTATAACCAAGACGATCGGTAATCAATGAGCATAAAAACACCAAATTTGCGTTAATTTCATTGTTCCTTTAAAGGAGTGGTACTCAGCCTGGGGTACGCGTACCCCCGCGGGTTCGTAAATACATTTTAGGTGGTACTTAAGTAAAATTTAATATATGTATATATGTGGATGTATATGTATGTGTAGACCCCTATGTATTTATGTGTATGTATGTATGTATGTATGTATGTATGTGAATGCATATGTGTGTATGAATATGTATGTGTTTGTATATATGTATATTTATGTATAGACCCCCTATGTAAATATGTGTATGTATGTATTTATGTGTATGTATGTATATTTATTTGTAGATCCCTATGCATATATGTGTATGTATGTATGTATGTATGTATGTATGTGAATGTATATGTATGTATGTGTGAATATATGTGTGGATGTGTGATGTATGTATGTATGTATTATTTATGTATGTATGTATGTGTGTATGTGTATGTAAGTATGTATGTATGCCTGTACGCACACATATCTGCACGCATGTATACACGCATGTCTGCACTCATGTATGCACATATATATGCACGTATATATGTATAGTACTCAACCCGGAGGTTGGTTGGATCCTCAACAGTTCCACCGTCAACTGTATAGCCTAGGCAACACTGAAGACGCGTACTAGGGAAATGGGAATGAGGTAGTTTCCCTTTGCTTTCCTCACTGAGCCAGAACGTACTATTGCACATCAGTCTGCCAAGCCCACCAACTGACCCTACAAGCGACATCTTCACTCCATTCCTCACAAGGACTGGCTGCATATTGAATGTTACTACTAGTATTGTTACTGCCACTTTCATATTGGTCAGAGCCATAAGTGAGAGTGAGTCAGATCAATGAAAGTGACCACTTACTCCAGCCCATACCAGAAGATATAGTGCATTGTACATGTTAACGGCAATTTGTTTAATCCAGGCATTCTATAATATAATGCCAGAATGGTTTTAGCAAAATAGGAAATTAATTAGTTTTGCTGTTGTATTTCATACTTTTTTTTTAAGGAAATTTATAGAATAACCAGTCAATATATAATACCGGGAATAATAGCTAACCTAACCTAACCTAACCTAACATTACCTAAATACCCTATTTTAAAATAACCTAACCTGACCAACTTAAATTCTAGGAATTACGTGAAATTGCAAGAAAATGGCGCAAGACTTACATAGAACTGGATAAAAAAATTGATAATATATTCAGGGACGTCAAAGAGACAAAGAACATGAAAATAATTATGAATATTAACTATAACAGAAAAACTCCTTTATTTAATATTTTGTCAAAACTACTCTGTCATTACATAGAATGTCTGGATTTCACACATTGACGGTGATATAAATACTATATCTGACCAGAGATGGATTTGGGCTATGGTCTAACACAATATAGTTTATTTACGCCTTCTTTAGTGCTGACTGACAGCTATGAAAAGCTACCAGACCAAATATGTATCACTACGCCGAACCATGTAATCTGCAAAAACATATGTTTAGCAGCTGTCACTTTTGACAGTCAAAATTTAGGCCTATACAAGAAACATATATGACAGTGTTATTTATTTTATTTTTTATTTATTGTTTACCTTGTTATTGATGTTAGGCCTAGTCACAGAGAAAAAAAAACACTGTCATAATCGTTTTTAACTATATTATTACAAATAAGTCATATTTGTTATGAAATGGCTTGTTCCTTTAAGTGTTTTACAACGGGGTGGAAGTAAACCCTTCCACATAATCATATCCGTAGGGCCTACTGATAAATAAAAAACTATGCTAATTAAAATATAATAATTTTAGATTCACTACTCACAGTTAACTAAGTCTCTTATAAAACTACAATAACATATCACTTGAAGTCTTAGCTTAGTATTTATCTAATGAACACTGAGATAGACTCACTAGTGTTTTTTATTACACTTCACAGAGTTTCTTCAAATACTATAAAAATCCTAAAAATTGAGGTTTAGTCTATTGGTCAAAACAACACAATATTGGGGTTAAAAGATATATTTTATAATCTTGATACACAGACTTGAATACTGAGAAACACTCTATTTTTTTATCACACGCTTCAGTATTATATTGGAAATTTAATTATTTAAAGATCACTAAAGGATACCGTTTATTTTTCAAGGATAACACGCTCAGACACCGAACTAGTATTCACAAAAGAACATACGGATTACCAAGAGCCGAATTAATATTAAAAAATACACTGTATTATTAAAATTTGTAATAAAATTATTAACAGTAACATAGAGACGCCTAAATACTCAACAATAAAATATTTTGTTCACTTCAACTTATGTACACACGCACATGGTTTTATTAATTGTGTTTTCTATTATATTATTATTATTAGCACCAAGTCTTACTACCCATTCGGGTTATACGCAGTTTTCTATTATAATTCATTGTTATAATGTCTATTTAAAATTGTTAGATTATGGTTATGAGAGTAACCGTTCGGATGTTGGTATAGTTTTAAAGTTTGCGTTTGCTGTTTAATTAAAATTAATTATTAAAAGCAAGAGAAAAGTGGCCTAAGATTCAAAAAACAAATATGGCCACTGAATAGAAGCTGTACTGCCAGTTGGTGACGTAGGCGACCTTGTTGCCGAGTGAATGGCGAATGGTATTAATACTCGTGTTTACCAATTTTAAACTTTATATTATTTCATAATTATTTTATGATTATTTTCCTATTTATTATCACAAACCATTTAAAGATATGCGAGGCAAGTTGTAAAAATATAAATAACTGAAAATAATACCATTGCATGTATTATTTCACGCATTATTTAACCTGTAATTGCCTCAAGAGTTAAAAAAACCAGAATGGATTTATTAAACTATTTTTTCTTAAATTTGATTATAGAAAATACATTTATACTGTAATCCTTAGGGAAGTATTGTTAAAAATGATTAATAATATTTTTAATGATAATAATATTTAGCAACTAATTATTATTTCCAAATATGTTGAAAAAAGTGACTTTCAGACAATGTTGGCATTACTTATAGCGTCTGCTAGTTGTAAGGTAAAACCAAATAAGTGGTAAATCTACTGTAGCTCAGTCGGTAACGCATTTGCCTTTTGAGATAAATATGCTGGGTTCTTTTCCCAGCATGGTCTATAAATGCATCATTGGTAAAAGTGAGGTATTTACCTTTCACAGTGATTAATAACAGGGTCGGTGCACCTGGATATGAGTCTAGGAGTCCCAGGTTCAATTCCCAGCTGAAACCTTAGGTATTTTTTTCCGAAAGAGGAATTATCCAACAATCACCAGGATTTGATAAATTAAGATTAAGTTAAGTTTAAGTGATTCCATACCCTCATATTCACTGTCACCATCACCTCATCTCATCTCATCGGGACATGAAAAGAGCCTCCACAAAAAGGATGTTCGATTAGTACATTCAGGCGTCCCCTAGGCAACGGTTCATTAGTACTCGCTAGTCTTTCAACTACTGGGCTATGATATATGTAGCCCAGACGCGCAATAATAATAATATTAATAATAATAATAATAATAATAATAATAATAGTCATTAATTAACAGCTAATATACTGGGTGTTGTGTCTGTTCTAGCAATAAATCAATTTGCTAGTCGCGTGTTTATATAATCATTCAATTTATAAAATGCATATTAAATACCACAAATAATAATTTCCAATGTTAATAAAAACGCCACGATTTAAATACTGATAATTTCTCGACCACGTCAGGAATAATTTGTGCATCCAGAAAAATATTTCTGGAGGGAAAAACAATCAGTGTTGTAGCCGGAACTAGATTTCAGAGGAGGGGAGGGATATTTGAGGGTGAGGGTTAGCAAAATAAAGTTTTCTTAAAGAGGTTTTCTCTCCAATCCAAAGGGGAGGCAGAGAGATCTCTCCAGCAAAGAGTGAAAAATTGCTGGTGCCTCCAGAAGCTATTTGGAGCCGTCTTCGTTTGAAATTTTTTTGAAATTAGTTGCCTATTGGACTAAAAAAATATAGATTTCCAACACTTTTTCAATACCAGATTTTATAGGTCAAATTGATGTATTTTAAGTTTTTATTAAAATTATTTGGGTCTTGGAGGGGTGAGTCAGTGCCCCATTTTACCTCTCCCCTATTGGGTGTGGCGCTGTCAGGAATTGAACCCAGCTCTAAAGTCAGTAAAGAGACGTGCTACCAATTTAACTAAGGAATTGGAAGATATTATAATTGTTTTAGGAATATAGTAGCCTATGTCTGATAATACATTTGATGAGCTAGTAAATATATATTTTTTGTTGTTGTCACCGAGTCTCACTACCCGTTTCTATATGCATATTAACTAATTACACTACAATGTGTTAGAGGTAATTTGAAGGAAGTGTACCCAACTTTTTTCGGAGGGAGAGAGTAAAACCATTTAGGGGAAAAAACACATAAGTACATTCGACCGAATTCAAACCCCTATCTCTCCATCATCGACAATCCAGTCTATTGTGAGAGTGATGCTTCAGAACTTATACTATTCGTCCCCTGAAGTGGCCCCGTAAATAAATACCATCCGAATGGACGGTGTATTTTTTTTTCCCTAAATTATTTTCTACTCCTTCTCCACACAAATGTGGGTACAATATCTCTACATTATACTTTACTCATCCCTATCTCAATGGTGTAGTTAACAAAAACAACCTGGATAGGCAGTAAGACGGGGAGCAAAAAACAGCAAACAAGTTGGCCTTTTTCCACGAAGTCTGGGGTTAGAATGTATACATATGTATTGGGCTAGAGAGGAAGGGCTTTCACATGTGGTTTTTAAATTTTCTCTCCACAATAATATATACACTTCTATAACTACTCTTCCTATCCCTAGGATTTAAATTAAACTGTTTAAGCCATTTATATAAACAATATTAATAAATAAGCACAGTTTTCAAACGGTCATATTTTCCCAAAGTAGCGGTAGAGGAGACGAGGAGGGAGTACATTTTACCCCTGTAACGCTCCAATACCACCATTTTCACAGGCTCCGACGTGGCCGATCCATGCACAAGGCATCCCTAACCCAAAATGTATTCAACTTTCAACCCCATAATTAATTCAACCCTCAATCATGATTTTATTTCCCTGGCCCGATGCGGAATTAATTGTAGCACTACACAAACGGTATAGTTGAATATATTCACATTATAACAGGGATGATTTGATCCTAAATGGACCGAGTCGATTTCATGCTTGGTTCACAGAAGAGAAAAAAAATGCGTTTATCTTTTTCATTTTCTGATTTATTTCTATCGCTTTTTTAAAAAGGATTTTTGTTCTCTCTTTACAAATTATTTATTTAAATATTTCTAGTATTTATTTACCTTTGGAAACTCTTACGGCTAGTTAAAAATTGAAATTGTTGTTCATGGGAATCTACAGTTATTAAACTATTGGTTATAATAATAATAATAATAATAATAATGAAACTAATTCCCACTAAAGCCAATCTAGTTTTTTCACTTGATTTTATTCACGCTTCGCTCTGGGCTATTATTTTATTTACATTAAAGGTACGGTATTAGAATTATATGACTTTCAGGGGATTTTTACTAGCTCTACAGGATGTTTCACACGTCGGTCCCTGAGTTTCCCTTATAACTTTCAAACTAATGGACGTAATTGGTGTACGAGAAGCACTCAGGGACCAAGAGCGGGAGAAACACCCTTTAGTACCGACCAGTGTATACCAACTTCCCCACTTACATGTTAAAAGAACTCCACACATCAATGAGATGACGATGATTGTTTGGATGTAACCTACTGTTATCGAATAGACGTGTTCATATCGGTAGTGGACAATCCACATTGCGGGCAGTATGGTGCTTTACTCTGCGGTGGAGATCATATAGAGTTTTAACTTTGCTGCCTTTCAGTGTACAATGATTAATGGGTCTGAAGAACTTATTGGAATAAATGTGTTTTTACTGAAAAAAGGAATGCACAAATGTTTATTAAAAATAGTAATGTACAAGTGTTTCTTAAAAATAGGAATGTACAAGTGTATCTTGAAAATAGTAATGTACAAGTGTTTATTAAAAATAGGAATGTACAAGTGTTTCTTGAAAATAGGAATGTACAAGTGTATCTTGAAAATAGTAATGTACAAGTGTTTATTAAAAATAGGAATGTACAAGTGTTTCTTGAAAATAGTAATGTACAAGTGTTTATTAAAAATAGTAATGTACAAGTATTTATTAAAAATAGGAATGTACAAGTGTTTATTAAAAATAGGAATGTACAAGTGTTTATTAAAAATAGGAATGTACAAGTGTTTCTTGAAAATAGTAATGTACAAGTGTTTATTAAAAATAGTAATGTACAAGTGTTTATTAAAAATAGTAATGTACAAGTGTTTCTTGAAAATAGTAATGTACAAGTGTTTATTAAAAATAGGAATGTACAAGTGTTTATTAAAAATAGGTATGTACAAGTGTTTCTTGGAAATAGGTATATACAAGTGTTTCTTGAAAATAGGAATGCACAAGTGTTTCTTAAAAATATTACTGTACAAGTGTTTCTAAAAATTGGAATGCACAAGTGTTTCTTGAAAATAGGAAATCACAAATGTTTATTTAAAATAGTAATTTACAGGTGTTTATTAAAAATAGTAATGTACACGTGTTTATTAAAAATAGGAATGTACACGTGTGTATTAAAAATAGGAATGTACAAGTGTTTTTTATAAAATAGTAATGTACAACTGTTTATTAAAAATAGGAATGTACAAGTGTTTATTAAAAATAGGTATGTACAAGTGTTTCTTGGAAATAGGTATATACAAGTGTTTCTTGAAAATAGGAATGCACAAGTGTTTCTTAAAAATATTACTGTACAAGTGTTTCTAAAAATTGGAATGCACAAGTGTTTCTTGAAAATAGGAAATCACAAATGTTTATTTAAAATAGTAATTTACAGGTGTTTATTAAAAATAGTAATGTACACGTGTTTATTAAAAATAGGAATGTACACGTGTGTATTAAAAATAGGAATGTACAAGTGTTTTTTATAAAATAGTAATGTACAATTTAAAAAAAAATAGTAATGTACAAGTGTTTATTACAAATAGGAATGCACAAGTGTTTCTTGAAAATCATCTTTGCTCTTAACCCAGATTACTGTGTAATCTCTATAGTATGTAGTGTAAAGTGTACTTTTACACATGGAGCTAAGGTGCTTCTTACTACCCGTTTGGGTTATACGCTTATGTATTAATTACGCTAATGGTTTTATGGATTAGGAGTATTATAAAAGAATTGTACCCACATTTGCGTGATAGGAGTGTAGGAAGCAATTTTTTTTAAAAACCTCTCAGTACACTTGACTGAGATTCAAACCTTGATCTGCCCATCATAGGCAGTCTAGTTTAATGCGAGAGTAGCGCGATAGACCATGTGGCCACGGAAGTAGGTCTGAGTTGTTAAATAAATGTCTTAACACGCCACCACATTAATGCAGAACAATGCTTAGCCAACCCTCCTAAATATGGTAAGCGCTGAATTAGTAAAAAATATTCCTTCTTGGAAGATTTAGCGGTTAGCTGATTAACCAGGGGAGCAAAGTAATCAATGCGAGGCTAAACTCCTTCAAGATGTCGATTGTGAAAGATCTATTTGAGTCTTTCAATGCCTCTAAATGAGAACTTTAAACGGGGTGGATATAAACGGGGTTCTATGAGGCTTGGTTTATAGAGCAAGGGATTTGCTTGGAGGTTAGAGGCTTGCTTAGTGAAAGTGTGACAGGAACGAAATCACAAAATTTAATCCATGTGTCGATACTAGAAGAGGCTTGAGTATTTTCGTGAGCTCAGCCTTCTTGGGAGATCGCTGAGCGATTCAACTTGTCGCATGAAATCGCTCAGTAGTCATTCGGCAGCCATTCAGTTAACAATAACATTGCATTTTTTTCAATTTATAATAATGGATACCGGCACTTTCACAAGAGTGTGGGAGTACTGAAAAAAACTTTGTAAATAAATAAGTATTTTCTTAAACTCATGGACCAAGTAGGATCTATGAGTATATCATCGTGTTTTTAGAGCTATGTTTTCTTGTAACATTAATTTTAGAGTTTTGACAGTGTCATGATGAATAAACGAACTTCAACACTGTACCGCGACTGCCATTGACGACTGGAGACCTGTGAACACCACGACACAATTGTTGCCGATACTCGCTAAACAATCCTAGACCGGGTGCGTGTGTGACGATCCGAAAAATCATACGTTGTGTCGGAAAAGTTACCGGCTGCCGGCATGTACCCTGTCGTGTGGCTTCCTGGGACACTAGCTCACACCATTCAATACATACCGTCTAACTTTACTCACTGTTTGTGTCGTATTTGTTCACAAATATATCACAACTCTATACAGATTAATTCCACTTACTGAACAATTTTGAATGCACAATTAAAATACTCCATACATTTATAGATAAACTTATACTAGATATAATATATTTTGTTCAATATGTTCGTCACAGGCCAACATACATACCATTGTGTAGTGGCTATACAATGTGTTACGTGTATGACATATTTTGATTAATTTGAAGTTTAAGACTGCGTCCTTTAGGTATGGATATTTAAAAATACAAATAAGTATTTTTTTTTATCACCACGTCTTACTGTTTAGACTAGGCCACAGAGAAGGAAGCATTATAGAGGTAATATACTCGCATTTGCGTGGAAGAAGAGTGTGAAACAATTTAGGGAAAAACCATCCATAGTAGACCCAACCGGTATTCGAATCCCGATCTCTTCATTTCCAGCAGGTCAGTCTAACGGGAGAGCAATACTCTAGACCATTCATCTACTGAAGCGGGTAAGTAAATTATTCAAAGCATGTGATGAGTTGGGTTAAGTCAGCCAATTAACTAGATTTATTACTCGTAGGCCACATTTCACTAACCTTCCTGCGTTAGTGAGGAGCGCAACCAATTTTTCTCTATGGTTGTCTTTATTGAACACAGCACACCACCTATTGTAAGAAAATATCCTCCCACTGAGGTAGTTATTATAAAAATGGCAGTTATAAAAAAAGTGGGAATTCAATATGCTGGTCTTGTGAATGTGGGGAATGCCAGGTCTCCGCCGTGGTTCGGATTCCACGTTAAACTGTAGGTCCTTCATTTCATCTCACAATCACCCTTCCATTACACATTAGCGTAAGTGCGTATAACCCGAATGGGTAGTAAGACGCGATGCTAATAATCAATAATAATCAATCAATATGCTGGTACATCAATTATATATATTTTTTTTAAAGACCAACGGTTTAGTTAAAAAAAAAAAAATCTGTGAAAATTTAGTTAAGTTTGAAATACCCCAAAGAATTGGTCAAGATAATTGAGTCATTTTTGAGAGATACGTGTGGGATCTCAACATTCAGGTACTTTCGAAATACATAATGGATAGACTCAAATCGACAAATCTATTATTTATCTATTTTAGTGAGGATTACTCCATCTATAAATCATATTCTGAAAATTGAAAAATGACACCTGGACACGGGAATCTAACCCGGGACCTTTGGCTTAGTACGCCAATGCTCTTACCACTGAGCTATCCAGGATATAAGGATTAATATGCAATCTCGTACAGTTATAATAAAAATATGAGTAAAGAATGATCATGGGCACGGGGCGAATCCTGGATAACTCAGTGGTAAGAGCATTGGCGTACTAAGCCAAAGGTCCCGGGTTCGATTCCCGTGTCCAGGTGTCATTTTTCAATTTACAGAATATGATATACATAATGGATTGATACAAGGAGATGCACTTTCCCCATTACACTAAACGGTACAATGCATCTATTAGGATACGAAGAGGATTTAGCTTTGTTAGGTAATAATAAAGAAGCTGTTACAAGAAATGTAGAAATTTTATTAGAGTCTAGTAAGGAAATAGGTTTAGAAGTGAACTCTGAAAAAACTATGTATATGATAACACAGAAGACACAGATCGAGGAAAATAATTTAGATATTACAGCAAACAACATGTCATTTGTTAGGGTTAACGAATTCATATATTTAGGAACAATTTTAACACGCGGTAACAATATTAGATTGGAAATTAGAATAAGTAAACATCCGGGAAATGCTTGTTACTTCTCGGTCAGTAAGTTGTGGACATATCGCCTGCTGTCAAGAAATGTAAAACTCAGAATATACAAAACCCTAATTTTACCAGTTGTTTTCTATGGTTGCGAAACGTGACGTGGCCTCTTACCTTAAATGACGAAACTAAATTTACGGTGTTCGAAAACGAGGTGCTTAGGAAGATATTTGGTCCAAAAATGGATGAAGATAGTGGGGAATAGAGGCTACATAATGATGAGATGTATAACATGTGCTCATCACCAGACATTTTTAGGGCAATAAAATCTCGCAGGTTACAGTGGGCAGGTCATGCAGTGCGAATGGGAGTATCTAGGACCACATTCATGGTATTGAATGGCAAACCCAATGTAAAAAGACCGCTGGGAAGACCTAGACCCAGATGGGAGAATAACATTTGGATATACCTGAGAAAGATAGGATGTAATGAGATAGGCTGAATAGAATTAGTTCAAGATAGTGTGAAAAAAAATAAAAAAAGGTAAGGAAAAAAAGTACTTATTTTAATTAAATATATTTATATTTCTCCTAAAGTTGTATGTAAAAAAAATAGTTTATTTTATCTAGCTCAGTTGCACGAGAAACCTAATCTCAGGACCTCTGGATTTAGGTAGGCACTTTTATTTAAAGTTTATCTTATATTGTAATGGAAACAAATTACAAGGTTATGAAATTTAAAAAAAATTAAATTATTTGTTAGGTTATTTATGTATTCTGAATATTACTCATATCAAATCCTGCCTATGGAGCTCCGTTAATATACATTACTAAGGTAACATAATTTTCTTGAAACAAAACAAAACAAAAAAATGGATACTTCTCACCATAGCCATTCTGCAGTTGAAAGCTACATATCTTTAGGTTCGATTAAAGATATGTATAATCTTCTCTCTTCCTCTCCAAGTTAAATTTTACACTCTTGGGTAAAACGTTTATAATTCAAAGTTTTAATAACTTGTAACACAGTATACTTTTTTGTCTCTCGATTTGGAACTTAAACATTCCAGCTTTATTATATTTTTAAACCGACGCCACAAGAAGACCAAAACTAAAAAAAACCTATCGTCCACTTCAATTCTTCAAAAAACCAATCTAAACAAACAAAAAAACAAAACAACTTTCCAAATACACACCAAAGAGGTGATACAGTTTAGAGCTAGCAATATTGCTAGAATAGTGACGTATGGATGAGAGATTGAATAAAAGGAAATGGCAAAGAGAAATACTTTAATGAATCGTAAGACCAAACTATATGTATATTTTGTTACTCTAATTAATTATAATTAAAGGGGAGGGTTTTCTTTGTCACAATAGGGATAGGTGGCATATTTTTGTGAGTGTAGTAATGAAGTTTCGAGTTTTTAACGCCATAGAGTAAGTATGACAGCTATTAAGGCTCAAAACCATTAAAACACTAAATTTATCATTATAATGTCATGTTGAGATCATGTTCAAAAAATACCATCTGATTGAGGAAGACTAGAATTGTGTTTATGACTATATATTATGATCAAAGAACTGTGACATTAAGCGTGAAACGTCCTTGAAAAATACTAATTAGACTTTAATTTTCTTAATAATAAAATTTGGAATGTAAGATTTTTAATCCTAAGGAGACATGATGATACGTTTTGCTTCCATTTTGGTGTGTACCATATTTCAAAATTTTAAGCTACTTCTTAAAAAACCCGTTATTTATGCATGTCTGAAATTTGTCTCAGTACCCAGGTAGGCCACCACTTTAAACTGTAATGCGCGTATGATGGTTAACTAGTGCAAATATGCTCTGATATCGCAAAGGGAGCTGCATTAATCTTATCTTCCATATTATATTAATATGCATTTGGTTTAGTGTCTTACCATATCAGTATCCACTATGGTCATAACTTGTAGACCTTACTTACTATAGTGAAAACAATCACCGTAAGCTTGTGTAAACTAAGTGTACATTCCGAGGGTTTGATGTTCTCACTGACCTTAATGAACTGGAAGGTGGCGATGGGCGGCAGGCGCTTCATGTAAGGGTAGTAGAAAGATCCCGCTGGGTGAGAGGGGTACCGACTCGTCACCTTGTACACCACTCCCTGGGGGTCCGTGGGCCAGTTGGGGGCGGTAAACGTGAAGCCGTTGTCCGTGCCGGCATCTAACGGGTCCACCTGCAACGACACAAACACGACATGGTCAGCGGCGTTTGTTACCTTCTTCCGATACTCCCCAGATAGTTATGTCCCGTACTCACGGGCGCACTTAATTTAGTCATGGATTAAGTACAATCAACTATTACAGAGTTACAGACCTACTATACTGGAGAATATGATAAAAACTAGCCTCTATTTGAAAATTTATTCAGAATTTGGTGATAGCGCAGGTAGGTTTCAGCTGTTTTAAGAACATACAACCCACTTTGGTGGCCACGTGGTCTAACGCGCTATTCTAGTGTTAGACTAGACTGCCAAAGATGGGAAGATCAGGGTTCAATCTAGGTCGGGTGCAATGAGGATGGGTTTTCCTAAATAGTTTTCCACTCTCCCCCCATGCAAATGCGGTTGCACCTCCAATCAATAACTAAATCTTCCTAATCCCTAACCCATTAGTGTAATTAATATATGAGCGTATTATCCGAATGGGTAGTAATACGTGGTGCTAAAAATAAGAAGAAAAAACATACACATGCGCTAAAGTGATGTTACAGCCCTATATTCACTAGAAGAATCTTATCTGACAGGTATAGGAGCTACTAAATCTATTTTCATTGATATGTTAGGCAGTTTTCCCTTTTGATAGATAAAAAAACCTTCCCACATAAATTGGACTGTATTTGTCTTACAGTATCCAAATGAATAGTAATTTATTAGATTTGTGTCACAGTCTCCCTTTCGTGTCATCCGCCCGGGATGGATTGGGGAGGTAGGGGGTGAATTAGTCACAATACGACACGTACATTGAGGGTCTCAACAGAGTGTTTTATTGAGTGACTGATGGAATTTACACTTGATAGGACTGGTGTTGGGTTACCTATAGGAAGGGAGAGGGAGGTGTAATGAGCAACGAGGGTCCTACTAGACCTACTGGTCTCCAGTAGGTCAACTAAATACTTCAACCCAACTAACTCAGGATTGACCTAGCACATGGCCAGTGCTGGTGGTACGGCTGTCCATTAGGCGGTCTTCGGGGAGGGCCCGACTGTTCTCGAACCACGGGCTCCCACGTTGCAATTAGAACCACCTACTTGGTAGCTGCCAGCGAGCTCCCCCTGCTTCCTCGTACTATCTTAGCCTCGGGCCCCCTCCCATTACCTTCTAGATCACTTGCACCAATCAGAGAGCTTGAGCCCTTACTCAAGAGGGGTTGAGGTACTGCTAAATAAGCGCTTATATCAGTGTAATTGAGTGTTCGGTGTCTTCCCCAGTTCTCCGCCAAATATGGGCAGGGTTACTAGTAATATGATATTCAATCCACGCCTCAGTAGCTTGCTACACATACCGTCCTATATTACTAAAGTAGTAGATATTGTATAAATCAAGAGCACTATTCTATAAGACATTCACTGTTTGTATAAGTCATTTCTATGGGTAAGGTGTCGGACTTCTATGCTGGGTTCTGGGGTTCAATCCTCGGTCCCGGCACAGATTTATCTGATTTCCAAACCCTTCCTTCACCTCTGACAAGACATCTTGTGAATGTGGGGAATGCCAGGCCTCCACAGTGGTTCGGATTCCACGTTAAACTGTAGGTCCTTCATTTAATCTCACAATCACCCTACCATTACACATTAGCGTAAGTGCGTATACAGACGAACGGGTAGTAAGACGCGGTGCTAATAATAATAATATAAGTCATTAAAGGGAACATGTTGGTCCTGTTTGATGTATATTTTATGACTGCTTTAAGAATTAAATAGTATGTCTATTAATTTTTTCTTATTTCAAACAAATAATGAAATACATTTAAAACAATAAGTTAACGAAGAAAGTGATTTTAATTACATGTATTTTATATAAATATTCACAAGATAGAAATCATGTAACGTTTTAAAATACGTAGAAGTTGAGATAACTCTGCCAGGGTTTTACTTTCTAAAATTGTCTCGTTTATTGTCAGTAGCCCGAGGTAAAAAAAAAAAAAAAAAAAAAACTTTATAAAAACACGAAACTTTTGTCATCTGCGTGAAATTATATTTCCTACAAGGATTACAACCTAATTAACTTGCAATTAAATAAAAAGTTTCACGTTTTGATGCCCTGAAGACATCCCACGTTAAAAAAATAATCTAACTGTCGTTAGACTCACGAGTTCTTCGAACTTTTTATTTGAGGACTTTGCCTGTAACTTCAGCGTTTTAAATACAGTCTGCTTTAAGGATCCACTCCTGTGGGCACGTGGACAAATGCGTCAACATCGTCTTGTCTAGTTTGTCAATGACGGTGAGCCCCCCCCCCCCCCCCCCCGAGCAGGTTTGGTAGGGTGTTTTTCTTTCAAGTAGTTGTCCACTTTCCCTCTATATAAATGCAGATACATTTATTAGAAAAACTGCCTTATTTAACTTAATCCCATTAGTGTAAATGTGCGGCTAGCCAGAATGGATTTTAAGAGGCGTTGAGTGGGGGGTTAGGAGGAAGGGGGAGGCTTAGAAAGTGAATAATAAAAAGTAATGTATATTGAATTCAGTTTTTGACCCGCGTCTTCCCGTTGAGGCTAAGTGTATGTTTACAATAATGGAGTAGGGATAGTAACTATAACTTATACTTTAGAGAAAATATATCTGATTCAGTAGCGTACCCAAGGGTGGGGGAAGGGGGGCTTGACGGGCCTCGAGCGGGACTTATGACCAGTTAAACATTGTGAGCAAAGAACATATCAGGTGATCAGAAATAGTCTTTTTATCAATCACAGATGCATTTATTTCATAGGAGTGCTTGTCTTTCATGGAATGGAAGTGGGATATCTTCAAGCTCTGAAACTATTATTTGGCCAGTAGGATAAACCTCTTACCTCTCCTTCAGTGCCAGAGTTTCTTCGTAAGGTTATTGTTCACAACACTCAACAGTTTTCCTATTTTCTATACACATTTACCTATTATAAATAATCGGTGATTTTTGTGACAGTAGGCCTATGTGACGGTTAGTCCAACTTTAATTTAGGCCTATTTATTTATGATTTTGTTAGATAATCACGTTTATAATAGTGACAATATAAATGATCAAGTTAACCAAATACTAATAAAAAAAAACTTCCAAAAATGCTTTTGGGGGTGTATAATTGTTTTAAAAATTTTACCTACAGTGGTTGGGGGTACCTTCCCTTGAACCCACTTTGAGCCCCCTTACTTCGCAATCCTCCGTAAGCTACTGACCTCATTTGTGTGAAAGAAGATTTATAAACCATCTGAGTACACCTTGCTAAGATTAGAACCCCAACTTCCTCTTTACTGATGCAATAGACAAAACGAGACTGGACCCTTTATCCATGTTTCCACAGGTGTGGGGACACACTAGTAATTTAATTAATAGATCACATATGAGCATGGGAGTCGAACCCATAAACTTTGAATACTCGTACATGGCAACGCTTAGTCATTTGTATACTAGAGCTCGACTTATAGATAGGATCATTCCTTCTTTCATTATAATCCAAAAAAATACCCTCAACCAAACGAGTATTTCCATTACTTGTAAACGTGAAACAATGGGGGGGGGGGGGGGTCAGAATATAAGGACGCCGTTGATGGAGAGGTCAGGCTTCGAATCCCCGTCGAGTGCACTGAGAACGTAGTTTTCTTAAAGTGATTTATCACTGTGACTTTTTCATTCTCTCTTCACATTGATGCACTTCCTTTAAAACCCTTCTTACTCTATTCCCTAATATGGCTCGTGTGGTACAACTAATTAATTATTATAAATAAACAAATAGTGATGTTTGTTTCATATAAATGGCTGCGCAGAATTAAATATGCCAAAATTATTAGTACTTATTTAATTATGTATTCATTTATTCCAATTATATTTACCACACTAAATTCTTTCTTTTCGTTATAAAACAAGTATCAGTGCATGTTGCTGCGTTTTGTATAAATGCAGCCAGTGTGTGTTTAGAAATGTTTTCAATTACATCAGGAGTTGACTGACAGGTTCTAAGCGGCCCAGGACTACAAATATGACGGCCCTAAACATATATTAATGAATACCACTGAAGCTATGTTTAGGTAAAATATGAAGTGGTGAGTTGAAGTATCTATACTCTTATGAGTAAATTTAATCCCAAGGCCACTTCAGCTAGATTAATGATGATTATGTCATTACTAAGTCACTTAAAACATAATTTTCCATATTCTAACTACATGAGCAAAAATTCTTCTAAGTGTTAACATAGCTGGATTCTATTTTAATTTTAAATTTTAAATGATCCTTCATCCACTGCTAGTGTAGATTAAAAAATTAGTAGCAGCAAGTATTCACTAAAAATGCTTTCCGTTTGTCTTAAGAAATTGTTTAAAACTACACCAAGAAACAACAAATGGGACGGTATGCCAGCTTATATTAGCTTCGCAAATGATGTATTCTGGGAACCCTCAGACTTACTCACTGGAACTTTTTAATTAAAATCTAACATAAACAATCATTTAGAATTGAATGGATAGCGTTATTTAGTTTAAAAGTTTTACGGTTGCCCAAATCAAATCGGCCCGTTGACTTATTCCACCATTGAATACATATATGATGTTCCCTTTCAGCTGGAGAAAAAATGTAATATTCATATATTTACTTTGACCACTGTAATTATACTGTTTTAGGCCCCTCTTATTTATTTTAAACTCACGGATACAGTATAATTTTTATATTTTAAACTAAAGAATAGTAAATAAATACTCCTTTTATGGTTTTTCCATGGATGACCAGACAAATTTGAACAATTTTATCCTCAATACAAGATTATATAATCAAGTTATATATTCATTATTAATACCACTTTAATTAATTCTTATTTATTTTACTGAGATTCAAGCCCATAATGCATTTTCAGAAGTAAATTCAATTATATTACATTTTAAACCTTTCTTTGTTTAAAAACTTCTTTCGTTCCATTTAAAAATGTGGTGATGAGTTTGCCACCTTTCACCCAATAGGAAGCTAGCCTTCACAGCATCATACTGCCAATAACTCTCCTATTGGTTGTTATTAACACTAATGACAAGGGGTCCAAGAAGCAAGGGGTAGGTCATATATAACGGGTTGGAGCAGCCTCTGCGTTACTTTGGCTCTCCGCGTCAGTTGGTTAAACGAGTAATAACTATGTCACTTTAATGTTGAATTTAAAATATTAAAAGTTTAATTAATTAAAAAATCGTATATACACATTGAAATTTCTAATATATATATATATATATATATATATATAATATAAGAGAGAGATATAGAAATAACTAATATGTAAATCCTACAGTGGGTTAGGCATATCATCAGATCATCACATAGCCGTGTGATAGCAAGTGCGTAGTAAGAAAACTGGTATCCCTACCCTGGGGCGTGTGAACGTAAAAACGAAATCGCCATACCATTTCCAAGGAAAAGAAAAAAAAAGGGGTATTTATGATCGTTGAGTGTGTTTGAATCCGGATGGACAAAATTAAGTGTTTCTTTCATTTATTTGATTGTTGAAATGTTGTTGCATTAGTCTGTCTCCCGAAATATATGAGTTGTCGTGTCTTGTTGGAACCATTGTTGAGACATAGGATATGAAATTTATAATCGTCTATGAACTTGAATTTTTTTTAAATATAGTTGTTGAGTGAAATTATTTGACAAGCTTTATTCTAATAAAATATATTGTTTTTTATTTATTTAGTACAACGTCTTACTACCCTTTTGGTTTATACACTTATGTACTAATTACACTAATGGTTTTAGGGATAATGAATATTATATTAATAGGAAGTATACCCACATTTGCATGGAGGTAGAGTGGAAAACCAGTTTGTAAAAACCATCCTCAGTACACTCAACCTAGATTAGAACCTCGAGCATCTCGTCATCGACACTCTAGTTTACCGCGAGAGTACTACGTTAGACCATAGACCACCGAAGCGGGTTTTGAACTATTCATTATGTCAGCAATTATACTACTATAAAGCCACATGGCTGACTCACTCACTGACATTAACGTTTACCCACTTTCAGATAAGCTAGAAACTTGAAATTTGGCAAACTTATAGCTTATAGCCTGTAAACGACGGGAAAATTCCAAAAAGTTAAAAAATTAAATGTTCAACCTCCGAAAAAAATTCAAAATGGGAGAGTAGCTAAAGTCGGTGAGGACCTTTCTTTGAAAGTCTCTTGTGGCTAAACGGTAAGACCTATCAAAAAATGGCTCTGGAATTATATTAGTTTACATCCACTTGGAATGAAAATAATGCTTTCAAATTAATAACTTTTATTTAAATGTTAGATCATTGGTAGCCTATAAACATACCTAATCTCTTCAACACACACACAAACTGTACAATCCAATGAATATTCGTATAGCACGCTTCGGTGGCCGCATGGTCTAGTCCGCAAATCTCATGTTGGACTAGATTTAGAAGATGGGGAGATCGGGGTTCGATCCCTGTCGGGTGCACTGAGGGTCGTTTTTCCTAAATGGTTTTACCACTCTCCTTCCACGCAAATGCGGGTCACTTCTTTTAAATTAAGCCTTCCTAATCCCTAACCCCTTATTGAATTTAGTACATAGGGCGTAAACCTGAACAGGTAGTAAGACACGGTGCTAAATAATTAATAAAAAATTCGCATACGTGACCAACGTGACATGCACCAAGTGAATGGTTGTACTTTCGGTTGACTTTCAACACAGTATAATACTTTATTTTTATTTTTTAACTCATCGTCTTGCTGTCTGTTCGGGTTATACGCTTGTATAGGCCTACTAAGTACCCTAATGTGTTAGAGGTAAGAAAGGTTGAGTTTTGAGGGAGTGCACCTTCATTGCAAGGAAGTACAGAAGAAAACCACTTAAGGAAAACCAGCCTTAGTACACACGAAATATATTCGAACCCCGATCATCTCGTCACCAGCAGTATAGTCTATTGAGAAATAAAACCTTATTTTGTAAGCGCATAAAAGTATTTTCGTTGAAACTTGTTCAGAGAAACTAACCTCATTAGAGAAAGTTTAACTAAGTAATTATTTTTATTTCGTATTTAAAGAGTTTTTATTTCCTTAATTACTTTTCTAAAAAAAGTTTGTAGGTTGAACAAACTATCACAAAAAAAAAAAAGAGGATGTCTAGAAGGGGAATATTCAAAACCTTTATTTAAAAAGTCACTTGCTTTATAAAGCAATTCGAAAAAATTGACTGTTACCCTTTTATTTTAAATAGCGTAATTCTATTAGGAAAAGGAGCTTGGCTGGTCTTACATCAATTTGACACCTTCTATCAATTCAGACCTAAAAGTTGGGGTATGGGTAAAATGGTGACGGGATTTGATGACAAAAGTAGGAAAAATTCTGCCGACGAAAAGATTTCATTTTCTGCGTTTACCATTCTCGTGAAGGGAAATAAAATAAAGGGGAAGCTAGTAATTAATTTTCCAAGGAAAGAAGTTAAGGCATTGATCAATGAAGTTTCAAGAAATTTGTCAGCGAAAAGAAGTGAACAAAGGAAGGGGCAAGTCTGGAAGAGATTTGTAAGGTAGAGTCTGTGGTTTTTTTTTTACCTCCCCCAACTTCAGATACCTCCTCTATGCTCATGAATCCGGTGTTTGTCTAGGCGTTTGAAATCTCAGCTTTAGTCAGAGTGCCAATGATACAATAAAATGGTCTAATTTAGAGGGTAGCCAAACCATACATATTTTAAATATGCATCGCATCTCACTTTCTGTTGAAGCTATCCACATATTTACACTGATGGGGGAGGAATGAGGAAGATATAATTCAGTAGAAATGTACCCGCATTTGCATGAAGAGATACCAGCATATGATTTAATTAAGTCTAGCCTCTGTACACCCAACCGGGATTTGAACCCCGACATCCAAGTCACAGTCAACCTAGTCTATTTCTAGAGTGACGTTTTAGACCATACAGCCACTAATGTGGAGTTTTAAATTATTTTGAGGATGTTTTACACACTAGATATTAACGATTTGATCTAATGAATAGGAAGGAATAAGTCTAGCTTAGAAGAAAGTGTACCCACATTAGCTTGAAGAAGGGTTGGGTAAAAACTTTACCTCTCTAGTGTACCCAGCTGAAATTCATATCCGGTCTTGTTAGTTTAACGCCTTTTTATAGTAATTAAGTGGTTTTGTAACTCGCTTAGGTGGCTGCGTGGTCTAACGCGCTACTTTCCTGTTGGACTAGACTGCCAAAGATGGGGAGATTGGGGTTCGATCCCAGTCGGGTACACTGAGGTTTTTCCTAAATGATTTTACATTCTCCCTCTACGCTAATGTGGGTGCATTTTCTTTCAATTAAACCTTCATAATTCCTAGCCCATTATTGTAGCTAGTACATAGGCGTATAACGTGAACGGGTAATTAAGACACAGTTTTTAAATAGATTTCAGACTATATTTCCTCCTTTCTCTGGCAAACAATATTCTTCTTCAAATAGTGTTATATCAAATGTATATTGTATAGTAGTCAGAGCTGATTAGCCTTTGTTAAGTGGACCAATGATTATTGGGACCGATTATGGAGTCTAAATTACATCCCAGAGTACGATTTAAAAATAAAATTCCCAAAAGGAGATTATAATAAATAGTGTCGACATACATTAGGATGAAGTTAAAAGACAAAATATTATATATAGACTCCTGATACAAGGGTTGAGTGTATAGTGTTGCTCTACTAGGTTAAGTTAATTTATAGATCTATATCATTCATATCAGTGGGCACGTGGACTAAACTCCAGTTAATATAGTCGTATTTGTCAGTGATGGGGAAAGTCACGGTTAGAATACCAGCTGGGTTTACTGGTGATGTTTTTTCCCCCTTAAATTATTTCTCGCTCTCCCTCCACGCCCATAGGTGTAAATATCCTTCATTTCCAACTTACTCCTCCCCTTAGCGTTGTTAAATGTGGTTAGTTCCAGATAAGTGGTAATACATGGTGTAAAACAATGTTACATATGGTGTGAAATATTAGAATCTAAAAGTCCAAATAAGCGGTGAATGTAGTAATAATAAAAAAAAGGCAAAACGAAAATACGTTCACCCCCATTTTTGAAATTCTCTTTCCCTCTTTTCTACCTATGCTACCTATCGTTTCTATTGGTCCACGGACCTGATCTTATCATTTTCCGATATGATGCGTCCGATAAGATTTACTTTCTGGATTATCGAGAATGAAGTATATTAATTTAGGAATACTGTCTTTAGAATCTATGTTTGACTGTTTTGTACACTCAGTTTACCCTAAAAGTGCAGCGGTCTTTCCTTGATTGATGCACAATGGCCTTATCTCATGAGCTACATCATAGTATAATCAAGGAAGGAAGCAGTGTTACCTTGACTGATTACATGGATAAATGGAGGGCACAGCCTAGAAAGAAAGTTGGTTGACCCTTTTCAGGATAAACGAAGGGCACAGTCTAGGAAGAAAATCTTTAACCCTTTTCAGGATTAATGAAGGGAAAAATCTAGGAGGAAAATTCGTTGACTCTTTTCAGGATAAACGAAGGGCACAGTCTAGGAAGAAAATCTTTAACCCTTTTCAGGATTAATGAAGGGAAAAATTTAGGAAATATCGTTGCCTTTAGGAATTGATGGTGCAGTTATGAAAATCGTTACCCTTAAAAATGCAGCGGCCACTTGTTAGATGCAAATCTTTTGACCATTATAGTATAAATGGAGGAATGGAAGAAGTGTTCTTGACTTTTCAGGATAAATGGAGGGCAAGCTGAAGAAATTGTTGACCCTTTTCAGGATAAAGAGGGCACAGTCTAGAAGAAAATCTTTAGACACTTTTCAGGATAATGAGGGAACAGTCTAGGAAGGAAAATTCGTTGACTCTTTTCAGGATAAATGAGGGCGCAGTCTAGGAAGAAAATTCGTTGACCCTTTTCAGGATAAATGGAGGGCACAGTCTAGGAAGAAAATTCGTTGACCTTTTCAGGATAAATGGAGGGCACTAGTCTAGGAAGAAAATTCGTTGACCCTTTTCAGGATAAATGGAGGGAACAGTCTAGAAGAAAATTCGTTGACCCTTTTCAGGATAAATGAGGGCACAGTCTAGGAAGAAAATTCTTTGACCCTTTTCAGGATAAATGGAGTGCACAGTCTGGGAAGAAAATTCGTTGACCCTTTTCAGGATAAATGGAGGCACAGTCTAGGAAGAAAATTCTTTGACCCTTTCAGGATAAATGGAGGGCACAGTCTAGGAAGAAAATTCGTTGACCCTTTCAGGATAAATTGAGGGCACAGTCTGGAAGAAAATTCGTTGACCCTTTTCAGGATAAATGGAGGGCACAGTCTGGGAAGAAAATTCGTTGACCCTTTCAGGATAAATGGAGGGCACAGTCTAGGAAGAAAGTTCTTTGACCCTTTTCAGATAAACGAAGGGCACAATCTAAGAAGAAAGTTCATTGAACCTTTTTGATACGTAAGCTTTATTATTATGGGTTGGGTGTGAGATGTTTTAACAAAAACGTCTATGAGAGTCCTAAATACTTCTACAAACTTAAAAATAATAATGAAAACAATTTATGAAAATACAACCTCAGTACTCCTGAGCAAGATTTGAAACCCCAACCTCTCGTCAGTGGCAATACAGACGAGTCTACCGCTTATGTCTGTGTGATCACCGATCCGAGTAATAGGGATATTATTAAAAATGAAAGCTCAAAACTAGTCCTATGCAGGAATTACATTTTGACATAAGGACATTTCCAGGCGGGAAATGACTATTTCCCGCGGGAACGAGAAACCGTAAAAATTCTAATCTTTTAAAAATGTAGTCTTATATTTATTTTTCAGATTTAGAATTTAAGTCTAAATTTATTAACTTACCATTAAGTCCAATAAAAATAAAAATAATTTGATCGTTTTACGAAAGTACCGTAGATGTCAAAAATAGTTTTGAATTGAGTCAGGAAAAGGGACAAAAACTATTATTTGGTTGCAGTTATAAGTTTTAACAATAAGTTTAAATTCTGTAATCTTGTAAAAAAAAATTAAATGAAAAATTATACACACTCAAAACTTTTATATTAATTTATTTTTAAATCATAATTTTTCCAAATAAAAACTAGATAATTATTGTCTAACAAGTGTCGAGTAAGGTTGTAAATTAAATAAACATAGTCCTAATGAACCATTATGATTATGCATTTTCAATCCAGAATTTTTGGTATGGATATAAATAGATTATTAAATCGATTTTTAGACTAATTAGAAAGTTACCAAATAAAAATATCATGGTGTGAATTTTAATTAATACTTAAACAGTAAAACATCAAAATAACCTAACTAATTATAAATGTATAAAAGTGAGCCACATTATTCTCCAAAATAGTAACAAACACATTTCTCAACTGAGTTAGTTACTAAAGCTCTCATAAAAAGCGTTGCTCGACTCCAAAAATATTAGGTTATCCAACTATTATAATCTCTAATACCAATTATAGAATTTTAGCTATTGTACTTATAAACGCATTATTAATGTTCGTTTCTTAAATGACAAAAGTCTCTCCTTAAAAACTGATGGTGTGCCTTGATAATTTT
This sequence comes from Timema cristinae, assembly GCA_039000515.1. Lineage (NCBI taxonomy): Eukaryota > Metazoa > Arthropoda > Insecta > Phasmatodea > Timematidae > Timema > Timema cristinae. The sequence goes on along the minus strand of JBCFYV010000012.1, from coordinate 69,996,201 downwards.
AGTGTCTTGTTCAGTGATGCGTCTCTAGTTTTAAAAGTTTTAAAATCACCGCCTTTAACCATGTGACCATTGTTTCAGATATCAACTTGCACAGTATTTCAGACGAAATTAAGTATTGGTGATATACGAGGAACATTATACCTTTTTTGAGTGATCTATAGGGGGTGGACATATACAGTAATGTAGTCTAAAACTTCACAACCGCTAACATTTTGAAACTTTGTTCGTGAGGAAGGGAGACGGGGGGAGATACAAAAGTTTTCTACCTAGCGCGTGCGGGCTTGACTGGCGGAGTAATGACTAGACGCTCCTCTTCGTGCAAGGAGATGGGGAGGGGTAGGACACGCTATCTGGTGACCGACACGACAACTAGAAATATGGGAGCTCCTCAACCGGGCCACCTGAAAGACAAATGATAAAAGCAAAGTTGGTGAGGTAAAAAAAAAGTATATTATATTCCACATCGTGTGTGTGTGTGTATGGGAGTGTAGTGGTGGGGGGGAAAGGGGTCTGCTGCTCTATCGACTCACTTTTACTTTTATATATTTTCTTCCGTGACGTGAACTAAGGTTTAGAAAAAGGGGCAGGAGGGAAAGAAACACCAACCAGGACAAAATAATGGCGTGTTGATAAAATATTGTACAGAAAGAAGAATATACCAAACAGCGAGAACGTTATAAAGATTGATTACGGAATTATCTATTGAGATTTAACATAAGTGAGCCTGAGGACCAAACGTCAAGTTCATCTAGTCTGATGTGCCAGTGATGGGGGAGGTTGGAGATCGAATCTCGTCCGGTTGAAGACCCTATTGAGGTTTTTTTTTACCAGAAATAGTTTCACACTCCCTCCTTAACAAATTGAAAATTAATATGTATTTTATTTGAAAACACCCCAAAATGATATCTTTGTTTTGAGTAATTATTGGGAAAGTGGATTTAATTTTGTGTTTTGCATAGTTGATTAAACAACAAGATATTCTTTATAACTATTAATGCTTTAATCCAAGTAGTAGGGAAGGTAAGGGTAGTTTAGTGGAAAGGCATCAGTATTAGCGTAGAGAGTATTCAGTAAAACCAAGGTGATACATTCCCGCATATTTACACTAATGGGGTAAGGACGAGGAAGATATAATTTAGAGTAAACGTACCCGCATTTGCATGGTGGGAAAACATTTAGGATAAAACACCCCCAGTGCACCAGGCTGAGATTCTAACAATAACCTCCGAATTCCCAGCAAATTAGATGAAAAGAGTTTGATGTCTACGCGTACGTGGCCGCCGATCCAGGCGATATTTGGAAAGGACCTGAAGCCTTAGACCACGAAACCACCAGTGCAGATGTGGCGTATTGATTGATACCTTTACTTGACGTATACATTAATATACGTGAATATCCTTTTATAAAAGGCATTTTAAAATCCCCAAAGCACTCATTGGAACAATACCCATAATTGTCATAAGATAGCTGGAAAGTACAGACTCAGAATCTACCAATTCCGGAATTGTATTATGTCGTATTACCTGCATCAGTGGTCACGTGGTCTAGATATAAAGCTCATTTAGTTTGATTTGTGGGTGAAGAGAAGGTCAAGTTTCGAAGGCCATCCAGGTATAGTGAGGGGGGGAGGGGGTCCTTAAATAGTTTTCACACTTTCTACACGAAAATGTGAGTGCATTTTCTATAAACGTCTTCCTTATTATGTACCTTCTATATGTATATATAATGCCAATGTGTACTAATAAGCAATGAAAAATATACATATAAATTATTTTCCGTAAATAGAAAAGACAGAATTGGTACAGTTCAAAATTGAACTCTAAACAAATACGTGATTCAGTTTATGAAGTCTTAAGAGTACCTGCTTGAAAATGTGGTGGTTCGGATACTTAAAAAAACACTCCATGGTAGAAATCTTAAATAGTACTCATTTAAAATTCCAAAATAGCTACCAATTAATATCATAATATTAGTTCACCATGTTACATGTCTACCATAAATTCGCTTAGGTCTGATGAGGCAGACGCCACCATTTGCGGATAAAAATCCAGTGGATTTTGTTTTTTAAATTATGAGTTTAATTAATGAATCAGATGGCCGAAGCTATCATCCATGCATTTTAGTGAGGACAGTACCATATAGTATATATTCTGAAAATGGAGAAATGACACCTGGACACGGGAATCGAACCCGGGACCTTCGCTTAGTACGCTAATGCTCTTACCACTGAGCTATCCAGGATTCATCCCGTGCCCATGGTCATTCTTCACTCTTCACTCATAGTTTAAGGCAGAGTCCTGGATAGCTCAGTGGTAAGAGAATTGGCGTACTAAGTTGAAAGTCCCGGGTTCGATTCCCGTGTTCAGGTGTCATTTTTCAATTTTCAGAATATGATATCTATGAGTTTAATGTTTTTTAAGGTGTTGGAATTGATACAATTCCAATTTGGTATTTTACACGTTTCATTAAAGCTGTATTAATAATTCAAAACATAATCATGAAGTTAACCAACTCCGACTTTTCTAAAACAAACAACACGATGTTGATACATTTCCAGATGCTACTTTTCAGTCGTCTCAAGTTAATCTACTGGATCAAAACAAGCTCGTGTTTACAAGGTTTAAGTTCGGTTTGTATATTTCTCTCTACTCCCGCTCAGTGGCGGCTTATGGATTGATTCCCTAGGGGCGGATTTTAGCCTACGATCGTGGCTTGCAGAAGACAACTCACGTGCTTTGGTGGGATTTCACAGAGGTATGTTCTGTTGTGAATTTGTAAACGAGGGATGCAGGCGGTGATAAATATGGAGTAATAATACCAACAACTATTTTTATATCCACGATCGTGTTTCTCTCCGTAAAAATTGAAACATACACTATATATAATTACTGCTAGACATATTTATAAAATAGATTCAACTACAACACTAACTAGTAAATAATACAACGTCACTTGATTAAATATAAATGGTAGGGGATACTTTTTTTTTAGCACCGAGTCTTACTACCTATTCAGGTTATACGTTGGTAGGAGATACTGGGGATAGTTATTGTTACAGGGTAAAGTTATATATTTAGTTTTGTGACCGAATGGTTGGTAGCAGACACTCTCATTTAATTTTGATTTATTGAAGAAGAATTACATCCTCCATTTCTCAACGAGATTTGAGCTTAAATGCGCAACGACCCTGTTGTTTAATTATTTTAACAAATTTTAACCATAAAACAGAGCGAAAGCAAAAAGACCTACCAATTTTGGCGTGAAAAGTATTTTCATATAGCTTCCAGGGTGCATTTTAATGTCACAACCGACATGAGACCAACGGATTTACTTCCCTCCGAAGGAAGTTGTGCTATGGATTTTTCTCGCTTGAACCTGTGAACATTGGGTCCTGAAACGAGCACTTTACCCTATACCGAGGTCAAAGTCATGGTTATAATTCTAGTAAAGTTTTCTGAGGGTGGTTTTTCCATACTTTTTCTCACTTTCCTACCTAGAAAATGCGGGTAGATTTCTGTAAATTATACCTTCCCTCATTCCCACTCAATTAGTATAAATATGCAAATATTCTTGACGTATATTAAAAAGTGGCGCAAACCCGCTTTGGTGGACACGTGGTCTAACGTGATACTCTCGTATTAAGCTAAATTTTCGATGACGGGAATTTAAATGTTCGAATCTCGGCCGGGTGTATTGAGGATGATTTTACGCTCTTTAGTAAAGAAAATGCGGGTATACTTCTCTAAATATAGCCTTCCTAAACCCTTACACTATAAGCCTAATTATTACATTAGCTTATAACTCGAACCGGTAGTAAGACGTGGTGCTAAGAAAAAAGAGACGTGGCGCAAAATAAAACATGTTCTGAGAAGACTGGAGAAGGGGTTGTCAGAGATTGTTACCTTAAAAAAAACCTCTCTCACCGTATGTACCCACCTGATTTAATGCTAAGCCATAAATTATGTCTTACAAGTAGTCGTACCCAGACTATATACCTCCAGGGTCAACTTACTTGCTATCTACATCGGTGGTTGCATTGTCTAACGCGTCAGGACGCGTCGCAGGACTGGATTTCATGTGACGTGTAGATCAATGCTAGAATCCCTGTCTGGTGTTTTTCCCTAAGTGTCTTCCACTATCTGTTCATGCAAATTTGGCTACATTTAATCTAAAATAATACCTTATTCATCTCTAGTGCAATAACGTAATTAATGTATGCGTCTAACCCCAACGAACACTAAGACGTGGTGGAAATATAAACTTTCTTGCTCGTAAAAATAAAAGGTTTTGCAGCAAAGCTCAGATCAAATTCAGACTTTAGTAATTTTTGAGCAAATCTACATCCCAAAAACTTTTTTTATGGACCTTAACCACTTTTTATGACATCGTAAACCCTGTCATAATTTCTTCCATATATTCACCAAATTACGTAAACTATATAATAAATTAGTTTGATGGAAATAAGATTTGATGAAGAAGTGCAGTCTACATCACAAAAAGTTGACCACGATTAGACTTAAGTTTAAATATTACTTTAAACTGATAAGATTTTGAAAGTTTTGCGTGAGTTAGATTTCTAGAAGGAAATATCTATTATGTTTGTTGTTGTTTGTCCCTATGTTTTATGCTTTTTGGTCCATAAGGCCACGGGTTCGATACGAGTGGTGAGCGGTAAGCAGTGCCGGCTACAATGAAAGCGGTGGTTCCCCACATTTCAAAGCGATACTCTCGTTCAGTTGCCAACATAGAGTCCACGTCTTACTACCCGTTCGGGTTATACGCACTTACGCTAATGTGAATTGGTAGGGTGATTGTGTGATGAAATGGAGGACCTACAGTTTAACGGGGAATCCGAACATCGGTGGAGGCCTGGCATTCCACACATTCACAAGTTGTGATTAATACACGTCTTGTCAGAGGTGAAGGAAGGGTTTAGTAATCAGATAAATCTGTGCTGGGACCGGGGATTGAACACCGGACTTCCAACACAGAAGACTGAGACCTTACCCCTAGACCAACAGATCACCTTAGAGTCAAGTTGATTGATGATCCAAACTCATTCCACAATTTCCTAATTATGACAGTGTTCTTTAAAATCGTTGTGGCCATCATTCCACAAGCATGGCCTCGTCTGTACCTCCCAAATCAAAACTTATATCACAACGCCCGTCAATTTATGTGAGGATTTGAACCTTTTATTTGTATTTTTTTTATTACATTTGCACTTTACCATTTAACATTTTCACTTGACCAGATGACAATAGCACTTCACCAACCTTCAATTTACTTTCCTTGTAAGATTTCCTTTTTGAGAACACATTGTTCACTGACGACATCTCAAACTGGACTGAAACCAGAGCGGCACCCAAAAATGTAATGTCTATAACCTGTTGCGAGCGGTGAGTGGTGGCTCTGGTCCATCATAGCCAGGAAACATCGCTCGCCGTATCAAACAGTGCACACAAAAACTTGGGTAACGCAGCTCTATCACTCTATCGCTCTCCGTATCAAACAGGGCACACAAAAACTTGGGCAATGCCGCTCTACCACCCGCTCTATCGCTCTCCGTATCAAACAGTGCACACAAAAACTTGGGCAATGCCGCTCTACCGCTCTATCGCTCGCCGTATCAAACAGTGCACACAAAAACTTGGGTAACGCCGCTCTATCACTCTATCGCTCCCCGTATCAAACAGTGCACACAAAAACTTGGGCAATGCCGCTCTACCGCTCTATCGCTCTCCGTATCAAACAGTGCACACAAAAACTTGGGCAATGCCGCTCTAACGCTCTATCGCTCTCCGTATCAAACAGTGCACACAAAAAATTGGGTAACGCCGCTCTACCACTCTATCGCTCTCCGTATCAAACAGTGCACACAAAAACTTGGGCAATGCCGCTCTACCGCTCTATCGCTCTCCGTATCAAACAGTGCACACAAAAACTTGGGTAACGCCGCTCTATCACTCTATCGCTCCCCGTTTCAAACAGTGCACACAAAAACTTGGGCAATGCCGCTCTACCGCTCTATCGCTCGCCGTATCAAACAGTGCACACAAAAACTTGGGTAACGCCGCTCTACCACTCTATCGCTCGCCGTATCAAACAGTGCACACAAAAACTTGGGCAATGCCGCGCTACGCGCTCTATCGCTCGCCGCATCAAACAGTGCACACAAAAACTTGGGTAACGCCGCTCTACCACTATATCGCTTTCCGTATACAAACAGTGCAACATCACACAAAACTTGGGCAATCGCCGCTCTACGCTCTATCGCTCGCCGTATCAAACAGTGCACACAAAAACTTGGGTGAACGCCGCTCTACCACTATATCGCTCGCCGTATCAAACAGTGCACACAAAAACTTGGGCAATGCCGCTCTACAGCTCTATCGCTCGCCGCATCAAACAGTGCACACAAAAACTTGGGTAACGCCGCTCTATCACTATATCGCTCGCCGTATCAAACAGTGCACACAAAAACTTGGGAACGCCGCTCATCACTATATCGCTCCCGTATCAAACAGTGCACACAAAAACTTGGGTAACGCCGCTCTACCACTATATCGCTTTCCGTATCAAACAGTGCACACAAAAACTTGGGCAATGCCGCTCTACCGCTCTATCGCTCGCCGTATCAAACAGTGCACACAAAAACTTGGGTAACGCCGCTCTACCACTATATCGCTCTCCGTATCAAACAGTGCACACATAAACTTGGGCAATGCCGCTCTACCGCTCTATCGCTCTCCGTATCAAACAGTGCACACAAAAACTTGGTAACGCCGCTCTACACTTATCGCTCCCGTATCAACAGTGCACACAAAAACTTGGGTAACGCCGCTCTATCACTCTATCGCTCGCCGTATCAAACAGTGCACACAAAAACTTGGGTAATCGCCGCTCTACCACTATCGCTCGCCGTATCAAACAGTGCACACAAAAACTTGGGTAACGCCGCTCTACACTCTATCGCCGCCGTATCAAACAGTGCACACAAAAACTTGGGTAACGCCGCTTCCACTATATCGCTCCGTATCAAACAGTGCACACAAAAACTTGGGTAACGCCGCTCTATCACTCTATCGCTCCCGTATCAAACAGTGCACACAAAAACTTGGGTAACGCCGCTCTACCACTATTCGCTCGCCGTATCAAACAGTGCACACAAAAACTTGGGTAACGCCGCTCTATCACTCTATCGCTCTCCGTATCAAACAGTGCACACAAAAACTTGGGCAATGCCGCTCTACCGCTCTATCGCTCGCCGTATCAAACAGTGCACACAAAAACTTGGGTAACGCCGCTCTACCGCTCTATCGCTCGCCGTATCAAACAGTGCACACAAAAACTTGGGTAACGCCGCTCTATCACTCTATCGCTCCCCGTATCAAACAGTGCACACAAAAACTTGGGCAATGCCGCTCTACCGCTCTATCGCTCGCCGTATCAAACAGTGCACACAAAAACTTGGGTAACGCCGCTCTACCACTATATCGCTCTCCGTATCAAACAGTGCACACATAAACTTGGGCAATGCCGCTCTACCGCTCTATCGCTCGCCGTATCAAACAGTGCACACAAAAACTTGGGTAACGCCGCTCTATCACTCTATCGCTCCCGTATCAAACAGTGCACACAAAAACTTGGGTAACGCCGCTCTACCACTATATCGCTTTCCGTATCAAACAGTGCACACAAAAACTTGGGCAATGCCGCTCTACCGCTCTATCGCTCGCCGTATCAAACAGTGCACACAAAAACTTGGGTAACGCCGCTCTATCACTATATCGCTCTCCGTATCAAACAGTGCACACAAAAACTTGGGCAATGCCGCTCTACCGCTCTATCGCTCGCCGTATCAAACAGTGCACACAAAAACTTGGGTAACGCCGCTCTACCACTATATCGCTCTCCGTATCAAACAGTGCACACAAAAACTTGGGCAATGCCGCTCTACCGCTCTATCGCTCGCCGTATCAAACAGTGCACACAAAAACTTGGGTAACGCCGCTCTATCACTCTATCGCTCCCCGTATCAAACAGTGCACACAAAAACTTGGGCAACGCCGCTCTACCACTCTATCGCTCGCCGTCCGAATCGTAGCCGGGGACTTAGGTCCATACGCACCTCTAACTGACAAAACGAACATAAAAATATTATTTAGTCCTTTATATTTGGTGTTTACAAAAGCTTCTGTCCCAGATAACCTAAAGCTATATGAATATATTTATATTATAGTAAAAATACTTTAAGTAATTATTCAAACATAAAAATACAATATTAAAGATATTGGTTTGAAATCAGGAAGAGTGGGAAACGATTTAGGGGAAAAAAAACAACACTTAATAGACTTTTGAGGTTTCATAGTTTTCTGACAAACCCAGCCAAGATGAGACCGTGTACACGTGTCCACTGATTAAGATGTATTCTTTCTACTTTTTTCTTTTAAAAAATATTAATACATTCAACAACAAGTATATAAACGACTTATTCCAAGGTATAGGGATGAGGGAGACTTAGATGAAATGCACCCATATTAGCGTGTAGAGGTGATGAGAAAATCAGTGTTATTTCCCATTTGAAAAAAAACTCACTTTACATATACCCATCCAGGATTATAACCCCCACAACCCCATCACAGAACAAATCCAGACAAGAATAGACTGATGCCTTACTTCACGTTCCAATTGGTTAAATCGTACCCATTATAATTGCTTCTGATTGGCTGTCAAAAAGTATCGTGAACAGATAAAATAATAAATATTTTTCCTGAATTGCATCTGACTTCCCATCCGGACTTTACACATTATATGAATTACGTATAAAGGGGTTAGGGATCAAGAAGGTAGAATTTAGAATAAATGTACCCACATTTTCGTGTATGGCGAGTGGAAAACCATTTATGAAAATAAAAAACTGGAGTGAACTCAAATCAGGGATCTCAACCTCACCATAACCGACAAACCGGACTAAATGAGTTTGAAATCTAGGGTGGAATTAAAGGAACGCGAGAAAAGGAAGTAGTTTTTGCAATTTAAAAAAATATAGAAACCCTTTTTAGTTAAAATAATCAAATATTGCTTCAGTACAAACGTAAGATTTTAAGCTTCTTCACATCTACCTTAGGAGCAGCATGGTCTAAGTCGCTACTCTATTGCAGTAGACTAGACTGCCGATGACGGGGAAATTGAGGTTTAAATCTCGGTCGGGTGTACTAAGGGTGGTTTTTACAAAACGTTTTTCCACACCCCCTCCATGTAAATGAGGGTACATTTCCTATAAATGTAATCTTCCTTATCACTAAAACCATTAAAGCAATCAGTACATGAACATGTAACCCGAACGGATAATAAGACGCGGTGCTAAAATAAATAATTATTCACGTGGTGATATCAACCGTTTATGAATACATTTTGCTATAAAAATTTAAAAAAACAAAACAAAAAAACACTGGCCATTTCTCGCGTTCCCTGCATCCCCACCTTAAAAACTACGCGCCTTTTAGTGGACGTAGCACATTCAACCATTCCATCACACAAACATCTCACAAAAATAAAACAACCGCGGTCACTAAACTAGGTCGAGAGGGTGGTATATAAGTGATCTCTACATCTCTCCCTGATTACCAGGGTCCGGAGGAGGTGGTGTGACGTCACACTAATAGAGTATATAAAAGTTGGACCGTGTACGAGGGGAAAAGTTTTTAATGGCTTCATACTTTTTTTTAAGGTTTTTTTTTTTTACGCTCAGCGAGTCTTGGATGGCGGTTGGATTAGAATAAAAAGATCACCTAACAATTATGTTATTGTTGAGGGTGCTGTTTATTTATAAGTATTCAACACAAGCTTAGGCCTAAAAGTATCCGAGAGTGCATTTGTAGTTAGCCTAACTAAATACATCGCTCGTACCTGCATTAATGATCACGCGGACTAAAATGCAAGTTCTTCCAGCCTGGTTCACCGGTGACTGGGAGGTCAAGGGTTCTAATAAAATTTAGGTTGGATGTATTAAATAATAATACTTAGCACCACGTTTTACTACCCGTTACGGTTATACGCTTAAGTTCTAGTTACGCTAATTGGGAAGATTCAATGTAGAGGAAGTGAACTCGCATTTGCGTGGAGGAGAGTGAAAAACCGTTTAGGAAAAACCACCCCTTTTCCACCCGAGTGAGATTCGAACCCCCCGAAGTCTAGCTCAACACGAAACGAGTGCGTTATCTAACTACGCCACTGAGGTGGGTGTATTAAGGATGGTATTTACTGAAGGGTTTCCCACACACACTCTCTCTCTCCACGCAAATATGGATATGTTTTCTCTAAATTCTACCTTCATCTATCATTCCACTTTTTGTAATTAAATGTGGGTAGCCCGAACGGACTAGTGAGGCGTGAGGGAGAAAAGAAAAGTTGGCACAGTGCAAAGTATATGGCCAGTTCCCTACCCAATCAAAACGTACCTCCCGGCAAGGTAAGGAAGGGATGGTGACCCTATAAAAGGTCCCAAGAGCCCCATCTCAACACAGCATCTCCTGCCGACTGCAGCTACCTTACAAGACCAGAGAGAGAAGAGTTAGGTTTGTTGGGGAGGGGGGGATTCAGCGAACTCACTTGGGCGAACGATGGTGTAAGGTTCTATTCAAGGGATGCCAAACCTATACTACACGAGCCCAATATGGCACACGAGAAGATATTCTTGCCACGCTGTATTCTTGCCTGCAAAAGTGTTTTTCTCGACTATGAGCTCAATAAAACTATTATATATATATATATATATATATTATATATAATATATATTGAAAACTATAGATATACCCTTATTACTGTCATGAATTCATTAATTTAGCCTCTAATAAAATAATTAAAATACATAGAAAGTAACTTCCAAGACTTATTCCTGCGGTAACATTTTTTTCAGAAAAAAATCGCATAAATAAGTTCCTAAAACGTTTCAATTATTGTTTCCTATTTGCACAATAAAGTATTACACTAACATAAAAATGTTATGTAATTTTAATATAATATCTAGAATAAATAATGTAATAAATTATAATATAATATTAATTAATGGAGATTATTAAATACCATGGTTTAGAAGTGAACGCTGAAAATATTAAGAATATAATCACACAAAGAACACATATTGGTGAAGATAATCTATAGACTATTGCGAACAACATATAATTTGATAAGGTTAATGAGTTTAAATATTTAGGAACTATTTTAACCTAACATTAAATATATTATATTGGAAATTAGGAAGATAATACAGTTGGTAAATTCATGCTATTCTCAGTCGGTAAGTTGTTGACATTTAACCTGTTTCCAAGGAATGTAAAACTCATAATATATAAAACAACAGTTATACCGGTTGTTCTTTATGGGTGTGAAACGTGGCCGCTTACCTTACTTAACTATAACAAATTTATGGTGTTCTAAAACAAAGTGCCTAGGAAGATATTTGGTCCAAAACAGATGAGGCTACTGGGAAGTGTAGAAGATTACATGATGACGACGTGTTACATTACTACTAGCTCTAAATAGGTATAGGTGGCGTAATATTGTAAGTGCAGCAATGAACTTTCAAGTTCCTAGTACCATGAAAGGAATTCTCTGGACTTTATTGACGTATTGAGTTACAATGCTTCTTGTTTTTTCACCACATCCCATTAACCGGCTGAGCTAGAGATGATGAATGTAGATTTGAGAAGAAATGTACTCAAATTTGTTTGTCTGAACAATAAAAAAAACTATTTAGTGACTTCACCTTTATATGTAAACTAGACAATACGAGTGTGACGCCTTTGTCCGCGTGCTCCAATAATGCGAATTGTCATGAGTTAAGACATAATAATATACGTAAATCAGACTAATCAGAAGATCTGTATTTCTTCTTTGAACAACTGATGATTAATAAGTTGTATATTTTCTCTATGAGCACCGAACACATTATATTGAAGTACGCCTTAAAGAGTATTGAGTGTCACGGCAGTCAACACAATTTAAAATATTAATGCTGATATTTTTTGTAAGTTATTTTAATAAAAATCATACAAGCATCGGTGAGTACGTGAATTAAACGTAAGCTCCTTTAATCTGGTATTCCAATAATGGTGACGTGGCCTTGAATCTTAGCCGGTTTATTTAAGGGTGTGTTTTCTTAAAGGGCTACTCACTCTACCTCAACGAAAATTCGTATACGTTTCCTCCAAACTTTTTATTTTCCTAATAAATATTGTAACTAAACATTTCTAGCCCGGATAGAATATAAGCTAAGTTGAACAATAAAACAAATCGTAAATAACGTTATCAACAAAACCATAAAAGTAGTAGTTTTATTTTTGTACATTTTTAGAGAACTGGCATCTATGTTTTATTGTACATGCTAGAAACAGAAACACGACAGGTTGTGTTACTTATGATGACTACAGCCCCCTCCCTCTTCAAATTTCCTACTCTCTACTCCCTTCATGTGGTAGAAGGCCCTAAAAACGTGTTTATCCACCATACTCCCGACTGTAAATAACTTGTTGATAACAGCGAACAAGGGGGAGTTTCGTCGACCAAGCCAGCGACACCGACCAACGCTAGCCTGAAGAGGCCTCTGCGGCTCACCGGACAAATTGGCACAAACACTGCCGAGCGAGCGTTTACCACTTTAAACCCCAATGAGCACGCACGCACACACTTTACAGCGTGGGCGATTATTTCATTACGTTAAAATCATCCCCAACCCTTCTTTTCTCCTCCCTTTATCCCCCAGGCACGTGTGTGGGATTGTGCTCTACAGTCTGTTACAATGAAATTACAAATCCCCCTCTAAGTCTTGTTAATTAATTTATTAGTAAAATAATGTTTAACAAACAAACAAACTTACACACAAATCTGGTATGGGGTGGGTTTCCAAATAAATTGTATTGAATAGGAGACACATAATTCAATCATTTCAATTGGTTAATTGATAAATGGAGTAATAATTTAGATAAGCGTTACGTCAAAGTCAATTCCAAATAAATGGCATGGTTTTCAAAAAAAATATTTCTTTTAATAGCTTTCTCATAAGAGATTGGGAGCACATACTAATAACTGGTCTCTATATCTCACAATACAGGACAATGTTTTGTTGGTCTCTATAGAGCTCACAAGGGAAGACAAGCGTAGACCGGTTTCATCGAATCTCGCAAGGGAGGATGAGCGTGAGTAGTTTTCTATCGTGTTCACAAAGATTATAAGTAGGGCCTATGTATCGGTCTCGATCAAGGTTGAAATCTCACCTTGGATCAAAGTAAACTAAAATAATAATAAAGCCACCAATAATTTTCAAAGTGTATTTATTCTTTAGTTGAAATATAATAGGTAAGGGAGTGATTGGTTATAGAAATTCATATATTAACTTTCAATTTGATTTATATTTGTCTTCGATTAAACAAACATATTTAAAAATGAGAGTTTCTCGGGTGCTTTATACCCTCCAGTTCATGTTTTCCTAAGCTAGTGTAAGCCGAGAATATCCCGTATAGGAACTAAGAACCATGACACTCACGTAAATGTAAGCAATAATTATTTGGTTTTAAGTGGTAGAAGGACTCAAGGAACTATAAGAAATTATCATCAAAACAAATTTCAAATAGCTTCTAGAAATATCCAATTTTCAACAATTTCAAGAGGAATAAAACACTCCTAATACCACCTAGAGGCATTTCACTTTTAAAATATTTCAAGGGAAAGAAGAATTCAAATATCTCCTGAGAGCATCTAACTAAAAAATGGGGTTTGGGGGTTGGGAAGCCCTTGGATCCCACTTTGGCCTTACCCACCTTCAAACCTTCTTTATTTCTAAATGATTTTGATAACTACCTCTCTATCCCCTCACAAAAACAGACTACATTGCCATTTCCATCCCATTTTAGAGATATCGTCAAGTTTGATGGTTATAAAATAAAAATAATATACCAAGTATTTGTCACCTGGCTACACTATATTTATTTTATATGTGCTCACAAAAGTTATTATTATTGTTACTCAAATATAGTTGTTTTAGACATCCATATTTCTGAAGGTCCATTTTTATTGTAAACTATATTTGTACCCCATTTAGACAATTAGCATGGGCTTATAAATCAGGAAAGGGGGATGAGGGGGAACGAGAAAGATGGAGAGTGAAAAATAGAGAGAGAATCTATTTAGGGGAACGAGATTATTAGTAAGAATCAACTTATGGGTATTCATCACCATTATTTTAACATTTTTTAAGCAAAAAAAACCCTATGTGAATAAAAGTGCACAGATATTCTCATATCTGTAGTTTTGTGTTTGTAACTTTAGGATAAATACCCTTGAATTCAATGGTTATACATATACAATAATATATACATTATTATGTTTGATATAATTATTTTAGATTAATATTTAGTTTAGCAGAATTTCTGTTTTTCTTTTTCAATCTATTTCACTGCCCTTTTGGATTATACGTATTATATAAATTACTATAACGTGATAGAAATGAAGAAGGTATAATTTAGAGAGAACGTGCTCGCATTTGTGTCTAGATTGAGTGGGGAATTATTACGGACTAAAATACCCTCCAATAGAGTCAAATCCTGACCTCTCCGTCATCGGCAAACCAGATTAAATAAGCTTAAGTGTTACTCGTGCTTTATGGTCATCAATGTAAAAAAAAAAAAAAAAAACTTGTTCTAAGAGGCAGAAATCCGGAAGTTAACTTAAAGAAATTGCACTAATTATTATTATTATTATTATTATTAGCACCGCGTCTTACTACCCTTTCGGGTTGTACGCACTTATGCTAATATGTAATGGTAGGGCGATTGTGAAATGAAATGGAGGACCTACAGTTTAACGTGGAATCCGAACCACAGTGGAGGCCTGGCATTCCCCACATTCACAAGATGTCCTGTCAGAGGTGAAGGATGGGTTTGGTAATCAGATAAATCTGTGCCGTGACCGAGGATTAAACCCAGACCCCAGCATAGAAGTCCGACACCTTACCCCTAGACCGAAATTGCACCAACATCAGAGCGGAATACCGTCAGTACACCAGAACGAGTTTCCAACCTCAACCTCCCTAATAATGGTAATCCATTCCGTCATGAGACTGAAGCCTTATAATGCAGGAACACGGTGCGGGCACTTTTATTAAATATATTTGTAAATAAATATTACTAAAAATACAGTATAAAGAGTTTTTTTAATAATTATATAACCATCCGCTTCAGTGGCTGCATGATCTAAGGCGTCACTGGACTACCGATGACGGGGAGATCAGGGTTCTATCTCGGTTGGGTGTACTGCGGCTGTTTTTTCTAAATGGTTTTTCTATTTCCCCTCTCCCTCCATTCAAATGTTGGTACAGTTTATTTAAATTCTACCTTACTAATCCTTAACACATTAGAGTAGTTAATACATAGGCGTATAAACCGAGCGGGTAGTAACCCGTGGTGCTAGTTTTTTTAGATGTAATATTGAGGTTATCACAGATAGAAAATAAATGGATACCATAATTTTATAATTAGGTACGCTTGACCAGGACATAAATACTTGTGCCAAATTATCTAGAAATAAGTGTAATTTAATCTATGTTGCCACAGCAGTTGTAAAAAAAAAACTATCTACTATTCAGCCTGCCAGGCAAAAATTCACCTTAGTCAACATTCTTGCTCGTCCGAATCACAGGGTTTGTAGTAGAACCCAGCGACAGTTCAGAAGTGTAGTGATTTTTGGGGGAAAACTACGGATCAAGACCTTTTGAACCGATTTTTTATAATATCGGAAACTCTGCCACACAAACATTATATATTCACAGATTAACATACTATAGATTTGTTTTTGCTTTACGTAAAATATTAGTTTAGATTTACATGAGTTTAAATTAAATATCTAACCTGAAACAAAGTTAATAAATAAAAAAGTTGGCTATGCACTGGTAATATAATATAATCTGGATGCCATATTAATGTTTCTCAAAAACATGTGAATTATAATCTATTAATTTGTTTACATTCAATGGATAATCGGAATTATTTAATTCAAATGATTACACTCTTCTTTGAACAAGTAACCTTTTTGCGTTTATTGACTGAGTAACCTTGAATATTATGTTCTTTGACCACAGTTTTACCCAAAAATTTGTTTGAGGGGGGTTAGAGCTGGGGCTCTTACCTGTAGGGGCTCATGGGGAAGCCCCCCAACAGGAGATCTCAAGTAATTTGGTTAGTATTAAATCCCTTGAGAATCTATTTTTGATGTTTTTAAAGATAGTTAGGGTTGTAGGGTTATTAATTTGATAATACACCAGTAAACTACCGGCCTAGTCAGTGAGGAATAATATGAAAAATATATTATTAATAACAATTTACAGGGGTTTTGAACTTTCAAAACTCACTCTCCTCTAGTAAATGATGTAAATGCTTTCATTTATCATGCACTGAAATAAGATTAACTTAGTTGACAGCTTGGAAAGAAAATCTACGTCTGCGCATGTGCTATCATTTTCTCTAAATTATACCTTACTCATACTACGAAAATTTCTGACGTGTAGTGAGGCACAGCTCAAATTAATAAAAAACATGAAAGGAGGGCAAATTGCACTATGGTAAAAAAAAATCCCTCAATACATGCTGGTTTGGATCAAACCCTAATCCTCCAGGGACAGCAAGTAGATGCTAATGAGGATATGATAAGGTAGGGGGAGATAGGGTAGTGGCGGGATGGCTCGCAGCTTGTTACCAGTCACAGACATGTGACATGTTCCACTTCTCGTGTTACAGCGGTCAGGGTATGTGTTGACCTCACTTACATTTACATACCATCCCCCCTCCCTTCTCCAAATCATCGTTATACTATCCTTGTGACTAAGTGGTTAGGGAGGTCGACTACAGTAACTGATCGCTATACCATCCTTGTAACTAAGTGGTTAGGGAGGTCAACTACAGTATTTTAGTATTTAGTAAGATATTCCCTTGTGAATTGGCTTGGCGTTTGGTTTTAGGTGCTACTGTTCTGCGTTGTTTGTTTATAAGTCATGTGATGACACTGGATGGAGCTCCCACCTCGATAGTGATGGTGTCCAGCCAGCTGCCGTCCACGCACAGGTTAAAGCTGTCGATACCGACGAACCAATCAGGGGAGGGGACGATCTTGGACATCAGCGACACCTGGTGACAAACAGAAGAATAAATCAGGATAAGGCGTTTGACTGCTGCCCGTCGATACAACTAATTTAAACCAATCTTGCATCCAAGAATAATTTGATGCTTGTAAAGATGTTCATATTTCACATATGATTAACTGAAAATAAAATTCATGAGTACGTTAAGGGCATGCACAGGAATTTATTCTAGGGAGAGGGAAGGGGTGAAAATAAGATGGGGGTTGAATTTAAAAATTTAGAAAAGTACGTACATGCCTATGTAGTATATATAATATAATAAGCTCTTCATATTCTCATGGTAAAGTATAGACAGCCTAATTAAAATAATAAACATAATCCATTTAGACAGAATATGTTTTCACAGCTATGCTAATTTATATCGTTTATTAAATATTAATCTAAAGATGACGTGGATACAACTTTTAATTGTACATTATCTAAAAATATCTGATAGGAAATTTTTCCGCAGTAGTTATAGGAAAATATTTTGACTGGTTTTTATTAGAAAGTACTCTCGGAGTTGATAAATTTCGCTTAAATGATATATAATTAAAAGTTACGTCCAAGATTAACGAGAATAATTTTTTATAAAGAAATGGGTCATTAATTATACACTAAACATCACGTAAAGTGTTTAAAAAAAACCGAAGAGTTATTTTTACGTTAGAGAGCATTTTCAGCACTTACCCTAATAATGTGTAAAGAATGTTTGCAAAAATATTGTGTAAAATATTTGTCAATAAATTAAATATTGTATCTTTATTGAGTGACTTGTACATGCGAATGTAATTTTTACATTTCTGCACTATTTAAAAAAAAAAATCTCCCTGCCAGGAAGACTAGTTTGTTACAACAAAATTATTTGTCTCTTCAGTAAGAAATTACCATTTTTTTACACATATTCTAATTAATTATGGAATAATAAAATTTAATTTATCATAAACTTGACTAGTGTCAAGCACGTCACTGGTGCTTCGAACGGATGAAGTTACCTTTATGAGAAATATATACAGTCTTTAAGCAACCCAATGTTTCAGGAGAGAGGTGAAGGGGCGTGGAGTAGTAAGACATGTTCGAATAAGCGCGATTAGTTTAATTTGTTTTTTATTCTATCCTAATGGTATTCGACAATTTTTACGATTGCGTATCACTTCATTCGTAAAAACTTATCTCAAGTACCCAAGAGATTAATTTTTAAGAATTATTCAATAAAAAACCCTTCTCCCTAGTCATATTAATGTTTTTTAACTAGTTACTTAACTTTAGCGAAATAAAGTGTGATAGTTTGACTAAAAAGCTTCTTAATAATAATTTATTTTTTACATGTCAGGCTACAAACATCAACATATGTTTAAAACAGTAAGAACTTATATGTTGCTTAGGTAAAATTTATTTGCAGGTCTTTGGTATAAAAAGATATAAAATATTAAATTAATTTATGTCTTTGGTATAAATGTTAAAATAATTTATAATTGTATTAAAGTACATAACACATATTACTAACGATGATAAAAATTTACGGATTATTTAAAATAACACTTTTTTTTATAATTGGGTTCAAATAATCTTAACTTAGGGCAAAAATGAGTCGCCATCACTAAATAATCTCCGCTTACTCTAAGTTGAAAACCAAAAAGTCTTCATTTAAAGCTTGAAGTTCAATATCACAACATTCTCAAAATATTACAACACATTTAAAGGGTGTTTTTTATTTTTCGAAATTTCCTTTGTCTCCTCGTTTCTTCTGGGTTCAGGGTCAGTTCACTTTTAATTCTTTGAAGTTCCTTAACTTTTTAAGGTTTCTCACACAAAAAAAATTGCACTTTTGCTGTTTTTATTTGAGAATATATAAATAAATATATAATTATTTTCACTGTTTTCTTTTAAATTCTTGATACAATAATCATAAACGACAAATATGTCAGTGCTATTAGCAAAATCTCATTTGAGATAAAACTAATAGTTCAGAATATGTATTTTGATAATAATCATAAACATATTTGAAAGTGTAACCTACTTTGTTTTTCACTGACATTTCTACGTCACTCAAAATTCCCTGATTTTTCCAAGTTTTCCATTCTTCCAGGGGCCTAGCAACAATGTTTTATCGACTTTCTCGAGTTTTCTCTCCACGTATTCTGTATTCATTACCAGGCTAGAGTACTCCTAGATATTTCCTGAAAATAAATCCATGTTTACGGTTTTAATTGGACAACAGAGAATAACGTCACGAGCTCTAATTTTATTTGGGTAATTTCATATAACAACTAAAATTGAAAAAAACACACCACAAGAGACAAGAACAAAATCCAAATGAGTAAATTAAGCATGACCCACTTCAGATTCTCGCGGACTAAATGCCATGTTAATAGAGTCTGGTTTGTCAGCAAAAGAGGAAGGCGTGGGGTTCGAATCCCTATTGGGTGCACTAGGGGTGATACTTTACACAAGTAGCTCATCACTATGGCTTTTTATTAATATTTCCACTCTAATTTGGTTGCACTCCCAATTAACAACTTTCCGTATCCCTATCCCTTAACTTAAGTTTTTAATAATAATTGTTATAAATGTATTAATAAAAACAACGTATTTAATTTGTGCAATTAAACCTATATATTACCCTATATATTAAATATGTATTAAAGCTGGGTTTTTTCTACAACATTTAATTTCATTAGGTAAAGCACCTCTAGTATTTACATTGAAACGTTCGTGTTTAGCGAACATCAGTATTAAATAAAAATCTTTTTCTACCAGCTATGAGGAAAACGTCTGAACTGTATAGGTGCTAAATAAACTAACACACACGCACTCGCGCGTGCGGCTCCTCCCAACCTCTCCAGTAACACCCACAAACATGTACCCCATGCATTACACCCTAATTACTGAGCCCACACCTGTCCCCAACATCAACATTCTCAGAAACTAAATCATTAAAAACGTACATCCCAACTATAATCATTAGCTATAATTATTTTTATGAATATCAAAAAACCCTCATTATTCATAATAATTAGGAAGTAAAAATATTCTAAATAAAAACTCTTTGAACACCATATCAAATAGGAAATGTTTTAAAACAGTATAATCTTCATTACAAGCTTTTATTTTGGAGAGACCGATAACAAATCTTTGATTCGATTCCAGAAGACCCACCTCGGTGGCGTAGTTGGCTAACGCGCTAGTTTAGTGTTGAGCTAGACTGCATAGGATGGGGAGATTGCGGTTAGACTCTCGGTCGGGTGAACTGGGGTGGGTTTTCCTAAATGGTTTTCCACTCTCTCTCCACGCAAATGTGGGTTCACCTCCTCTAAATTCAACCTTCCAATTCCTAATACATTAGCGCAATCAGTACTCAAGCGTATAACCTGAACGGGCAGTAAGACGTGGTGCTAAATAAGATTTCAGAAGTTATCTAAAATAATGATTTATTCGTTTTCGGGAGTTTCTAAACTTTTATTACAAAGGTTTTAAATTTTGATGGCGTAATATATAAGGTAGATGGGAAGAAA
The DNA here is from genome assembly GCA_039000515.1 of Timema cristinae. Classification (NCBI taxonomy): domain Eukaryota; kingdom Metazoa; phylum Arthropoda; class Insecta; order Phasmatodea; family Timematidae; genus Timema; species Timema cristinae. The sequence goes on along the minus strand of JBCFYV010000012.1, from coordinate 69,975,516 downwards.
GAAAGGTCAAATAAATTATTCTGCACCTGTGTGGGATCTTTTTAACAGCGTACTAATATTATTGACCTGATCACATTTAATTACACTAATGATACAAAGATGAGAGAACTAGGATTTAAAGAAAACTTAGCCACATTTTCGTAGAGGGAGAGTGTGAAGAAATCACTTTGCTTCTTCTTTTACATTACATAAATTACTGTTTCCAGCCTGTGGTCTGGGTCAGTTTTTATTACAGTCATATATTTTCCACTACCGGCTGGCTAGGCTTGCCTTAGAATCTCTATCTTAAAACTATAAAACTAGGAAACACACAACATCCAATCCCAGGCCGTTGATTCATCACTGTGAAAGGATAAGCCCACATTTCACCAATCATACATTTTTAATCCATGTCGGGAATCAAACCCGGGACCCTTTGTTCAGTTGACAGACACGCTTAGCTAAGGTGTCAGATTTTCTTCTTCTTCTATATTAATAAAATAAAAGAGTTTATGTTCCCGTCATGAGCATTGACAGCTATCTATCGCAGAGGTCTGTAATTTTAAAATTAGTAGTCCCTGTGCACGAACATGTGCACCTAGAAGCCGAAAATTAAAAACCTGAATTTGATTTTATTAAATTAATTAAAAACAGGAATGGAAGAAATAAAATGAAAGATTTCTTTTTTTCCTGACTATTTGAAGCAAGGAAAAGCTTTGCCGGGGTAACCACGCATTTAAATTACGTGGTTACCATGGGTAACCCTGGTACTTATGCTAGTTTAGGATACAAATAAACACCTCGGTATACCAGGCCACGATTCAAATCCAACCTTTATGTCACTAGTAAACTAAACTGCAGGGCTTGCGGGAAGTCTGCGTGCTCACCGGTGTGGGCTGGAAAAAAACCCATAATAAATTAAAAGTGTAAAACCACTAATCGCACAGAGACCAAGACTATGTGGCTTTTAGCTTTTCTGTCATCAAAAATCCGGTCTAATTCGATCCTCACGCTTTAAATCAATTAATCACCGTTGAGGATCTAGCAAAATCGCTGTGCTTCTTTTAAAGTGCGTTTTCCTAGATGCAGTTTTAATATTACTAGTAAAAATGTCAACATAACTTAGGATAAAAAGATCCTTTTAATTAAATAGCAATCAACAATTAAATTTTAATTTTTTTTATTAGAAAATAAACGTTATTATTATTATTATTTTCTTGTGGAAATTATTTATATACATATTTTTTTACTTTCAAACGGTTTTATAATTATTTTTTTCTGTGAAAAACTTCCATAATAATAATTTCTACAAGTAAAAAAAAATGGCAAAATTTGTTAAAAGTATTTTAAATCAGTGACTGGATCTATTGATTTGGATACAGCACCCTCCTTTTCATATTTAATACTTTCTCTTCGATTCCACCTTTTTTAATTAACTAAGAAAACTTTTTATTTACTGGATAAACACCTTTCCATTTCGATGTCAAAATCAAATATGGCTAAGGCTATATGGCTAAATTTGGTTGATAGCTGTAGCCGGATAGCCAGACAAACAAATTGTATGTATATATAGTCAATTACGTGAGTAAATGCATACATGTTTTTTAGTCAAAAACTTTAATTTGGGTTTTGTAACTAAGAGTCTTAAAAATCTTAATTTAAAATAAAAATATCAAGCTCATTAAAAATAAATATTGGCAACAAAATTTCCGTGAAACCACTGACGCCGCGAGATGTCTCAAATACTATACTTCATACATATCTGGAGTGCAGGCTGTATCCATTAAATCTGCAGGGTGATACAACGGGATGATATTTTGGAGAACGTCCATTTCAAATAAGTGTTTCTCCAGTAGGCTTTGTTTCATTGGTAGAGGAATATACTCAATTAGCAGAATACCTTAAACTTCTCACATCCCATCCTGTTGTTTCAAGTTTAGTATATTTAAGTAATTCTTAACTATCAACACAAAAACGTTGTTCTAATAATGGTTATAGTTTCTATGGCGCTGGTCGTGTTGAGCTCGACTGCTGAGGACGGGGAGATCGAGGTTCGAATCTCGGTCGGGTAAACTGGGGGTGGTGTTTCCTAAATGGTCTTCCACTCTCCCTCCACATAAATGCGGGTTCACTTCTCTAATTCAACCTTACCAATTCCTAATCCATTAGCGTAATTAATACTTAAAGCGTATAACCCGAACGGGTAGTAAGACGTGGTGCTAAATATTATTATTATTCTATGATTAACAGGATATGTACTCGTATAAATAATATTGATCGATTTCAAAATAGAGGTTGTAAGACCGTTATTTTCATAGCCATGTGTTGAATTAATTTAGTTTTCAAATATCCCATTCAAATTCCTCCAATATATACCCAATTTCCCACTATAAAATGTAACAAAAGGTCTGAAATAAAAGAATAACAAAAATGCTAAAAAGTGTCTACTTGTACACTCATTTTTTACAAATTTTATTTCATAGTAATACTAAAGCGTTTTTTCCTTAACCCATAAGATGTTCATTTGTGCACCACATGCTACTACCTTTCTGAGCTCACGTATTTAATCACGTTGGTGGGATGGAATGGTATAATTTTATAGAAGATTTACCGGCATTTGAGTGAAGGGAAAGTGGAAATTTATTTAGGAAAATCCACCCTCAGTAGACCCAATCGGGATTGGAGCCCTCACCTCCACATCACTTGCAAATCAAATTAGAGCAGGGGTTCTCAAACTGCGGTAGTGTACCCCCGGGGGTAAGCAGGCACCTTTCAGAGGGTACGCGAGCAGCTCTCAAGAGAAAATTGCCAAAATGACAATGACTTATGGAAAACCCTAATTGTTGGCAGTTACCGTTATCTAGTTATTTCTACCCCTTTTTTCCCCTATTAGTTCTCAGCTGGAGACCGATTTCTGAGAATGTTCAACCCTCTACTTCTGAACGCGAGATACTTTTTCTGCAGTGGAAGACTTCAGCCTACCAGACTTCTTTTCAACTAAAGAAAAGGAAGAAATTATTTGATAGTCCTGTGATGAAATCTTTAAATCCAGTCTCAAGAAAAAATCTTTGGCAGACTTTGCAGAGACTGAACGAGTTTCCTTATACCTCTGACTGTGCCATCAAGTTTATGATTCCTTTCTCAACAACATCTCTGTGAAAGTAATTTTTCATCCATGGGATACGTAAAAATAAGTACTGAAATAGGCTAAATTTGACGCCGGACCTCCGCTTGAAAGTTTCAACTGGATAACCAAAAAGTTGTGCCAAGCAATTCAGCCACAACCCTCTCAAAGGAAAACTTGGGATTCATAATATATCAGCTCCAGAATTACAACTAAAATTTTTGATTTGAAACTATTGTGTTTAGGTTTACTTTTTTTCTTTATTTTTGAACGAATTTGTGAAGAAAATGTATAAAACTTTTCTACAGAAAAAAAGTTTTTTAACTGATCATAAAGATTTTCAACAAGAGATCATGTTAAGGCTATCAAAGTAGAATTATATCTAAATAGCTTTGTCACATTTGAAATATTTTGATTAGAAATTTTTTTTCCTAATAGATTAAATAAATTATTAATTTACAAAGTGGTCATTATTTTAAAACCTGTCATTGGGATTTTTTTTTATCTTGAGGGTACAATAAACTTTTAGTCATGGCCAAGGGGTACAATCTAAAATTAGTTTGAGAATTGTTGGATTAGACGATACTGGCCCCCTTGGCCGTGTATCCACTGGTGTAGGTGACCTCTAAATTAATTTAGTGACCAAAAATGAGGAGAGCATGTCATTAATATTTCTTTAATTTTTAGTGTATGCCACTAACATTACATTCCTGGTTTTCTACTGGCAGTGGTGGATATGTAACCGTATTCTAAGGCTGGACCACCATGTAGGTGCGGTTACTTTGTCCCGATGAGATGTTGTGGTGATGATGATGATTATGCTTATGTGGTTTCAGTAGGAGCCTTAAACCCATCTTAAGCCTAATTAACCAGACCATGGCAATCATATGAACATTTCCCCCCTCGGGACCAATATATATGTATATATGTAACCGTAGGGAATCCAAGCTGGGATCTCCAGAATTGTAGCCACGAATGCTGACCACTAGACTAACAACCCGTCTAGTCTTAAATGAGTGATAAGAACATTACAATGACACTTGTGAACTATTAAGAAAATGGAGACCAAGCAAAACATTTGTTCACAATGATAAAATAAACAAAAATGCAATCTCGACAGCAGGTATTTGTTCTGGGGGACGCATAAGGTTCTGCATCCAAGAATACCTGGGATCATTACAATGGACTCATATGTGTGAGTGTTGAAGTTACCGGTGTTGCTGTTTTTGTTGCCATGACAACAGCGTTTTGGACCATCGATGGGCCGTGTGCTGTGAGCTGTTCGTCGACAAGGTGATGTGACGTCATAGAGACTATGATTACCTTGTATCGTGTGCTACAGTCAACTGAGGAATCACATTGAAATTTATTTTTCCGTATATTTCACTATTGTTCTTTCTTCTACTACCAATGTTGTGCCACAGGCTACGCTACAAGTTTTTACAACAGGAAACGCTACTCTATTAGCTCTCTACTTTTGAACTGCACTCCAGGGTTTGCACTGCTAGGCCCCGGGGGAACTGGGACTTTTTTTTATCCAAGGGGGAGTAGGGGTAGGAGGAGAGAAATTACGTTATGTTTAGGTTGAGCTGGGTTATTAAAAACATGGAGAAGGGTGGGTATTATGTCCAGGTTAAGCTTGATTGAGAGTAAAAATCATGTAGAGAAAGAGGGTGCCAAAATTAACTTTTGGCCCAACACAACTCATGAATACACCTAATATTTATTACCATATGTCTGATTCTGTTATACAACTACAAACAATACGACTACTCACCATGCTCTATCCTCTGTTAACGCAGTACTGTGTTCCATTAAACCGGGTTGCACCTACTTAGAACCAAGATTAGCTCGTATTAAGAATCACGAAACTTACAATGAGATCTGTGATCAACATCAAACATCTGAGACTCAAAAGCCGGGCTACGCATGCACTTGGTCAACTCCCACTTCCTAGACTTGCCGGTTGCGAGAGACAACATAACATCACGTGTTCAACTCCAACTGAGGGAACATACTTCTGGTCGATTTTATATATTTCTCCTACCTTCTTCTCCAGTGTCTGCCATAGTCACTATGCTTACTATAAAGAAAAAAGAGAAGTTTGTTTATTCTTCACCATTAATTGGTCGTTGAGCAACGTCAGACCAACCAGTTGGGGTTTCTCCATCAACATCAATTAGACACTTTTTAGCATTTTGTTATTCTTTATTCAGACCTTTTGTTACATTTTATAGTGGAAGTTGGTATATATTGGAGGAATTTGAATGGATATTTGAAAACTAAATTAATTCAACACATGGAAGTACTATAGACCCTTAGCCATGTTGGGTACCATAGATTGTGTCGTCGGCTAGGAAGAGGAGACTAAAATGTTGTAATTATTCATATATTAATGAATAAAATTCATACATTAGGCAAGGGCTACCTGCCCATCTGTTTTTATTATTCTTGTAAGAATAAAATAAATTAGGGTTTTTATATTTATTTTATAAATACCTTCCAGGTATTTATTGTGAAAGGCATCATTATTAAATTGTCAGTTATAATGTGTATAGTTTGGGATTATGGCCCGAGTGTCATTTTTTTGGAACAAACTAACTAAATAAATGGTTTGTTGCATGTAGATTGGTTCATGAATTATTTCCAAGTGGCCTATGGGTGAATATTGGCAAAATACCACCCTTGCTTGATAATTAGGGGAGTGAGAGCCTGGCTGCGCTCATTGAATATGGTATGGGTACAACAACTATTCACGAAGTATTCTCCAAACCAGAGATGTACTGATATTTTCAATAGCTGCCATTCTTCTTACACTAGATAATGGATGTTGTTCTATTCTTCTCATAACATGGATTTTTCATATCAGGGGTTGAAACACTTCTGAGACACCCACGATCCATAATACATGGTTGGAAAAAGTCATCTTCATATAGTCGTTGGTGGACTTGCACAATTCTGCCCCGTTCATTATTTGTGAAATTGGGATACGTTTCCTAGTAGAGATGACGTGTGGCAGGCGCATTTCCAGTGGAGTGGCCATAAATAAAATGAATGCCTGCCATTTTCGATTTATAATAAGTTGTCAGTATTGTAACATGTGTGGCAAATAAAATATAATACTCACACCCTCACCCAAGAAGAGACACCACCCGCAGAGCCCACTTACACGTTCTGTCTGACCCCACCCGTGGTGTCCGTCTACACTCCGTCAAATTGGCGAGAGCTGCGGAGGTCAACATTACGTCTCGTGCCAGTGACGTCATGCCCCGTGACTCTTGTGGAAGAAGGTAGTGTCATCCACTATGATTCACAGCTAGAACCTTCTAGGCCAGCACCAGTCGTTTCAACAGGTCAACGTATGAACCATGTTCCCCTTCCTTTACTTTCTCTACTCTCCTTTGCGTTGCTCTCAATCCGTCTGAGGGATCACGTGGTTATGTTCTTGGACTATAATTATACTGGCGTGTTTTTCCTGTGTGGTTATTCACTATACTACCAGCTTCAACGTAAGCAAGCCACGCTATCTGCTGTATATTGGATCACTACATTTAAAAAAAAAAATTTCGGCTTAAATCTTCTTGTCCTTAAAAAAATTACCTTTTGGAACTTAATTATTTAAAAAATTGTTAGTTTGCCACTACATGGCCAGTTTATATAACTAATATACGATGGGTTCTTGCCAACACACTTATCTTTTTGAGGTAATTTTGATTTTTTTGAAGTTTAATTATTCGTTTATCACTAAATGGCGTTGTTTGGTTATGTAATTCCCTATTTAGTAACTTGTAGACAGGCGGATAGTCATACGCTTGTTAATAAGTCAACTTGTCACTATGCCACTAGATGAGCAGTTTATATTTTATCGTAAATATTGTATGATGGACTCTTGCCACAGCATTTATCTGTTTGAGGTCACTTTGATGAGTTAAAGTGAATTTGTTCGTTTGTCGCTAGATGACGTTGTTTAATTATTTTAAAGCCATATTTAGTAACTTTGTAGCCAGGTCTCTAGGACAATATGGGCAAACACATAGTTTATCGTGACTTAACTTACCTCACATTCGCTAGGTGGCATGATCAAATGTTAATGTGTATTTAACTTAAACTCTATGCCAATAAGGGGAACCGACCGGCATTTGTTTGTTGTAAAATGAAACCTATAACTTAAGTAATGCTATGTGCTCTGCCGAGCCTTTCTACTAGAAAAATGGCAAGCTCAATTCCTTTATTGAATAGTGTATAACTTATGTTTATCGTCTTTAGAGTCTTTTATGCCCTTCTGGAAACAGTTTAAATAACTTATGCCCCTTAATGTTTATATTTTGTAACTTAAGATTTCTAGTCTTAACCTTAAGTGGGTTGATGCCCGCCCTTATGACTACGCCCCCTGTTATTGTAGTATTGTATATATCATTTGTCTTTTCTTGTGTTTAATAAATCTTAACTATTTCTTACCCGTTGCTTTTTATTTACTTTCGGGATATTTAGGGCTGGGGGGTTTCAGTATTAACCTCTTAAAACAAAATTAACACTCTTCGAACAACCCCCACACTAACAAAACCTTGAGTAATGTTATTCTGATCATTGTTGAGCCAGGTGTTATGTTGAGTAAACAAATGAAAGTCCAATGTTAGCTCATATGTATGTAGGTAAACAAATGCAAGTTCAACATTTACAAATGGGACCAGTTAGATTAAGTTACAAAAACCAAACCAAAATATTAAATTGCCAGTATCTCTGAGAAAGTTGGTTTGCTGACCTATGCTTACTAGATTTTTGTTGTTGGTTTTAGTGAGAACTAAAAGACTCTTAAATTCTGAACCTTTCTTTTAACTCCCTGCATGAATGCTTTATTTTAGATGCTAAAATCTGTGTTTATAACTTTAATTTGTGATAAAGATTGTTTTCATAATTTACTAGGTTGTATTTTTATTCGAAGGACCATGTAAATTTCGTAATTAAAATTTGTTAATTCATTATTGTGTGACTGACGGTAGAAAACTATGTTTTCCTGATTTTATATTTTTTTGTATGCAACTATACCTGTATGGTCTAATCTCATTATGTTTTATTTCCCTATTTTCCCCTTCACTTACCGCCTTGAATAAACTACCATGATACTCCTTCCAACCCATATTATTATTATTTTACTACAATACATCCATGAAAAAACTCCCGAAGACTTCATTCTTGTTATCTTTAATGTCCTTGTGACAAAAAAAAATTCAGTTATATCCATTTTTTATAATGTTGTCCTAACAAAGAAACCACCAATGTCATCATCTAATATGAATTAAAAAGTTAAAAATTCCCGTTTTTATGTGAATAAAAGAGGGCGAAGGAGCGCTGTTTGCAAGTCCCTTGGGTTACGTTTTACTATTTTTTATGTTTGCCCTAACTTTAAATCTCTCTCTTTCCCATTCTACCACGGGCCATATATGGTACAGTCGTATAAAAATATGGGAATATCGAAATAAAAAATAAACTAATTCTGCAGAATAACTGTTTAAAACAACTAAAATGAATTTTAGGCTGCCACTAGAGTTGTTGTTGATATTGGGAATGGTAGAGATCTTGGTAACATCGTGATTACGACCCACCAGAGTTGATAGACTTTGGTTCGGATCCAGACTAGCTCGAAATGTAGCCTTCACTACAGATCAGAAAGGTTTGCTTCAAGAGTTTTCCACAAACAACCACCTGTGTTTAAGGCAACCTTAAAACCATAATTAAGAAGAAAAGTTACGCTAATGACGACTATTAGGCACAATCAATACATAAAGATGCTAATGCCACTGCATTTAATATTTGAATACTATTTCAAACAATGTGATTAATTTTAACATTTAAGTTTAAATTTAAGATGGATTTATAAAATATAAAAGGTACAAGAATAAAATATATAAATAGAGTTGAAATATATAATCTCAGTTATAAAATATCAGGGTATTTATTAGAAAGATCACACATTTTTTTTGAAATTTTATTAGTTGAATATTTTTTAAATTGAACATTTTGGTTTCTTTGTTATCATAGTTAAAACTACTGTAAACATTTATGTTTAGTCGATTTTTCTTAATTTATTTTCAATAACAAATTAATAAGACATTTCTAAAAATATGACCGTTGGATATGAAACAAATCTTGTCCCCCTTATACTCTTTGATGTATCCGCTAATAGCTTATATAACCACATTGGTGCGCACGTGGGCTGAGTCATCAACCCTATTTGATCATGTTGTCCAATGACAGGAGGTCAGGGTTCAGATTCAGGTCAGGTGTAATGATGGTTTTCCACTCTTAGGGTACGGCCAGACTGAGCGCGTGAGCGAGCGATTAAAATATAAAATAGAACACATTGGTTGTAATGGGAGGTGGCCACACTGGAGCGAGCGACTGAGCGCACGCGCTTGAAAGATAGAACTGGTTCTATTTTTCAAGCGCTTGCGCTCGACCCGATACAGTCTAGTTTACAGGCGCTAAGCAATATTATTGTATGTTGGTTATTGAGTGCTGGGGAAACTTCTCATTTTGACATGATATTTGTCTTTTTTCTATCAGTGATAGGTTTAATACACTTGCTATTAATGGCCTAATTTAATTGGTAAGACCATAAATAATATAATGTATATAATGTAAACCCATATGTTAAAATACTTCAATATTATAATCAAATAGGCCTTTACAAATAAGAATCACCATTAGTTTGGAGAGATTATGAAAAAACCACAACAATAAATAAGTTTTAAAAATCACCTTCAGTTCACACAATATTTTCTGTAATAATTTTCGAGGAGCAGATGTACCAAGTGTCTTTGACAGAGACATCTTCTCTAATGAACTAGGGTCTGCTAATTACGCGCTCGCTCGCTCGCCAGTTTGGCCACTCAGTCGCTTGCGCGCTCGCTCCACGCTTGTCAGTCTGGCCGAACCCTTACTCTACATAAATTCGGGTAAATTTTCTATAAATTCCACCTTCATATAACTTATTTAATTGGTGTACTTAAAATGCATTCTGCCCAGATGGGCTGTAAGAAGCAGTGGGGAGAAAAAGAAGGAACGATACGTAAAGTTGCCAATTTTATCACGGACCGTACTTACAACCCGAAAATTGTAATGGCCTCAGGAAAAAAAAAAATCTGTGTTGGTCGACACTTTTATCTACTATAAAAAAAAATCCCCCAACAAAATTCATCTAGACGATGGACAACACCCTTACTCCAAAGCTAGGCTTTAGGCAAAATGAAAGGTATCTAAAAACGTCCGGGAGCATGGTCACCTTTCCCTCATCCTTTGTACATGAAATAAAATTAAAAATAATGAAAGCTGATAAGCCGTATATTCCGCGTGAATTCCCGCGCACTTTGTTCCTGAGGTGGAGGGAAACACTGATTTTACCCTGATTAGCCTAGCCTCCCCACCCCACTTCCCCTCCTAATTAACTCCTTGTAGTCAACAAGCTAGCGCTTGTAATTCCCGAGTGTGAGGAGGAGGTGATGGCTGACCTATTTTTAGCACCGCGTCTTACTACCCTTTCTGGTTATATGCTATGTACTATAATTACGCTGATGGTTTTAGGGTTTAGAAAGGTTATATTTGTAGGAGGTGTACGCGCATTTGCGTGGAAGAGGGTGAAAAACATTTGATAAAAACCACCCTTAGTACCACCGACCGAGATTCGAACCTCGATCTCCCCATCATCGGCAGTTTAGTCTACTGCGTCAGTAGCGCGTTAGACCATGCGACCATTGGAGCGGGTCTGAATTTATTTATTCACGGATTATTTAAGGGGTAAGGTGAGAAATTGTCAAGCTAGCGTGTTGGTTTTATTATAAGGGACTTAATTGTAAACAAGAAAACAAGTATGGATACGGTATAGTAGCATTCTGACAGGAAGAAACTATCAGAAAAATCAATAATTTTATTTTGCTCCTGATATAATGACAGCTTCAGATAACATGACTTAATGTCAGACGTTCTTAGAATAGTTATAGTAGTACCTATCAAATACTGTTTATTTTACCTAATTAATAACTAGCAAACTCCATTTCAAGGTATAATAAAGAAAATAAACTAAGAGATGATTAGCACAGACAATAGAAACAAAAATACACTCAAACCATTAATCACATCCAAGTGCGGTTTTCTCTATTATTCACTTAACAAAAACGAAATGGGTGTCTGTGAAGTAGCTTTTTTAGTTTTATAATAGGTATTTATCAATTTGGTTGCACTGTTACTGGATTGGAAAATAACACAAAAGTAAATGAAATAATTACATTCCTAATGTTAAATGGGATAATACGAGATTATAATGATAAAATAAAACAAAACTTAAAACAGCCCTTCACTTCACGAGCCGTAAGAAAAACAGAATAGAATTTAGGGCCTTCAATAACAACTTTAAACAAAGAAAAAACAATATAAAATTTAGTTAAAAGAGGGCGATCAATCCTAAATAATCCTTTACGGTAATGTACTCAAATACGCAGTCAGGGGATAATACAACCACACAACAATGAATAGTAAGTATAAATAATTTGATAACACATTTACATACTCTCCCTAGTTGTCAATAGTTCCCTTTAAATGGGTAGTAATATTAAATTAATTATATTGTGCATAAATAATGCTTTTATCATCCCCATGAACATGAAAATACCCTTTAAATATGTTTTAGACTTATTCATTATCAAGGAGTATTTAAAATCCACATAGCTTTAAGCTTCACAATCCTGCATAAGCAACTACTACATCCATTACTGTTTCCAGCCTATGGTCTTAGTCAGATTTTTATTCACGCTGTCTATTTTCCACTACCCACCTGTCATAGCTTCGTACACCTTATAATTAACTTAAAACTAGGACGGGCACAACATCCAGTCCCCAGCTCTTAATTTATCAATGTGAAAGGGTAAACCCATATTTTCATTAATTATAAATTTTCGGCCATGTCGTGGATCGAACCCGGGACCCTTAACTCAGTAGGCAGACACGCTACCGACTGATGCTAAGGTGCTGTAGAGATGGGCGATAAATCACCGAATGTGATTTATTCACCGATACCATTTGATCACCGTTATTCCCAGTGACTATCTCAAAAGTATCGGTGATTAAGATATCAGTGTCGGTGACCTGGTGGTCTAGGGGTAAGGTGTCAGACTTTGTGCTGGCGGCCGGGGTTCAATCCTCGGTCTCGGCAAAGATTTATCTGATTACCAAACCCTTCCTTCACCTCTGACAAGACATCTTGTGAATGTGGGGAATGCCAGGCCGCCACCGTGGTTCGGATTCCACGTTAAACTGTAGGTCTTATTTCATCTCACAATACCCTACCATTACACATTAGCGTAAGTGCGTATAACCCGAACGGGTAGTAAGACGCGGTGCTAATAATAATAAGATATCAGTGCTCGAAAGATATTTGCATCAGTGGCAACAGTTACTCGAGCTACGGAGCTAGTATTGCTTCTTCTAGGCACTCGAGTAAATACTCACTTCGCGGTTCTTGTTATTTTTTATTTTTTATTTTCTACCAGCTTATTGAGAATCGACCTTATTGACTGGCATGTTTTACGTGTCATTTCTATTTAAAACACTTGAACTCGTAGAGCTTATTTTTCGAAAACAGTATCAGATTGCTAGTAAAAATTACTTTAATGGTTTAAATGTTTAATTCACACTCGTTTTCAATGCACAATATTTGTTGTCAAGAACAAAATCAAAAAGCGAGCTTACTAAGCGATTCACATTTCGGATTATTTTTAAAAGTAGGCTACTAATAATGTTTTTTTTTTCGGTGGTCCTATCCCCAAAATAGCAAATAATAAATTAAAATAAGTAACAAAATAGATAAATAAATAAATAAATAAACCTTAATATTTACTATGCGTCGATGCTCCTAATAGTTCTATAACCTAATCTAAAGTGTGTGCATATAATGATTGATTAAATATTTTCAAGCATCTCTTAATTTAATGTTAAGTCTCAGTGCTGTGGCTATGATTTTTATTCCTCTATATTTAAATTAGTTTATTTCCTTCTAATAGATGTATAGTTCATTTACTATTAGATGTACGGTATTTAAAATAGAATAACACTACAATAATATAATATATGTCCTGCATTCCAAACAACATTTTCTAAACCAATCGCCATTATGATATGTTGATTTTTAATGTCACATAAATTTTAACTGTAGTAAGACAGGTCACTAAATAAATTACACAATTACAAACAAGAGAATGTTTTAATATTGGTACTCAAGTTTAACATAATGTTTGTTGGGACACTAATTTTGCCTAAATTACATAACATTTCATTATAAAGTATTAAATAACATTTTTCAATTTTTTTTTCAATTGTATGAAACTTCTTAAAACGCATACTTTTGTATTGACTGTACATTAGTCAGGCAACATGAAACCCAGATGAAACCTGAAGATTAGGTAGCAGTATGATAATTGTCAATGTCAATGCCAACCGGAAGAGCTTATGTTAGGTCCTTTAAGTATCGAATTCCATTGCAAGCCGCCAAACTCCCGAGTAATTAGTTTTCCTTCCAAGTTCCAACCAATTGTTATGGGACTATTCGAATAAATGCCCAGTAGGTACTCAGTAATACTCGATACTCGAATGTACTCACCTACTAGGACAGCAGCTAAATACTAGCTTGGACCGTGGTTGCAACAAACTGTGAAAGTGAAAAAATATCGGTCCATCAAGACACTGTGAATGCCAGTTTAGTGAAAATTCACTGGTATATATCACCGATATCTTAAAATAACAGTCGCCGAGCGTTAGAGCTTCAAAACCAAGAAACCTTAAATGTTGAAACTTACTTAACCTGGAAAATAAAATGTTGTGATTATTCAGGTGATGTCTTAATTCGCTTGACCCGTGGTTCGGGCAGGTAAGAAAACTATAAAGATGAAACTTGGCTTAGGATAAATCCAGGCTATGCACCTCAGGCTTAGTTTGTTTAATTTTACACACTTTTTTAAATTTATTTGAGGTAATTAACGCGCACTTTTTGAACCGATTGATTATATCAGCACACGACTTATAAAACAACTTGAATTTAGACAAGATCCCGACCGTTATTTCATCACTGTGAGAGTGGAAACCAACATTTCAACACATTCAGACCGCTTGACCATCGAAAGAAAGCTGAAACTTTTCATGTGTACACACGAAAACCTATTTATGTGCCACTTATTATTTTTTTAAATGAAAATCGATGACACAATTTTTTTAGCTCTAAAGCAAAAGAAAGTAAGAAAGTGAAAACTTGGCATATGTGGGTATACACCCCGTTCATCCTGAAAGGTAGCAGCGGTCTTACCTTAACTGAATACACCATGACCCTACCTTATAAGCCACGGCCTAGTTGAACAATGCAAAGTAAGCTTGCTATCTTTCAGGTTAAGTAAAGGGTGCTCAGAGAAACCTTAAAATACGCACAGAGGTAGCTTAATTTATTTTAAATATATTGTGACCCTTACATCTTAAGACTGCATGGCCATGGCAATTTAAAAAAACACATTGACCTCGGTGGTCTTAGGGTAAAGTACTCGCCACAGAACTTTATGTTCGTGGGTTTAATTAAACCCGTCACAGGTCAACGGATTTTTCTTGATTGATAAAAATCCGTAGCACAACTTCCTTCGAGGGGAAGTAGTCGTTTGGTCCCATGTCAAGTGTGTCATGTAAAGGGCCGTGGAAAGTACGTGAAAATATTTTTACCGACAAAATTGGTAGGCCCTTTCACTCTCGCTCATAAAAATTCTCGTGTCCTGATATAATCAGTCAATTCAGAAAGTGCACGTTAAATACCTTAAGTTTGTTTTTTCTGAAACCTAGAAAAATAGCATAATGTAACTTGACATGTGTATTTTGTTACTTAAGTAAACCTAAGAGTGAGCTCATCTCTTGCGTATTACTGTTAGTTTTACATATGCTTGGATATATACGTCTTAAACCACTCGAACCCCAGTTTGAGTAACTTCAAAATCAGGAAACAGATTTTTTTTTTTACATTTCCTGATGTAGTTATGATATATTGTCTAGTACTGTATGATGAAGGGTCCTATCTATCTTATTTAATCTTTCTACGCTGTATTATTATTTCCAGGTTTTATTAGTGTTTATATGTGATTAGGCTCTAATAACTACAAATAACTAATGTACAGTTTACTGCATTTACATATTTTAATCTATTTTTGTTAGTTTTATCTACATTATTTGGTTCGAATATATTTTGTGCGTTTGTTCTACTAACATAAACATCTGAAACATAAACAGCTGAAGTTTTGCATTTGAAATAAGTGAAACGTCCGGGTAAGCACCTTTGGCGTAATTAAAAAAAAAAATACATTTATTGAAAGCCAGATGAGCTAGAAATCGTATCCGCCGTAATCAAGAGAGAAAAAAAAAAGAAGCGAAAACTTGGTATGGGCGTACATACCTAGGCTCATTAGTTTAATGCTTTTACACATACTGCCAACTTGACATCTTATACGATGTGGCTACTTGTGGAATATAAATATCTTAAATTTTCTATGATTACTTAGTGATCCTGGCTGAAGTGCAATTAGGTTGTTTATTTTTACTGACGCTATAGACTTCTAGCTAACGGTAAGTACAACTTCAAAACAAATAAACCTAGAAAACTTAACCTTCCAATAAAATGACCTAAGAAAATGAAGTTAAACTTAAATATTTATTTTTTTACACATGTTTACGAGCCTGAAGACATAAATTGTGTTAATACTGGTTTGTGATGTTGAAAAGAAATTCAATATTCTTGTATGTGCTGTTGAATATAGTAGTGATTCATTTTATAACTGGGAAATGCAGCTAGTAATACAATAATACGACTCAATAATAGCATTGTATTTAATATTTGGAATGCATTTCAATTGCTATTTCGAAGCAGGAAAGCAGGACCCTTCCTTGGCTACGTATCTGCGGGCACATTTCTCAGTATGCCGATGCCACTATGTGTGTGTGTGTGTGTGTGTGTGTGTGTGTGTGAAATTACCAGTCTTTCCTAGTAAATTTACAATAATTCCAAACACGCACAAAATATCGCAACACCTTCATAAAGAAGCGACGGGACAAAGGTAATTAAACATCCTATTCATTTCACACACAAAAACAAACATCCAAACAAGTGTAGCGATCAGAAACGTACGTAAAACATACAACAATGACAACAAAACGAACCATTTAAAATGACAATGATTGGTCTCGCCTGTCAGTCTCTCTTTTATTTATTTTATTATCGTTCCAGGGGGTGGGTATAGAAAAGGGGGTGACAAGAAATATTAGTTCCGATAGTCCTGTCACTTCAATCCTTCTCCTATCCCCTCTTTTTTTTTTTCAATTCTATTTCAATTCATTGAATAGCGTGTCCGTGACGAGGATGACACAGCACTTTGTTGGCTGAAGGCAAAGTGGGAGGTGTGGAGGAGAGTGGAAAACTTTTTGAGGAGAAAATGATGTAATGGTGGGGAAGTGCATGGAAAGGGGGGAAGGAAACCTTGGTCCAGACAGGGGGAAGGGGGGAAGCCCATTGTTGGCAACAATGAAATTGTGAATGTAATTTTATTCAAGTTGAATAACAAATTATTTCCATTGGTATTCTCGTCTACGAACGGACATTTCGTAGCGTTTTGTGCTTGTGTAGATGTATGTGTGTGCGAGCACGTATCTTTTATTTTAATAGTCACGTGCAAAACGCATGTACGTAAACCCTGCTCCTGTTTGGAAATAAAAGGAGGTAATAGTGTATGATTAGTTAACCCGGAAGCTTAATTTTATCCCTTCCTCTACCCTCTCCTGATTTCCCGCCGATGTTACAAATGTTCGGGTATAAAATGGGGAAATTAGGCAACTTTAAATTAAACTCTCTTTCTCTTGGCGATGCGAAAATTCAATAACCGTGTACTCATTGAAACGAGTTGGAATAGTAGGAGAATTTACTTGGTAGGGTTTTCAATTAAAGTTGTAGACCCAGCATACAACGTTCAAATATAGTATTATGTATAAGCCACGATGATAATATAACAAGAACGACGGTCTTCTATAGTCTATAGAAACAAATGTACACGTAATTACAATTATACACAGTTATATTGGAATCCCAAGAGCTCACTAATTTAATAAAATATCAGCAAAAGAATACCACCAGCAAATGCTCCTGCTTTTAATTAAAACTATGTTTATTACGTACGAATCGTATATCGCAAATGAACGGGCAAATGAATGAATCATAATCAAAATGCAATTAAGTTCCATATTATAATTTTTTTTTTACTAATTAATGTTAATATGTTATATTTAGTTTATTAAATAGTGTACATACTGTTTCAAACTAGTGATGTGTCAGATTGGATAAAACGCGTGACAGCAGTTCTCGAGTATTTTATTCGTAAGATACCGCATCAGTATCCATTATCAGATACATCGGTTGACACTTGGGATGGTTCATCAATCTCGTCTAGTTTGGTGGTGGTGGGGAAGTCAAGGTTCGAGTACCAGCCGGATTTACTTAAAGTTATTTTTCCCTGAATAGTTTCCAAAATAAAAACACAACAGGTGGTGGTGTTCGCACATTTTTAGCGAACTCCTAAATAATCTTGTTTTCAGGACTTTTTAAACATTCCGGGGATTCAAAGACTGTCAGAGACGGGCAGTCGTTATTTAAAGTTCATATGCCTTGCAACTTTCACGACCACCCTCATATCCTGCTTAGTATAAAAAAGTGAAGGTCGATTAGTTTAAGGAACCATGTGAAAACCCCAGGATAGTTTTTCAAACGGCCTTAGAGTCCTGTTCAGATAGAGTGAGACCCTGATCATCAATGGTCCATGAAGGGCTCCAACCTGATCCCTTGTGCGAGAAAGCTTCTTTTAAAAAAAACTTTTTTTGTCAAGCAATTGTTATTTTGGTGTCGTATTGTTTTCTACCAAAATCCGACAAATAAAACTTAATTGTACGTTACATACCCTCTGAAATACTTCACGTGTCCTTGGGTATACGCGTACCACAGTTTGGGAATCACTGGTCTAGATATCTTAGAATAGTCTTAGTCAGTGTAGTGAAACCTGTATTGACTACTTAATGATACAATTAAACATCCTCTAACTTCAACTTATGTATGTAACGTGAGACTCTCTCCCAGTCACCTATCCTGACAGATGAAGAAGGGATATTGGACTGCCGATGATGGGGATATAGGTGTTCGAGTTCCGGTTTGTTGTAATGAGGGTGGGTTAAATAAAGGTTTTTTCAGGCACATAAGAGTTGGACCACGGGACCCTTTGCCCCAAAAGTTCATAGCTTAACTGGATGGGCACAATCGAGTAATCCTAAAAATCTAGTAATTACTCGATTTTCTTTTAAAAATAATCTAGTAATTTTGAGCGAATCATCTACTCGAATCGTCCCGTGGCAATCGGTTGGACAACATTACTCGGGAGTCTTGCAATGGGATTAGATATTAATAACATGTCAATAATATATTCCTGTAATAGGCGGTCGACACTGACAGTGACCTACCCCCCTTATTTTCAAGTTTCACGTTGCATGTACAGTCAATAAGAAAGTATGCGTTTTTATAAATGTCTCACAAAAAAAATTGTGCTCTTTTTAATACTTCTCTTTATACAGTCATGTTAAAAGAAATTGATCATAATTGTACCTTTTTAAAAGTGAAAAAAGTTTTTTTGTAACACTCTAATTAGTTTCAATTTATAATTAATAATATTTTACTAAGTATAATTTATAATCAATAAAAAATTAAGAAATACTATAATTAGTTTCGTCTATGCGATTGTAGAAATAAGAGTGCCGAGTAAAAAAATCGAGTAACTTGCATCGAGTAATTTTAAAAAGAATCGGAAATGTGATACGCTTAGTTAGCATGCTTTTCGATTGTGTACCTTACATCTGCGAATATTTTGTATTGAAAATGCAAGTGCAACATTTAAACCATAATGGGTTATTTTTGAGTAGCAGCAGAAACTGTTGATGAAAAATTAGCTCTAAGGGAAAACGCCTTTTAAGTGGAAATAGCATAGTAAACAGTCCAGCCAATAAGGTCGATTCTAACTTAGCTGGTAAGAAAAGAGAAGATAACAGAATAACAAGGTCCGAGTAAAGTTACTCGGGTAATACAGGAAGAGTCGAGTACCCCCGATTACACAACACAATCGAGTTACTCCATTAATTTTACTCGATTGTGCCCATCACTAGTTTAGTTGGTTCACGTTCATTGGTCAGGAGGACTATAAGAACTATTAGAATTGCGGGTATATATGAATTCAGCCGCACCAATCTTTTTGCTTTATATTAGCTTAGGCTTGTTTAGGTTAGGTTAGGATAGGTTAGATTAACTTAGTATATTGTTGTGTATTAATATCCATCACTCGCTGTTTTTTCGCTCAGCTTGAGAAAACATTTAAAACCATCCTAAATGGATCTTCACGATAGCTGGAGCTGAGTTAGTATACCAGTACGCCTTGTTTACAATTCCCAAGAAGGAACTCGTGGCCCAACAGAAATGTTGGACTAACGATACCGTTTTAAACTCGGGTCATAACATGTATACATGGCCCTACTGTATTATTATTATTATTATTATTATTATTATTATTATTATTATTTAGCACAGCGTCTTACTACCCGTTCGGGTTATACGCTTTAAGTACTAATTACGCTAATGGATTGGGAATTGGGAAGGTTGTATTAGAGGAAGTAACCCCGCATTTGCGTTGAGGGAGAGTGGAAAACCATTTAGGAAAAACCAACCCAGTTCACCTGACCGAGATTTGAACCTAGATCTCCCCGTCCTCGGCGGTCGAGCTCAACACGACTAGCACGTTAGCCAACTACGCCACCGAGGCGAGTGCCCTACTGTAATACGCCTGGTTTTACCACTCTCTGCTACACACCCTCAAAGAAAATGTGGATACACTTCCTCTAAATTCAACCTTCTTCATCCCTAACACATTATCGTAATTAGTATATAAGCTTATAGCCCTAAAGTTTAGTAAGCCACGTCGCTAAAAACAATCTAAATTACTTTTGCTCTCTTGTTTCAGGATGCATAGGAGCAGTCCTCTTGTAGGTTCGTTCGCCTGTCTTACCCTGGAGTGATTGCCGTCGACGAAGAACGTGGCCTCTGTCCTTCCTCCCCCAGCGCTGACTGCCGGCGCGAGGAACTCGTCCATCACCCCTCCGTCCCCTTGACCCAGCCGCTCCAACAGGTCGGCGCTGCCCGTCTCGGCGAACAGCTTCACCCCGCTCGATGCCCGAGTACCGAGGCGGAACAGCACGAAAGAACCGTCGTGCGAGCGACCTGCGGACAAACCACACAATAACATTATTGCTAAGAATATTTACACTAATAGGATAGGGATGAGAGAGGTACAGCTTAAGAGGAAATGTACCCACATTTTCATACATGGAGAGTGAGAAACCATTTAAGGAAATTAAACACCGTAATACACTTAGCCGGCATTAAAACCTAGACCCCCTAGTCACCCAGAAAACTAGACTAGAGGGGAATTAAATTTAGTCTACATGCCCACCAATGCAGGTATTATTATTTTTCTCCATTCATAGGTTCACACTATCTATTTGAACTATGCGCATATTTATACAAGGGGTATGGACGAGGAAGGTAGAATTTCATAGAAAGTGTATTGGTATGATGAAATGGTTGGAAATCGTTTACAAACTATCTCAATAAGGCCTACCTAGGTGTCGATCCTCAACCGCACTGTAACCAACAAATCAGCGGACGAGATTAACGCCTTTCTCCACGTGTCCACCATAGCCATTATTATTATTATTATTATTATTATTATTATTATTATTATTATTATTATTATTATTATTATTATTATTATTATATATTACTATTATCCATAGCGGCAATTATAAATTTGTCAAATTCATCTTTTTCATAAAAGAAAAGCTAAACTCAGAGAGTTATCTAAGGAATTCCCATTTCACTAATTTATCCTATAGAAGTTCTCTCTCAAATAGTTAAATTTACATTATTATGATTTGTTGCATATTGTTACTTATTTTTTAATACATATGCTTTACTATTATCTTGTTATTTTTTATTGCTGTTATTTTATATTCTTATAATTATTTTTTCCTAATTTTTCTGTAATTATCCATCAATATATATTATATATATATAGACCCTAATGTTTACTTAACTATAAATGTTTATATTATTTTCTCGTGTAATTGAATGTATTTTTAAGGTACTTGTGTAAAGTGGGCACTGTAATTAAGGAGATTGAAATTATTGGGATTCAAAGAACGTGCTTGACACAAAAACCGATGGTTAGCCCAGATTAAAGTGTCAGGTTTGCAAACGATTAAATTACCAGGTGAAAAAAGGTAAGCTAAGGTCCGAGTCTCGGTTGAGTGCACTTAGTAGAAGCTACATGTGATTTATAACTTCGGATTTCTTACACACTCTCCAGACTAATGAGGATGCTCTCCATTCAACGCAACCTTTCTCATTCCTACCTATTCAATTAAACCGTTAATAATCATAGTGTCAAACTAAACAATAATAACTGTAAATATAAAAGCAAGTCCCCAATCCAATACACCACCGACGCTATAATTGAAACGTCTCCAGGATAAAAGAACACACACAGAATATGTTTCCGCTAGGAATTGAATTTCCGTATGAAAAAAGTCTACATCTTTTTATCATTTCTAAAAAAAAGTAAAAAAAATAAAGACTTCATCCCGAGTTCCCTCACAGTTTGAGATAGGATATGAATGGGAACCTTATTGAAGGTGAGAAGAGAATTTCCTCGACGTCGGCGTCTCATTGGTATTCCCCCGACCAAGATGGTGGAGGGTAGTCGCACCCTGGGTGCCGGTGGGTTCCCTAAGCAACGGTACGACTATTCAAAACTTTAGTAACTATTACTGGGATTTTAAAATTCAGTATAGTCACTCCACGCACTCGTCAAACTGCACTAGTGATAGCTTATTGACACGCTTTACTTAGCGCGGGGCTTTAGTCATCACCGGTGGTCACACTGTCCTAGAGGTGAGGCTCACAGTAGACTGTATGGAAAGGCCTGAGTTCAAATATCTTCTGGATGCAATGGGGATACTTTTTATAATCTCCTTTCACGTAATGCGTATAAATTTATTCTAAACAGTTTTCCTCGTATCTACCTCACAGAGAAACTTTTTTTTATCCTAACGCATCTTTATAATCATTCGGGTTGTACGAACTATAATTACACAAATAAAGTAAATATAAGGTCCGACACCTTAGATCAGTTGGTAGCGTGTCTGTCTGCTGGGTTTAAGGTCCTGGGTTAGATTCCCGGTACGGCCGTAAATTAGCATTGTTTAAATGTGAGTTTCCTCTTCCACAATGATTAATTAACAGCCGGAGGCTGAACGTTGTGTCTGTTCTAGATTTAAGTTAGTCAATAAATCACGTGCTGATATAATCAGTCGGTTCAGAAACCGCACGTTAAATACTTCAAATAAAAGAAAAAAAAATCATCATTGGTTCACCCAGTTGTGATTCAGGCCCCAACTACCCTGTCACCAACCAACCTGAATAGATGAGCTTGAAATTTAGTCCACGTGCACACTGATGCGGGTCAGTTTAACTAGTAATGAAATTCTAAAATTAAAACGTATATTACTAAAATGTTATGAACACCTAAGGAGTATTTAATTCTGATTTATTTATGGAACCATGTGAATAAAAACAAAGGTACTTATCCTAGTTAACATAATTCATTCTATGTAATTATGATTTAGAACCATAGGGGTACTAGTAATGTATTATTTACAAGGGTTATTTTCCTAACATGTTTATACTAAAAGTTTAAGTATCATAAATGTAATATTTAGGATTATCAGCAACGAAGTCTTGCTGACCAAGTGTCAGACTCGTCCAGTTTGGTTTTACGGTAAAGAGACTGTTGGTGTATGAATCTAGACTAGTTGTATTGAGTGCATTTTTAATAAATGGTCGCCAACTCACCCTCTATGTAAATACAGGTTAATTTAATATAAATTATACCATGACCCTCACCCCATAAGATCAATTAAATGCGGTGAACTGGTGGTCTAGGTGTAAGGTGTCGGACTTCTATGCTGGGGTCCGGGGTTCAATCCTCGGTCCCGGCACAGATTTATCTGATTACCAAACCCTTCCTTCACCTCTGACAAAACATCTTGTGAATGAGGGGAATGTCAGGCCCCCTCCGTGGTTCGGATTCCACGTTAAACTGTAGGTCCTCCATTTCATCTCACAATCACCCTACCATTACACATTAGCGTAAGTGCGTATAACCCGAATGGGTAGTAAGACGCGGTGCTAATAATAATAATAATAATAATAATAATAATAATAATAATAATAATAAAATGTGGATAGCCTATACTGGAAGTAAAACGGAGTAAGACATCACAATATTAAGTTTAATTTCTTGATTTTTAATTACTTCTATTACTTCACAGTTTAATAAATAATAAATATTTATATATCAAAATGCTACACATGTTTGCTCACACGACTCACATTTACGTGTTGTTAGAAGTATAACATATATTTTTGGTTCAAAAACTTACCCTGCCTGAAATAAGACTCACGGCCAAGATACGCAACGTCCTCTTTTAAACTTGTGGGCCATTAGTACTTTGGCTATCTCGCCATCCTTTCTTGGAGGAATCATGTTACAGCCATGATATGACCATTCTAAAAATGACCGTTTGGAAGATTGCCGGTAGTAAAAAAGAATATGTCCATAGAAGTACCCCATATATCGTAAGGCATTTCTGCATATAAATAAATGTCCTACTCTGACCCCGGAAAAGAGAGGTCATACAATATCCTTAAGCAGAATATTCTTAGTACAATATAGGCACTTCCTTTCTTTTGAAATACCTTCCGCTTTTGGTTGCAAACGGATTTGACTTTCAAAATGTAATAAACTAGAATATAAGTCTGGAAACTGAATGGTTCGTATTTTTTCTAGCACCATGTCTTACTACTCGTTTGGTACGCCTATGTATTAATTAAGAACATGGTTTTTATGGATGAGGAAGGTTATATTTATAAGAAATGTAACCGCATTAGCGTGGAGGGAGAGTGTAAAACTATTTAGGAAAAAACACTGTCAGTACTCCCGACTGAAAATCGAACCTCGATCTCCCCGTTATTGGCAGTCTAGTCCACTGCGAGCGTAGCACCCCAAGCAATTCAGCCACCGAAGCGTGTGTTTCAATATTCAGAGTAGGGATGGATAATGAATGAAAAATATCGATGTTAGAACCAAACAATTTGGTTTTATAGCAAAAGAGCTTCGGTGATTTTTCACAAATCAATTAATAAACTCCTGCAACTTATTTTTTACATTTGTAATATATCAAACTAAGAATTCAATCTATAATAATGAAAGGAAGTGATTGTTTGTGTGTGTGTGTTTGTTTGTTTGTGTGCGATGCCCAGCCAAATCTACGGCACGCTGAGATCTGAAATTCTTAAAACATAGGTGGACGGAAGGGGGTCCGATTGCACCTTGAAGTAGGATTTTTAAATTTTTAATTAGGTTATTTTTAACAAATTTACGAAGAAAATATTATTAATCTGGCTCATAATTACATTTCAGAGATAGCTGTGATTAAAAAAAATATGCCGCATCCTCCTCGGGGGAAAAAATGTGTACGAAATCGGCAAGGGGATAACAGAGAGAGACAAGTTTCAGAGATAACGTTTCATTTCGAATCTGTAGATGGCAGCACATGGCAATGCATAATACCTGTAGATGGTTATGGGCAACGCCATACGGGATTGCCAGTATTAATTAAAACAAATTGTATTCTAAAGATTTATAAACACAAATAATGTATTTAAAAAAATTATTTGTAAAATAAATAAAGTAATTCATTGTTTCCAATTCAATAACAGCCACAATACATCATAAAGGCCTATGTATATAATACCGGTGCCTCAGACATCGGTAAAAACATAGATTGTTGAAAATCCTCAAACCTTCAACATCGAGGGTTGAAAATCATCGAATTTAAAAGCCTTTAGTCAATTTTTTGTCGTTTCCCACGCTCAACAATCGACCACGTTTACCTTGATATTGCACCCAGGGGACTGGGAATAAAAAAAATGAAAAAGAAAAGTTTTATTTTATTTTATAAAGCTATGTTCTTTTATCTTTAAAGTGATATATACTAACATGACAATATTCAATTTAGGTTACCAGTTAAAGGTTTTCAATCTTCCCAGCCGGGAGACCACGTGATCGACCCAAGGGAGGCGTACTAACGCACAGCGCTTGCACAATACAGGAGACTAAATTGCCAGTGTCTGCTCACTGGTACAATTCAACTTCACTAGACTACATTTGGATTAGCCTTGAGGCATATATAAGATACATGTCCTATTATTTTGTGCCATTTTCCTCTTGTCTAGAACCTCTGTAACAAGATCCGAAATAAGACTGTTAAACTCATTACGGCTCATGGTATAGTGTTAGCACAATAATACCAATCTGGTTATGTTGATTCCGATGGTACATGACATTTACCGAAGGTGATTTAACAATGCCAGAGTCTATTGGTTAGCTTAAGTTAAGCGTTTACACAAACTTATATCATATATCTATTTTATTATTTATTATTTGCATTATTATTACACCGTCTTATACGTTCGGGGTTATACGCACTTACGCTAAGTAACGTAGGTATTGTGAATGAAATAAGGACCTCTAGTTTTAACGTGGAATCCGACCACGTGGAGCCTGGATTCCACACATCACAATAGTTTCTTGTCAGATTTGAAGGAGTGGTAACAGATAAATCTTTCAGGACCGAGGATTAACCCGCCCCACACAGAGTCTGACACCTTACCCCTAAGACCGCCAGTTCACCAATATATTCATTATAACCATCGCCTAGTTAAATCGGGACATAGAAAGAGCCTCCACAGAAAGATGGTACGATTACTACGTTCAGGCGTGTTCTGAGCAAAGGTACATTAGTACTGGCTAATATTTCCACAAACTGGGCTACGAGTGATGTTGAATAGTATGGCGCGGAGTATTATTATTATTTGCACCGCGTCTTACTACTCGTTCGGGTTATACGCACTCACGCTAATGTGTAATGGTAGGGTGATTGTGAGATGAAATGAAGGACCTACAGTTTAACGTGGAATCCGAACCACGGTGGAGGCCTGGCATTTCCCACATTCACAAGATGTCTTGTCAGAGGTGAAGGAAGGGTTTGGTAATCAGATAAATCTGTGCCGGTACCGATTGAACCGCAGCCAGTCTCTGAGAAAGTACACTATACGCTAACTATTTCCATCAACGGGCAGAGTATTATATATATATTATATTATTATTATATTAGCACCGCGTCTTACTACTGTTCGGGTTATACGCACTTACGCTAATGTGTAATGTAGGGTGATTGTGAGATGAAATGAAGGACCTACAGTTTAACGTGGAATCCGAACCACGGTGGAGCCTGGCATTCCCACATTCACAAGATGTCTTGTCAGAGGTGAAGGAGGGTTTGGTAATCAGATAAATCTTTGCCGGGACCTAGGATTGAACCCCGGCGCAAGTAATCACAACGTTAGGATTTGAACTCTTGACATACCATATACTGATAAATCAAACAAGATGAGACCATCACACTTGGGGTGTTTCCATCGGTGGGAGTAATAATGATCTTAAAAATGCTAACATTGATTTATCATTTTTTACCACACTACTCACAAATTACACGCATCACAAAAAAAAAAACGCGTATTAAAAAAATTGAAATAATGACGAATTTAGTATAAGATTTGATCAATTTTGGAAAAAAGAAAAGTTGTGAGTACATTTTCAAACAATTAATCAAAATTAAAATACAACCGTTCTCTAACATAAATCAAAAGTAGTTCTTTGCATTTAAATAAACCTAAATATATGATTTTTTTAAACTACCAAATGTGACTGGGTTGGAACTTAATTGAACCACTAGTATTTTATAACAATGGTATGAAGAAAAGTAGAACAAGCCAAAACAGGGCTGTAACTAAGAATATTAATTAAACTTCTAAGTTGAAATTTAACATGCTTATAAGTTTAATTCCAAAATGTTTGCTTATGACTATATAAGTAATCATATGATATAAAATTATGTTCGACCAAATGATGATGTGATCACTAAAACATTTATATCTACTAGCTTCAAATGAGCAGCATTAAGTTTATTATTTTCACATGTAAACACTTTTTTTTTGGTAATGTTGTGTGACTGTTTGAAATCCTTTTAAAATTTCATACAAACCACATAAAACATACGTGAGTTCAAAACCACTTTTTTTCCTTGCCTATTTTGATATTAAATATCCTTTATCATCAATATTTTGCAACCATTAATCTCTAAAAGTCACATTTTCAAATAATTATAGTTAGAAGATAGAAATATCCTATAAAAAAATCATTACTTTACTAACACCGTGAGATGATGAACCTGTTTTTGTGATGAACGTATTTAAATAGGTAATGCCGATTGGGGTTACGACTTTATATAATATTTATTTTAAAATGATGTAAGTCTATAGATAGCATGGCAATAATCTATTACAGAACTGGGTGTGGTCAATTGAATAAATGACTACTGTAATGTAATTGATTTGCCCCTAAAGAATATGTGAAAGCATTGACAATAATATCGTCCTAGTTTTATAAACGTATCTTATTTCATTTAAATTATATAGTATATTAAATGGTGCTTAAAGCACTTCTTCTTCTAAGAAGGCAAAAGCCACTGATCAGTGACGTCACGCACGTGACATTAGCCAAGTCATGTTGACAATTTAAGATTTTTTAATTAATAACTTCCTCCTCTGGAAAGTTCGACTAGAGATTTTAAAAGGTAATTTGAGTCAGTTTCCGTCTCTCGAAGCTTCTAGTAACCCAGAGATGTTTTTGTCTTGTATTTTGTTTTTCTAAACTAAACCTTCTCGAAACTTCCACGAGCAATGGACATATACGAAGGATGGTGCAATGTAAGGGTAGTTGGTGTCCAGAACTGACTAGTACTGCTCAGAACTAACTACTCACTAGTCACTAGCACAGCTCCTGTCCGCGACCCCTACAATAGGCCGCGTATATAGTTCGACGACATGATCTATTTTCTCTATAAACAAACTGAGATTCAGAATTAAAAAACATGTCAAAATAATAAGTGTGTATTAATTATAACTCTTTAATTGGCGCTCGATCACGGGGCTATAAATACCAATTAACTCACAACATCAAAAACCGGACCGATTTAATTAGTGCTCGACCACGGGGCAATTACCAGCTAATTAAACGGTGCAACTTCAATCGACGCTCAACGCGACGAACCAGAACATCACAATTGGCGCACAACGCAGGGACCCGTAATTCCAGAACGTTTTAGTACCTAAGAAACTAAATGTTTTGGTCCCTTTAGTCCAAAATACTGTGGTGAAGCTTCATTCAGCTTAGCTTACACCTAAAAAAAGAGCTACTTTTTATTTGAATTAACAAAATATTTGTTTTTAATCAAAAAGATAACTTTTAGTTAATAGATTAGAAGAAGTTACCTTTGATTAAAAAATTAACTTATGAAATTAAGAGTACTTGTAGTGGCTGACGCCGGATACCTTGGCTCAACCATTAGCGTGTTTAGCCTCTGAGCAGAGGGTTTCGGATTCTATTTTAAATAAGCCAAAATTTAGTAACTGAGGAATTTGGATAGGGGTGGGGGGGTGAGCTCCTTTTCACAGTGACTGATCAACGGCCAGGGGAATAGGTGTGGTGTGTGTTTAAGAACTAACTACGGTTTGTAACAGTGTGCTTATGTATAATCAGTCGGTTAAGGAACTTCGCGTTAAATACCAGGAATAAAAATAGCATTTTCTGGCAAAATATAAAGAGAAAACGAGAAAAATAAAATCAGTGTGACCTCTTAGTCCGACATCTTAGTTAAGTTGGTAGCGTGTCTGCCTACTGAGCTAAGGGTCACGTATTCGATTCCCAGCATGGCCGAAAATTGATCATTGGTAAAATGTGGGTTTATTCTTTCACATTGATAAATTAAAGGCTGGGTACTGAATGTTGAGCCTGTCCTAGATTTAAGTTAGATTATAAGGCATATGATGCTACGACAGGCCAAGCAAGCCGGCAGTGGAAAATATATGGTTTGAATAAAAAAATGAACCAGGTCATATGCTGAAAACAGTAATGGATGTAAAGTAAAGTAAAATTATGAGCACCCGGTTGAGGGATAGTTCGGTCGAAAATTGGGCGCTGTTCCTTACAAACAACTCGATGGCCGCATTAGAAAATATCTTGGCCAACACTGTACTGGGAAGTAGGCCATCGCTTGAAGGACCAAGATTGCGATTAAGTCTCTTCGCTGATGAACTTCTGGTATCTTGTTGATGCTATTTAATCTGACGAAAAAAGACGAGATATACACGTGTCCTCTCACCAGTTTACCACGTGGCCAAGTGGTTAAGTGCGACGGGTACTGTAGTAAAACCATTCAAAAAAACAGTTTGTAGTTTTTCCTGGCAATGGATTGGATTGCTAGTGAATAGGCAGGCCAGATACACTTGGAGGTGGTTTAGCATGTTTTTTATTTGTAATTTTACCATTTTTCTTCCATGTTGATGTGAGTGGATTTACTCTCAACCCCTATCTCTAGCCTTTAGATTAAACAGTGTGGAAAATATGGCATGAACAAAACTGTTTTCATGATTTGATGCTAGGTGGTATATAAATAACTGTTATTTTATTAGATAATGCTAGTGTATTTCTGATTTGATATTAGTTGGTCTATATATTTAATTTTTTGGATGGGTTATTTCAGTGTGATCTAACCTTTCATGATCCACGAGTCTATCTTAACAATACGAAAAATAAGATAATACATATTTTCCCCAAATGAATCAAATACAAAGAGACGCAAATCTTAGTTTTAGAATATTATAACATAACCATGAGGCATTCCTATTTACACTGTTTGAGAAAGTTTCAGTGTAGACAACATTATTTGTTATAATTTGGTTCCATAGCCCCAGTGGTTCCGGAGATGTGTCTGAGGGGTAGGAAGGTGTGGCGAAGGGGGTGGACTTTTAGATTTACCAACGGTTAAATATATTCGGGGCAACGGGAATGTAAAGAACCCAAGAAAGGACCAGTGTCTTTGAAGATTTTATATCTAGAATTTTTTCGTCAAAATAAATCAAATATTGCTATAATACAAACATAGAATTTAATTTTCTTCACATGGTGACCTATACAATATTGTTAAATATCTGTCAAGGGTGTCCTGGACTGTAATTTACAGCTTCTTACCTTAATTAAAAAGGTTTTTCATCCAACACCACTATGTCCATTAAAAATATTCATTAACTGTTTATATCACCATGTGAAGAAAATTAAAATATGTTCCTACTGAGACAATATTTATTTTGGTAAAAAACAAACTATAAAAACTGCAAAAACACTGGTTCTTTCACGCGTTCCCTACATCACCAGCATAAATTCCTTAATTGTCAATTTAGACTCATAAAATTAATCGATTTTGAGTCTGACAAAAATAGATACTTTCATATTAGAAATAAAGGCTTGAATGGTACGATGTATGCAGATACTTCCTCGTTTCTTTATCAAAAAATTGATATTTACATGAGAGGGTATTAAAACCACTGTAAAGATAAAACACCAAATGTTAATTACTGGTTTTTTTTTATCACCACGTCTTACTACCCTTTCGGGCTTTACGCTTATGTACTGATTACGTTAATAGTTTTAGAGATTAGGAAGTTATATTTATAAGCGTACCCACATTTGTGTGGAGGGAGGGTGGGAAACAATTTTGGAAAACCACCCTCAATACACCCAACCAAGATATGAACCACAATATCCTCGCCATCGACCGTCTAGTCTACTTCGAGAGTAGCGCGTTAGACCTTGCGGCCACTGTTCGCTGCTGTGATTTGAACTGCTAATATTTACAGAATTAATGTAAAGTAGAATAGAATTGTTCCTGACAGTTTGAGGCAGTCTTTTCATGAATATAACTAAACCGGCACTGACTTATTTGTAATGGTGGGAAAATGAGCCCATTCAGTATTTAAGGGTTGTCCAAATTGCTATTACAAATTGTGGGGTTGGGGGGAAGGGGGGTGACAATAGGACAATAAAAAGAGCCATTTGCTAACAGCTCAGAAACTGAGAAGTACCCTTTGTCTACCTTGTAAAATAGCAAGATTACCTTGTATTATTCCACTCTATTGGGAGCTATAAGATAGTGTAATAAGTCAAGCTAAGACTGCTACCATTCAGGATAAACGGGGTGTTTCTTCCATGTCCCCATGTAAGAAAAGACTATTTACAAAATATGTAAAGTGAAAAAGGAAAAAAATATCATCCTAAAACAATGACAAGCATTTTAAACTCCCAATTTCCCAAAGCTTTATTTAGTAAAATATATTTTTCTATATCACCCACCTCAGTGACGTAGTTAAAACGCTAGTTTCGTGTTGGGCTAGACTGTCGAGGACGGGAAGATCAAGATTCGAATCTTGGTCGGGTGAACTGGGGGTTGTTTTCCTAAATGGTTTTCTACTCTCCCAACACGCAAATGCGGATTAACTTCCTCTAAATTAAACCTTCCCAATTCATAACCTATTAGCGTAATTAGTACTTATGCATATAACTCAAACGGGTAGTAAGACGCAGTGCTAAATAAATATCTCTATATTACTCGGAAAATATTTTTTTTAAATCTTTAACAGTCTCACAACGTTGCAATGATTAGTTATTTAGTGTTCCAAAGAGTTGCAGAGATGTGATCAAAGTGGGAAATATTCGCTAATATAAAGTACCATCAAAGTCATATTCGCGGGAAAATTAAATGCGTCGTTTTGTTTGCAATGTTAAATATTGCCTCGATTCAAATTTTAATCAAAATCTTCAGAGAAGAGCCAATTTTGAGAAAATTATGTCTTTATCTTTTTCTCCTAATTAAATTACCCCTTTTTAGAAATTGTATGTTCATAAATCCCTATAAGAAACTTTATGAAAACTCTAGAAACCAAGTTTTAGCCGGATCAGAAAAATATTTCCGGTTCTAGCCCAAGTAATAGATAAACAGACGTCATTGCATGAACCACCTTTTTAGGTTAGTGGGGTCGTGAAACGTTGATATTCATAAAATCTCAAATTATATATTTTTTAACAATCACAACATTTTGTCTCTCAAAGGGGTTGCGAAAAATTAAAAATACTTAAGAACCAGTACATAATTACAACGTAATATGATGACTATACCTAAATAGTTAGTGAGGTGACTGAGCCCGATTTTGTGCTGCAAGTAATAATAATGATCGGGTCAACGGATTTTTTTAAATAATTATTTTAAAAAATGCTTATTTTGGTGTATCACATGAGAAAATAGGATATACCACCTTAACTTAAATATAATTAATAATAATGATGTTACGCCTACGTATTAATGGAGAACTTCCAAGTCAAAATAAACTCAAATAAAAAAATCCTTAGTTTGTAATTTTGACACTTAACAGTATATACAAGAAGTGTACCCGCATTTGCGTGGAAGGAGAATGGAAAACCATTTAGGAAAAATCACCCTCAGTACATCCGACTGGTATTCAAACCCTGATCTTCAAATCATTAACAGGCCTGTCCAACACGAGAGTAAAGCCTTAGACCATACGGCCACAGAAGCGGGTATTCATATAGTTTTAGTATTGATCTAGTTTTAGTATTAATATTCTTTTAGTATTTATTTGTGGTATTTAACGCGCACTTTCTGAACCGAATGATTATATCAGCACACAACATATACACTAACTTAAATCTGGAACAAACACGACAGCCATCCCCCGGCCTTTAATTCATCATTGTACCCACATTTCACCAATGATACATTTTCGGCCATGCTAGGAATCAAACCCGGAACCCTTAGCTCAATAGACAGACATACACGCTACCAACTAACCTAATATGTCGGACTAGTTTTGGTATTAATTTAATTTTAGTATTGATGTAGAATAAATGGCGAGACTTGCTGATTAATTAATATAATTCCGTGATCATTTGACCATTTAAATGACGTCAAAGCGTGAATAGAGATTTATTGACGATGACAAAAATATACTTAACTAGCACTATAACAGAAGTTAGTGTCATTCTTGCATACCATCTTTTACCTTTAACCAGATAGTTATTGCCATTTAATAAAGTTCCTATAAAATTTACACTCGAGTTTATTACGATCATAAACCAGTCGTCGTTGGTAGCCCTGGAACATTGTACCTTCTTTCTTCCTATCTTCCTATTTATCCCCTTCTCTCCCCAATTATTGTTTTGGGTTGAAATTCCGGTTGGAAATGTCAATGGGAAGGTAGGCAGGTTAAGTGAAATTCTGTATCCCACTAAGATCAGGAGATCCCTGGTGTGAATAATCCAGATTCGACTTTAGTGACGGCGTATAGCCTGAACAGGTAGTAAGTGACAGTAAGTAAATGAATACCAGTTAAAGGGAGAAGGCGTTCATAGTTTTTAAATCAGTAATATATTTTAGTCATGTACTTCTAGTAATTATTGTTTTAGTCTGCATTACCTTTAGATCGTTCTTGCTGAGCTGTAAAACAGTGAAATACACCGTATAGAAATGTTTAATCATCGATTATAAAAAGTTATTACGTGTGGGTCGTTGGATTCTATATGGATTCAATTAGTCATGCATCGTTTAATTAAAAAAAAAAGCTTTAAAACTTACCGGTTGAAATATATATATATTTAAATTTATTCATAGAATAGAACAATTAATAAAATGTATTACAAAAACGGTCGTTTCGTGTGGATGAATAATAATAAAAGGTTATTTTTAGTTAAAGAATGGGTATAAAAGTCAATTTCATATTTCTTTATTTGAGATATTTGACGGGGACTTTCTGAACCAACTGATTATATCAGCACACGAGAATTTCTAAGAGTGAGAGTGAAAGTGTCTCCCAATTTTGCCAGGAATGATAGTTTCACATATTTTCCAGGTTTATTTTACATGCCACAATCGAGATGGGACCGACGACCTTACTTTCCCTCCGAAGGAAGTTGTGCTACGGATTTTTGTCACTCAAGAAAAAATCCATCGACCTCAGCTGGGTTTAAACCCACGTGCATTGGGTCCTGAGGTGAGATCTTTACCCCACTATATATTAAAATATTTTATAGCTTTAGTTCAAATTTGAAATTTAGATGTTAATTGGTCATACCAAGGGTAAATTGGGATTTTAAGTCTAGCTTTAAAAGTAAATTGGCGTATTGACGACTCATTATTGAGAATTAGAAATTTTTTTGAAAATAACTTTAACGATTCGGTTATAAATTGATATCCGAGAATTAGTTTAAATGGTCACACTTGTTTTTAAGAGAAAAAAACCCCATAAGGTTGTTCAATGATAACAGTACTTAGCACCGCGTCTTACTACCCGTTTGGGCTATATACACTTAAATACTAATTACGCTAATGGGTTAGGAATTGGGAAGATTGAATATAACAGAAGTGAACCCGTATTTGCGTGGAGGGAGAGTGGAAAACAATTTAGGAAAAACCTCCCTCAGTTCACCCAAGCGAGATTCTAACCTCGATCTCCACGTCTTCGGCAGTCTAGCTCAACATGAAACAGCGCGTTAGCTAACTACACCACCAAGACAGGTCTTCAATGATAAATATATTAAACATTTTGTTCAAAACTAAAATAGACTATTCATTTAAATTAGTTAAAAAATGACACCTGGGCACGGGAATCGAAAGCGGGATCTTTTGCTTAGAGAGTCAAAGTCCTATCACTGAGCTATCCAGGATTCATCCCTTGCTCAAGGTTATTCTTCACTCGTCGTTAAATAATATAAATTAATTGAATTGTGGTCCCCTCCACACAAAGAGTGCCGTAAATACGATTTGCAACTTGTGTGTTGATATTCATTACTTAATTAAAAAGTATATATGATTAATCATGTCATTAATTTATATATAAGTAGTGCTCTTAGTGACTCAAATTAGTAAATTCATAACTAACAATGAAAAAGGATACATTTTAAGGAAATGTGTCATCATTGACGTAAGAGAAGTTGGGGGACTTAATAGATATTAAAAAAAATAACATTGCTAATGCACTTGGTGGAGATGAACTCTAGCTTACACGAGTCTAGACAAGCTTCACTATTTGGAAGGTAAACCCTTTCACCCGAATCGGTGGATACGTGGACGAAGTAATCTGTATCGTCTTGTCTAATTTATGTAGATTGGCAGGTCTGGGCCCAAATCCAGGCTGGGTGAATTGAATTATTTTTACTATATAGTTTTCCACTTTCCCACCACGCAGATTCAGGTAAATTTCTTATAACATACTACCTACATCACTCCTATCCCTCATTAGTGTAATTAATTGCAGATAGCCCGGACTGGGAGTAAAACGCGGTGGTGAAACGGTTAGTTGTTTAGAGTCAGGTGTTGTCATCCTACATTTAAGTGGTCACCCACCCGAGCGCTGAGAGACATTGTAGACGTCTAGAAACTCCAAGATAATCAAAAGGATTAGCCATTTTAAAATATGGTTCCCCCTAAAATGAAGGTGAACGGTATTAACATGTCACAGTTGGGTTTAAAAACCCTTACATCGTTGGTTTAATGATAACAAATTTCATGAAAAGATGAAATAAGTTAATTTTCAAAAACGTTTCACACAAAAGTCATATTTTTTAGATAATAAAAGTGCTTATAAACATAGATACAACCTTCCTATATAACAAATAGTCATTTTTAAAAGTGCCCAAATAGAGCATTCTAAGATAATTGAAGATTATTTTATTGATTTTGAAACTTCAAAGGTACCATCCCAATGATAAATACACATATGAGAGTTGATTTCCCTTCAAGTATGTGTCACTCTAAAGTTTATTATTATTATTATTATTATTATTATTATTATTATTATTATTATTATTATTCCCACCACGTCTTACTACCCGTTCGGGTAGTACGCACTTACGCTAATGTGTAATGGTAGGGTGATTGTGAGATGAAATGGAGGAACTACAGTTTAACGTGGAATCCGAACCACGGTGGAGGCCTGGCATTCCCAACATTCACAAGTTGTGATTAATACACGTCTTGTCAGAGGTGAAGGAAGGGTTTGGTAATCAGGTAAATCTTTGCCGGGACCGAGGATTGAACCCCGGACCTCCAACACAGAAGTTCGACACCTTACCCATAGACTGCCAGGTCACCTAATTTAAAGCTAATTTGTAAATCATCTGATGATTATTACGTACTTAGAAAGTTCACATCTAAAACTTTAAAAATATAAATAATTGCTCAAAACGTACTGAAACAAGAAAGTTGTAAGAGAGGTTGTGTGTACTAATTACTCTAATCCAATGTGTTAATAAATTAGAGTGGCTATATTTATAGGAAGTGTACCCGTATTTGCGTGCAGGAAGAGTGGAACATTATTTAGGAAAAACCATTCTCAGTACACCCTACCGGAATAGAAGCCCGGTTTCCCCCATCATTAGCGTCTATAGCGAGAGTGACGACTTAGACCATGCGCCCACCGAAGTGGGTGTCGTCTGTGTTGACAAGGGCATAAAAACGAATAGCCCAATAAAACCGGTCTACAACCATGCAGTACTAACACCGAACCAAGCCACAAACGACAAACACTTTTTTAACTTTCTCGTCAAATGGTCTTGGGGCTCCAATGTACCGGTACTGATGATTGCTTTTGCTAACGTTGGCATGAAAAAAAACCCCACGATTGGTCAAAGCATGCTTATCAGTCGAGCATCGTAGACACGTGATTATGTGTTTGTTCGTATCGTGTGACAAGCCGTGTTTGACGTCATTTGTAGCCCGCGTTCATATATGTGTGCGAGTCAAGCCCTCAGCCAAATTCTCCCCTCTCTATCCCTATAAGTCATTCACTGATAGATTTTTTATAGCAAAAATAAGGGTGAAAATAGGGTAGGGACGCCTAGCATCTCTTCACTTTTAACGACGCCCGTTTACGGTGTGGTCTGCCGTGAAATCTTTCGCACTACCTCCCTTCCTCTTCCTTCCCTTTACAAATCCACTCACAGCCCGTTCCAAAGCTACCGAGTGTGCAGGGTAGCCAACTTTCCACTGTAACATCCCCTCAGACATTACATGGACCTGCCACTATTTCGTATTTTATTACCAATGCGTTTCACTACCAGGCCGGGCTATACTTATTTTAATTACTCTAGTGTAGTAAAAGGTGAGGAAGAAATAATTTAGAGAAAATGTACGAACTTTTAGGTGGAAGGAAAGTGGAAAACCATTTAAGAAAAAAATAAAATCCTTAGCACAGCCAGTCGGGATTAAAAAGCCTAGAGCTTTCCACCACCAGCAAACTAGATTAAGGTGAGCCTGAAATTTAGTCCACGTGTTCACCAATTCGGGTCATATCATACCACTCTTAAAATATCTCGGTATTTTAGTTTGTACTATAATACTTTCTAAATAGTAAGTTTTTTGTTTGGGGAATTTAAGAGCTCATCTCTTAGCGTATAGCCCTAACGGGTAGTAAGAGGTGATGCTTTAAAAATAATGAAAGAAAAAATGAGCCCATCCCACTTCCGGTTAACTGGGATGTTAGATACAAGAGAGACAACCTTTACTCTTGAGGCAGAAATCGCATCGAGATACTGTTTTCTAAACATTTTACCTTGACAAAAGCGAAGTTGGCATCAATGAAATAGTGTCTAAACTAGATAATAATCATTTTTCAATTTGTTTTATTTTGAAAAGAAATGAGAATACAGTCAACTCTCGATTCTACGACCCCGGGAATAGCGTCCCTCTCGAAGTAATGACCTTTTTTTGGGGAACCGTGAAAACTGTGGGAGAAAAGGTTAAACAGTTTAAGGAAATCGACTGTAAAATGTGTTTGTTGCATTTATTTAGGTCGCTGCGTTGAAATTATATTTGTGAGCGCTGTATTACTAGTAACTGGGGTGGGTCAGGTATAAAAATAGACACCACCTCATCAATGCCAACCAATAGCACTTGACTCTGTCCACCCTCTCCCACAAGCAAGACAATGTTTCCCCGCGCGCGACTGCCGTTACATCACGCGCCAGGCTTGCTTTTGCCTTTGTTATTTCGATTCTCGATTTGGTTGGATTTTGTGAACGATTTTTGATGACCCACGCTATTTGTGGTCTAAAAAATGCAATGTTTTCGTATGAAGGTCAGGGGTGGAACAAAATCTGTTAAAATTCCAATAACGACCCCTTCGAAATAACGACCCTTTTCCAGGGAACCGTGAAAGGTCGTAGAATCGAGAGTTGACTGTAGTATCACTTCCAATATTTTCTAAGAAGGACTTCGGGTAACAGCACCCCTGGTGCTAGGAGTTATTATTACCTGTCTAAGTTACTCATCGTCCGTGGCGTGAGATTGTCTGTACAGTTTATCAACACAGGGATTATACAGGTACACGAATTATTAACCGTTTAGACCTGCAGAGAGTACCTACCCATTCATACTTTGCTTTAGTAGGATTCCACTTATTATTTAATGTGTATGTTACAGGAAAAGTAGATTCTCCAGTAAGAGTAGACTCGGCCTAGGTAAAGTCGACTCTTACTGGTCTTTTTAGTAAAAGTTAATCAATAGCGAAAAGTGATGAATTTCGATCAACATTTACTAGTCAGAGTTGACTGTGCCTAGGGCAAGTATACTCTTACTACCTTGAGTTATTAAAATTTGACTAACCTAACCTAACCTAACCTAAAAAAACACACTGAAACCAATTAATCAAACACACACTGAATCCTTGGTCACTGTTGAAAACTACAACAAATGGACGAGTGATCAAAGAAAACAACAGTAAACAAATAGAGCTGGGATATTCAAAACAAAGATGTGCGCGCGAAGTTGAATGTGGAGAGCAACATCTGGACGAGTGATCAAAGAAAACAACAGTAAACTAATAGAGCTGGGATATTCCAAACAAAGATGTGCGCACGAAGTTGCATGTGGAGAGCAACATCTGGACGAGTGATCAAAGAAAACAACAGTAAACAAATAGAGCTGGGATATTCAAAACAAAGATGTGCGCACGAAGTTGCATGTGGAGAGCAACATCTGGACGAGTGATCAAAGAAAACAACAGTAAACAAATAGAGCTGGGATATTCAAAACAGTTGCATGTGGAGAGCAACAGCGTGGAATCAATTTTTACTAAACCACAGCAGGCATAGTTAACTCTTTCTAGGCAAAGTTGATCTGTTTATTCTCTGTTTATTCTCAATCAACTTTGACTGATTCTTTTAGTAAGAGTCGACTTTACCTAGGCCGAGTCAACTCTCCCTAACAATCTACTTTTCCTGTAACATATATATATATATATATATATATATATATATATATATATATATATATATATATGCCTATTGTCTAGTTTATAACACGAGGTCGTGACCCTAACACCTCTACGATAAGTGAAACTTCAGATTTGGCACAAAGTCAGCTCCCTGTTTTTTTTAAAGATGTTTAATAACAGGAGGTAGTATAGGCGTAGAGAGAATTTAATTTTGAAAGAACCGTTTCAATGTCCGCAAGATCTAACGCGCTACTCTCGCAGCAGACTAGACTGCCGATAATAGGGAGATCGAGGTTCGAATCTCGATCGAGTGTACTGAGGTTTTATTCCCAAAATGGTGTAACACCCTCCCTCCATGAAAATGTGGGTGACTACCTTTAAATATAACATTCACAATCCCTGAAACTATTAGCATAATTAGAACATGAGCGTATAACCAGAGTAAGTAGTAAGACGCGGTGTTAAAATAAAATTGAAAGGGGGGTTTCCAAGTCGTAAGTTTTACGTTAAGACTTGCTATTAAATCCTAAGAAATAATTACATTGTTATTTTGTAGAGTAGTGGTGAAATTTTATTTTTGTAAGTGAGAGTTGAGGTGGGGAAGAAACCAAAAGTTTTTTTTAGGTTTTTGTACCCTCCCCACTCCCAGTTAGTGTTAGGAAATTGGATGTTCCAAGAAGCTAGTTAAAGAAAGCCTCAGTTGGAGAATTTTACAAAATGATTATCTTCAAACAGCTATTTAGTATAAATAGTGGTCTACCCGATTTTTTTTAAATGTGATATATTTA
Source organism: Timema cristinae (assembly GCA_039000515.1). Classification (NCBI taxonomy): domain Eukaryota; kingdom Metazoa; phylum Arthropoda; class Insecta; order Phasmatodea; family Timematidae; genus Timema; species Timema cristinae. The sequence goes on along the minus strand of JBCFYV010000012.1, from coordinate 69,935,114 downwards.
GAGGTTATTTGGAGTAGTCCTCCCTCAGCAAATATTTGAAAATATAGATTCTTCTAAAAGCTATTTAAAGAAGTTCTACCTATCATTTATTTTTATATAAACTATATTCCTTAGAATATATTTGAAGTGGTTCTCAACAAGAACTTTGTTTGTATTTAAGTGCCCTTTAAGCTATTTACTCTTATAGTGTTCTTCGCCTGGTTAAAAAAAAATTAAATGCCTTTGAAAGCTAACTGAAGTGCTCTGCTTCCACCAGTACAATTTTAAAATTGAACGCCTTTAAAAGCTGTTTGGAATGGTCTTTGCCCAGATTTTTAAATTTTTTAAATACTTAAGATGCGTCTAGAAGCTTCCCCCAACACATTTTTAAAAAGTGAATGCTTTTATTTTTATGAGTTAATTGAAGTGGTTCTTGCTTGGATTTAAAAAAATGTGCGTATAGAAGCTATTTGGAGTGGCCCCTACGGGATTTTTTTTTTAAAGAATCGGATGCCTCTATAAGCCATTTAAAGTGATATTAGCTTGGAATTTTTTTTGAAAACTAAACTCCTCTATAAGCTATTTGTAGTGGTCCTTTCCTGATAAATTGTTATAAAGTGAATACCTCTATAAATTATTTGATCCAATGTCATCTTTCAGCTTCATATTAAAACTTCGCGGTTATCGGTATACGCTAGACCTGCCATTACGGTTTATTTAAGTTTCGGATTTTTCTCTTAAATATGACACTCCGTAGCGTTCATGGCAAATTTCATTTCTCCAGAGTTTCCGGAAAACACCGCATGGATTTTATATTTGAGATAATGTCAAAAGATAATTTTAACGGGATTATTAAGAGGGAGATAGTATTGGGTTTACTGTAGTACGTGGCGCTGAATCGAGGAGGCCACAACCACCTCTCTGGCTCAGTCGGCAGCGAGTGTAGCCGACAGCGGATGATCGAGACTTGCTTGTTGGCACTTTTTACCTTTATTTCTTTATTTTTTAAAGGACCATCCCTCACCCTTCCACCATCTTGTCTTACCCCTCCATCTCAGACAGAAAGAACATGTTTAATTTCACTAAATTGCTTTGTTTTTATATGGTTCCCCCTCGCATATAAAGGAGATTGCTCTAAATTAGTGTTTTGTTTTCATTCTCAGCTGTCTAAGCTCATATTGTGACTTGATGTGGGTTTAAATCCCCCCCCTCCCCACTAAGGAAGTGCTTTAGCCTGTTTAGGGCATGTGGAATCGTCCATTTTTATTTTTTGTAGATTTTGGATCACGAAGCTGGTTTGTGTATAATATGTCCAATTGCTATATGGATGTTTTAACTTATGTATTTTGATACATTTAGGTAAAAAGGTAGGTTTACGAAACACAAATATATATATATTTACGAAACACAAACCTATATATATATATAGGCCTATTTAATTTAGCACCACATCTTACTACCCGTTCTGGATATACGCTTAAGTACTAATTACGTTAATGGGTTAGAAATTAGGAAGGATAAATTTAGAGGAAACGAGACCACATTTTCGTGGAAAATCATTTTGGAAAAACCACCCCCAGCTAACCCGAACGAGATTCGAGCCTCGATCTCCCCGTTCTCGGCAGTCTAGCTCCACATACAACTAGCACGTTAGCTAGCTACGCCACCAAAGTGGGTCACAAACGTATTATTTTGGTGTCTACATTGATACAAATGTAATGTATTATTATTTGTTTATATTGATTTGATACTTTCTATCATAAGTGACTGCTTTAGATCACGTATGACTGTATGAAAGTGCTTTTCATAACTTTTGTTACGTGTCAATTACTGTTATTCCTACCAGAGTCCTATATTACAAGACCTCTAACAATTTGATAACATGGAGGATTTCCAGTGACGTGAAAATCGGGGTTCGAAGCCTGGTCAGGTTTATATGGACGAAGGGCTTTATACACGGTTTGCCACTCTCCCTCCACACAGATGTGGGTACAATTCCCTGTACTTATTACATTGCGTAAAATATTCAAATAGCCCGATCTTTAGTAAGATTCAATGATCAACAGAAAAATAGCACGAAGCCGTTTAAATATCAAATAACTATCCTCGTCAGTACCGACACGGAAGAGAATCAGGGACCTCTAGATTTGCGACAGAAATTTCAATGGTCAAATGTATGGTTTGGAAACCCTGACTGAGATCACCCCTATCTCCCCTCACCAAACTTGTCATCTGTGAAGGTGTGTTAAGACACCCCAACCTATCGCCAGAGGAAAAGGGTGGAAGAGAGTGAGGGTTGGGCTACCTGACTGAAAGTTTGTCCGCGTGTGTTATGAAGTGAGAGTGGTTGCTAAGGGGGTTGCTCTGAAGGGGATGACTATAGTAATAATAATAATAGCAATGCAGATAGGAAGCTGCCACATCAAGGGAAGGGTGAGAATCACTGTGTGAATAATATTTTGAGGTGCTCTCACATTACCTCTCAGAGAAATAGTGGAAAAAGGAAGGGATCATGTACATACACTGGTCGTACAAATTCCTGTGGGCCCAACGCATAAAGGGCCTAAGTAGATAGTAGCTTTTTTTTATTGCACCTCACTCTACTACCCATTCGGATTGTACATATATTTACACTAATTGAGGTAGGAATCCGGAGAAAGGTCGAATTTAAGAAATATACCCAAATGTGCTTAGAAAAAAAATGGGAAAATATGCTTAGTAAAAACCATCCTCAGTACACCCAGTCAGGATTATGGTCATTGGATAACAAGACCAGACGAGGTCAACGCCTCAGCCCACGTGTCCACCACTGTAGTTGGATAGTATCTCGGCAAACCAATGCTTCCACTTGAGTGCTGTATAAGCCCTATTTAGTCATACCGTGTCTAGTGATCCAATATTTTAATATTTTTGATCCTTAACCTCTTGGATTTTTTTCATATTTGTCTCACCTAATAAAACCTTGGAGATGATAACATATCCAGATTTTTTTGGATTTTTATCTGTAATTGTTTTCAAGATGAAGTCTTAAAAAAAACTAAATCTTCACTGAATTGCGATTGCAAAATAATTGATTACTCAAGCTTGAAAGGAGATAGAAGGCTGGGGAAAATATGTTTTGTAGATTGTTTCATAATCTTTAATAATAATGTTAACCTCACTAGTTTTGAACAGTTTATAATTCCAAGGTTGTGCCATAATATCTTTGACCTTGAATTTCTCAAAAATAAAATTTAAAACATTTTGAAAACCACTTATTTGAACATTTTGGTATCATTTGTGGAAAGTTTCATCGAGGGATCAAACGGGTTAAGATATTGGATCACTTGACAAAAATGACCCTAGTTGATCATTTTTTGAAAAAATAAAAAAATAAATAAACTAAATCACGTAAAAAATAAACATTTTAGGCACGGTCACTATTTTTACCGAATTGTAGAAACTACATTAGTTTCCAGTCACACTAAGTTTATCTTTTTACTTACTGCGCAGTGTGTATAATGTGATTTTATTTTCATTAGCACTTTTAACAGATATTCTCTTAGCGACTAAGGCCTAATAAAAGGAGCAAAGATGAGTGGGGTACTTAATGGAAGGATACCCGGATACCCGGTTTATTGTAGGATTGGTATTTAAAAGGTCATTTTACTTGCCAGAATTATACTATATATTATAATTTTGGTAGAAAAAAATACCTTTCAGTCCCTCCTACCATGAATGGGGTATACAGCCACAATATCGTGTAGAAAGGATGGGTTAAGAGCAAAGGGATATTTCTCATTTGTAAAGCTACCCTTCAGTGAGCTTGGCAAAGATTCTAACCTCAAACTTACACTCACGGGCAAGTAGGCCTTTGCCAAGCCCGCCTGCTTATTTGGTGTAAGCCATCAGTGCAGTTCTTAACCAGCCGATTACACTTCTAGCAACACAATGTCACATACATGTTTTTAATTTTTTAAAGTATGTCTTAGGCCTACAATAGGGACTATTTAGCGGTTTAAGGTAAAGGAAAGCAATGAGGAAGGTAGTTTTATAGGAAATGCTCCCGAATTAGTATGTAAGGTACGTGGGGATTATACAGTGATAAATAGCATGCGCGTAGAAAATAAAACTACAGTACGCTAAGACAGAATTATAATCCCGACCTGCCCGCACATTCCAATCAAGAGTGATGCGAATATAATGCCTTGCACTGCTTGGTCACCACTGTGAACTCAAGTGTAAAGAAAAATATATATAATATTTAAACGTTTAATATACGTCTTGTATTAGTATGCACGTAGTCTAAGACGTCAGGCTCATCCGTGTACTGCCGGTATGAATAGATTGAGATCCAAATCTTGGCCTATGGTGTATTAGGGGAAGTAAGAATATGGTAGTCTTTCAAATTGGATTCCTTACTGTGGTTTTTTTCACCCCTTGGCACACATATATAAATTATTACCTCTTAATACTCTTATGTTTCTTAACCCATGGATTAAGCCCTTAAATAAACCTCGTGCATAGATAAGGAAACTTGTTTGTACACTTGTGTTAAAATTTATTTTATAAACCCCCCCCCCCCCAAAAAAAAAGTTGTATAATAAATATATATCCAACCCCTTTTTACACATATGTATTCATCCCCCTAGTTTGTTAGTTGACTTATAACCCACTTTTTTAGGGAAGAAAACGCGCATTACATTTATTTTATATTAATTGGTTTTGTGAAAATAGCAATTTTTTTCCTTGATAATTTTTTTTTTCATTGAAAAAGGGGTAAGATAATTTATCTCCTCGTTTTATTTACGTTCACCCAAACCCTCTTCAGCCTCCCTGAGCGGTTTCGGTGGATGACGAAACAAACACAGCCTTACACCTGAGAACAGGAAATTAAACTCGAGCTTTCAATGACGTCACAGGGGTGCTAAAGCGGGAACAATAGATGAACGTCCCGGGGTTGTCTTTGATTTAAATTGCACTCAAAGAGTACACAGAGTTTATGGATCGTGACTTAGCTGTTGATATGGGGAATACGACTTAATTAATAAATAGTAGTAGTAATAATAATTTTCTTCACTTCTTCTGTCTAAATTATAAACGGCCTTACAAAATACCAGCACTGAGAATATTTATTAAAGGCTTAACTAATAAAATTATGATGGAAGAAAGAAGCGCTAAACTATTCATACATACTTAAATGTATAGCGTTGCTTTGTTCAATCTTGATTCTCTTGGAATGTACAATATACGTATTCTATTGGCAGCATGAAACCACAACCGAGTTGTCGGTCGATGGCTGTGATATTAATGAAAACTCTTAGTACCCGGTGATATTCACACGTTCATAACAGACTCTGCCTTAAAATATGAGAAGAATGACCCTGAGCATGGGAGATCCCTGGATAGATCAGTGGTGGAGCATTGACGCACTAAGCCAGAGATCCAGGGTTCGATTTCAATGTCCAGGAGTCATTTTTAAACTTATTTGAAATAAAATTATGATTAATGGTTTATTTAAGGTGAATATATTTTGTTACAATTTCTTGCCATTATTTTTTTTACTATTTTTTACATGCACTATGTCCTACTTTCTGTCAAGGATGTCTGCATATTGTTACACTAATGAGGTAGGAATGAGTAAGATGAGATTTTATAAAAAAAAAAAAGTGTGACCACACTTGCGTAAAGGAATGTATGGTACCTTTAAGGAAAACCACCCTTATAACACTCGGCAAAGATAGAAACCAGTTAATGGCGAGGCTGACTGACGCCTTTGTTTTTGCGTACTCGCCGATGCGGGTGAGAAATAGAAAACCACTTATTAAATAAATATTTCTGAACGTCTGCAACACGTCTCAGCCCTCTGATGGGCAGCTCCTCAAAGACCATATAATTTACCGGAATGAGGGGAGATTTCAAGAGGAAATGTGACGGCAAGACCACAAAGACAAAACATACTTGTAAAAATCGCCCCCCGTCAGTGACAATTTTCTTTATTGCTACAAATCTTATTGTAATAATTGATACGATACTTTCCTACATATTTTATCTTATAAACTACTAGCAGAATTACCTGATCAAAGATTTTCTTTACTTCAAACAGTAAGAAAAAAAGTATCTTTAAGTTTTTTCTTTGGACCCAATTTTTAATACATTTAAAAAAAATGTGGTCAAAGATTTAAAATTCCAGCTTTAAGGTGCAGATGTTTGTGCAAATGGATAACTAATTTTAAAATTTCAAACATCTGCTTGTGCTAGATATCGCGCAGTGCTCATGACAGACAGACAAACAAACTTTTCATTTTATTAATATAGAGTATAATTTGGAACAACATTTCAATTAAAACAATTTGCTATAAGTAAACTGCTATTAAATTAATTTGTTTCCTTAAAACATGTATAGAGAATTGTTTATTATGTAAGACACTCCACCCACTAGATACAAATTTTGAATCAAATTGTTTTAAAGCCATTTTAATTTTTTTTTAGTTTTAAAAACCAGTTATTAGTCAACTACCCTAATTTTATAGCTATAATTAGAATCAAGATTTTTACCGTGAGGTACGATTATATTACATCAAAATATAAAGTATGTAGGGAATTCAAAAAAACATTTTGGCCCTAGCTTCACGTACAGACAGCAAAACAAATAGTAAAATCCTACTTTTTTTTAGTTCAGGAGCACATAATCTCGTAATCTCGTAATCTTAAGTCTAAAACTCACATGATTAAAATATTTTCTATAAATGGGGAGGTTAAAAAGGGCTGAAATACTATTAAATGTATGCAAATGTATGTATAAAAATGTTTAAATCACACGCATCAAGAGTTACCTACGCATCAAAAGTCACCCTTAAAAAACCAATATTCAAAACCATTACAAAATTCCCCTTTAATAACGTTTTTGTAATCCGCCCATGTAATATTTATTTACTTCGAACAGAGTTTTTTACTCTTATAAATAAAACAGTATTTTACTATAAATATATAATGGAAACGTGTAATGAAGAGACTTCATGAAAAAAAAAAGATATATACAAATATGAGTTTTGCTTTTACTGTATTTTTATTTTATAGATAAATGGTTTTCCTCTCCAAAGCACATATGGAATGACGCAGGATTATTTTTATAATGCTTTAGTAATGCGTTAACAAACCATGGGTGCTAATTGCTTAATCTTCTTTCCCGAAACTAAGTGGCCAAAGAGATCAATCACAAGTCTAGCAGACATTGGTTTGATTTCAGGTGGTGCTATTTTATATTTATGGACTTGTGCTGCAATCAAATGACTAAATTATCATATAAGTTCTAAGGTTTGGTGTGTAATGCTATGCGAGCTGTTTTAGGTTAAGTTAGTTTATTAGTACTGCTATACAATTAGTAATTATCTAGGCTCAAGTGTTGTGTGTGTAACATTAGGCATACTATCCTAGGTTAAGTTAGTTTATTTGTACTGCTATACAATTAGTAATTATCTAGGCTCAAGTGTTGTGTGTGTAACACTAGGCATACTATCCTAGGTTAAGTTAGTTTATTTGTACTGCTATACAATTAGTAATTATCTAGGCTCAAGTGTTTGTGTGTAACACTAGGCATACTATCCTAGGTTAAGTTAGTTTATTTGTACTGCTATACAATTAGTAATTATCTAGGCTCAAGTGTTGTGTGTGTAACACTAGGCATAATATCCTAGGTTAAGTTAGTTTATTTGTACTGCTATACAATTAGTAATTATCTAGGCTCAAGTTTTTGTTGTGTAACACTAGGCATACTATCCTAGGTTAAGTTAGTTTATTAGTACTGCTATACAATTAGTAATTATCTAGGCTCAAGTGTTGTGTGTGTAACACTAGGATACTATCCTAGGTTAAGTTAGTTTATTAGTACTGCTATACAATTAGTAATTATCTAGGCTCAAGTGTTGTGTGTGTAACATTAGGCATACTATCCTAGGTTAAGTTAGTTTATTTGTACTGCTATACAATAAGTAATTATCTAGGCTCAAGTGTTGTGTGTGTAACACTAGCATACTATCCTAGGTTAAGTTAGTTTATTTGTACTGCTATACAATTAGTAATTATCTAGGCTCAAGTGTTGTGTGTGTAACACTAGGCATACTATCCTAGGTTAAGTTAGTTTATTTGTACTGCGATACAATTAGTAATTATCTAGGTTCAAGTGTTATGTGTGTAACATTAGACATACTATCCTAGGTTAAGTTAGTTTATTAGTACTGCTATTTAAATAGTATCTAGAAGCTAGGGCTTTGTATGTAGTATTAGGCTTATAGTCCAAAGGAAGGGTAGACTCCAATCCCATAAATGCGGAAGTTTTGAAACCATTGGAATATGTACATTTCGATGCCCTGAAGGAAATGAGAGAAAATGCAAAATTCGATCGCAGCCGCCGGCGCCGCCACCTTGGAAAAATGGCGCCCAAAACAGGATTTTCCAAAATATCTTGCTTTGGGTGTGTTATATGGCAAAATAATATATATAAATAAAAAGACATTCAATTTGCTACATAATATGTCGCACCCATTTTTTTCTAAACTTAATAGTTTCAGCGCAGCAGCTGTGAGGAGTCAAGCCTTATTTAAAAAAATCTTATTTTTCGCAATTATTCATTTCATTGCGAGTCTTATGGAAGAGTATTTTTGTGTTTGGAGATAGCATTTGTTTCTATATTTAAAAATCATGTATTAAGTAGATTTTAGGTGTCTACTTTGGATAGTTGTATGTAGAATACTCCTTTCCACACCACCATGAGGTAGAGTAAATGGCGGTTTTTTTTTTTCGTGGTCTCCCCTACATACCTAATCTACCACTAGACTTTTTATTGCATATTTTTAATTTATCCAGGTTCACTGTAGTCTTCAGCAATACCTTCTTCTTAACTTCTTACGTTTTGTTATTAATTGATTGTGGCATTTGGTCGTTCTCCACGCTTGCGATGAATGTTTTGACTGGCAAGTCAACTTCTTCATTGTCAACAAGCTCGTTGACTGTCTCCGGTGAATTTTCGCAATTTTGTCCGTTAGAGAAATTGCAAATCACAGAATATTTTAAATCTGCCTTTATACAACCACACGTTGGCGTGCACCCTTTCTTGCACTTGCAGGAGACACATCTAAGCATAAGCAACTTTTCGGGAACAGGATTTATAAGCGTTGTTACTGGTATGAGGCCAGAGTTGCTTATTTTCCAGCCCCATTCTTATACAATTTTTTGAATGCCCTGCGTGCATTGAACTTAATAATAGATCATGAACGAATGCTGTTCTGCTGCTGCAATTATTATAGGTGGTAGAAAAGCAATGTTGAAATTGATTTTAGCGAACGATCTTACAAAACATTTGTAACGATAAGCATCGATAGAAATGATTCATCTTTTGTTCCATACAGTGGAAGAAGAAAAAGCGATATCATCCGGTTCAGCATTGCCATCTTTAAAAATATGAATGTTCGCTTGCAAATCCTGGTGCTTTTGTAGTAGAGTCATGCATTTTTGTTTCCCTTGATTGAAAAGAGCAGAGTTTGTGTCAGATCACTGAAAGAATGAAGAAATGGTATATTATCCGAGACGATTTCCCCGCTCGACAAACTGTTGGAAGAATACAGTGGCTAGTGTACGATGACTTCGCAGCCATTTTCTGGATGACTAGAAAGTTTTTTAGTGCATAATATTTGATACCTGGTTCCCTCTGTGATTAAGTCTGGTGTCAATTCCACGCGTTTGATGATTTTGCGACACCATTCATCATTTCTAGCTCAAACTGATTTTAAAATTGTATCTTTCACAGTAAAGCTGCAAACATAATAAATTATATCGTGAACGCTTAATCTGGCCTCCTTTTGTTTCTTTAAAATGTCCTCCGTAATTTGTAATTCCACCTAAACACACAAAAAAAACCCAATTATATTTAAAATCAAAAGCAACTCCACCTGATCTTAATTATGATGCTATGGAGTTGATTTCACTTTTATTTTTTAATAAACTACCCGTAAGTTTCTCATTTCAGTACCGCTTACGACACGAGCTATGTAATCTCCCATGTCATTTTTACGAAGAAAATCTATATTATCATCGTTCCTTTTCAAACTCAATCGTTGAAATGTTTCCCTGCAATTCTCCTTCATCTCAACTGTCCGAAATATTTGTATCGCAAATGAGGCATTTCTGCTCCTAAGTCATTTTCGTTTGAGACACAAACCGGTAGACTATCTCTGTGCAATCATATCTTTAAAAATATCGATTTAAAGGGTTTTATTCCCAGTAAAGCTACTAAAACAAAGATTGAAATGAAATAATGATTATAAAAGTATATTGTTGCCAAGCCTACCTTTGAATGCTGTCGAGTGAGGAACTCCCCTCTATCAATTGTGATGAATGTGTTTGATTAACATTATTAATAATATAAAAACTTAACTTAAACAACACATAAAGCTCAATCCACTATCATTTCCCACGGTTTCAAATAAATATCCATAGATATTTATCTGTACTATTGAACCCGAGGAGAGAGACAAGTGCCCTTAGTCAGTGAGATATGATTCAAAGAACACTTACGCAGGAGAAAGCAAACCAACCTATGTTCCAAATCGCAGGTGTCCTCGAGATTGGCCAATTCTAAGAAATTGTCAACGATGTGAGAGCAAATAGGGGTATTTGAGGGATGGAAATAGTCAGTTAGCTGAAACTACCAACAAGTTGTGTTTTATGTTATCCCAGCGAATAAAGAAGTATTCTACAGCGGCGTTTAGGTGTTCCATCTAATATATTTCAATAATGCTCGACTCTGCTTTGCTGCTACGCCAAAAGTGTTTTAGTTTAGAAAAAAATTCATATGACACGATTTGTAGCAAATTTAATTCTTTTTTAATTTGATAATGACCTTTTATACCGTATAACGTACCCGAAGAGAGATATTAAAAAAAAACTATTTTCGACACCATTTATCCAAGATGGTGGCACCAGCAGCTGCGATCATATTTTGAATTTTTTCGTATTTCATTCAAAGCATTGACTTCTACAAATTCACGAAGATTCAAAACTTCCGCACTTAATGGGACCAAGCACCTTTTTTTTCACGCCCTGTACTATTACTGTTCTAGGTCAAGTTAGTTCGTTAGTCCTGCTATCTAGATAGTAAATATCTATAAGTTATAGCTGTGTGTGTAGTATTAGGTTTACAACTCTAGGTAAAGTTACTTTGTGAGTGCTGCTATTCAATTAGTAAATATCTAGGCGCAATAGCTTGGGATTTAGTTAGTATTAATAGGTCAATTTATTCTGAAAACAAAGTGTTGAAATATAGTGTTTAGAAAGTGAACGCTAAATTTGAAATAAATTGCTATGCACAGAAAACAGATAATTATTTACAAATTAGTTTCAGTCGGTCAAGTGTTGGACTATTAAAATTTCTGCGCTCATGAACCTTCACGTTCCATGACTGTACCAAGTTTTTTTTAGCACCAAGACTTACTACCCATTCGGATTATATACCTACGTACTAATTAATCTAATGGTTTTAGTGATTAGGAAGGTTTTATATTTAAAGGAAGTGTATCCACATTTGTGTGGAAGGATATGTGGGATCATTGTTTGAATCATGGCCGGGTTTTCAAAGGGGGGGATTTTCCTGAATGGTTTCTCACTCTCCCTACTCCTACCTTCCTCACCCCTTTCACAGTAAAGAATAATAGTCTTGGTGACCTGGTGGTCTAGGGGTAAGGTGTCGGACTTCTGTGCCGGGGTCCGGGGATCAATCCTCGGTCCTGGCACAGATTTATCTGATTACCAAACCCTTCCTTCACCTCTGACAAGACATCTTGTAAATGTGGGGAATGCCAGGCCTCCACCGTGGTTCGGATTCCACGTTAAACTGTAGGTCCTTCATTTCATCTCACAATCACCCTACCATTACACATTAGCGTAAGTGCGTATAACCCGAATGGGTAGTAAGACGCGGTGCTAATAATAATAATAATAATAATAATAATAATAATAATAATAATAATAATAATAATAATAATAATAACTGTCTCAGTTGTGGGTTTTGTTTCTCTCCTAAAAAAACTCCATAGCGTCAGCCAACAGTCAAGCCATACCGACCTAGTGGCCACCTACTGTTGGCGATGATAGTGCCACATTTTGCGGGAAGAGGATGTCATGTGGTCAAGCACAACAAGCCCTCTGGCCGTTATATATTAGTTTTATAGAGCGGAGCCACTACTTTTTTTTTTTCGTCCAAGAAACTCCTCATTTGTCCTCACGAGGCTAGGTGATGAACCCGTTCCAGACCTACTGCTTCACAGAACAATCTGAAGTGGCAAGGATCGAAGCCGGGACCTTTGCATCTCTAGAGGTATATATGTAACAAGGTTACTTGAAATGAGAACACTTTGAGTGACTGCCAATAAAGTAAAAGCCATATTGTTAGTCTTTCAACTTTAAGTTGCTCAATATTTATGATACACTGACTGTACAAGAATGCGGCAGGATTTAATGGATTTATAATTGTTGAAAGAACAAATGACTTTTTCATTAAAATAATCTCAGCTTGAGACAAGCACTATCGCTAATTAACATCTCACAGGAGAGATTTTCACCCATAAGAAAATCTTTGTGCCTCATTTTGAAGGTACTACAGTTTTGTTTGCACTGATATTGTCTGCTTCTATCAATGGTGTCGTGAGAATGATAGCTTTAGGGGGAAAACACGGGGGAGTGGAGGGGAAGGGGAAGAGAGATATTTCAATGAACGATATAATTTTCCCGTTTTTCCCTGTCACATCTTACTTCCTATCCAGATTATACTTATTTTAATTATGTTAATATGGTAGGGCAGAGGAAAGTATATTTTTGAGGAAATGTATCCACATTTACTCTAAAATAGATTAGATCATTTAGAAAAAAACACATTAAGTACACCCCATCGGAATTCAAACATTATTCTCTCCATTACTAGTAAATCAATCTTAATCAGCGTGACACTTAGTCTGCTTGCCTATGTGGAGCGCAATAATAAATTAACTAATGTTCTAATTAGTTAATTTACTACTTTTGACCCACTTCGTTGGCCACGTGGTCTAACGTGCTACTCTCGCAGTAGTCTATACTGCGATGACGGAGAGACTGGAGTTTGAATCTTGGTTGGGTATACTGAGGGTGGTTTTTACACGAAATGGTTTTCTACTCTTTCTCCACGCAAATGCGGATACAATTCCCACAAATATAACCTCCTAATCACTAAAACCATTAATGTAATTCGTACATAAGTGTATAACCTGAACGGGTAGTAAGATGCAGTGATAAAACAATACATTTTAAGAAACTAATTTATTATTATTATTAGCACGCGTCTTATACCGTTCGGTTTACGCAAATTTTTATTTAAAACTCTTAAAATTACTATTGGGTTAGTTGGAATCGATTTAACCGATCTTGTAGGCACGCAGAATAAATGTCAGGCTCTTTAAATACCGGTTTGCTTGTGTCTGGAAGGTCGGGGTTTGAATCCCGGCTGGTTTTTATGGAGGGTGGTTTTTCCTAAATTGCACCTGCACTACCAAGAGAGAGAGAGAGAGAGAGAGTGGAAACATTTCCTCTAAATTTTACATTCCTAATTTTTACGCCATTAGCGTGATTAAATGTGTATCTAAAGAACAGTGGGTAAAAAAAATCTATTTATACCTATAAATTGTGGCTAATTGATCTAAGGCATCAGATACGCAATATACTGGTTTGACGCTAATGAGAAGAGGTTAAGGTTCGAATCACGATTAACTGCACCGGAGGTGGTTTTTCAATACGATTTAACAACGTAGTATATTTTTTCCCTTCTCCATTCCAATGGAAAGTAATTTTTATTTATTAGTAAGTTATAAACTAATGTTAATGACGAATTAATTCAAGGGATGAATATAGGGTGGGTAGTTTTAGAAAAGTTTTTCCCATACTCTGGGTCGCAAACAATTTTTGAAAAATGAGCTGATTGTAATTATTTGAAAATAGAAAATCATGAAAAATGGGGGTGGGGAAAAGGGTGCGGTAAAAAGGCGGGAAAAAATAAGTGTCATAATATAGCCTACGGCTACGGGCATCTGGGCTTATGTTCGTTGCTGTGGCGTGTACGTCAATAAAATCTTCAACAGAAACTTGGAAACAAGTGCAGCCTTCTCACACGCCTCAAAGTTTTTTTTGTAAAATTATATATTCTATAGTACAACTTAAAAATAGTAGTGGAAAATTATTAATTCAAAAAACCTTTAAGTCTATTAAAGCAAAGAAGGGTTGCAGAAGTTTGGCGTTCTAAATATTGGGTCACGATTCTAAAAAGTTTGGGAACCACAGGACCTTAGAATATGTACACCCCATATCGGTGTGAAAAGAGGATTGGAAAACCACTATGATACATCAGTGATGAAAAACCACTCCCAATGAAACCCTGAAGGAATCCGAACCCACTCTTTACGTCACTAGGCAATTCGTTTTATTTTGAGGATGACCATTTATACCATGTGGCCACCCATTCACAATAAAATTCTCTTTACTATTTTTCTCTTTCCAGACCTTTAGATTAAGCTTATTTTAATATTGGTATTCAACGTACTAATAAAATAAATAATTAAAATAAGTGATAGAATGCAATATTACATAATTTCTTATTTAGTCTATTATTATGGTTTGTGATTAAATGTACAAAAATAATTCATCAGTAACCTACGCTTGAATATTTTTTTTTTATAAAATACGAATATACATTTTTATTAATAATATAAAACACATTTTATGTACCCATTTTGAACAAAAACATTAAAACAATTTTCGAAAAAATTTGAAGTTTCGGAAATCTCTCTTCAATAAACTACGCTTACTTTGAGGTTTACTACCAAAATCTAAAAATTGCACTTAGGTATGACTAACAATTAAATATTAAATTTGATCGAATTCCATTTTATCCTCAGGAAAAGTCAGAGTTGCAAGATCCACTTTTTTGAGTTTAGAGGCACACAAAACCTCAAGATTCCTCAGAATAATATCAAATAAGGAAACTTATTTCAACGAAAATGTTTTTTTCTACATGAGAAGGTAAAACAAAAAGATCAATATAAGCACTGTGGGGAATGCTAGGCCGCCACCGTGGTTCGGATTCCACGTTAAACTGTAGGTCCTTCATTTAATCTCACAATCATCCTACCATTACACATTAGCGTAAGTGCGTACAACCCGAACGGGTAGTAAGACGCGGTGATAATAATAATAATAATAATAATATAATAATAATAATAATAATAATAATAATAATAATAATATAAGCATTAATATAATTTCAAATGTACACTCAACATAATGAATGGCTCACTGTTTAGTTGTTATTTTGAGAAGGGTGGTGCACACATCTTCTCTCAAGTGTACATCAGATCCACCATAAATAGCGTCTCCTCCCCCATTATACTCTCTAAAAGAGGCGGCTCCATTTGACGCTGGTAATGTGAGTTTTCTCAAGCAGAAAGTGTAATTCGATGTGATACCCTGGTATTTATTAGGGTACGCACAAGCAAAGGACATTATGTTGTTTAACAAAACACAGGGACAAAAAACAACAACAAAGAGTAAAATACGCAAACGATAGGAAACGAGATAAAATGGGGACAGGATGCAATGACACAGAGAAAGGGAAAATGAGGAGTAAAAAAAAAGGGGGGGAGGAAGTTTTAGAACGACTAAATAAATATAGTCATGAGCAGATCTATACTTAGTTTCAAGCTTATTTTTACTTTCTCTCGTCACATCGGAGAGAAAGTATCGTGATCGTCAAAAAAAAATTGAACTCGAGATTTTGATAAATGTCGATGTTTCATGACCTTCTGAAACAAAAAAAAAGTAGTTTTTGCAATTCCATCTGCCTGTCTGTGCCTTGGGCTAGAGCAGAAACTATTTTACCGATTGGGATCAAACTTGGTATTTGGGGTCTTCGGAAGTTCCCCCGGAGGGGTTTATGGAATTTGATTTCTATCCCTAAATTTAAGGGTATTTTACTGAAGGACAAAAAGAGAAAAAAATTATTTTCATGAAATTGGTTCTAAAGATTTTGATTAAATTTAAATCGAGACATTGTTTATCAATATAAAAAAATAATAATTCTAATTTTTTGCGAAAATGACTTTCAGGGTAATCCACATTAGGAAAATTTTCCTATTTTCATAATTTCTCCGCAACTATTTATTTTAAGAAATATCTTATCAAAGTAAAGTTGTAAAGTTGTAGTACTATTAAAGATACAAATCTTTTATATTAAATATATTTTTATAAAACCAATAATTTCTTATCTATAAGCAAATATATATACTTTTTAATTCAGGTCTTTGAAAATGAATTTGATTTTTATGCTCTTTGGTGGAGAAAGATTTTTCTCTTTTCTCGGCTTTGGTGAACAATAAATGAAAGGTGAGAAATTCTTATATTGAAAAAGCAAAAAGCATATAACCCTACTTTATTTTACAAACAATACAAAGAAGCTTTTGCATTTTAAAACTTTTTTTCTACTCATATGCAACATTTGATTAAAACTTTTACCAACTTATTTATTATTTTTTATTACGACGAATTATAAGATCAATCATTACCAACAGTCTTTAACAAACAGTAAATGGAAAGTGAGAAACTTTTTTACTTAAAAAGAAAAATAATTTTTACAAATTATACTAAGAAGATTTTCCATTTTTTACTTATTACAACAGGGCAAACTGTCATGACATTTAGAATTACATAGTTTACTATTTTTTCTGCTTCAGCATTTAGTAGATTGAAACTTTACCTTGCATATTGCACCTTTGGTATACTTGACCACCTGAAATATATAGTCTTGAAGTTAATCAACTACATCTGGCACGTCTTCCGCTGAAATTAACTTTTCCTCACAAATTAAAAACTGGTTTCTGGTATACAACTGTACCAATCGTCCATATTTTTCTCCCAATTGGTTGTAATCATCATTTTCAACGAGAAGTATTATTACTAATATATTTATTAAGTAACCTCTTACTTTGTCCACGTCTGGAGCCCGAAGCTTCAATGTTTTTCCAACTTTAACTTTGGGGAAACTTTGTGTCAGTAATGTATTTCATTTTCTTTGCTTGGGCCTCTAGTGGAGTCTTCCATATCTTGCTTCTTCGTAGCATCTTACCTCTTCATATTAACCGCTTGTATATCCTACGCATTGTTGTTCGTAATGTAGTCATCAAGGCTTGAGAAATTTGCCATGAACAATTTTTAGCTCATACCACATAGAACATGTTTCTTCAATAACCAGTTACAAAATTTGCAGCCATCCTCACTCTGAGGAACGCTAGGTGCGCCAAAATTAATGAAAATATCAAGAAATACATTAGACACTTCCTCTGATAGTTTGGTTTTCAATGGATGCAAATGGAAAAAATTTGTAAAATGATCTTGATACATCAAAATAAAATTATAATCATAATCTGGTTGACTTTGCATATCAATAAGTCTAGAATTAATATCTATGAAAACATTGGTCGTATTACAAGTCTTTTTTTGGCTCTTTCGATTTTTTTTATAAGTTTCATGCAAACTCAAATAAATCGATTTCACTTCACAAGCTATATTTTTATACATTTTCTGCAGATCTGTCGACATTATGGTTCTTTAACCATGCCCTTTTGCCAAATGCGTCTCACTAAGCAAATCAAAGCTTTCCAATGTCGATACGTAATATCAGATGGTTCACGTTTCATCATTCACAGGAAAAAAAATCTTCTCATTATCAACCCTTTTCATAATATCAAAACGATTCAATCGTAGATAGTTTTATGGTATTTTCCCACAAATTTTAGATTTACTTTCTCTTGACCTTAACAATTAACTGAGGGTTATTTTTCTCTGGACAAGAGTTCACTATTTTCTTTCTTATTTTGCATGACGCTTGATAATTTTTATTGAAGCAAACCTTCATCACTTCCACTGTGGGTCTTCTCTGTTTGAAACGTATTTCTCAGAATATGCACGTCTGAGCTATATGAATGCTATAACAAAACTAAGGAGTGCATGTGTAAGGTATAAGAGATTTAGGCAGGAAGATACTTGGTTCACGCATGTGCAAATGGCTTGTTTCACCCCCCACTAGCCCTTTTAACTCCATAATAAATGTACAGAAGAGTGAGGGTAGGGTCCTCTTCAGTGACTGGACCACCTCTCCTCACATAAAAACAACAAACTTAAAATGTATTACATTTATCAAAGGAAATGGAAATTATTCACAATTACTGATAATGTGATAAGATCAACAAAATGGAAAGAAATTATTATATTTACAATATTTGTTGGTAATTATATATATAAATACCGGTAGTATGGATAGTTACCAAATTAATCACATTTATGGTAACGTGTTTATTGCGCGTCTGGGCTATCACTAGTAGCCCAGTTTGAGGAAAAATTAGCCCACAGTCTACTAATGCACCGTCACCCAGGGGACGCCCGAATGTGCTAATCGTACATCATTTCCGAGGAGGCTCTTTTCATGTTTCGATGAGATGAGATGATGGTGATAGTGAATATGACGGGGTTGAACCAGTGGAAACAACTACACCTAACTTAAGTTATTATTATTATTTAGCACCGCGTCTACTACCTTCGGTTATACCACTAACGCTAATGTGTAATGGAGGAATTGTGAATGATAAGACCTACAGTTAACGTGGAACTGACCACGTGAGACCTGCATTCTCCACTTAAGCCAACCTGGGACGTGGTAATTCCAACGGAAAAATACCCAAGGTACCAGCCAGGAATCTAACCCTGGACACCTAGGCTCGTAGCCAGGTGCACTGACCACTACACCGTGGGGGTGGTTGTCATATCAGTTACTTTATAAGAACAAAGATAAAAATCAAGTCATTAATTATTTCCATGTAATTTTGTAATTTTTTGTGATTTAATTTGATTTTTTAGCCAAAGGAAAATCAAGTCTATATCCTTTCTTTAACTAATCCCCCAAAAAATCAATGGTACGGAATTACACACGGACTTTCTCGCTCTATTGTTTAAAAATAAAATATCTACCCAAAACTCATAATATATGTGAAACAAAATAATATATACTAGCAAACCCAAGCATAAATTGCACTATACTCATGTAAAACTTTTTTTTTCAGTCCCAGGTTTAAATGTTATAGTTTATTTTTGAAGAATTAATGTCCTCATTTGTATGTTTGGACCGATACTAAAGATCAATGTTGGGACCACAAGGGTCAGCACTTTGTATTAAAATTTCAACTTCCGGTTAAACTTTTCAACATTTTATTAGGTGTTGCAAATCTTCATGCCATCGTATTGCTATTAAATTCCTCATTTATAAATTTTGACCAATAAAAAATTTAAATATTGACTAATGAGTCTAAAATGGAGATAGATCGTTGTTGTACAAACATTTCTCCTAAAAGGTTAAGGAAACATAACATACACTTTTGAGAGACTTACTTGTATCTAATTACTCTATGGCATTGGTGAATTATTGCGTTAAAACTTTAGTATCTCTTTACAACCTTAACTCACAAAATTTTATCAAAATATTTGACAATTTCTCAGAAACTGTTGGATTTATAAAAATATATTTCATGTAAAAGTTTATTTTTATTTTTAATAGTACTACAATTTTGCAATGATAAGCTGTTTAGTATCTCAAATAGTTGCGGAGATACGGAAATTTCAGCTTCTGTAAAGTACCCTAAAAGTCATTTTCATGAGAAAATGAAAGTATCCAGTTTATTTATAATCTTAATCAACGCCTAAATTAAAATTTTAATCAGAATCGTTAGAACCAAATTTGATAACATCTATTTTTTCTCTTTTCGCCCTTTCTTAAACGACTCTTAATTTCAAGTTTAACAGTGGCGACTCGTGTATAGGCACTGCGGAACTGCAGCACCCCTTATCCACCTGATATTATCGATAACATTTAATATAAAGAGTCCTTTTTTCTTTAATTCTTGATCTATTTTTGTAGTACAATATATATTCCTTAAGCTTAATGTCAGTACTTTAGTAGCTAGCCATCCCCCAGTTTATGAAAAATATACAAACATCTTTGTATGGAACTGTGCGCTTCACAGTGCCAGTGACGTGGTGTTTGACTGTTGTGCGCATGCGCACATAGGAGGGGGTGGGGCGGAAGGCGAGACTGCCAGGTAGAGAGAGCACTGTTGCTATCGCAGTGCTGGCTCTGGCGTGATGGTGGAAGTAAGTTTTTTTTACTCAGTGTGTGTTGTGCTTAAAACCCGTGTATCATATTCTTGAATGTGATAAAGTGTAGAAGAGTGAATAATTAGATTATTATTCTGCTTTCAGTTATTCTATTTGATTCATTTTTTTTTCGGTTCTTTTATTTAACAGAAAACCTTAACCATTGCCTTGAATCCCCAAAAATAAGTTCTGTGACTGTAAGTGAACTTCAACAGCTTAAGTTTTCACAGCTATCTCTCCATGAGAAAGCTACAGTTAAAAAAAAGAGGTCGTTCAACACCTGATATTCTAATATCTCAGCCAGGCAAAAGCAGCAACAGGAAATATATTCGTAGCTTTAATTTTGAACGGTATCAACGGAAAAGTTGGCTTTACTGCTGTGAAGTAAAAAATGAACTGTTTTGCTTCCCGTGTTTGCTGTTTTGGAGGTGAGGTACCGTAGACAAAAGATGATTTTAGAAATTTAAAAAAATGAAAGAAAAAACTGAAAAGCATGAGAAGTCAAAGAAGCACGTTGATAATGTTGTTTCACTGCAACTTTTAAGAACCGTAAGTATTAAGGAGAAACTTAGTGAGGCATAGAGACTTTTAATCAATGAGCATAATATAAAAGTTAAAAAGAACCGTGAAATTTTGTCCAAAATAATAGACTGCATTTACTTTTGTGGAAACTTTGAAACTCCCTTACGTGGACACGATGAAAAAGACGATTAATTAAGACCAGGGGTATTTTGAGGATTAGTAAATTTTGCATCTAAATTAGATTCAGATTTGAATAATCAGTTAGAAACCAGTGCAGTCTTCAAAGTTCTTTCTAAGGCCATTCATAATGAGATACTTACTGCCTGCTACAAATACACCATGAGGAGATACGGACGGAAATTAGAAAAGCTTCCTTTGTAGCAGTCATGGCTGATGACACAACAGATGTTTCGGAACATACTCAAATGGTCCTTGTTTTACGGTACGTATTGAATGGAGAAATATTTGAGCGTTTTGAAGGATTCCTTATTCCAGAAAATCAAACTGCAGACGGCATATAAAAACGTATTTTAGAACAATTGGACATAATCCTTTAAGGAAATGGACAAAAACTGATAGCTCAGACATTTGATGGTGCATATGGACCATAAACAGAGTTCATGAAAATTTGCAACCTTTTAAAAACTGCCTTACTTAAATTCAGTCAACATCAAATGCAGATCAAACCATTGCAGAAGCAACAGGAATTTTAAAATACCTGAATGATGATAATTTCAAGTTTTGGTTAGAGCTTTTTCATCAGATTATGCATTATGTTGAAATAATTTACAGCCAAGTGCCATCTCGAGAAATTAATGTGTTTGAAGTTAATGAATATACAACGAATTTCAAAACTGCTATTTCAGAATAGAGAAAATCAAAGTTCTGTGAGAATCCTTCAAAGACACTCATGGCAGAAGCTAAGGAAGTGTGTGACTATATATGTGTTGATATAATGAACAGATATTCTTCCACTAAACACTTAGTAACTGCTAAATTGTTCAACAACAATTGCTTCACTAGATTTAAGAATGAACATACCACAAAAGAGATAGTACTGACCACTGAAGCTTATCCTATGATTGACAAAGAAAAGTTTGAAACTGAACTAGAAGTATTCTACTGTAGGACTGATATTCATGAATATTGCAAATTAATTGAGCTGCTGAAATTTATCAGAGGCAGAGCGCTGCTTTTCAACATTGAAAAGAATAAAAACTTTTTTATGAAGCACTATGAATTCGGAAAGACTAAATGCGCTTGCAGTAATTTCAATGGAGAAAAATTTCCTCAATTTCATCCAGAGATCAAGGAGAAAATTAATGAACCTTTAGCGCAAATTAAAACAAGAAGAATGGATTTCATTTTTAAATTAATAGATCAAGATTGAACTGTAACAATTTAAATCTAAGCAAGTAAAAAATGTTTTTTTTTAAATATTTTATCAAATTACTGAATACATTTTTTCTTTTCATACATGTTTTTTACTTTTACACAATTTTAAAACAAAGGCTAAACATTTTCTGGAGCAGCACCCCCACTAATTTTAGCTACGAGCCGCCACTGAAGTTTAAACAGACGTCATTGCAAATACCACTTTTTAGGATTTGGGGTGGGAGGGTCGTGAGACGTCGACATCCATCAACATTTCAGGCAATTTTTTTATTTTTTTGCGGTCACAATACTTTTACCTTTTGTGTTCTTAAAGTTAAAATATATATATTTACGTATATCTTGTAAGTTATTGATTTTATAGAAATATACTTCTTATAAAGTATCTGTATTATAAAGAGACCTACATATTTGTAATGAAAAGTAATTTCATATTCAAATAGTTTAGGAGATATTATAAAAAAAAAATTACACATCAAACCGGAGCCCTTAAAGTCATTTTGCTGAAATATTGAGAGAAGCCATTTTGTTTGGAAAATTAATAAATTTTTAGAAATGAAATTTAATCAAAATCATTAGAGCTGATTTTGAGAAAATCGACTTTTTCTCTTTTTGCCTTTCAATAAACTACCCTTAATTTTAGGGTTAGATATCCAATTCTAAAAACTCCTCGGGGCAACCCTTTGAAAACCCTAGATGCCAAGTTTTAGCCTGATCGGTAAGACAGTTTAGGCTCAAGTTGAGAAGTACAGACAACAGACAGACAGACAGATGGAAAGTCAAAAAACAATTTTTTGGATTCGGGGGGGTCCTGAAACGTCTAGATTCATCAAAATCTTGAGTCCGATTTTTTTGACGATCACAATACTTTCTCTACCTGTAAGATAGCGAGAGAGAAAGTAAAAATACAGGTCAAGGCCTTCAATTTTTGATTCGAAATTTCTTTTCGATTTTTTCGAATCTCTAATTCTATCGAATGCTAAAAGATGCGAGAGTCCGACTCCTAGCATCTAAATATCTATCTATCTAGTATCTACACACATGTGTTATATGCAGAATATATTAGGATTTATAACTTGTCAAGTGTATTAGTGTATTTAAGTGATTGATTATTTATCTAGAAATAATTTACTAAACAAGTTATGAGAGAACACATTTTTTTCCCAATTATTTTATTCATATATACTGGAACTAGTAAATCTGTTCCCCAATAGTCTCCCTCCATCTCTGGCAGAATCTCGAGTATCTCCCCAACCCCTCCACTCCCTTCTTTGTGGTGGTGGGGCCACTAATTGAATAATACATTGTGTAGGAGTGGGTGGAGGGATAAAGGGGTGGTTCTCTCACTCCCCTATCCGAATCCACCTGGTTATTTTTTCAAGATGAGCTAGCCTCAAACAACCTCCTCCCTAACCCCCAGACAGGAAATAAATTGTTAGGTCCACTGCCACCAAACTATCCCCCCCTCCCTCTCTCCCTTTGGGAAAACACTTGCAGCCCTTTGCTCTGAGGGCTAATACACTTAAAGAAGGGGCCAAAGGGCCCAGTGTTTATTTTAGGGTCTAGAAAGAAGGTGGTGGGGAGGTAAGGTGAAGGGGGGTTAGATAACGAACAATCGGGTTGAAAGAAAAGTTGAACTTAATATGATTGGGAGATATCGAGGATATTTATAGGCCTAATCATCGATATTTAATTAGTACTTTATAACTGAGCCATGATAGGTGAGAAGGGAGAAGTAAGTAGATACACCCCTATGTATTGGGGAGACGGGGATCATAAAACAAGAGGAAAAATTAAGATATTACTAATAGTTCAAAAGCTGATTTCTTTCATGTGACTAAAATCAATAAGGTTCCAATATTCATGGTCAACTTGTTTGAATAATATATTATGTCTAGCAATACTAATTTGTCCATAAATTATGTCAGTTTGCCTTTTGATATTAAACATTATACATATTTAATATATGGTAGCATGCTTGACACAGTTACAACCTAAATCCAATTATATAAAATTATGTCACCTACTTCTTCGGTCTACATTCTCGTTACCACCCTGCGTATGTCGGTTAGTCAGCATGTTGCTTATAGCCTAATGCAGGCATGTCAATCTTGGGGCCCGCGGGCCACGTGTGGCCCTCTATACGATTTTGTGTGGTCCGTGGGCCTTTATGAGAACCAACATACATATGACCATATTATTATTTTTTATAAACTTATAGATAAAACTACAACATGCAATGAGGAACATTTCATGGAAATTTGACGTAAGAAGTGTATGTACAAAATTTTTACTTTTTTTCTACAATAGGAATTAATTCATAAAATTATATAATTTGCTCACCCAATATATGCAATGTTTGGCAGCCCATACGTATGTAAACAGTTGTTTACTCACATGAAAGTGTACAAAAATAAACGAGAGGTCTTAGCTCACGGGGACATGGTTGTCAACGATTATGAAAGTGACTTCGTCACAAGATTTAAAATCATTGTCGCAAAGGGGAAAAAAAAAAGTCTGGTAGAAAAATGAGTTAGTGTTATTGGTTTATATTGGAGTTTAAATTAATACGATACTGAGTTGAAATTAATTGTAATTAAGATAATGGCGAAATATATCTCTTCGAATTATGGCCCACTTAGTATTTTCAATTTTCAATATGGCCCTTATTATCAAACAAGTGCTTAGTTAGATGCTCAGCCCTTGTAGTGATGCAGACGTAAGTGTAAGAGAGAGGTAGGGATACTTATTAATCAGAGTGTTGTTGTGAACTGTTTGCGTTCTTGATGTTGAATCATACAAAATAAATCAGTTATACATATATATTTATTTATTTATATTAGTGATGTGGCCTTGGAACACTAAAATTATAGAATCTCTCGAATCCTGAAGGATATTTGGGATTTAAAGATTAGAAAAAATATCATATTAAAGATACGAAAAAAACAACAACAAATATCAATTATTGATATTTAAAGTTTGATTTGGAATTGGTTTTGGCTTAGTGAGGGTTTGCCTCAAAGTTTTAGGATTAATTTTACAGCCAGACCATTAGTTTAGCACCTATCCGAATGTATGAATGTTTTATAATGAATTCATTATGACAAAATATGTTTACATTTAGCTATTTTAATTTTCTATAAAAAACCGAAGAAAAAATGTCCGAATGGTAAAATGAAGACTTGGATTCAACCAATCTCTTCTACTAGAGCTCTAATTCTGTTCCTATGTAAAGCCACAGTTATTGTAGGATATGTATTTTCTTGAGGACAAATAATCACTTTGAAGAGCAATAGTAATTACTAATTTGTTATCATCCATTTAGGTAATCATTTATTACAGTGAGTATTAGGAGGATGCAGTAGATAATGCCACTTAACTTTATTTTTTATATTCAATTTCATTTTACCGTTTATTGTTCTAGGAATATATAAATATTTATATATTTAAACTATATATAATATACATGATAAATAAAATTATTAATATTAATTAGCACCCACGTCATTCTACCGTTCGGTTTATACGCACTTACGCTAAGTGTATATGGTAGGGTGATTGTGAGACGAAATGAGGACTACAGTTTAACGTGGAATCGAACACGGCGGAGCTGGCATTCCTCCAATCATAGATGTCTTGTCAGAGGTGAAGAAGGGTTTGGTAATCAGATAAATCTGTGCCGGACGAGGATTGAATCCGGACCCAGCACAGAAGTCTGACACCTTACCCTAGGCCAACAGGTCACCGATAAATAAAAATAAATATAAAATAAGTTATAATGGATGTCAGCCAGTTTTGTGGTATAGTGGTCACTGGTCAGAGGCCCTGGCTTCTGACTTTGAGGTCCCGGGCTAGATTCCTGGTTGTACTAGCAGATTTTTCTCGAAAGGGGAATAATTTCCATGGCCAGCAGGGTTTAGATTAATAGGCTTAGGTTATTTAAAGATCTTCATGGGTTTCACTTGTCATATTCATTATTATTATTATACTCTCATCTCATCGGTACATGAAAAGAGCCTCCACGAAAAGGATGTACGATTAGTACATTCAGGAGTCCCTGAGCTACAGTAATTGGTACTAGTAATATTTACATAACCTGGACTATAGAATGATTTATCCCAGACACGACATTATTGTTATAATGGGTGTCAACTATTTAACAATAAATCAAATAACCAAAGCTATTATTGATGCTTTTTAGAGAGGATTACTCCATCTTGATATCATATTCTGAAAATTGAAAAATGACACCTGGACACGGGAATCAAACCCTGGACCTTTGGCTTAGTACGCCAATGCTCTTACCACTGAGCTATCCAGAATTCTTCCTCTGCCCATGATCATTCTTTACTCATATTTTAAGGCAGAGTCTATGATGGACGTGAGGAAATCGTCGGCTACAAATGTGTGATTTTATTAAGATCACGAGCTATCAGATAACGCAGCCACCTTCAAATCGGTATTGGCTTATTGCTGCCATTTGTACAAATATTATAATTGTACGGGATTGCATATTAATGAATCAAATAGCCAAAGCTATTTAACAATAGTTTTACACGTTCAAGTATTTGGTGACCTGGTGGTCTAGGGGTAAGGTGTCAGACTTCTATGCTGGCGGCTGGGGTTCAATCCTCGGTCCCGGCAAAGATTTATCTGATTACCAAACCCTTCCTTCACCTCTGACAAGATATATTGTGAATGTGGGGAATGCCAGGCCTCCACCGTGGTTCGGATTCCACGTTAAACTGTAGGTCCTTCATTTCATCTCACAATCACCCTACCATTACACATTAGCGTAAGTGCGTATAACCCGAATGGGTAGTAAGACGCGGTGCTAATAACAATAATACACGTTCAAAAACGTGTTATCTAAAAAATGCCATGTAAGGATTATATTTGGTCAACTGTCAGTTAGAATCTAAATTACAAGAGGAACCACGATCTTATACTAAGAGTTGTTTGATACTTTTATTTTTTTGGGATAGTGGGATTTGACTCTTTTCCAACCGACTGTACCCTCACGACCAGTTTCTCCATTGATTCATCCTTCCTTTACTCCCCCTCCCTTTACACCCTATATGAAGGGGATGAAAGCCACAAACAAGAGACGCCGAACTCCCCCTTCTTTCGTGTATTGGACCAGAATTAGTCACCTTCACTTCTATAACTTCGTTAAAAGTAAACTCTAACAGTTTTGTTTATGTTTGCAAGCGCGGCCATGTTTAATGCGTCAAAAATAAACTTTCAGCAAACAAAAACAAGGCAACGTTTCTACATACTGTTTTTTTTTTAAACTTGTTTTTATTTTACTCTCTTTATAAAACTTACTTCATTTAAAATTTAGATTTTTGTCAACTCTTCTAGAAATTAGCTATAATTTTAATTATTTTTTTGCGATCAAGACTTGTTCTTGTATTTTATTTCTTAAGAACTTATTGGAATCAAACTTTTATTAAGTTTAAAATATTGAATGTTTTAGTTTTAGTCTGTGTCATTATGTAAACTGATCCGCCGTATTATTGCTATCACCACGTCTTACTACCAGTTCGGGCTATACGCTTAAGTCCTAATTACGCTAATGGATTACGAATTGGTAAGGTGGAATATAGAGGAAGTGAACTCGAATTTGCGTGGGGGAGAGTGGAAAATAATTTTTTAAATTAGTATAAAATCGAAAAAAATGTATATGCTTCAATTATCCGAATATTTCTTTCTAAAATTCTAATTAAATGCTACTTTTATATATTGATATCGACAGGAATTTCATGGGGAATCCAGGTGGGCTCAAATTTTCCAATTTTTCGAATTAGCTAAAGTTGAACTATTCAAATCCTACTATATTACAAAACTAGTAACAGTCAGTATTCGCTCTAAATGCATTCTTTTACTATTAAAAAAAAGCAAGAAGCACCAAACGGGATAGCTTAACATTTAATGTCATTGAAACCCATCTCGGTGGCGTAGTCAGCTAACGTGCTAGTTTCGTGATGAGATAGACTTCCAAGGACGGGGAGAGCGAAGTTCGAATCTCGCTAGGGTGAACTGGGGGGTTCTTTCTACATGTTTTTACACTCTCCCTCCATGCAAATGTGGGTTCACTTCTTATATATTCAATATTACCAATTACTAACCCATTAACGTAATTAGTACTTAAGCGTATAGCCCGAACGGGTAGTAAGACGTGGTGAGAAGTAAAGAATAAAAATATCCAAGAATCCTCTGATGAAGAACAGAAGAACGATTACCATCCGTTTCTGAGAGCCTGACAGGGATGGAAAACCCGAGAAGATTCACCGAATCTCAACCAGACGTAAAATAAATGTTTCATGCAATCAGTGAACCTGAAGATTTTGTCTATTGTGTCAAGCTAAGCAAATTACAACAAACTAAGATAACTAATTTTTTCAAACGTAATGGCAAAAACTGACTTAAGTCTGCAATTTTTGTATACTTTTCCCCTAAAGTTGTTATTTTTCGTGTTTATATTTTTCTCGTGTGTAGAGATTGTGTATGATGGTTTTATATAGCACATAAACTATAAAATGTGTGTGTTTATAAGTAGCATATTTTGAGAGTATTTATTTATTGTGTACCAACTGCCTAGATATTCATAAAAATGGTTAATACGAATTTGGAATATTTAGAATTTTTTTATATATCCCTTGGACTTCAAATTAAATAAGCTCTATTGAACACACAAGTAGTGGGTGGAGGATAATTTTACAAACTTAAGTATATAAAACATAATCTCCCAGCTATTGTCTAATGGCTTAGAAGCATTTTTCTCGTGTCAGTAAGACAGTAGAAGCTGACGTTTTAAGTTAACTTAATAATGACGGAATCATGGATAATATGGATGAAATGGTCTTGGGATTAAATTTATATAATCAAAATATTATAAATACGTCGACTCACCATTTCAGCTTGCAGTGAAACATAGTTTCAGTGGTATTTATTTGTGGTTCCGGGCCGCTTGGAGCCTTCCAGTTCAGTCTACTCTTAGATCTAACCTTCCTCAAATAGATACAGTCAACTTTAAACAAGATCACAAAAACACATTAGTAAAAAAATAATAATAATTCGTCGCATCTTTCTACTTATTAGGGTTGTTCGCATATGTACTAATTATACTAATGATATAGGGATCAAGAAGGTTTAATTTAGATGAAGTTTACCTGCATTTGCGTGATGGTAGAGTGAAAAACCATTCAGGTAAACCAATCTCAGTACACCCGACCTAGATTCAAACCCTGATCTCCTTGTTATTGGCAGTCTAGTATGTTGCAAGAGTGATGCCTGAGAATATGCGGCCACTGTAATAGGTAAGCTGAGAATGGTTTTGTTGGTTTAGATTCCACAGAACTACTATTCTCATAAAACATACCGTAATGTTAGGATAACCACTTTTAAGAGGGTGGAATGGATTTTAGCGCAATGAGGAAGATGTAGGTGAATTTTAAAGAAATTCGCCGGCATTTTCCCTGATGGGTTATAAGGATGACTATAGTTATGGAAATAAACATAATCGTATCTGAATGGGATTCAAATAGAGTAGCGGTAGCCATTACACTAACCCTGATGACAAGTATTTAGTTACAATAAAACCGTATTATAATGCTATCGGCTCAATATTGCAAATACTTTCGCTAATTTAATATTAGTATAATTATATAATTGGCCTAGTTGGAACATATCTACTAATTTGTCCTATTTTGGAGTATATTTAGTTAACAAATTGCGATTCATTTTTCATTATTTTATAAACTTTAATTTTTGTGAGCCGAATTTTTTTATACTTCACCAGCTGTCAGAAGAACAAAAGACAAAAGTTTTAAAACAACCAAGAGGTTCGATTCCAAACTTTTCTTTCTGTAACACAAATCACAATCGTAGCATATTTCACAAACAATAACTTTCCTCGAATACAAATATACACACACAATACATTATATTCCCTTTTATCTAAAGCTAGAAACACTCAAAGAGTGTCCAAGTAATTCTGGTTTCTTCCTAGTTTTCAAAAACACTGAGAGAAAGACGTTTCTCTGGCGAACTCAATCTTTTTGGGCGAAGAAGAAAGCGAGGAGGTAACTTTTCCATTTCGCGTCAACCATTGTCATAGCAAAACTACCAACTGCTCGGATCACTTTGCCAAGAAGATGAAGGAGGGAGGGGGGAGGTATACCACTCTCTTTGAATCACCCGGGACGAGGGAACCCGCAAATTGAGTCCCGTTTTTTGACACTTATTCCTGGAGATTGAGAGCTCAACACTGATCAACATGCCTCGAATAAAGAGATTTTTTTTTATAAAAACGGGTACGATGCACCGCACAGACTTTCTTCCCCTTTTATCGTAAAAGAGACATTTACTAAAAACTCGTAAGATTTGTGAAACGAAATAATAGTTCTATACATTGTTGTAGAAAACCTACACCAAAGATTAGACATGAAATAACACACACTACTTAACTCTATGACGTTAGGAACTAGGAATACTGTTACAGAAAAATTAAGAAAAGAGAAACATCTTTTTCTACCGAAGAGCAAAAGGATCAAATTCATTTTCAAACACCTGAATTAAGAAGTATTTATATTAGCTTAAAGCTCAGACATTATTTGGTTTACAAAACTATACTTCAAATAAAATATTTGTATCTTTGATATTACTACAACTATAAAATGATACATTATTTCATATCTCAAATAGTTTCAGAGAAATTATCAAAATTGGAAAATCTCCCTTATGTAAAGTACCCTCAAAGTAATTTTCACGAGAAAATGAGAAATTCAATCTTATTTAAAATTAATGCTAAATAATGTCTTAGATATAAAATTTAATAAAGATTGTTGGAGCTTATTTCGAGAAAATATTTTTTTCTTCTCTTTTTGCCCTTCAGTAAACTACCCTTAAATTTATTCAAGTAATACATCCCCCCCCCCCCTATTGGCTTGCTAGGTCTGTTGTAGATTCATACACCCTATAATCAAACTTAAGACAAGGACCAGTACAACATCCAGTCCCCGGCCATTAATTTATCAATGTGAAAGGATAAACCCATATTTTATCAATCACACATTTTTCAGTTATGCCAGGAATCAAACCCGGTACCCTTAGCCCAGTAGGCAGTCACGCTACCGGCTGAATAGGATGTCAGATTAAACAATAACGGTTCTGTTGGTAATAATTGTTTATTACCCTGGCACAAAAGAACTAGAATATTGTCAGAAATGACCGTTAAAAATAATCCCTCCATTCACTGGCCCTTGACACAATTCTTTAAAAAGAGAAAGCGCCCAGGGCTGACTTGCTATTGGTGCAATATTTACGGAGAGCCGGCAATTTGAGACTAGAATTTAATGGAATATCGATACAAGACTGTATATACTAAGTTAAGATTTAAGCTTTTTAACCTAAGATGACTTTGTTGTTCACACCGCGTGAACACTGGTTTGTGCTGATAAGAAGGTACGCGATATTGGTGCACTATAATAATAATGCGCTGTTAAATATACTATAGTACATATTAATTCATTTTCTAGCTAGAATAAATATAGAGAAAAAATTTTGACGTCAAATCCAAAGATAAGTTTTAAACTAAAATCCAAAGTCAAGTTTTAAAGTCAAATCCAAAGAGAAACTTTAGCCTCAAATCCAAAAATAAGCTTCAACCTCAAATTCAAATAGAAACTTCAAATCCAAAGATAAATTTCAACCTCAAATAAATATAAAAATTTAAGCCTTTAGCCAGTAGATAAATCTAAACCAAAAATTCAAAGATAAATTTCAACCTCAATTTTATAGGAAAGAGCCAACAGAGAATTATTTTTTCCAAACCAAAGATATATTTCACGAGACCGCCAATATCACCTGAGCAACGCCAAGTAATTTTTAGCTTGTAATTATTGGTGTTGGTTAACTTTACTTTCTCGAGCATTTTGGTTTGGAGGAGAGGATGCCAAAGAAAATTATGAAAATGAAATATGTAGGAAAAAGACCGGAAGGGAGGCCAAGATAGAGAAGAGAGTGACAGATAGCAGAAATTGTGCAAGTGAGAGGAGAAGAATGGAAACAATTAAAGGAGGAAGTATGTTGGAAGGATAGAGGAAGATGGCACTATATTACTAAACTGACCCGGCCACAGTCTGGAAATAGGTGATGATGATGATGATTAATGGTAAATAAAATATTTGATTAATATCAAAGTTTGGTTCCCGTGTTACCTCAAGCGTTCCAAGCGCGATTATTTTCTTACCTTCGAATGATTATGCTGGTAGAATGTTTTTTTAACCTTTAAATATATATTTTTTTTGCTTTCTGAGTTTCAAAGCTGCCGATTCCTAAGAAACTTTGTAAGTTGGGTGGAAATGTAAGCTAAGTCTTCTATAAATCTTTATATCATTGATTGGTCTTGGTGAAAATATACATTTCATGATGTACTTGTAATTTTAGAATAAAACTGTTTCCCCTTTGTAAGATAAAATCGTCAAATTCTCAGACATCAAACCATTAATGCCCTTCTGGCAGTTTCCTTTGAAGACTTTTATTTATTCTATTGGAATTAATTGTATCATTTTTGAATTTACTAAAACCGAATTATAATACACCATGTAAGAGTGATTCTTTACACTAATTTATGTATTGACCATAAAACTTTTTTTCCCCTTCCGCTTTACTAAGACGCAGAAGAAACGAATATGAGCGATGTTTTGGTGGTGTCTACTACAGGAGTAGCAAAAAAGGTTCAATTGTTTTTAATATCAAAGTTCAAATATTTATAAACAAAGAAAGGTAAGTGGGAAAACACATACATTTAACTTTTTCTTTTCCATTTCAGAATAAATAAAAGTATTACCCTTGAGTTTGAAATCAAGTGGAACTTAAAAAATAGACAGCTTTGATAATATGTCATTTGTGCATTCTTCTTCTTATTACTATTATTATTATATTATTATTGTACATGCTAGTAGAACAGATTTCCCGTAGTCAATGCATGATTTCATGCTGTTCAGTCTGGTAAGTTTCTTAATATAAGGAGGTAAAAGGCACCACACCCAATGTAAAGAGAATAGAAGGTAGCGCCAGTTGAAGAAAGACATCTGATTGGCTGAGCGTGTGACGTCACTCAGTACACTAGCCAGCGATTAAAGCCACGCTCTCACGTGTCTTTTTCAATGAATAATTTCAAGTAATTCATTTTTAATGAAAATAAAAATTAAAGGAATTTGTTCACATGTGTCATTTATCATAATGATCATGTTGATAATAATCAACTATTATTTAATTTACTAAAATGACGCCACGTGCTGTTTTATTTTATACAAATCACTACTTATATTCCACAGACATTCAAATTGTTTGTAGCAGTCCAAAAATAGGTCGGTTTGTTCGTCTTGCCACTCAAATATAATTTTTGAGAAATCTTATAAGAGCCCAATGTATTGTCTGTAAATATTTAAATAAATTTTTACATTTAAATAAAAACGAATTCATTAATTTTTGTACGTGTTCACACGGTCTATTTTATTTTCATTTTTCAATAATGATAATAATTAACGATTAATAAAAGTATAAATTCTTTTAACATTTATTAAAAGCGTGAAATAATAATTCAGTCTAATGAAATGGGTGTCCTGACGTTCATTTTGTATTACTCTTCAGTGACTCACGGAAAGTGACAAGTGAGAATATGGCTTAACATTCACAAAGCTTTATGGAAAACTTCACAAAGCTTTATGGAAAACTTAAGTCCTTTCTAAATAATTATTGTTAGAAATTATAATAAATTGTTTGTAGCAGTCCAAAAATAGGTCGGTTTGTTCGTCTTGCCACTCAAATATAATTTTTGAGAAATCTTATAAGAGCCCAATGTATTGTCTGTAAATATTTAAATAAATTTTTACATTTAAATAAAAACGAATTCATTAATTTTTGTACGTGTTCACACGGTCTATTTTATTTTCATTTTTCAATATGATAATAATTAACAATTAATAAAAGTATAAATTCTTTTAACATTTATTAAAAGCGTGAAATAATAATTCAGTCTAATGAAATGGGTGTCCTGACGTTCATTTTGTATTAATCTTCAGTGACTCACGGAAAGTGACAAGTGAGAATATGGCTTAACATTCACAAAGCTTTATGGAAAACTTCACAAAGCTTTATGGAAAACTTAAGTCCTTTCTAAATAATTATTGTTAGAAATTATAATATCACGTTTGAGAACATTAAACATATTAATACATATTTAAAATCCGCACCAATAAATAAGAATAACTGAATAAATTACACTTAATAAACTATTAAAATATGTTCAAAATTTCTCAAGTGTTGGAACTATTGTATTAACATTGGCAACATTCAATTTGTTTTAAGTTCTTGGGATTTTAATTAACTTTCAATTTTGCACCACAAATATCAAAGTCACCATCGGCAAAATGAATGGAAAATATTCAAGCAAAATTTGTATTAATTGTGTCTTTCCTTTTACATTTGAGCTCCCATGTACGTAAAATTTCTGGATCCTTAATAAAGGAGTAAAAAGATATATTACTACCCTTGCAGTTTCGTTGATTATTCACACAGAGTGCAACAGCAAATCTAGGCATTTTGTATGTCTATTTAGAAACACATGTAATTAAAATTGAAGAACGTACTCAGGTAAATTAGCATAAAGCCTAAAAATCTGAATGTTTAACGATGCCCTGTAACCTTACGTGCCTAACGTATGTAAATAAATGAACAAAAAGCCTAAAAGTCTGAATGTTCAGCAATGACTTGTATACTATACATTATATTATATAAAATAAAAACTATTAAAAATAATAAGAACAACACAATTACATATAGTTAGATTTCTATTCTAGGAAAAAAGCGCACATGAAAACTCCGCACACAAAAACTCCAAAAACCATAATTGCACTTTTCGTGCGGGCATTTTTCCGTATGGGTTTTTTCCGTGTGGGCTTTTTCCGTGTGGGCTTTTTTCCGTGTGAGCATTTTTCCATGTGAACTTTTTTCCTGTGATTATTTATGACCGTGGGGTTTTTTCTGTGCGAAATTTTCATGTGCGCTTTTATTGTTTGCGTTTTTTCCCGGTCACTGTAATAAATAGTAAGTTTTGTTTCCAAAAAGTTAAATCTAAATACCCCAGTAATAAATACAATAACGTGCACGATCTTAGTGTAAAGCGAATAGTTAAATTGATTGTAGAGAGGACACAAAATGATAAAGGACATGAAGGAGTAATATATCAACAAATTGAATCAAACGGGAGTTGACTGTTACGACTGGGAATCCTTAAAAGTATGTGACGGTATTTTTCCTCCGTGAGCCTCCGAAAGCCCAACAAAATCAATGTCCCCGGGGACCCTGAGCGCAACACGGGAGAATATTGCTTCTTACAGCCCTTCCTCTTTCTTCTACCTCTCTCACTCACTCATGTCTAATGCACAATGGTTTCCGACACGACAAGCCTATTGTGCGGTAGGTGGCACTTTGCGTGTAAGCCGCCCGTCCCGTCCGCCCACGCCCAGCTCAACCCACTCCGCCCGCGCTGTTGTCATTTACCTTATCACCCGCTGCGAGCAAGCCAATAAGAAGATTGGAGATGTTTTCACCCTCTTATATCAAGACGGGGAAGTAGAAGGGAAAGAGGTGGAGAGAGAGAACTAAAACAGGATTATAGAGTCAGAGGGAGTGAATGGTTTAGGTGAGGGCCGACCACAGGGATCTGGGGTTCGAGAACCGTGGGTGATACTCAACGCAGTTTAGTAATCGATGACCCACACCGGTGGGCATGTGGACTAAATTGCAATGACTGTTTTGCTGGTGACCAGGAAGTCATGGTTGGAATCCCGCTTTGGTTTACTTAAAATGTTATTTCCTAAACTGTTTCCCACTCTGCCTTCGTTATACCTATCATATTAGCGTAATTGTTATACATGTTACATCCAAATAGTGAAACTGCCCATTTTATGAGTTAGGTAGATATTTACTCATTCCGTAATTTGGCTTCTTCGTTGGACTATTTTACGAACTGGGCCAAAATTTAACTAACTCTTGCCCATTTCATTAACTGGAACTTATTGTACCATATACTACAAGCTTAATTGAAATTCATCTTAAAATATTATATTAAACCTACCAAACCTAACTTAACATAACCTTTCATTCTAAAATAATTAAATATTTAACTTAAAGGTCAACTTGTTCTTCGTTTGTCCATTTCATGGACTGGGCAAAAACTCCTCCATGGATTGTGGGACGATTGGAGTCGCCCAGTTCAGCACAAGCGCTGAACAAGTCATGAACTGGACTATTTTTTTTCACAGTTCGTGAAATGGTCAATAGCAGAGGACAGTTAACGGAATGGGCAGAGATTTGTTCAATTCATGAACTGGGCAAATTCAAGAATGGGGTGTAACACATAAATGTTAAACAACTTGAAAGAGTAATAAGACGAGGTGTATATAGAAATCAGTTTGTGAAATTGTTTTTCTGTTACTACGTCATATTATCAATTTCCCTGGTGCTAAAATTGTTATCAGATGTTAGAGCGGGCTTGAATTAGATTATGTTTGTTTGCTTTTTGTGCTAAAAAATCGCATATTGAATCTCATAATTCAGTAATAATATTCTTTTACTAGGGTGTTTAACGTTAACACATTATATAAGCAGATGACTTACAAACTAACTAGACCTAGGATAGTACGTTTATTACTACTCTCAGCCCTAGTACCTAGATAGTTACTATTTAAATAATGAAACTTATAAACTAACTTAATCTAGAACGGTACGTTTAACACAACACATACCTGAGTGTCTATATATTTACTAGTTGGATAGCAGGACCTACACGCTTAACTTAAGCTATGACAAACAACAGTATCGCCATTCTAGACAATTTTTTTTTCTGTAAAACTTAACTACTTGGCTAGATCTTTTTTTTTTTTTGCCCTATTCTAGTTGTTTGAATTGTCTCAACGACTCCCAAGATGGACAGAGGGGAAAAAAGTGGCGCCATTATAGTTTAGTTGGGTCCAAGTTTCTTGAACAAAAAGAAACAAAAAATGTGGATTAATTTATGTAGCTCGCATTCTATTTTATTTCGAAATGTGTTTAATCAATTGGTGGAAATTAACGGTTTTCAGACATTACAAACATCAATTAATCATCTTGGCCATAATTAGTTTTTAGGCTATTTTTTATAAGTATACAAAAATTAAATGTATTAATTGTATGTTATAGTATTTTAACCGTTGTTCTCTATGGGTGTGAAACCTTACCTTACATGACAAACCAAATTTAGAATGTTTGAAAACAAGGTGCTTAGGAAGCTATTTGGCCCAAAAAAGGGATGATGATACTGGGGAGTGAATGAGGTTACGTAATGATGAGTTACATACCCTGTACTCATTACAAGACATTGCTAGGATGATCAGGTCTCTTAGATTAAAGGGGGCAAGACATGCAGTGAAATTGGAATAGTCCAAATCCTTT
Source organism: Timema cristinae (assembly GCA_039000515.1). Lineage (NCBI taxonomy): Eukaryota > Metazoa > Arthropoda > Insecta > Phasmatodea > Timematidae > Timema > Timema cristinae. The sequence goes on along the minus strand of JBCFYV010000012.1, from coordinate 69,897,467 downwards.
TTCAAGCTATTGACTAGCAAACCCAATGGAAAGAGACCATTGGGAAGACCTAGACGCAGAAGGGAGGATAACATTATAATGGACCTGAAAGAGAAAGATGAATTTGAGAAAATGTACCAGATTTTTTAAAAACTGGAAGTGAAACTACATTGTGGATTAATCGTCCCATAGTAATGATGATTTATTATTATTATTATTATTACAACTATTATAATGTAATTGTACTTTAATGTACATAGTAAAATGAAATAAACGAAAAATACAGAAATAAATAAGAGAGAAACAATATATTAACATATTATACAATCATACCACACACATATTCATGTGTCATACATACCGTACTTTGCCTATATAAATATTATGAAGACTGCAAATAATTTAAGAAGAAATATGCTGATGTAATATTTAGTAACGTCCAAACAAACAATGATAGTCTGATACCAATTTCCGCGTGTCCACTAAATAATATACAGCGTGAATTGCCATAGTAGTTTAATTTAAAGTTTCTTTGCCGAGTTAAGAATGTAAATAAGGCTTATGAGAGCTTTTTTTTTTATAGCAAAGTTAATCGGGGATTTTAACGATTCGATGAAGGTGTTGGAACGTGAAGATGAAGGCATAGCTTTAGGGGTAGATCATCTCTCTCTAATATTTTCCCCAATTACACATTCTCTTTGAAAGATAATCTATCTAATTGGGTCGAGCCGACAAGTTCTTTCCTTTTGCTTTCCTACTTTCAGCCTCGAGGCCAAATTTCAAATCATTTACAAGATCCAAATATCAGAATATAGACAAGCTCAGAAATCTAAAGGAGCAACAATTTGAAGTTTACCGTTAGTAGAGAGCACCTTGGCTAAGTCGTTAAACACGTTTGACTACTAATATAAGTGTCCTGGGATTTTATTTCCGGTATTTCCGACGAACACTTTTATCAGGATAAAATCAGTAATAAATTTGTGTATGGGGTGATCGGTGTCTTGGATATTCTAGAATCAAGATAGTTTGCAAGTCATGCTAATGTAACATCTGTCGAAGTTACCAAAATAAGAACAGTACTATTGTCTACGAAATATATAACAATGGTTAATGCAACTCACCTCAGTCAGCTGTAGACGAAACGTCCTACCCCACTTAACCTTCAATAACACGCGATGACCGAAACAACACAACCGATCCCAACCTAGTATCCCAGTCGATTGACCGAATCACATGAACTCTGGGATAGTTCCGGTCTCATACACTGCCACCACATCCATCATAAACGAGAATCGACAACAAGCTTCCAGAAGAATATAGGTCTATCTAGATTACCCTTCTCCAAGGTTATGGCACATAATATAAGGCAGACCAAACTTCCATCACGTGTCTGTCCATTAGATTTTCCTTCCTCCCCACCCTTTTCCTATCTTGCACGCTTTAGTCTAAGCTTTTTATTATTATTAACACCGCGTCTTACTACCCGTTCGGGTTATACGCACTTACGCTAATGTGTAATGGTAGGTGATTGTGAGATGAAATGAAGGACCTACATTTTAACGTGGAATCCGAACCACGGTGGAGGCCTGGCATTCCCCACATTCTAAGCTTATTGATAAATATTTGAGTAGTGAATTTGTTGAACGTAGTTAATAAATTAGGAAAATAATTGGTTTGTCGTGTCATTATTACAATTTTGTACTTATGTCGTAGAACATTAGGTATAGATATATGGCAATACTTTGTACGAAAACTTGTGACTTATTAGGAGAAAATGAATAATGTCTTAAGTAATAGACCTTTTAAATGAAATTTACCTTTTGTATACTCTTAATAAGAACATCAATATTTTATATCAATGAGAAATAGTTGCAAGTTTTGATGTGGTTCTGAAGTAATAGCATTTTGGATCTTTGGGTCAGTTGGGCTCGATTGTAAATGTTATTGCAATTTTTTTATTTATTCTATTATAAAGAATTGTCTGTGTTGATGTTAGGATCCATGATAAAGTGATAGATCGATCAGTACGTTTTATGAAAATAGTAATTGTTTAATATTCTACTACATACATGAATAAATAGAAAATATATAATGTTCTAGTAGTCTAAAGATAATGTACATATCAGTGTTAAATCCGATTCATTGTTTATATCTAACATAAACTTGTATATGCCTTTTTTAAATATAATATTCTACCAAAAATATATATCAAAGAAAATATTCTAATTTTACTTTTTTGTTATGCTACCTAACTCGCAGATCAGCTATCGTTATTTTTTTTATTGTTGACTCGTGCGTTATATATATATATATATATATATATATATATATATATATATATCCATTTTTGGAAACTTAGGTAATATGTGAAGGGATCCGACTGGAAACAGTTATCGTACATAAGGAAATAAATATATATTTGTGTATTGTTCTAAAGGGGTTCCACTGCATTTTCCTAGTGTTGTTTGATATTGTCATGTTTCACGTCCTTCCTTTTGTCCCTTAAGGACGAAGGACGGGTGCACTAAGACAAATCAGTAGTTTCAGAAAGTGCACAATAATCTAGCTAATAATAATAATAATAAAATAATAATAATAATAATAATATAATAATAATAATATAATAATAATAATATAATAATAATAATAATAAAATAACTCACCCTTATCAGAAAACAGGGAACATTGCTATGAATTCAAATTAAAATTAGCTCATTTTATAAGCTCAGCACATTGGTGATCTAGAGGTCTAAAGAGTCAACATTTCAATATAGTGTGGTGTTGGGAAAGTTTATGGTTTGAATATTAGCAGAATACACCAGAAATGGTTTTACCATATTTTTCCATTAGATATTTCATACATCCGACCTAAGAGACCAGACTAATTATAGCAAACTTTAAAAGAATCACGCAGTAATATTCCTTTAGGGAGGATGGTAAATCATGATTCGTAAAACTTCCACCTCATGCAAGGCTTAGACTTAATTCTGTCGTTTGAGGAAAAGCAAAATGTATGCTTCTAATGAACTTGTAAGCTGCTGCTCCAAGCTGTATCCGTGAGGCGAGCGAATAGGCCTGATCTGATACAGCTTTGCGTGGCGGGTGGTGTATATATCAGGTGCTACTGTTATTTAGACTATTGCGTGTTCGTGGGATGGATGGCGGGGAAAAAATATAAACGCCACAACCTTTTATTTCATTTAGTGTGTGTGGCCTTAATTATTTAAAGAGTTATGAGGCTAATAATACACTATAATAACAACTTCAGTACTTCAAAAACTTTTTTAATAATTTAGAATAAAGTTTTTTTTAATTACAAGCGCTTAGCGGGGTGTTTAAATTTCAACGTGTTATTTTTAATATTAATTCTTTACATAAGTTGTTATCCATAGTAAAATAGGGGAAATGGCAACAGAAAAGTTTTTGTAATAGTATGACATAAAAGTGAAATACCACAAAAGTAAACAAAGAATTTAAATAAAACAAAGGAAATCACGTTTAGTAAAATAAATGTTACGGTGCAATGCACAGACTTTTCCCCACTTTTATCTTAAAATAGATATTTACTAAAAACTCGTAAGATTTGTGAAAGGAAATAATAGGTTTGTGCATTGTTGTAGAAACATTACACCAAAGATCATAAATGAAATAATAGACACTGTTACTTACTTACTTACTTAATGGCATTAGGAACTAAGAACACTGTTACAGAAAAATCAGAAAAGAGAAATATCTTGTCACCAATGAGTATAAGAATCAAATTCATTTTCAAAGACCTGAATTCAAAAGTAAATATATTTTTGCTTATAGCTCAGAAACTATAGTTACAAAAATAATTATATTTGAAATACAATTTTTATCTTTAATAGTACAATAATTTCACAATAGTAAGTTATTTTGTATCTCAAATAGTTTTGGAGAAATATGAAAATTGGAAAACTTTCTCCGTGTAAAAAAAGTACCCTCAAAGTCTTTTCTATAAGAAAATTAGAATTGCCAACTTGTTTATATAGATAAAAAGTGTCTAGATATAAAATTATATCAAAATCGTTAGGATTTGAGAAAATCTATTTTTATATTTTTTCCCTTCAGTAAACTACCCTTAATCTAAGCGTTAGATGTCTTGTTCTAAAAACCCCTCGAAGGGACCTTAATAAAACCTCAGATACCAAGTTTTTCTGTCTTGTTAGCACCTTTTCCGTTACTATTTGCGGTGCGCAACTTGTGAGAAATGCTAGTGTAAAGTAGTGGCTCGCGTAAATAGTACTTTCTTTTGGCCCGTTGGGCGCTTTATGTATCTATGTATTAAAAGATAGTATCTAACTTGTGTTTTGTATACCCCAGGGTATGGGTAGTCATATGTACTATTGATTGCTCTGGCAGAACTCATTATGAAAGGACCGGCCATAGTACAATTTGCTGTTGATGCCTGATTGTTAGCCATCCTCAGTATACACATAAAATATAGTAGATCCTCTTACAGGACATTTCTCCGTGGGTATATGTGACTCCCCTTAAGGTGCGGCAGAAGGGAGTGCAAGTATTTTTCAGTTTTTATATAATATAAATTTGTTGGGCAAAAATTAATCAAATATTGCTCCAATAGCAATGTAGAGTTTAGTTTTCTGCACGTGATAATATCAACGGATCTTGAATATCTTCCAAGGGTGTCCTGGAATGTTGTCAAAACTTCTTCTCTTTATTTAAAATGTTTTGACAACATTCCAGGACACCCTTGACAGATATTCAAGATACGTTAATATTATCACGTGCAGAAAACTAAACTCTACATTGCTACTGGAGAAATATTTTGATTTATTTTGTCCAAAAAATTTAATGCTATAAAAACTGCAAAATCACTCGTGCTCCCTTCTGCCGCACCTTAAGGTTTAATACAAGATAGCTAGCTTGACATATATTCTCCTTAGTAACTCTAAACATATAGGATATATATAAGTATGTATCTATTAGAAATTTGTTCTGTAGTATTCATGACCTAGCCTTTCTAACTTTAGTCTAGCGACAGCCCGAAAATATTGTTTTGAATGTATTCTCTCAAGCGTGGTTGTGTTGACTTAGACACTTGTTCTCCCAATCAACAGTCGGCACCTGTATATTTTGAGTTATTAAATTCAACCACTTGTAATATATATACATACAATTGAGATATATTTAAATATATATAGGTAACTTCTTTTAACTTTTTTCTGATCTGTTGAAACACTCGTGTGTGGTAAAGAAAACACATTTGACCCATTAACAGAGTGTGCAGCTGGAGTTGTTAAACAAGAAGCAAAGGCTTAGAGTGGCACCCTTTGTTTAAATTAAATTTGATAAAAACAGAGCTTGTGATCTGGCCTCGAGATGTTGGCAAGATCTTATATTTATAACGGACATGTCTTTCATATTGTTGATTTGAACTTCTTATGTGGTAGATAGCTATAGTGTGCTACTTTGTGCTACAATAATGATTAGTAAATATTTTTAATAACAATGTGAATATCCTTTTTACCGGTTTTAAAGGGACAATAGACCCACATATGTAGACACGTGGACTAGACATCAAGTTTGTACTATCAGGCTTGCCTGTGATGGAGATGTGTTATTCGAGTTCTGGTTGTGTGTAATGAGGGTACTTTCTCATAAATGGTTTTAAACTTCCCACCTTCCCTACTCAAATGCGGGTAAATTTATTATACATTGTACCTTTCTCGTCCATACTCTTATCAGTATAATTATATGCGTGTTACAGTAGTAAGACGCAGTGTACATACATATCAATGACCACGTGAAAATTAAGATAAGATATTATGTCGATATATTTCTAATTAATTTTGATCCAAATCCTTTAAAACTAATTATGTTTATTTATTAACCTTGATCTAGATCCAATTCACAATTAAAAATTAATAAACTCTTTTGGTTCTGTTTATAAGTCCGAATATTTTTACGAGTATAACCATACTTTTTAGTAAATCTTTTCAAAAATGTTGGAAGCTCTTGCTCCAGTATGGTCTTAAGGGAAATTAATATTTTATGGATAAGGTTTCAATGAAGTTTTATGTATATTCAACTTTGTTAAAATGCATTTACCTGAGAGGTACACTTTTTAAACATTATATTTCAATTTAATATTTAGTTTTTTTAGTTTCACAACTTTTTAAAGCCAGCTAATATATTTCCAATATTTTTTATTAAATTTAATATGAGCCAGTAACATTGAATAGACATTAAAAATAATTTATTAATTTGGTACTATGTTTATACTATGGTTTGTTAAAATACAGTGCAGTCTGTCTTTTTAAAATATTAAGGGCATATTCCGAAACTAATGTTTATGTTTTGAAATATTTTGTCAGTTTCAAAAGGTTATTTTTAAAGTTACCTGCTTCGCTGACCGTACAGTCTAGGACGTCACTCTCGTGCTAGACTTGAATGCTAATAATAGGGGTATCGGGGTTTGAATACCGGTTGGATGTACTGAGGATTGTTTGCCCTAAATAGTTTTCCACTCTCCTTTCCCGTAAATGCAGGTACGGTTCCTCTAAATTCAACCTTTTGCATTACAGATTAATGAAATTAGTAAATATGCGTATAACTTGACCAGAGCTAAGACGCACTGCTAAAAAGAAATTACATTCGTAAAAGATAAAAGTGACAGAGACACTCGTAAATTTGAAAATGACACCGTCTAGGGATGTCATTTTCAAATTTATAGATATGATAATTGCTAAAGAAAATATCCATCCACTAAACTTTGCTAGTCGTGTGCAAGCGTTTGAACACCTCCATGATAGATATTGTTTATTTATTTGAACCACTGGATTCAAAATGTTGAAACTCGGAAAGTTATTAAAAAAATTCATTGGTATCCATACTTGTATCAAATTTTTTCGACTCACTCACATGCTTTAAGGAAACAACAGTTTTATAAAATACTGAAATATCGAGGTTCAAATAATGCTTTTTCAACATGTCATTATTTGTTAAATCACCTCCATCCACGAATTGGGGTGCATTTACTCTTAAGGTTTACCTTCCAATACCTCACCCCTTAGATTAAGTCATTAATAGGCCTAGTGTTAAATATATTAATTCAAAGCACAGTTTGGTCTAGATAAACTGATTCGTTAAAAATATATAAAGGATTTACAGACACACATTATAATATTATTCCACCATTTGTTTACTGTAAATATAAAAAAGGATAAAATGCTTGGGAAAGACAAAAGTGGATAGCCCTTTAGTTTATTTTTTATGTTTATTCAAAACGCATTTATATATTATATATTCATTCAAATAAAGTACTATTTTGTTGTCAAAATAATTCCTTGTAGATTTTATAACTTGAAGAGAAGTGTGAAATTTAGAGATCCTATTGACAAAAAGTAAATTTTGAAATTAAATAAATTTAAAACTTAAATAGTTCAACTTCATTGACCTCAAGATTTATGAAACGAGTTTCTATTTTGACGGGAAATTACGTTTTTTTTAATCAATCGACCAAAAATATCAAATAAAATAAGTTCTTTGAAATGATTGGCCATAGATAAAAGGAAGAAAAGTTTTTTAAAAATAAAACTACCCAAATATAATGTGAAAAAATTGTTTAAATTTTGCGGTTAATTATTTATAACAATTCAACGACTGAGGTAATGATCAATAATGAATTTAAATATAATTACATTTTGATAATAAACCAAGCTAATACAACCAAATTGGGGCCAATTCGTTGCGATTTGCAACCTGTAGAGTTTTTACATATACTCCGTTTACCCTGAAAGGTTTCCAGCTTATCTATCACGTTTACACTAAGGTATAGTTTGGATGCTAGTGTAATTAAAAGAATGGTTGTTACCTTTAGGGTAGACGGAGTGTACATATTTATGGAGCAAATGACAAATATACAGAGTAGGCTAACTTCATATACGTTTTCTTCTTCAAGTAAATTAAAATTGTACATATTTTTATATCTCAGTCTACTATTTCACAAAATATTTAAATATATATTTTAGTACCACGCACCTGTTCGGGCTGTACGCTAATGTACTAATTACGCCAATGGTTTTAGAGATTAGGAAGATTATATTTATAGAAAGTGTACCCGCATTTGCGTGGAGGGATAATGTAAAACTATTTTGGAAAAACCACACTCAGTACATCCAACCGAGATTCGAACCTCAATCTCTCCGTCCTCAGCAGTCTAGTCTACTGCGAGAGTAGCTCAGCCATCTAAAATGTTAATATATATATATTTAAAAAAAATGTGGGTTGCAAAATAAATGTGAGTAGTTAAGGTAATTTTATCGACGCACATTGGCAAGTATACATGGAGGGAGAATAGAACACATCTGTAGGAATTACGCATAAGAGTAATGTCAAGAATGTGCAATTAATACCTTTTGAACACTAATATTTTGTCCCGTCAGAAGGTCTAAAGCTTATCGGTAAAGAGTGTACTAGATACATCTTGAAAAGTTTCTTTATAAACACAAGAGTCAGTAGCTTTGTGCTCCCAAACTGTTTATGCACACACATTTTATCTCTCTCTCTAATAGGTTCAAACAACCTCTTCACGGTTTACTTGGAATAGGAACCAGCTCTGTTCTGCCCTGCCCAGCCACATGGTTGAATGGCAAGGGAATTAAAATGTAGACGGGTCGCAATAGAAAGAACCTCATCCAAAAAATTATCAACTATATTGAACCTACTTTATTTTGGCCGATGCTCACTAATCCATGTACTCTGCAGCTGTCACTTCTGTGGGATGATGCTCATCTTGACAGTTGAAAGATAATAAGTAATCTCTAGTCAATGTGGTCAATTTTAAACTTATGTTTGTTCGCGTTAAAACTTGCGTTTGTGGACACGGGTTTACAAGTCAAGCATATTTAATCTGGTTTTCTGGTGATGGAGAGGTAAGGGTTCAAATTACAGCTGTGTGAAATAAAAGCTCTTTTTCCCATCTCTCCTCATGATAATCTGTGGTAAGTCCCTCTAACTACCCTCTTAATTACTATTCAATCAATAAAACCGTTAAATAGCCCTAGTGCTAAAAAATTTACTAGCACCACTTTTTTTAAAAAGCTATTTATTTTCGTGGTTCCGTGGTTAGAGTTGTCAGTCAAAAGTCTAGGGGACAGTGATTTGATTCCACGTGGTTCATTTTTTTTCCCCAACCCATCCGGGATATCAGGATAAAACTACACTAATAAAGTTGGAATGAGAAAGGTATCTATTCTTAAGAACATATGCCACAGTTGCTAAAAGAGTGGGGAGCCACCTAGGATCGACTAAATTAAGGTACACCCTGCTAGTATTTGAATCCTAACCTCTCTACCAATGGCAAATCAGACCAAATGAGGCTGGAGTGTTAGCTCACGCACCCTCGTTGCATATATATGTACTAATTCTGTTTATTAAATTATGTTGAAATATATGATCCACGTCCTTAAACTAAAAAGGTATTTCCGTGACATAAGAGTTTCTTGGAAAACTCAAGTCTCAGTATTTTCATTAAATTGAACAGTTTTATTAGAAATATAGACCCTATATATAGCCCTTTACCTGTTCTTTAAATTGAAAAATTACAGTTGGACACCAGAATCAAACCCAGGATCTTTGACTTAGTACGCTACTGTTCTTACCACTTTGCTGTCCATGAGTCATACCGTGCCCAAGGTAATTCTCCAAGGCAGAGTCTGTGATGTACGTGTTGAAACCGTTAGCTACATGATATGAGGGATCAATTAAGATCACGATCTATCAGGTAACGCACCCATTTACGACTCGGGAGGGCTTTATGCTGCAAAATAACAATTGTAAGTGTGCATATGTCATGAGGGACTGAATAGCCAAGCTAACATAATTGTTACGTAGGGTTATAGCCACATCTAACTATCATATTATTTAAATTGAATAAAATAATACGATATATAGATGCGATTATAGCTATAGTAAACAAATATATAGCTTGGCTATTTAATACACCTTTACTCATTAGACACACTAATATAAACAATAATTATAAGTTGGTAATTTTCTTATAAATAATATTTCAAGAATATTAAAAATGGCACGTTGGCTCTAAACCGGAATATAAACCCCTTTAAACAAACCTTATAGCTTCTAGGTATAAAAACAATCACTGATATGCTTTTACCATAAATAACATATTAAGACCCTACAGGAACGTTGGGCCAATGGGAGGGGCTTGGGAACACCTGTAAAACCCCTATCTAATGCTGGTACTACATACCGATAAAAGTGCTAAGTGAAAAAAAAAAGAGTTGAGAGGAGTGGTGGAGGTTGTAAGTAAAGCAAGGCGCAGATGGTAATATAATCCATGGTACTACTGTTTCCAACATTTCTGCTAAGAGGTCTTAAATAACTAAAGCGTCGTTACGGAGAGGATCTCATTTCTTAAGATAGATTCTGGGCAGGGGGTAGGGGGTCTATAAAATGGAAGGAGATCACTCCGATAACCTCCCCACGTCCTCCCCGGCATGTTCACTGGCAGGCAGGGGCGCTCAGACCTACCAACCTGTTAGTATTCCGTACAGTTGAAATATCTTCTCGCTATCTAGATATCTAGACTACACGCGTATAGATATGAAAGGACGCCTTCTACTACCTTGCAAGAGTATAAAATAAATAAAGAAGGACTGCGATGGGGCAGAAAGATAGGGGAAGGGGTTCAATATGTGTATGTGTGCGTCTGAGTCGAAAAAGGGTCTAGTTACTTTACTCCTTTTCATTGCTACACAAAGTCATATATCTAGTAGCCAAAAGCACGCACCGTGGCTATTATAGTAGGTATTTTTTTACTACGCCACTGTATATTTATGAGAAGTATGCTTGTTCGTGCTGCGGTAGAACCCCCCCCCCCCCCCCCTTTTCCCTCAATCCTCTTCATACCCTGGCCAGTTGGGGCTCCAAAACACCGCTCCTATTTGAGAGTGAACGGAGAATGGTAATACTGTGGATAATATATTTATTATTTAGTAATTTTTTGTCCAGCCCGTTTTTTTTATCACCGCGTATTAATACCTGTCTAGGTTTGATTACGCAAATGAGGTAGGGATAAGGAAGGAATCATTTTAGAGGTAATATACCCTCATTTGCGTGGAAGGAGTGTAGGAAACCATTTATGAAAAACCACCTCCAGTAGACCCAACCAATATTGGAATAACAATCTTCCAGTCGTCAGCAGGCCAGTACAACACGAGGGTGATGCCTTAATCCATTTGGACACCGAAGCGAGTCCTTCTGAGCTATTCGCATTTAATTAAAATAAGGCGGTAGGGACATTGAAGATATAATCTTATAGGAAATGTACCTACATTAGTGTGTAAGTAGAGTATGAAAACTTTCAGGAAAAATAACTCCGTTCACTTGGCTTGGGATTCGTCCTTCCCGTCACTTCCAAACCAGGGTAGATAAGCTCGATATTTAATCTGCGTGCCCACTGATGCAGGTTTTGTAAACGTAATTTAAAACTTTAGTTAAACAAGAAAATCAGATTTAAACTCATGTTTCTTGCAACGCATCAAATTCTCAGATAGTACAGCTTATAGTTATAGTTTCATTTAAAGATTAAAGATTTTCAGTAAATTTCAAATCGAAAAATTCTAGATCCCATAATTCCTGTGAAAGGGTGGATGTATTCATATACCTATACTTGTATTATAATATATATGTACTATCATATAGGTTCTACAGCACGCCCGACGTTAGTGATACATTCAACCATAAGCGTTGTAGTTATACGAGTGTGAGAAGAAAACTAGATTCGATGTTATTGTTTTATTTGAAACTATTTTAATGTGTTTTATCATATTCAAAATGAGTTAAACTTAGGATATCTCGTATTCATTCTTTCCATTTTAAAAAGGTGGACATTTTTTATTCCACATCTATAGTTTAATTTATCCGCCTCGATGGCATAGTTAACTAACGTGCTGGTTTCGTGTTCAGGTTTCGTGTTCAGGTTTCGTGTTCAACTAGACTGCCGAGGATGGGTATATCGAGGTTCGAATCTTACTCGGGTGTACTGGGGGGGGGGGGATTCCTAAAATATTTTACACTCTCCCTCCACGAAAATGCGGGATCACTTCTTGTCTATTCAACCATCCCAATTCCTAAACCATTAACGTAATTAGTACTTCTAAGTGTGTAACCCGAACTGGTAGTAAGACGTGGTGCTAAGTATTTAGTTTAATTTACATTTTATCTTTGTAAACCATAGTTGACCACTCGAAAACTGGGGAGAAAGGAACAAAACGGAGACAGGTGGATGGATGGATGGTTTCCAAATTGGCAGTGATGCACGCACGCGGTTGTCCGATCTTCCGAGGACGTGCAGATGAAACCTAAAAAAAAAAAAAAAAATGCCGCGGCTTAACTTTAAATCTACACACTCACACATAGAAAGTAGGGGAAGTAGGCGAAGAAGGGGTAAAGGGATTAGATTTGGTAGGATGTGTGTTTCGCCATTAGAAAGAAGAGAAAGGTGGGTAGTTGTTGGTTAGGGGTAAAGGGAGAGGTAAAAGGAGCGGGGAAAAAAATCGAACATGTTTCATTGACGTGTTTCGCTTGCACGTCCACGGAATGAAAAATCGGGTCACAACCTAATGTGCGGGTCTGTTCTGAATGGCCCCGGGCGACCTTCGGGGGTGGAGGTTTGTAGATGAAGGAAGAAGAGAGAAAGGGTATCAGGGGGAGGTGTGTGTGAGAGGGAAGTATTCGTTAGTGTTACGGACATGTCATGATGGAGAAACACAAACTCCCAACACATTTTTTTTTAACATAAAAATTACGCATTTTCGTATCCCACGCCTTACAGCCCAACAGTAAAATTTGATTATTTTCCACAATTTCGTCTGTTCTAGATAAATTTTACGCTTGCTCTATGTATAAACTTTTTACATATAGGCTACGTAAATATTACTGGACTCTTTTTTTTTGATTGCATTGTACTTTTGTATGGAACCTAGACTTTACTTAAAATTTTAAAGAATATATATATATATATCCCTCGTACACTTAATTTTTTTTTTATGAGTTTGTTCAAGTAAACTTACTTGCTTAAAGCTAAAAAATGTTCCTGTCAAATCACAAATTAAGTTTGTACCTCGTTTTAAGGACAAACAGCTGTGGCATTAATAAAACAGATGCGTGAATTTACCAGCGGATTGCCACAAAAAGAATGATCAAGATCTTGTAAAAATATATATAATTTAGAGTAACCAAAAATTAGCAAAATATATTTATATTTAATTAACAGCTGTAAAAAGGGGCAGCCATTGAACACGTTTCTTGGCGTATGAATATGTAAACTGTTGAGCAAGCTATTACATTAAAAATTCTATTTTTTTTTTCAGCACGCCTTACAACCCATTTGGAATATTCAAATAGTTTCACTAATGGGAGAGAGATAAGAAAGGTAGTTATTAGAGGAAATTTACCCACATTCGCTTTGAATTTGAGGGGGAAACAATTTAGTTTAAATCACCCTCAGTACACCCAGCCAGAATGCGAACCGTAACCTTCACTTGGCTGGTAAATTAAAATATATTATGAGACTGTCACCTTTTCCCGTGTGATCACCATTGTGGGTAAAATGCAGTTTTACAATTTCAAAAATGTTAAAAACATCATCAAATAACCAAAATAACATTCCATCTAAGTGTCGACAGTGTAATAAATTATGTCGAATGGTTTAAATGTTTCTTTTCGCAAGTTTCAGCTGACTTCAATTCAAAAGATATAGTTGATACCTTGCGGATGTTTTATTGAAACACATTTTTTTCCCCTTCCAAGTAGTCTCTTTTATTATAACGTGTTGGAAAATTTATGGCCTGCCAAACGTTTTCCATTTCCTTGCGTGCATCATACGCTTCACTACTTCAATACCAACTGTGGAAAGTAAAAGTACTTTCTCGACGGACTAGAGATAAAAGGGAATACACAGCTTTTTTTTCCCCGTCGTACTAGCGCTCTTTTAACGATATGCAATTTTTTTCGTCATAGAATTCATTTTACCTCCCAGGAGCGTGTCAAGTGGGTGGCCTCACAAAAGGAACAGAAAATAGATTTAAAAAAACGTCGATAGAAACTCTTATCTAAGCATGAAATATGACTCACACACCAACTAGTGCTATCTACATTTACCAGGTATCAAGGGTGCAGGAACTGAAGAAGTATATGGGTACATTGTGCCAATACAAATTTTGATTGATCGGAATATAATATGTTTTGTAACTCCCTAAATGATAGGATAAAATATAACAACTATAGCTTAAAAGCGAAGTATACTTGAGTACATTCAGTGTAGAAAAGTATGTTATGAGCTGAGTGCAAAATTTGATCTTAGTTACGATAAAATGTCCCTAATTATTAAGAAAACATCCTATAAATAGCTTCAAGACACACCAAATGACTCCAAATTTGCCGGGGGAGTGGCAATGGATCCCTCATTCTTAGAAATTTGACCCAAAACACCTACTAAAAGTCTTTGGACAAGAGTCTAAAATCTATTGTTCTTTGGTACACCTTGGGCACAAACAAATATACACAAAACCAACAGCCTCCAGATTAAAATAATGGCTGCTCTTCGTGGGATAACCTGAGTCCTTAAACACTAGATGCCACTAAGGGGCGGTAAAAAAAACCTCATTTTAAACATGGTTTCACTAAAAAACAGATAAACAAATATCCTTCTCGAGTCAATCAGTCTGCTTGCAGAAAGCAAAGTTCAGGTAGAGACCCAACCCCCTCTTCACATAATCCTATTTCACAAAGAAGTTAAGCGGACCACCCATTACGATTACAATGGTCTCTTTATGACGAACATGTTAAAATTTAGTCGTTCAATTGCACATTTAAAAGTGCTTTTTTTCACTGAACATTTGACATTAGCAAACCCCAGTCTTGAAGGACTCAACCCGGTTCAAAGAGCGCAGAGAAACTTCCGTAAGTCTGAGAATCTGATACATCCTTGTTGTGAACTTCGGCGACAGACCAATAACAATATTTTTCTTAATATTAAGTTTAACATATTGCTCATTAGAAGATTAATTTAAGGTATAGGTAAGAGAAAGGTTATTTTATATGCATGGCCTCTTACTACCCATCCAAGCCATATTCAATGAAATGGGACAGGGATCAGAAAGGTATAATTCAAATGGAATATATCAGTATCTTGCGTGGGAGGAGAGATGGAAAACTGAGTTGGTAAAAAAAAAATCACTAGTGCATCTGGCTGGGATTAAAACCCCAGACTTACTTGTAAGTGGCTGACATCTTTGTCCGCGTTACCACCAATTCAAGTAACCAAACATTAATTAAAGTCAAATTTTCATCGGAAGGGCCTTATTTGACAGCTAGAAAACGTTATTATATTTACGTTTACGTATACATAAGTCATTTTATAAGCAGCTGTCATTCTTAATAATGTTTCTAGCACCACTTCTTATTACTGGTTCGAGCCATACGCACATGTACCGATTACTTTAATGAATTAGAGATGAAACAGGTTAAATTTAGAGGAAGTGTACACACATTTGTATAGAGACCAAACCGAAAAGATTGTAAAACCTTTTGGGAAAACCACCCTCAGTATACCCGACCGTGATTCGATTTCCAATCTCCCAGTCCTCAGAAGTGACGACTTAGACCTTGCATCCACTAGATTGGGTCACATTTAATAGATATTATCGATAGGTACCTATAAAATAACACTAATAAAATTATAAAATGTTATCAATTTTGGACAGAATATTCTTTTAAATTCTTTTCCAAGGGAATTGAACTGTACTTACCTTCATGGCTAGATTACTTTTCCTCTTGCCCCCACCCCTCTCATCAATAGTATCCACAAACATTTAAATGATAAAACAAATCGTTAAAAACAATTAACATGATCTTGTGACATTACATACGAAAACAAAGTTGTAACTAGGTGATGTTTATCTGTCGGATGACCCAGGGCGTATCATTGCAATTCCTCCACACTCCACGTCGGTTCTGTGGATTGCGGGCGAGGAATCGGATAGCGGATCCAGTTCAGAAACAAGCTGGTCGCTGAAAGAGACTTTGAAAGAGAATAGAGAGAACTCTGGTTATCTGGAGATGAATGATTGAGCAGCTCTGGCTCCCTTTCTCGTGTACAGTCGTTGTAGGGTTGTTAACTGAGATTAATAATGTGCACTTAAAAGTTGTCAGCTTACAATGAATGAATAGTAGGCCTATTTTGCCAACATAAACTGTACAAAGAACTCCTGAATTCATTCCCACGCCTAAGTGGTTCGAAAGGTTTAGGCAAGGGACCTGGTTTGATTCTAAATGTGCTGATGACCAAGGTATGTATTATTTGCTTACTTGTTAATCCTGCTATCCTATTAGTAAATTGCCAGGGCTGCGTGTGTATAATAGGACGTACGGTCCTAGATTAAGTTAGTTTGTAAAACTTGATATCTAATTAGCCAATATCTATACGCTAAAGCTAGATGTAGTAAATATGGAATGTTATCAAACACTTCTAATAATAGTTCCCTAAGGCTTACTGTACGATTGGCTTTTTATTAGCTTATTTAAAGAACAAGATCTATTAATTAAATTATTGTGGTTTTTGGTTCGTGGTTGTGGCCACAAGATGTTTTATAGAATATGAAATAATAAATTAAAAATAATTATTTTAATACTTGTATCATTTTAACCGGACATCAAATTATGTAAATTATTTTTATAGCTCAGAGGAAAAAGGCATATACAATATACGTTTAAAAATAAAACTTTTCATCAACTAACCTTGTTACGGATGGTTCACCATCTTAATTTGTGGAGAGAAAGCAGCCTTGTAGAAGCTCTAATTTGAAAAGCACTTAATCTTTTAAGTTAGCCCCAGAAACCGTTTCCATAAAAAAAAAAGAAACTTCCAAACGATTATTTTCATATGTTAGTATTTCAATAATGTCAAAGCGGTAAAAATAAATACTGTGAAAGTTTTTACTGCCAAAAGTGCTAACTCAAAATATTGTACTGCAGAACATATGGTTTGGCGAATGAATACATTAGAAATATATATATTTTCTAGATGTTAGCTACCAGCACCACAGGCGCGAATTGACTCTACATTTGTCACAACTGGGCTGTGTGTGACGTGGGAGCAAGCCTCGAACAAGAGCGTAAGGAAGGATATTTATTAGTAGGTATGGGTTTGGTTCCAAAATTTTTAACAATTTTGATGCGAGTTATATTATGTCATAAATCTCGCTGGGTACATGAAATCATATATATATACCTCGTTTTAGCTGGTTTCTTAGCGATAGGGAGGTTGGGGCTATGGGCTAATCCCGGCCGGGTATATTGAGGGTGAATAATTTTTAATAATTTTGGACTCCTCCTCTCACGGAAATGCTGCAACTTCTTCTATAAATTCTACCTTCCACTTTCTTTCGAGTATATCCCGAACGGGTAGTAAGATTTGATGCACTTACAAAATAATCAGTTCTAATTAGCCACGATAATCCACTATTTTTAAACTAAACAAAGTATGTACTAGTTGAACACTTAAATATTCTAGTTATTGCCATGGTCATATATTTATTTAATGTTTTATATTCACTAATATTGTCATAGCTGGTTTAACTAATCACCATTGGAACCAAAGAACCGAACCTACCCACCCATGATAAGAAGTAGCTTCCACAACTTCAAAGCCATAGTATCCTGGAATCTTCCCCTTTAATAAGATCCCAGGATCCGCCACTGATCTCGTATAACTTTCATAGCTAATGAGGGGCGATACGAATAGAACAGATCTTCTCGTCCGTGTACAAAGTTCGTCCGTCGTCAAGCGGCGGATTGAATCCATGTTGGAGTTTATTGTAAAGAAGAGTCCCCTCTGAATAGACTGACACGCCAAACTCAGAGGATTTCTGATTTGCCTACCAAGAACTCAAAGGGGCGTACACGTTGTCTGATTGAATACATTTGACTGATTAGCTTTTTTTTATATTTGCAACGCACTTTACTTTCGGTTGAGCACTATTTAGAGGAAATAGGACCACATTTCCGTGGAGGGAGTGTTGGAAATAGTTTAGGTTAAAATGCCCTCATTATAAGGATTCAAACCCTTACTTTCTTGTTGCCAGATAACCAGAAAATACAAGTTGGACGTTTAGTCCTTGTGCCCGCTGATGTGGGTATTTTCTTATTAATGTGTACGCTAAAGATCAGTTTTATTAGATAATTAATTTAAGGTTTTGGAATGGAGATGATCACTTCTAGAAAATGAACATTTACTAGTGTGGAGAGGTGATGGGAAAACCATATAAAATATCATCCGTGGGAAATCACCTGCATGCATTGTACAAAAGCAGGATTTGAACACCGAAATCTGTTAACTGTGACTCAAGTTCAATGCAAGCCTTATGTCTAGTGGAGCAGAGCTACTTCAGGACGATAACAACAGAACCATTGGTGGGTTACGCGGGCTAACAATCAAGGTCGTAGAGTCTGATTTGCTTGTTATGGGAAGGTCAGGGTTAAGGTTTACTGTGCGTGGTTTTTTCCCCCTAAATAATTTCCCACTATTCCTTCACGTAAAATATGGGTCTATTCCCGCCAAACTCTACCTTCCTTTAGTTCAATCATTATTATTATTAGCACCGCGTCTTACTACCCGTTCGGGTTATACGCACTTACACTAATGTGTAATGGTAGGGTGATAGTGAGATGAAATGAAGGACCTACAGTTTAACGTGGAATCCGAACCACGGTGGAGACCTGGCATTCCTCACATTCACAAGATGTCTTGTCAGAGGTGAAGGAAGGGTTTGGTAATCAGATAAATCTTTGCCGGGACCGAGGATTGAACCCCGGCCGCCAGCATAGAAGTCTGACACCTTACCCCTAGACCACCAGGTCACCCTTTAGTTCAATCAAATTCGGATATCTGGGATTGGTAATAGAACTCGGAGATAAAAAAAAAATCAACGGCCGCATGGTTTCTCACATTAGACTAGATAGCCGATGACTGGGAGATTGAGGCTTTAATTTGGGTCATGTGTAGTTAGGACGTTTTTCCCCAAAACTATTTAGCACTTCTCCATACAAATGTGAGTACACTTGCTCTAAATATGACCTTCATAATACATAAAATCATTAGCACAATTAGTACGTACGTGTAGTAAGACGCGGTGTTCAAAAATCTGTTTTATCATTCGAATGAGCTTCATAATCTTGGCCCTTAATCCCATTAAACCTCTCAGCCAAAGTTAGTGGTTTTCTCTTCTCTTTAGGTGACAGAGTTGACACCATAGTGATATCTGCCCTTAGGAAGAACCACTGGGTCCAGATGTAAATACATTTTCGTGTAACAGACTGTACTAAAGCTATAACGGGAGCAATGTCCTGCAGATATGTCAGCGGGTCTCTGTGTGTGTGTATGTTTGTATGTACAACCTCACTCGCTCCAGGCCATATTAATACGAAATGCAGTCTTGGATAGCGAGCAACATACTTGGTGCCTACCTGTCCCAAACTCACGGCTATAGCCCCAGGCAGGGAACAGTGAGCTTTCCCTTGGTACAAAGTAGTCCAAAATACTGGCCGTTACTGCGCTTCTTAGATCAGGCCAACATGCTTTTTGAGTGAATTCAGAATTTGATTATGGATGAGAAAGTTCGAATTTTTGAAGAAATATACAGCAGTTGCGTGGAGTTAGAGTGGGAAATAATCAAGGGGGAAAATCCCAATAATACATATGGCCAGGATTAGAATCTTAAACTTCCTCATCGATGGCAAACCAGATCATACAAGGTTGACGTCTTAGTCCACGTGTCCACCAATTTGAGTATAAATACAAATATTATATTTATTTTAACACAAGGGCTACTATGCATTTATCTAAGAGACAGAGATTATGAGCATCGCTTAGAAAAAATGTATCCAAATTAAAATAGAAAAAAGGATAGGGAAAATTGATTATAAAAAAAACACCTTGATTAAGATTAGAACACCCCAAGCACCCTAATATAATCAGCAACCAAGAGACTAGTGCCTCTGAGTAATTGACCATCAGCACGGATAAGAATTACATTAAAAACAAATGAATATACACCCCATTTTAATAATAATTGTTTATTTATTTGAGCTGTATTGAGCTTGTATTTAACGTGAGCTTTCTGAACCGACCAACTATATCAACACAAGAAAATTTCTAGGAGTGAGAGCGAAAGGACCTTCCAAATTTTTCTGGAAAAGGCTTCCAAAGTTCTTCTTTTATATACCACAATCAGCATGAGACCGACGGCTTTACCTCCCCTCTGAAGGAAATTGTGCTATACATTTTTATCGCTCAAGAAAAATCCTTCAATCACGGCTGGGTTTGAACCCAATAACAATGGGTCTTGAGGCCAGGACTTTATCCCAAGAGGCCTCCACCGTGGTTCGGATTCCACGTTAAACTGTAGGTCCTTCATTTCATCTCACAATCACCCTACCATTACACATTAGCGTAAGTGTGTATAACCCGAACGGTAGTAAGACGCGGTTCTAATAATAATAAAATTTATCCCAAGAACACCGAGGTCGACTTAAATGATAGTTAGCAAATAGAAGAGGGGGGTGAGAATATTTGGTCAGACTTTGACATACAACATGTCTGGGAACTTTATAGTGTCACACGCCGCATACTCTGTCAGAGTAACTGTACGTAAAGCATCTATATAATTCAAAGAACTGCGGATCTATTAATAGTAAAGGAAATAAAACATTCCTATGCTCCTCAAAAAAAAAACGAACAAAGAAGCTCGATCCTGCTACACTGTCAGCGAATTGAATTAGGAGCGTAATAAAATGATCTGTAAAGAAATTTTAAATTCGAAATGGCTAGACAGTTTGGATTTTTAAAAATAAATAAAGATTCGTAGCCGAAATATAGCGAAGGGTTTATAGTTACAGGTCTAAAATGTGGCATATTTTTCTTCTAATTAGTTTTTCGCGTTTTTTCTCTTTCTACAGTATATATATATATATATATATTATATATATATATATATATATATATATATATATATATATAAGAGAGAGAGAGAGAGAGAGAGAGAGAGAGAGCTATTTTCTATTAATTGTACTTCATATTAATTTTCTATATGTTGTCCTATCTTATTTGAGACTTTAAGTAAACAATCACACCTTATCTCCTTCTATAAGCAGACCTGTCATGTTCAAATGCTTTCAAGAATACTACTCGTACTAAAACACTTCTCTTGCATTTTGATTGGTCATTTGATTAAATCCCTGGTTTTGGTGGAAACTACACAAGTATAGTACAGTATGAAATTACTATAATTATAAAATAAAATAAAATAAAACTTTAAACCAAATTCATTGGACCCTACCGGGATTCAAACCCCGATCTCCCCATATTCAGCGGGATAGTTTTAATAAGAGAGTGACACCTTAGGGCTTAGATCATTCAGCCATTGAAGCGGGTAGCATTATAATAGTGAAAACCTTTAGTTAACTTTACTCGCACCACAAGAGGACAATGTTCTGTAAGCTGTTAGTACAGTTGAGTGGCCGCTCCATTAACTTTCATTTATTCGATTTAAAAATACATCTAGGAGTGACATTTTAATTTAAACAGAGTCGCAGTGCAGAGTTGGTGTGTCAATCGCAAGAGCCTTTCATTCGCTCGTTTCTTTGTTGCTTACTTTGTGTCGCAAACAGGATGGGATACCATAGAGAGATGATATAATTACTTACAAACTATCTCCCCAAAAGACAGAGACATTTGAACACCAAGGATAGGTGTCACTAAGGGGTAATGGGGTTCCTGGTTCGATTCCAGGGAGTGCTGACTAAGATATTTACTATTTTCATGACGGGTTCGTCATGTTATCTAATTAGTCAATATAAAGTGATATAAATTGATTGGGTGTCTAGTAATAGGATTACTGTTCAGAGTTAAGTCTGTTTGTAAGTTTGCTGATGACACCTGTGTATTATATAAAAAACTATAATGTACAATAAACAAAATCAATAATAAAACAGCACTGAAAACCTTTGGCCAAGTCACCCGAAGGTCAGAGATCAATCCTTAATAGATTATTGATTCGTGTGATAGATTTTCTCGGGTGTGGAAACGAGGAAAGAGCTAAACGAAAACTTGATATTTTTTATTTATTACTAACCGCGTCTTACCACCGTATCAGTTATATGAATATATGATGATAATAATGGGGTAGAGATGAGGAAGTAAGCATTTTAGAGGTAATCTACCAGCATTGGCGTGGAAGGAGGGTGGGAAACAATTAAGGTAAAACCACCCTTGGTAGAACTGACCTCGATTCAAACCCCACTCTCTCTGTCATCAGCAGAGCAATTTACCTACGAGATGACGCCTTAAACCATTCAGCCACTTAAGCGGGTACAAACTTGTTAAATCGCTAGATTATAAAATGGAAATGATAATATTCAAGTATCCTCACCAGTGGGCACGTAGACAAAGATGTCATTCTTGTTTTCCGGTGGTAGGTGAGGTCAGGGTCGAATCTCAGCCATATTTACTTAGAGGGCGTCTCACTCTTCCTGCATGCAAATACAGGTGCATTTTATATTTAAACTTAACCACTCTCTTATTCACTCGATTAGTGTGAACATTTGGATAGCCTGGACGTGTAAAGTTGGGAAAATAAATGTATGGTTTAGTTTTTAAAACAAAATAAAGCCATTCACAATAATTAAACTTGTTCTCCAGCCTTTTGGGGCAAAATAAAAAGTCAATTGAATTAATTTTGTGGCCATTCCCACTGCAGATATAATGCGGTTACCAGTAATAAGGTTGAGTTTTGTTCTGAAAACTGTTTTTTCTCTCTTTATACTACCTTACTTTCTAAGTCAGCATTTTATTTTATGACAAATGAAAACCAGGTATAAAATTGATACCAACATGGTCGAAATCTTTACAGCCCCCAAGCTTAAAATATTCTGAACATAACCTTAAAAAAGTTTACTAACCATAAACTTACAGTTTTAAAATAAATATATTATATGTATATAAACTATGTAAAATCAACAGTTCAAATTGTTGTAGTTGAAAGAGGAAGTGTTTAGAGGGATAGTATTGCAGAGTGAGCAAGAAATGGTCACATACTCACAGTCCATGAGCTCCAAGCTGAAATGAGCTTTAGTAGTGAAAGGTCTGTGCAGTTTTGGAAACGAGCATACGCGACAGTCTTGTTATAACTTGTTACAGTCTTGTTACAGTCTAGTCGTGATGTAGTCTGGCTACAGTCTTTTTGAGAGACTTATTGAAAGTTACCATAGAACCCGCCTAAGGGTGTTTTTCAGGATTAACTGTGTTGGTAAATATCGTGTTAAATGTTCCGGGCTACCATTCATGTCTGGACTGAAGGCATAAGAGTACACGGAAAGGGTTCATGGACCTACAGGATGGGACAAAGACTTGTTCGTAGTGTTTATACTTAGTTCTGGTATAAATTGTAAATATCACTTTATAGTCCATACTCGTTTTATAATAAAAGTCCAAATAAAATAACCCATTGCTTTCTACCATCTTTTCTGACGTGCTCCTTATCAATACATATCCTGAGGTGGGAAAACATCACTAAGTAGAAACGGCCAGTGACAAGTGTATGCATATATATATATATATATATATATATATATATATATATATATATATATATATGACTCAAAATAATCTCACTCCTGTCAAAAATTTGTTTGAATGACAACTTTTTATTTTATTTTATCTGAACCCCATATAACCTTTTGAACATATTTGAGGCTTACTGCCTCCTTGCCCCCCCCCACCCCACACTCACATTTTTACCCCACTTGTTCCATTGATCCCTTACATTTTGAAAAATGGATGGGGAGAAGGTTAGGAGCCGAGAAAAATAAACAGAAAAAAAAAAGCGTGTAACAACGCGAGGCACTTGGAATGCAGGCGTGCCGCGGAGTGTGCTATAAAGCCCTTCCTCCCCTCCCTCCCTTTCCCCTACAAACACTTCAACCCACGTGTGGTGGTGGAATGTGTGTGTGAAAAGAGTTGGTGTCACCCTAATTCCGCTGCGCGTATTCTCTGCAACACCCTCCACTCCCTCTCTTACTACTCTTACACACCCGGGGTACAACGCGCCATGTTTACACTTCCCTAGAGAGTAGACCCCTCCTTCCACCCCCCTCTGGTTCCTCATACCCCCTACAGAAACCGGGGGCTGATTTCCCCCAGGAGTCAGAACCTCCCCCCCCTCTCTCATCTTTTTTCTATCCCTGTTTTACAGTCCCCTACCCTTCTATCCTTCACGAGAACTGCAGGTTGGTTGAGTGAGTGCGAGAAGTTTGTGTGTGCGTGTTATTTTTTTTATAAAATATATTCTGCTAAAAATAGATACTCCTGTCTTACCACCGTGGTTAGGTGATTGGTTAACACGCCTAGCCCCTGCCTCGGTGGGTAAACGAACTAAGATCTAGAGACACGTTTGGTCTGGTGACGGAGCACGTCGGGGTTCAAATACTGGCCTGAAGTATTTAGGGTGGTTTTTCGTAAATTGATCCCCATCCTTCCTCCACATAAATATGGTACGATTCCTTTAGATTTTACTTTACTCGTCCCCTACCGCATAACAGTTATTAAAATACGCAGAGGAGCCTATCGCCCGGATATGTGGTGTGATATGTTGGAAAAATAAAAATAAATAACACACCTAGCACTCACATAGGTGGACACACGGACTAGGATGTTAGTCTCATTTGGTGTATTTTTTTCGATAACTGGATGGCTGTGGATCGAATCCTGACTGGGAGTAATTGGATGGTTTTTTTCCTAAATGGTTCCTATCTTTAAATTGGAAAACAACACCTGACCACGGGAATCGAACCCAGGACCTTTGGTTTAGTACGCCTGTGCTATTATCAGTAAGCTATGGAGTGGTCGTATAGTAGTATAAATACTATTAAATATGCATGTATATAATAATAATAATAATAATAATAATAATATATAGGCTATAATATTTTATGTAATAGCCTGGCTATTTAATCCATCATAAATGGTTTCTAACACACACTCTACGCAAATACTTGTGTATTTCCCCTAAATTCTATCTTCCTCAGCCCTGACTTATTGAATCACTATTAATAGCTTGTCACTTGATAAAAATTTTCAATAAAATGTTGATGGTTGAATCACCTTAAATCAGTCGGAATATGTACTACCAGCTAAGCTAAGTAGTAAGGTGTGTTATAGAAATAGAGAAAGTGAGATAAATAAAAGAAACACCGAAAGATGAATAGCGACCACGATCCACAACCGCTTCTCCTAGCTAACCAGAGTGTAGTGTGAAAGAGTCACTTGAAAGCATCCCCCTATTTCCCCACCTCATCCTCTGGGAACAGGATAGGTAGGGCAAGGAGGGGTAGATTTGATGCTAGAGGGTGCGAGAAAACAACCCTTAAAACCGAGACATAGCGAGCGGATATTAAACTATAGCCAACCCTTTTATTTTAGCTCCTAAACATAAATAAGAAAATACAAAACAACGAAATTTAATCTCGATATGCATAGTACTATAAAGTAGCCTATATATTTTTTAAAAGCTTCAGTATCGTAAAATTATAGGTATAAAAATATAAAACTTTTATGAAAACTTTAAAAACTTGCTTGTTAATTTTTATTCATTTGGTAATTACATTTTAATAGCTTATATTTGAAAGGTGTGAATAATGGCAGCACACACATATTCTAAGCCTATTAATGTATTTTAAAGGAAGTTGAAAGAGTACCAAAATATATTAATAGTGGTCCATAATTATATTTGATAATTTCAATATCTAAAAACATGAACTCACTCTCGCATCAGATTAAATGCCAATGAAGGGGAGATCGAAGTTCGAGTCTCTGTTGAGTGTACTGAGGATGGTTTATCCTAAATGGTTTCCCATTCGCCCTCCACGAAAGAAAGTGTGAGTACATTTCCTCTAAATTCAACCTTTCTTATCCTTAGCCCATTATTGTAATTACTACAAATTATGTGTACAACTCAAATGGATAGTAGGACGGGGTGCAAAAAATAAATACCCATCTTTATAGTATTTTTAATTATTGAAGCCCCCCTTTCCCCCTAAATGGGTAGTAGGACGGAGTGCAATAAATAAATACCCATCTTTATAGTATGTTTAATTATTGAAGCCCCCCTTTCCCCCCCCAGAATGTTGTGAATTAAAAAAAACTAACATCAGTACACGGCTTAAAAGCTAGTGTATCTCTGGAAGATGACATGAAGTTTCCCGACCAACCAATTCATCATTGGGAAAGAAAGAACCCAAATTTCAATAATTATACTTCTTTTAGTATATTCGTAAATCGAAACCCGGGACTTGTAGCCCACTAAACAGATGCGTTGGGTGGGCAGCACGCTTACCCACTTTCCTAGCATATGTCAGAGAGAGTATTTCGTAATTAATTGCATACTAATACAATTTATATTAATACAAACATGTTAAAAGTAAAATAAAAACACTAAAATTTTCAAATGATAGAATTTACACTGACACTTCTAGCAGATTCCAGTTGACTATTGCGAGTCGAGGCAGCCACCGTACTTTCACCTGTCACATACCACTCGTGAAAATGTTCTCCTCAGGGAAGATGTGGTGTTGTTGGTTGAGGTTCAATGGTGAAAAAGACAAAGACCTAGGTGGTGGTGGAGGTGGTGGATTCATCCCTTCAATTCATCGAACTTACCGAATAATTTGGCCCATATTGTCAGTGACTTGTAGATGACCCTAATACTTTTTTTTTTTTACAGTTTATCGTCCATCAAGAAATGTGTTTTGATGAACTGCTTGCACTAACTTTAGAAAACTTGCAGATACTGGAATCCAGAGAAATAAGCTTCACATGCTGTTTATCTTATGTGGACCGCAGATCTGAATATTCGCAGCGACGCATGCGCAGGAGAGTGCAGAGCGTCTTGCACCCGACAAAAGCTAGGAGGTTTGAGATCCAGAGTGGCTGGCATTTGCGATACCTGTGCACGGCAGTAGGCTACTTACTATACGTTACCATGAGCTAGCATCCATCTATCATTCGAGAGGCCTGACTGGAATTAGTAGCCTGCCAATGCTAGACAGGTATGCGGCCTCATTAAGGTAGACCCTCACAACCCTTGGCTCACTGGATGCTTGCAACTTACTAAGAGGTAGCTGTGGTACACTTAGTACAGTCACTTCCAGATAGAAAAAACCTTGTTAGACGGTTAATAATGTCACTAGATTAATTTTTATATATTCACACATCAATACATGTGATTTTAAGCTGTCACTTTTATAGATAATGTCAATCCCTATAAAATAATAATACTAATAAACAATTAAAATAATATCAATGTTTACCACCAAAAAAAGTTTGTATCAAAAGAAAATTCCTACCAAAATCCTATTCAACTTTCATTGAGCGAAGTCTGTAATGATCAAAAAATATGTTTTTGTAAAATTTAATTTGAATACTTTAAAATTAGTGCTCATATAAAGCCCCAACTATGATGGGGAAAAAAAAACGAAACAAGTTACTTCTTAAAGAGATTATAGGTAAAAAAATAGTTAAAGAAGTAGGACTAACTGATGATTATTTGGAACACATTCACCACAAATTAATATAAATTATAGATTGAAAGCAACCTTTTTGCTAGAAAAATGTGTAATTAGTTCTACAATGGTTTACTTTACTAAATTTATTTATAAATTCAACATTTTATTCTTTCAACACTTTGGGGTGGAGGGGGGATAATTAGAGGTGTTTGAAGATCACTTTTTAAATGTGAAGCGATGTCGAAAAATCAAAGCTGAAGTCTAACTTTAGTATTAAATGATGTCACATAAAACTACTTTTAGTTTTTTAAATTATCCATTAAGTACATTTCACTAGGTCATCAACCTTGAGATTGATTTGTTGCATATTTCCACTTTTGCCTATTCTGGACCAATTTTTCTTAACATCTCAGTTACTTTCATCTGCCAAAATTGTTCGTTATCTGATTCATAAACTCCAGTTAAGGTCTCCCTCTTGAATTTATTTCTTCCACATCTCCTTCTATAATAATAATAATTATCATCGTCAAACTATCATGTCTCAGTATATGGCCTACCATTTTAACTCTTCTTTGTTGTATACCTTTACAAAGTTTCCTTTCTTCATTTGTCTTTCTTAGTACTTGTGTATTTGATACCACCTCAATCCATGACATTTTCAACATTCTTTTAAGCATCATGAATACTTCTAATCTTTTCCTTTAAGTTGTGCTAACGGTCCGTGTTTCAAGTCCGTTAGCGTTAAGTTCAATAATGTGCCTTTAGGAACAATTTCCTGAGCTTCAAATTTATACTAATCGGGGTTAGTGTCTTCTCATTATGAAAAGCCTTATTTATTCTACTCCCGTTTATATTCATTAGAACGATTTCTCCTTAATTGAACATCATTATTTTGGTTATCTTTTTGTTGAACTATCAGTATTTCATCTATTTATTTAGTAGTTCTTAATACTATTCACTTTCAGCACAAACAGCAATTTCATCAGCAAAACGAAGTGTGTTAATAAATTTTCCACTTACTTTAATTCCAGTCACGATTTCTTCTTTTACCTCTGTTGGCACTTCTTCTACATAAACGTTAAAGATAATCGGGGAAAAGTTTCATATTTGTCAAAAACATTTACTAACTTTTCCTTCTTCTTCATGCTCATTAACTATTGCTCTCTAATTTTTGTATAAGTTGTTCGATGGTGTAATAGAGCTCAAGTTTCTTTAAATTTCAAAATTTTTATTCCATTCCCCATTATCAAATACTTTATCGATATCCACAAATTCAATGTACGTACCTATTCTTGCTTATTTGTTTTTCTATAGCTTCCTCAAAGACAGAATTGATTCTTTCGTTCCTCATTACTTCCGAATCCATATTGATTCCTCCAAGTAATAATTATATCTTCTAAACCTAATTTTCAGTTCCAACATAAACAATTAAAACGCGATGGTAGATCATCTTTCTGGTCAAGCTAACCAGCCAATTCTCTCCCATCAACTCTTTGATTATGTGATCATCGTGTTGATGGGAGACACACCTTATATGTTTTAATAACTGAATTGGTTGTGTATCCTTATTTAGTGTTTTTTATAAATTTATTTAGAGTGTGTCTTATTTTAAGGATAAAAGTGTCAACTATGGCGTACATTAGATGGAATTTTTAAAACTATACAATGAAGTTATAGAGAATAGTTGATATCCAAATCAGCTACAGAACGAAATTAACTTTTCTCTAATCACATAGAAATGTTTGGGATAAGTCTTAGAGTGAGTACATTTGATTCTGTTTATTTATTAATAGCACTATAAAATTGTTTAAAACCATTCTTTTAAAAAAAAGGAAGGTGTCTGAAATTGCAATTTATTGAAATTAATATATAAATATCAGGCAGCCTAAGCTACCAGAGAAATAAAGTTTATACGTCGTAGCCAACGCCATGAATTTTTTTTAGGTCATTTCAAAGTCAGTATTTCCGAATAGAGCGCTATTTATAGAGTCGCTATGTTTGTTTTATTTGATTATTTGATCGAATATATGGTCAGGTAATTGAAGGTTTTGATCTTTAATTCACTTATTGTAACACATTTTTCTTGATCTAGGACTATAAATGCTAAGTTAAAAGAATTATATCCTATTATTTATTTTGGATTTAAAACTTCTAATTTGCCTTGGTGTTCAAGCTAGACTGAAAATAAATTTTTACTCTATTCAATAGTACACTAAAATCAATATTAACTATGGTTAACGTGGTTTAATATGTCATTATCACCATGTATGTCAAAAGTTGAAAAAATAATTATGCCCTAGGTATTCAATTGATTGCTTAGAATTTTAAATTAAATTCACTTGAGAAAAGATATTAAACGAAAAACCTTGCCTTATTGAAACGAACAGATTGAACATTTATCAAAGTGATTAAAAAAATATAAACATTTATTGCTCAGCCTAAGTTCAAAGAATGTTCTTGACAAATTTGGTAAAATTGGCTTCATTCATCTGACAGTCAAAGTGGTACAAAGGACCAGACAGATGGGCAGAGAGATGAAATGCTAAATGGTTACGTTATAAGAGAACTCATTACGTCCGATCAAATATATAAAAGTTTCCTTCTTCCTTCCAAATGTGTCTAATATGTCAAGATAATTCTTTTTAAGTGTCGAAGTCAAATCTAGGAAGATTTGACCTTCAATTTCGACACTTTGAAGCCTAGAACACCCCTAAAAACACCTTTTAGCTTTATCTTATAGAGATAGTATTGTAACTGTGTATATTGTTTATTTCGAGATTTTGATGAATTTTCATGTTGTATATGGCCCAAACTTAGAGGAAAAAAAAAACGCGGGCTCTCGCCATTCTGTCTGACTCTCTCTGTCTGTATCTGGGGCTGCAGCCTAAACTGTTTGATGGATTTAGTTCATTATTGATGATTATATATTATATTGTTATACCTAGAGGCCCAATCATGATTTTGATTCTATCCCTAAAATTAAACGTAGTTCATAATCGATTGATTTTTGAAAATTGTAAATATTTGTAAAATGTATCTAAATTGATTTTGTTCAAAAAGTGGATATTTGGGCAGCGTTTTACACTATAAATAAGAATTTACTTTATTTTTAAAATGTTTTTTGAGCATTTAGCTACAAGCTATGATAAACGATATGAAAAAGAATGTTTGATTGTGTCGTAGCGTTTATTTTAAAGGCAAATAATTTCATGTTGTATATTTATTGCTTACAAATTTATATACCAAAGACAGGGAAGAGGGGGAAGGAAATTTATTTTAGTGTTTCACACATTACTTCCAGCCCAGAATATCCGCACATTTACACTAATGAAATTAGAGAAGGTTCCAATTTAGAGGAACTAAACCCAAATTTTCGTGAAGGGAGAGTGAACAATCGGAAATCAAGTCTATTTCGAGACTAGAGTGACGCCAATACAGGAAACAAATCAGGCAAAAGATAAAGAACTGAGGGAATGAAAAGAAAATATTCGGTTCAAAACAATCACATTTACTTGGTTATACGGCCTTGTGGTATATTGATCACAGCTCCTGGCTTCCGACCTAAAGGTCCCAGGTTCGCTTCCCTGCTGGTACCGGATAATATTACTCGAAAAGGGAAAGATTCCCATGGTCATCAGTGTTTGGTTAGCTAGGTTTAGTTTAGATAAAGTTCTTAAATGGCTCCACACCCTTTTATTCAATATCATCATCCCCTCATCTCGCCGGAACATCGAAAGAACCTTCACAGAAAAGATGTACGACTAGTAAATTCGGGCGTACCTTGGGCAGCAGTACATTAGTACTGGCTAAAGCCTTACATTAGAACTGGCTAATCTTTCCGCAAACTGAGCTACAAATTGATGTAGCCCAAATACGACTTTATAATAATAATAATAATAATAATAATAATAATATAATAATATTATATATATATAATAATTATATATATATATATATATATAATAATAATAATATATTATTATATAATAATTGTAATATTATATATTATTATTATGTTCCTAGTTTTGGTCCTTGACTATTTCCGATTTGGGTAGTCCAGTTCTATCTCCTGATTAAATGTTAGTTCTACTGCTCTATAGGTGACCTGGTGGTCTAGGGGTAAGGTGTCAGACTTCTGTGCTGGAGGTACGGGGTTCAATCCTCGGTCCAGGCACAGATTTATCTGAATACCAAACCCTTCCTTCACCTCTGACAAGACGTGTATTAATCACAACTTGTGAATGTGGGGAATGCCAGGCCTCCACCGTGGTTCGGATTCCACGTTAAATTGTAGGTCCTCCATTTCATCTCACAATCACCCTACCATTACACATTAGCGTAAGTGCGTATAACCCAAACGAATATTAAGACTCGGTGCCAATAATAATAATAATACTGCTCTAAGTTGAAGAACGAAAAAATTGGTGACCTGGTGGTCTAGAGGTAAGGTGTCAGACTTCTGTGCTGGCGGCCGGGGTTCAATCCTCGGTCCCGGCACAGATTTATCTGAATACCAAACCCTTCCTTCACCTCTGACAAGACATCTTGTGAATGTGGGGAATGCCAGGCCTCCACCGTGGTTCGGATTCCACGTTAAACTGTAGGTCCTCCATTTCATCTCACAATCACCCTACCATTACACATTAGCGTAAGTGCGTATAGCCCGAACGGGTAGTAAGACGCGGTGCTAATAATAATAATAATAATAAGAAGAAGAAGAACGAAAAAAAACACTCATTATATACTGTTCACCCAGTATTGTCTGTTTCGACACTTCTAAGCTACAGGAGAAAATGAAATGTGACAGCGAGCTCAGTTATATCTGCAGGCCTCGCGTGGTCTATGCAGACGCGCGGTTATTTTCCACATCCATTCTCCCCTAGACTCCTCTGGCCCACATCCCATTTATCCCTTTCCCCGCAACACTTTGAATCCTTCTTTCCCCAACAACATCCTCCCATCCCCTTTTCCTTTTTCCAACAGGTTCTTTGGACCAATATGTTATTCGTGAAAGTTTTCACTGCTCCCACGAGAATAGGAAGGGAAGTTTTGAAAAGTGCACCTAGATTCTTCTCGTTACTTTTGGCGGACCACCGTGCCACCCTACCGCTGTCGTCTGGATTCAGGGTGGATCACTAGAACTAGGCAAAATGTCGTTTGAACGTTAGTGTAGTTTTAGTAGATACATTTTTGTTGTTGATAGAAATATGTCGAGAAACTATGTCAGAGTGTAAATGTAGATTTAGTGTCGAGCTAGAGCTAAGATATATAAAATCCAATTTTTATATGAATAACCTTATATATTTTACTATTTTATTGATCTATTTTAACGTGCTAATACGTCAAGTCTTGTGATCTTCAACTGTCTCTTTTGATAGATATTATCAATACATTAAAAATAACATTTGTCACAATAGATTAAAATGTTATCAATTTTAAGCCGCAAAAAATTAGGTTTGAATTATCTAATTGGCCTTTCCTATGGTAATTGGACTATATATACCTTAAAACTACTATAAACTGCATCGGAGATCACAGGGGCTAAATGTATGATCCATCTAGGTAGGGGTTTGAATCCCGTTTGTAAATACTGATGTGATTCTAAATGATTTCTTAATCTGTTCCAATAGAGTAATTAATAAATGTGTACAACCTGAACTAGTAGGCTACTAAATGCTATTAAACCATTATATGAAAAAAAAAGTTTAGATGGGCACGTATTATAAATGTCAAATTAATTTAGTCTGGTTTGATGGTGATTGAGAGTTCAGGGTTCGAATCCTGGCCGGGTGTAATGAAGTTGTTTTTTCCTAAATATTTTAACCCTATCCCTACATATGAATTCGGGTATATTTTTTTGCTAAATTCTACCTTCCTCATTCCCACCATATTGACGTGATTAATTTACGTATAGCCTGATCTGGTGGAAAGATGGGGCGGGAAAAAAATTATTGATATCTAGTTTTATAAAAATTACTTTCTTTGCTCGTTGGGGGCTCCATAGAGAGTGTATAAGATACTCTTGATAATGTGGTAAAGATGACCTTATTGTTTATCTATATACAGGCATAATTCTTTAAAACTATTTTCGAGATTGAGATAGTTTAGAATTTGTTTATTTGCTTGTCCTGTTATATTCTGCTCACGGCAATTTGTCCCTTTTATATACATTGAAAATTACTAAGAACATTTTAATAAAACAATTTGACAAGATCGATACATTTTGTAAATGTCGAAATTCTCCATATTTTACAGAATAAATAATATGCGTTTTCTTATTATTTTGTATTAAAAGTAGTAAATAAAAACTCTCATTATCTTATTTGGTTTTTGTAAATTTTTTAACATTATAATGATTAAAGATAAAATATGTTTATGTTCTCCACAAAATCTCATGAAATTGAGATATAACTAATAGTTTACATCTTCGTACTGCTTCGTATCAAGGAAATTATGGGGAAAATATTTAGGAGCTCAAGTAATTTGCTAACATTTTCCTGAATTTCCTTTGTAACACTAAATTCCCTGACTGGTCCAGGTTTCCCCTAATCAGGTGCGCGTCATCCCTGTTTATATGCTTGTGCATGACAAATATATTGTTTCAATTGGTCAATGTATCTAGATTTGCAGGACATTTATACAAATCGGGAACAATAAAATGTGTTTTAGTAACATTTTACAAAGTCAGAAAAAGGCCAAAGGCACCTTGCTTTATTTACATCTAGATTAAACAATTCCTGTCGCTAGTACTAGGAGAGTGTAAGATTAGGTATTATACAGGGTGAAGAAAAGATTGTTGGCACATTTAATAACACTATATCTTTAATATTTTAGCTAATAAATTCTTCAAATTAAATTTCAAATAACAACAAAAGATCGACAACTTTTTACATGTTCTTGAGTTATTTATTTAAAAAAAAACACTATCCTTAAGATGGCTACCATTATATGTCATACACAGTGACTCGAGTTAACATGACTCTTTAATAGGTCCTGCAAGAAAAAGTCCGGAGCTGTTAAATTTAGTAAACATAGGGGCCATGCGATGTTCTCAAATCCTAAAACAAGGTGCCCAAGAAACATGATGTGAATAACTTCCATTGATGTTCAACCTTTATGACCACTGAACTGCAACGTAAGATAATGGACACCAACAACCTGTGGTTCCAGAAAGATGGGGCAACGGCCCACACAGCCTGAACATCAGCCCACTCGGAGGACCAACTACCCTCCGGCCAGCCGCGCAACTCCGTCACAACCCAGGCGGCCGGCATAGACATTTTCTTGTGGTTCATAGAGTCGTGTACGTGACTTGCTCAGTAACAATTCAATAAGAGAGATTACCCGCCTCGGTGGCGTAGTTGATTACGCGCTTGTCGTGATGAGCTCGACTGCTGAGGACGGGGAGATTGAAGTTATAATCTCGGTCGGGTGAACTGGGGGTGGTTTTTCCTAAATAGTTTTCCACTCTCCCTCCACACAGATGCGGGTTCACTTCCTCTAATTCAACCTCCCCAATTTCCTAATCCATTAGCGTAATTAGTACTTAAAGCGTATAACCGAACGGGTAGTAAGACGCGGTGCTAAATATTAATTAACTAATTAATTAACAAGAGAGATTACGCAGTCATGTCAAGATTTTAGATGCCCATATAACAATGTATGTCTTATAATAGTGGACATCTTAAGGCCATTGTTTGGAAAAACTTAAAAACTCAAGACTATGTGGACAATTTTTAATCTTTTGTTGTACTTTTAAGTGCAGTTTGAAGCATATAGTAGGTAAAATAGTAAAGATTTAGTGTTATTAAATGTGTCAACCCTTTCTGCCTCACCTTATAATATTCGGTTAGCTGTAGCTCGTTTGCTGACATATGTAATTATGTATTTAGAACGTGCACGTCCAGCACCTTAGCTGTATCGGTAACACGTCTGCCTATTGAGTCAAGGGTCTCCAACTAGATTCCTGGAACAGCCGTCTCCAACTAGATTCCCGGAACAGCCGAGAAATTTATCATAGGTTAAACTGATGCTTGATTATTATTTCCAGCATTGACATAATGGTCTGAAGAATAGGTGTGGCGTCAATTGTATATGTGTTCAAGTTTGTAATTCATGTTCTGATGTGATCAGTCGATTCATAAAATGAACACTAAGCCCTTTAGGGTTGCATAGTTTCAACATACTTGTAAATAAATCTCCAACGATTAGTTTTTAAGTAACGAATATCACAGGAAAGGCCAATAAGCTTTTATTGAATTCGTTGAAAAAACAACAAAACAAAGAAACAAACTAGATGACTTCTGCCTGCAAGCAAACTCTATCGACCGAGTGGCCACAGTATGTTGGCGAAGATAGTGCCAACATGTGCGGATAAAGAATTTCAGGTGGTGAGTACAATGAGCCCTCCATCTGTTAATTTCAGTTTTCTAGACCAGATCCATTACTTCTTTATTCAAATAGCTCCTCGATTGTTCTCACAAGGCCGAGTTGACCCAGTTGTAAACCCAATGCTTCACAGAAAAATCTGTCAGCGCTGAGGATTGAATCTAGGACTTCTGGATATGTAGCCAGGAACTATGACCACTAGACGACAGAGGCGGTCTTTGTTGAATAAATCAGAGAGAATAATTGTTACTTTAATATTAATATGTAATCATTCGAAAAGATAAACAGCGGATCACAACGAGAATAACATATTATGCCAACTTTGTGTTTTAACGTATCATTAGTAATATTTAACGATATTTATTTGCGCCGGTGTAGAACAATTTTTTCTAAGCCACAGTCTATATATAAATCCCTTTAGGGAACTCCCTTTTCAACACAGAACGAATTAATAATGATTGGTGTGGTCACAGGAATCAAAACATTGAATAAACACACAACTGCCCACTTTGATTCCATGTCAAATTTATAGAAAACTCTGATCCAAAAAAGGCTGAAAGTGGGGGACGAAAGGGATAGGCCTATAGGGTAGTGGGGCGTGACATGCCACAAGAGATTGATTATACAAATTAGCAATATAAATTAATAATATCAGAAATTTCTAAATGAAAAGGGTAGAGAGGGCAATTAGAGTTTGTGTGTTTGTACGTTTCGTTTCATTTACATTACAAACATTGTGTGTGTTTTGTTCTTTTGGGGGTACTAGTGAAACAAGCGGTTTCTCCCCGTTCCAACTAAAACAGGATATCATCCGAATGTGTGTTGAACCAATCAGTGAATATTTCAAAACATCTGTTTGTAATAAAAGCGGGTAAGGAGAGAAGAGGGTGGTGGGTTAATTGTGCCGATATGGCGAGTGTTTTCGAAACATTGTCATAGGGGAGAAGCAGCGGTGGGGTGAAAATGGGGTGAGGGATGGTACGGTTCGAGGGGGGAGCTAATTGCAGCACAAAACATCTGAATTTAAGACCGGTGGTGTTTGTTAACTTTATTATAAAACCAAATTAGGAAAGTGTGTTGATTTTGTTACGTTCGTACAATTTAAGTAGAATAAATGTTGTTGGCAAAACGTAAAACAGCTTTTGTTTCACTGTTCTAAATTGTATCTTTTCTTTTTAATCACCGCGTCTCACTACCGGTTCGGGTTAAACGCCTATGTACTAGTTACTTTACTGTTTTATGGATGAGGAAGGTTTAATTTCAAGAAAATGTGTCTACATTTGCATTGATAGAGATAATGGAAAACAATTTAGGAAAAAACACCCTCAGTACACTCGACTTGGATTAAAACCCTGATCTCCCTGTCATCGGCAGCCTAGTCTATTGCGAGATTGACGCCTTATACCATATGGCCACCGAAGTGGGTTAAATAATACCAGATTATGAATAAAATAATAGACATTTTCCAATTTTCCATCATCTTCCATCAGTTTCCATTATTTGATGGGATTATTGGCGTATGAACTTCAAACTTAATCTAAGACAGCATGTTTAATCAAACACATTCATCCATAGCGCCTACTAATTGTATAGCAGGACTTAGAAACTAATTTAACCTAGGACAATACTTAGAATACAACGCACCCAGTGATTCTCAAAGGATGTGCTGTGACACACTAGTGTGTCGTGAAATTCACTAGTTGTGCCGAAAAATTATTGACGTAATGTTACTGTTGATAAATAAATAACTAAAAGTAGTTTCCTTTTAATATTAATTTTTAAAAATAAATAAGAGAAAATGTTCTAAATCTTGAAT
The DNA here is from genome assembly GCA_039000515.1 of Timema cristinae. NCBI lineage: Eukaryota > Metazoa > Arthropoda > Insecta > Phasmatodea > Timematidae > Timema > Timema cristinae. Next base: position 69,859,657 of record JBCFYV010000012.1, on the reverse strand, counting down.
ATATTAATTTACCAGAGAATGTAATGGATCACAATAAAAGAGTTGCGTGATTAATGAAAATCTTTCCGTTTCTTATACAAATGTTCAGTTCAGGTACACACACACACACACACACACCACACACACGCACGTGCACACACACACACACACACACACACACACACACACACACACTTCCTTTTCAACTGAGAGAAGTCTCTCTGAGCATGAAAATATCAAATATTTCTCCAGTAGAAACATAGAGTTTAATTTTCTTCACATGATGATATCAACTGTCAAGGAATTTAAAGACAACTTTTTTCTCTTTATTTAAAGAATTTCTCATCTAATGCCACTATGCTCATGACAGATATTCAAAAACTGTTAATATCACCAGCATGTGAAAACAATTAAACTCTATATTTCTACTGGAGAAATGTTGTTTTATTTTGGGGAAAAAAAATGTATTGCAATAAAAAACAGCAAAAACATTGCCCATTCCTCGGGTTCCATACACTTTCACCTTAACATGTATCATTATATTACTTTATCCACGTCTTACTGTCCACCCGGGCTATCCGCACACTATTCACAAATTAAGTAGGGATGTGGAAGGTAATATTTAGATAAAATGAAGTCACACCAGCGTGGAGAGAGAATGGAAAAACAATAGAAGTAAATCACATGTAGAGAACCAACCCCAGTACAGCCAGTCGATATTCGAACCATGACCTCCCAGTAATAGTCCAGTCCAGAGACTGCCCTATACGCATAATCGAAATTTCAGTACTTATTCAGCTCAACTATTACCGCTTAAACAAAACCAGTAATAGTAATGAAAGTGTGTGCGTAGTTTGGATGTAGGGCATGTCCTATTCATCAGCGATGCTTAATTACTGACACAAGCTCAGAAGAGATACAAATAGTAAACATATTAGCAAATTTAACAGTGATTATATATCCCTGTCTTTCAAACAAACTCTTTTTTAAAATATATTTGTTTTCAAAAATAGTTTGAGGAAATGGTTTTAGTTAAATATATTCTATAGATATTTTCACAATTTTTTAGAGAAAAAAAAAACACTTTGAAATGTTTCAAAGTACACATTAATCTTTTGTTTATTGTTGTTGCTGCCACCATTCACAAAATAAGGATATAAACAGTGACCATAAGAATAAACGACAATATTTCGTAGTAGCTAATTCACTCGTTGTTGTATTATAGTTAACATTATTTCATTACAAGATTCTCTAAAGAATAAAGTAGGAAAACACTGCCCGCATGTATATGCCATTCTAGCCCGTGACCTTCTGTTCGGGTGACATACAAATAGCAAGCCCCTGAATAACTTATAAATCTCCTGCTTTCGACCCACGCTCAGACACTAATTTCGACCACACCGAAGTATGAACGGAGGACTCTTGGAGGTGGACGTCGGCAGGTATCCACGTTCTCCACCCAGTCTGAGGCCCAAGAGGTGACTTTGTTTGGTCTCAGTGTGTGGACTGTCGACGGTGGTCCTGAGTCTCATGTGTGTGTGTTTGTTAGCCCAGTTGTTAGTGAGAGCCACCGGGGCGGGCGGCCAACTTTAAGTAAATATAGACGCCCACACCCATGACTCAAGAAGAGCGAGATACTTGACTCTTGAAAACAACTTCACTGCAACACACCATTACCTTCATTCGTAACTAAATTGTTCTTTTTTCACTGTGTCTTACCACCCGTCCGAGCTATCCGCATATTTACGCTGATGGGGCAAAGTTGAGGAATGTAGAATTTAGAATAAATGTACCCGATTGGAAGAAGTGGGGGGAAATATTCAGATGAATACCTGGATCTAAAACCCGATCTCTTCATCACCAACAAACAAAATTAGACGAGACTGGTGCCTTTATTCAGTTAACCAATATGTAGTAATAATTATTATAATACTATAAAGCCACACGGCTGACTCAATCACTAACATGTTTACCCACTTACAGATGAGCTAAAAACTTGAAATTTGACAAACTTATAGTTTCTAGCCTGTAACTGACGGGAAATTTCCAAAAAGTTAAAAAATTTAATTGAGAGTGGTAAATTTTAATTTTTAACGCCCCCCCTAAAAAAATAATTAAAAATGTCGGAGCAACTTTAAAGTCAGTGCGGACCTTTCTTTGGAGGTCTCTTGTGGCTAAACGGTAAGACCTATAAAAAAAAACGGCTCTGGAATTATATTCGTTTACATCCACTTTGCAAAGAAAACTCATTCGTGGTTTGGGGGTAGATCCCCCAACGAGCAAAGTGAGTTTTACTATAGCATGTTTTTTTTTATAAATATAAAAGGGGCTTAGATTTTTTATATAACTATAACTATTATTTATATTTATATTTTATAGGCTTGAAATTAGTCGATATAATTGAGGATGTTGTCCTTTATTATTGGTCTAGTTGTATAGTATTTATTATTATTATTATTATTATTATTATTATTATTATTATTATTATTATTATTAGCACCGTGTCTTACTACCCGTTCGGTTTATACACACTTACGCAAATGTGTAATGGTAGGGTGATTGTGAGATGAAATGGAGGACCTACAGTTTAACGTGGAATCCGAACCTCGGTGGAGGCCTGGCATTCCCCGCATTCACAAGATGTCTTGTCAGAGATGAAGGAAGTGTTTGGTAATCAGATAAATCTGTGCCAGGACCGAGGATTGAACCCCGGACCCCAGCATAGAAGTCCGACACCTTACCTCTAGACCACCAGATCACCGTTATTTGTATAGTAAAATTAATGTTATAGCACATAATAACTTGTGCGGGTGCTATCCAAACGTTAGACCAGGTTATATGGTATTAGGCGTTCTGTCTTATTTTCTAAGTCATGCGTGTCTAGAGAGTACACCACATCGGAGTTTAATCAAGCAGATGTTATATCTGCCGAGTCACCGCGATCCACCCTCACCCGTTATCAAGGTGGTGGAGTGATTGCTACGCGAAATATCAATATTCCGAGGAGTCCGGGTCTGGTCCCGGATCAACCGGAGTGTGTCAAGGAAAATAAAAAAATATATAAAAGCAAGCACAATGCGTGAGCGTGTTGGGATCCTAGACACACAGCTGTTAGGCAAAGTGTTTTTCCTCTCTGTCATTGTCTTACCAAGAATCTCTCTCTTATAACCTCTCTACCACTCTCAATAAATGAAAGTGTCTATAAGCTCTGGGAGTCATATTACTTTAAACATTGACATACACTCTGATTATACTTCAACCAAAATCAAGCTATAGCTCGAAGTAGATATCTTGTTTGTAGAATACCCCCCCCTCCCCCCCGTGAGGTCTTATTTGGGGCTTGGAATCTTATTACTTGTCCGAGATAGCTGCATATATATATATATGGCTATCTCGGACAAGTTTTATATATATATATATATATATATATATATATATATATTATATATATATATTACTCTTATGGGGTTAGGGATGATAAAAAAAAAGGTAGAATTTTAGAGAACGTCCGGGCGGGACTCGTACCACGTATTTTCAACACCCTCTTTTGTTCCGTATGGTCTCACTCGCAAAAAAAAGACCAGACTGCCGATGACGGGGAGATCAGGTTTCAAATCCTGATAGGGTGCACCAAATGTTTTTCCATTATCCCTCCACGAAAATGTGGCACTAGCGTGGTTAATATGAATGCGTATAACCCTAAAGGGTCTAAAAAAATCCCTAGCTTTAGTGTATTTAATAAATTACTTTTATAAAACGTTCTCTCTTTAGGGCAAGGCCTTCTTGAAAGAGAAATCCTCACATAACGGTATTTCTTATGGGAATGGCATTTTTGAAGCCTAGAAACCAATAAAACAATCATCAATTATCTTACAATATTTTATGTTTACAACCACTTATCTCAATTTCAAAACTAACCTCTTAGGTGTTCGCATTGTCAAAGACTTCAGTCTCACAATAAGCTAGACTGCCGATGTCAGGGAGATTGGGTATCGAATCAAAGTCGGATGTACTTAGGGTGGTTATTCCTAAATGGTTTTCTACTCTCCCTCCAAGCATATGTGGGTGTACCTACTCTAAATTCAACCTTCCTCATCACATCACTAACATATTAGCGTAATTAGTAAATATGCGTACAACCTAAACCCGTAATAAGACGTGGTGCTAAGGAATATAAAAAAACTCGAAACTGTGATATTTCATGTGAGATGTCATTGAAAATGAGCTAATTTTACTTTTTCGGTATTTCTTTTTAAACTTGAAATGCTAGGTTTTTAATCCTAAAGGGACATGTTAATATATTTTAGCTTTCATTTGTGTTTGAACCGACAGGTGGGAGGTGGGACCTTTATGTTATTATATTCATCTGGAGCTACTCGGTTCGCCCCAAATAAGGATATTAGTAGAAAGAGACAAAAAAAACTCGTCCCAAAGCTGCTAATGTTTACCTTTCCCTTGAACATGCTTAGTCCCAGTATTTTTATATCAGTTGAATTGATCACGTTTGACATGAAGGAAGTAGTAACCTAGTGCGGAAAATCGTTCTTCTTTTTAATAATTTTAAATTGAATAAACATTGAGGTTTATCGAGTGTTTAAAGTAAGTGGCGGTGCATGAACAGGAAATGTGGAGCATATTCAAACATGATGGTCCTCCAGTTTCATAGTCAGACTTGTATGCCTCAAGTGCGGTGCTATACTAAATGAAGGACAGGGCATCTACCTACACCGAAATGGAATGATCCAGTTTTATATGAGAGACCTGTCCATTCATATTCGAGTTTAGGTTGTTGTCATCTTGAATTTAACATAGGCCTACCACTGCACTTGAGGCATACTCGATCTGACGATAAAGTGGCCCAATGAGTAATTCTAGGCTAGGTCAGGACAGTAGGTATGTCCAGTAAATGTAAGACAAAGATGGAATTTTTTTTAAATCGGCTGTGTGAATATAAGAACGCAAAGTATTCCCGCCTTCAATCTATCAAGGCTGTGCCGAGATACTACAATCAAAAGAAGAAGTGAGTTTTCACTCGCTTTTGTGGCCAAATGGTCTAAGGCACTACTATTGCCGTAGACTAGACTGACAATTATGGGGAGATCGAGGTTCTTATCTTTGTCGGGTGTATTGAGGTATGTTTTCAAACATTGTTTTCCAATCTCCTTCCACGCAAATGCGGGTAGACTTTCTTTAAATATAAACTTCATAATTCCTAAAAACATTAGCGTAATTAGTTCATAAGCGCATAACCCGAACGGGTGGTAAGACGTTGTGCTAAAATAAGTGAGTTTTCCTTTGACTTTTCCTTTCCAAGTGAAACATAACGGTGAACTGGTGGTCTAGGTGTAGGGTGTCAGACTTCTGTGCTGGGGGTGCGGGTTTCAATCCTCGGTCCCGGCACAGATTTATCTGATTGCCAAACCCTTCCTTCACCTCTGACAAGACGTGTATTAATCACAACTTGTGAATGTGGAGAATGCCAGGCCTCCACCGTGGTTCAGACTCCACGTTAAACTGTAGGTCCTCCATTTCATCTCACAATCACCCTACCATTACACATTAGCGTAAGTGCGTACAGCCCAAACAGGTAGTAAGACGTGGTGCTCTTAATAATATTAATAAATAATAATAATAAAATAATAATATATTATTATTATTAGCACCGCGTCTTACTACCTGTTCGGGTTATACGCACTTACGCTAATGTGTAATGTTAGGGTGATTGTGAGGTGAAAAATGAAGGACCTACAGTTTAACGTGGAATCCTAACCACGGTGGAGGTCTGGCATTCCCCACATTCACAAGTTGTGATTAATACACGTCTTGTCAGAGGTGAAGGAAGGGTTTGGCAATCAGATAAATCTGTGTCGGGACCGAGGATTGAACCGCGGACTCCAGCACAGAAGTCCAACATCTTACCCCTAGACCACCAGGTCACCCAATAATAATAATCTAAGTGAAATGATTTTGACACCGACAATTTGTCTGTGACTTTTAAATTTTTGTAAATAAATCTCCTTCATTGCTTGCTTGTAGCTGACTAGTAGTGTTCTTGATATTTCCCTGGTTGGTCAACATGGGGATGAGATCTGCTACGATCCCCATCGTACCTGAAATGTTTCCTTTGCAGGTATTAAAATAGGAACGAGACATGTCACCTATGTATCTCCCCAGACTTCCATATTGCGTATTATGTGAAGATACCTTTATACAATACAACTATAGCCTACTTTATATAGATTTATGTTGTAAAGTACTCTATTCGTTTAAGGAAGAGAGACATAAGTTTCTATGGACGTCTGGAATACGTTTGAGCGATCATATAAGCGAGAAATTGCCGCACATACGTTCAGCCTTAGCACAATATTTAATTATACGATGCGTTATTTCAAAAAATGGCTCACGCCAAAATAAAGTTGGAAGATTTCAACAAGGATCTTTTTCCTCAACAACGCTATAGTTTTAGTTTTATTAATATAAAAAGTGAGTGAAAATATCACTTCTTAATTTCAATGACTCTTTAAGCACATTTGAAGGTATATAAAATTAGGATTTATGTAAAAGTGGTATAGATTTAGCATTCCTTTAACAAATACAGTAATTTTTTGATAAGCTCACAATATATACTTTTTTAGATGTTTGAGAACTAACAACGAGCTTCTTTAACTTGAGATTAGAGATTTTGTAGTTTTTCCCCTATTTCTTACCGACATAACAAAGAGTGGATGTAGGTGAAGTGCGAAAGGTGGTATAGCGATTGATACTTTCTCGCTGACCAAAGCGGCCACCTTAAGTCAATGAAGAAGATTCCATCTTAAGGTGCGGATGTAGGGGAAGCGAGTAAAAGTCAATTTTTACAGTTTTTATAGCAACTTTTTTTTTTACAAAATAAATAAAATATTACGTTATTTTAGCACCAATCTAGAGTTTAATTTTATTCACATGTTGATACCAACAGTTGTTGGCTATCTGTCACGAGTATAATGACATTAGATGACGTACTTTTTAAATTAAGAGAAAACGTTGCCATTAAACTCCAGGACACCTTTAACAGATATTCAAGAAATGTAGACATCATCAGATGAAGAAAATTAAACTCTTTTTTTGTTCTAAAGCCGTATTTGATTTCTTTTGTCCAAAAAGTTTTGGTATAAAAACAGTAAAAATATGACATTTTCTCGCCTTCCCTACATTCCCACAAGTCACTGAAAGAAAAGATTACCTTACCTACCTGAGCAATGAGACGCGTTGCAGACATTTAGAAACTCCACGTTATTCAATAAGTGGTTTGTTGTTATAAAATATAGCTAACGCCAAAATAAAGGTGGAAGGTATTAACATGTCCCTAATGAATTACAAATCTTATACTTTAAGTTTTATAATATAAACACATTAAACGAGAAAGTAGATTTAATTCTTACTCAACAATTTTTAAATGTGTCACATTTACCTCCGTAAATGGTTTTAAACCTAGATATAATGTCTCTTAAACAGATATTCACGTTATAGCAGGGTCGTAATAGATAATTCTAAGATATTTCGCAATTGTTTTAATAGTTTTGAAGCTTCAGAACTGCCATTTTCATAATAAATCAAGGTATTTACACTATTTCCCGACTTTTCGTTTAATCCAAAAAATACAGTTTTCCACAGGGTTGTGGAGTCAGTAAGCCACGTCCTCGACTCTAACTCCTCTATTTTTCTATTGTCCAGCTCCGACTCTTTCAGAAATCGTCAATGTATATATATTATTAATAACAAATATACTGTAGTAAAATGCTAGAATACAAATTACTTCATGGGAAACTTCTTTGACATTGTGAAATAATATTTAAATACATTTTTATTCAAAATTACAAATTTTGGTCCTATTAAATGAAATAAAATACACAGTTGAAATTATTTATTTTCTATCTATTATTATAATACACGTTTTATTTTGAGGCTGGAGTCGGAATCGGTACAATTTTAACTTCTCGAACTCCACCAAAAATTTCTTCAAACCCCAACTCCACAACCTTTGTTTCTCAGACTTTTCTCTAATTCGAAAACCAAGTTTCCCCAATTAAAACTCATTTAAAAACAGATTAGTGTGTCAAAAAATGCAAACTCTCCTAATGCTATATATAAATATTTTATGAAGCCATTCAAAAACAAACATGTAGGCTACTTAATTAAGGCATTATTCGTATACAATTTAATAAAGTCATTTCTCATCCCTAGATAGCCATATGACATATTTTCCCTGATAAATTACACAATTTCCAGACAGTTCTCTGATTCTGATAATCTTAAATTCCCTGATATTTCCGTATTTTCCCTTCTCGTGGTTACCCTGGAAATACTGCGATGTGATAATATTTCCCTTTAAGTAGTTGGCACCCTTAAGTAAATGAAGAAAGCGTCTCAGTTGGGTGTGTGAGGGTGGATTTTATCCACATGGTTTTCCACTCTCATTCCATGCAAATGCTGGGAAACTTCCTCAAATTATAACTTTCTAATCCTTAAAACTACTAGCGTAATTAGTACATATGAGCGTATATCTGAAAGTTTAGTAAGACGCAGTGCTAAAAAAAAATAGAGAGAGAGAAAATCGTCCTTTATTATTTTATTCTTGTGCTCAAGGACAAGGTATATAATGCACCCTATCAATAAATCATCGATGGTCCCTCTGTTTTCAGAAAAATCAAGTGATAAGCTCCTTTCGAGAGACGGGAGTGCCAACCTTGCAAATAACTGCTCCATATCAGTTGACGAGGAAGAAAATCAACGTTGGCGGAAGCGCCGGAGGATTGGTGGGAGAGCGCAGGGATGAAGGGAGACGAAGAGGTAAGAAGGTATGTGAAGGTGGCTAAGAAGTATCAGTTGCAAAGAGTAGGGATTGAGGAAGATGGATTATCTAGGAAGGGGAAGGTTGAAGGGGGGAGGAGGAGGTGTCGACTGTCACTCCAGGCGCGGGTGAGATGAACCTCCTTCAGTATATCCCTGCCTCAAGCCAATCACATGGCTGGCCACAACAGCTAGAGCTGTGAGAGCGTGAAAAAATAAAACCTTGAAAGGGTTCAAGAGAGTTTTGAATTCCTCTAGCATTTTTTTGTACTCTCTGAATTCATAAACCTTTGTTTGTTCCATAGTACCCATTATTATGGGTATAAACCGAACAGGTAGTGTGAGACGTGATCATTAAAATAAAGGATTATTAAAGTTCAATGGGGTTTGGTTGAAAAATCAAAATTTGGTAATCTAAAGAGCGCAAATAGTTTTTCAATAAAACAATTGTTGAAAATAATTAACAATAAACCTTAATATTACTAATAGCTCACGATGGAAAAAAACTGAAATCATATTTTTTTTTCTTTCTCTAAGGGCATTTTCTAACTAAAGGATAAGGTCAAAATATCACTCACAAACTAGCTTAATATAATATAAAAAAAAAGCATAGTCCAAGATCATTATAGTTGGTATTCAGCTAGTCCGATACCTTAGCTCATTCGGTAGCATGTTTTTCTACTGGGCTAAAAATCCGAGGATCGATTCCCGGCATGATCGAAATATTTATTATTGGTGAAATGTGGGGGCTTCCCCTTTCACAATGATGAATTAATGGCCGGGTGCAAGCTGTTGTGTCAGTTCTAGATTCAATTTAGTTTATATGTCATGCACTGATATAATCAGTTCAGAAAGTGTGCGTTAACTACCTCAAATAATTTTAAAAAATTGATTTTCAGCTACCTGTTAGCGAAAATCAATAAAAGAATACTGCGTACAGCCTTGACGGCTACTAAAACGCGGTGCACAATACAAAACAAAACCACCCTCAATATGCCCAGCCGGAATTCGAGTTACGACCTTCTCTTCATTAACAAGCCAGACTAGATGAGCCTTGTGCCCAATGATGCTGGAATAAAGCATAGTAGTATTGGTAGCTCACGAACAAATAAAACACACAATTTGGAGCATATCTTAGCACTCAGATATATCACACTACATTATATTATTCATATGTATCCATAACCAGTTAAGATATTTATTTTGTGCGTCTTACCCCTTGTTCATGCTATCTGCGTATTTACACCAATGGGATGATGATGAGAACGGTAGAATTTTGAGGATTTGTGTGGAAAAAGAGGTGGAAACTTTTTAGGGGAAAACATCTATGGTACACCCGACTGGGACCCCGATCACCCTGTCATAAGCAGCCCAATCAATTGCGAGGGTGACAACTAGAACCAAGCGATCACCAAAGCAAGTGTTCAGCTATTAAAGCTCAAGAGATAAGCTCAGCAAGTAAGATAAAATTGCAATAAATTGAGGGAAAATGATTATCCCGGGAGTTGAACAATAACAAATACTATCCTACAGTGGGTACTTGGGGGGTTTGGATTGGGACATTGTGCAGTTTGTGTCTCTCAGAGTATCGTAGTTTTGGCATAACGTCTCTTCGACTTTTGCTAACTGAAGCTCCCTTTCTTCACTATGACAACTTGCCAATGAGTGTTTCACCTAGCTAGCCTTATTTTTCTCACCGTGTCTTACCACCAGCATAAGCTATCTATAATTAATTACTATAATGCAATGAAATTACACCTTTTTTTGTTCACATTCTCCCAAATTTAATAATTTATCTTCAACTTTGTGCCACCAAAGTTGTTTGTGCATAGTGTAAGTTTTACATATAATATAATTGACATCTATAGGAGAAGGAGAAAAAAAAAGGCACTTCCAGATGGCATGTCCTTACGTCCGGGTCTATTGTGACTAACCATTAATTTAGCCCTGATTATTCAGTGTATTACTCTTCCTATCCCCCAAAGTGTCTTCGCATCCCTCGATTGAATAATCGTGAACTAGAGATTAGAAAGTGTTTTTACCATCGCATCTTACTACTCTTTTGGGTAAAACGCTTACACATTAATTAGGCTAATGGTTTAAGGGATTAGGAAGGCTATATTCAGAAGTAGTGTATCAGAATTTTCATGGAGGCAGAGTGGAACGCCATTTTGGATAAAACACCCTCAATACACTCGACCAAGTTCCAAACCCCGATCCCCCCCATCATCAGTAATATAGTCTACTGACAAAGTAGCACCTTTGACCATCCGGCCACTGAAGTAGTTATGAGAAAGTTCAAGTTTAGAAGAAGTGTCCCAACATGTGTAAGGGAAGAGTGAGAAACCGTTCAAAGGGGAGGAAAACCTCATTTCGCTCAGATGAGATACGAAATACGACCTGAGTAGATGAGGCTGTCCTTTATTCCGCGTGTCCATCTATGCGGGTGCTAATTTACCTCGTGACACTCACACTCTAAATAAAGGTTTTATCATAGTTTCCCCCCCCCTCCCCCTATGAGTTCTAAGATTTATATTTAAATACATTCGACCTTTTCTCACCAGTGGAGTTCTGCTTCGGATCTACAGTGGTTAAATTTGTTTTTACTCTCTAACTTTAAAACACTTTTACTTTGAACCCTTAATGTATATTCTAATAAATATTATTAAATAATTTATTGTTGAAATTATTATGAATTTCACTCTGACTACGAGGATATACAATGCTCTTTTTTATTATTGAAGGAAAATCCCTAAATTTCAAATCCTGAAGTTACATTTTAAATCCCATCCACGCATTTAATCTCTTAGCGCCTACACACAGTTTCAATACAAAATTAAACCTCTTCGTATTTTACAAAGTTACGATGAAATAATTTGTTATTGCATAATGCTTCATAGTCGACCTTAGCTGCATAGGTGGGCACGCCGAATAAATGTATGGTTCATCTAGTCTGGGTTAACGGCTACTGGGGTGTTTTGTTTTGAATTTCAACCAGATGAATTTAGAGTTTTAGTTTCGTGAACGAGTTTCCACTTTTCTTCATCTCTAACACATTAGTGTAATTAATATGCGTGCATATCATCTTAATGGGTGGTAAGTAGAATGAAGAAAAGTATTTAATTCAAGTGGTTTGGATAAATAAAGGAAGTTTAAGAGGAAATGCATCCGCATAGCTTGAACAAGGGGAGTGGGAAAACGGCAATGAAAATTCGCAAGGGGAAAACTAAGTTCCAGTACACATGTTCGAGATTCAAACCTCAACTTCTCCATCACCAGTGATCCCATATATTTCAAGGGTGACGCCATAGACAATATAATTACCGATGAGGGTAATTTGTTTGCTCGGTGCCGGTATAAACCAATAAAAACTAAAGTTTAATACTTTGTGAGACAATATTGCCAACATTTCATCTAGTCATAAGAACTTGTCTGATAATTCAGAACTTTATTAAGGTGAAGAAACGCGTTTTTCAGAAATCCATTTTGTCAGCTGGTGTAAACGTTGACGCCTGAAATTTAAAGTGTGATCTTTAATAATAAATGTTGGTTATCTCACATTTTGTTTTTTCTATTCTATAAGGTTATTTCTACAGCGATTCAGCTACAAGACCTCTTGCACTTGTTGAGATCATTCGGCAATAAAAAAAATTACTGCACAATTTTAACAAGTGTATAATCAAAAGCTATAAATAGCGATTCAATGACTTTAAATTATTTCAGTTCACGAGTTATAAATGGTCAAAATGCTAGGTTATGCTTTTTGTGTACCATTGTAAAAATAAGTAATTTTTGCATGGGGCTGAAATTTACTAAAATAAATAATATGAGGTGTATACAATTAAATATTTGTATTATTATTATTATTATTATTATATTATTATTATTATTATGAATACTATAAATATTTCAGTGTGTACCCCTCATATTAATGTATAGTGATAATAAGTTTCAGCCCTAGACATTAATTACTTTTCCTTTGCAATGGCTCTAAAAATCATAAAATAGCAAGTTTGACCCCTTATAAGTCATGAACTGAAATGATTTGAAATGATCGAATCGCTATTTATAGCTTATAACTAAGCACTTGTTAAAATTGTGCAATAATGTTTTTATTGTCGAATGACCTTAATCATTATTATTATTATTATTAGCACCACGTCTTACTACCCGTTTGGATTATACGCACTTATGCTAATGTGTAATGGGAGGGTGATTGTGAGATGAAATGGATGACCTATGGTTTAACGTGGAATCCGAACCACGGTGGAGGCCTGGCATTCTCCACATTCACAAGATGTCTTGTCAGAGGTGAAGGAAGGGTTTGGAAATCAGATAAATCTGTGCCGGGATCGAGGATTGAACCCCGGACCCTCAGAAAAGAAGTCCAACACCTTACCACTAGACCGCAAGGTCACCTATGAATGAACTTAATGATGTGATTGTTTTGACGCTTACGTTTTTGATATTTTCAATGTATTTACATTTTATTTAAGCAAAGTGTACGGTACTTAAATAAAGAGGGAATTGGTTTTTTTTTAATGTCTACGTGGAACTTTTGTGGAGTTTAATGTGAAATATAACCCACACATGAAACAAAGTTCAATCTTGGCTGTATTAAAAAATTACAAAACTAAAATGTGGGTTTCAGTTATGTACAAAATAAAATGAGTTAGAAACACACATTAATGTGCCACAATTAGATTTTGAATAATCGCAAGAGTGCCTTAAGAAAAAAATATACATTCATTATTCATACACCTTAGAGTAGGTATCAATGATTCTAGGTTCTAGGCCAAGTTTACGCCCTTTTACATAGGATGAACGATGCGTGGTTAGGCGGCAAATCACATTTAAACACAAAACATATTTAATATTTTTTACCAAATTCTAATAATACGTATACATATATATTCTAGCTAAGAAATTATTTTTGTATTATATCATTAACAAGCATATGACAAGTGATTATTACACTTAAAAATAGATTTTTCGTTTTTTCTGAGTGTTCCGTTTAATTCAAATTTTTTATAATTTGAGGTGGGCCCATTCTCATTCAACTAGAACTAATGAGACTCTTGTATTTTTATTTTATTTTGTGACCTGCCTTTGCGTGGAAAATGATTAGAGAGTGAGAAAAAAATTACCTTCCGTATACCTACCTACCTGACATAGGCTTCGTGCCCTAAACTTTCAATGATTGGAAAACCACTCCAGATGAGTTTGATGTCTTAGCTAGATCCAAGGCACTGGTTCTTACATATTTATATATAAAATATAATTGGCGTTTTGCTTGTGGGTTAACGCTTAAACTCCAAAATGAAGAAACCTTGAAAGCCGAAACTCGACATAAGCCCTTAGAGAAACTTGATGGTTTGCACTTTGTCCAATTTATTAGTTAATTTGACGTCCGTTTTATTATTAAATCTTACGCTAGTCTAATTAGTTAATTTTGCATCTATTGCGAGACTGACGTCAGAGACTGCATGACCATATGATGGGTTTTGGTATCCAATAAATATTCACTTTCACTATGTACTACTATATATATGTATATACATTAGTTTGTTTTCTTTCTAGCTTTATCCGCTTGGAGGCATTTAAACCTCAAATCCATAAATATATTTAAACTTAACCCAAAAATACATTTCAACCTCAAAATAAAAGAGATGTGTTACGATAGCGCTAACTTTACTCTTGCAACGTCAATTACTTGCAGAAAGTAAAAAAAAACTTTTATACAATTTAAAAGCGTCAGTTCTGTCTCATATAAACTTACGTTAAGGTGGAAGTCCATGGTTCTAATCTTGGTCAGGTGCACTAGAATTTGATTTTATATTGTTTTGCAACCCACAACCCACTCGCCACGCTAATGTGAGTGCATTTATTCTAAGAAACCTCCCTCATACATTCCCTATATTAAGTCGTTAGTAATTACTAGTATTATGCTGACCATACTATTATTTAAAAACGGTATTTAATAAAATATGATTTAAAAGTTGAGATGAAAAGATATTTCCAGTGCCCAAACGATGTAATATTCGAACGGATTTTAAATTCAAGACAGTTAAATTATGAAACATCAAATCTTTTACTAAACTACAAAAGAGAACAAGTAAAATTTCATAAAAAAGAAAACAAAAGGCATGAAACAAAAGAATGTAAAGGAGAAGATTACTCCTACTTGGTGAGCCTTTTCACAGTTTTCGAGGGTAGGTAGGAAGGACCCTTACTGAGATGAGCACCCTCGGTGATGCTCAACTGTCAAAGTGAAGGAGATAGGGCATTACACGTTCAGAACCGACACCATGAATTTTCTGGGTTCTTGTTCAGGACACCCAGTTTTTGGTAGACCAGGTCACTCTTCAACATTATTTTTAATGTGTTCCTACACTAGTTATTGTATGCTCTATTAGCCGAGAATTTCGGGAGAAGTTACTGTTCTAAGGGACACTAATAAACAATGACTATAGTCTGGGGATTTTTAAAAAGGAAATAGAAAAAAAAATAAAGGGAGCGAGATACAAAATGATAAAAAAAAGAGATAACAATATGTAAATAAATAAAATAGATAAACGGAGAAATAATAAAATAAAATATCAGATATTTAAAATATAAAAATAAAAAGAGCAGATAATAATAATAATAATAATAATAATAATAATAAATAATAATAAGCACAAAGTAATTTAGAAAAGAGTGAAAGCTATAGAATGATAAAACGGGAACAAATAAAGAATACAAATTAGAAAACTAAAGAAGGAAAAAAGAGAAAGTCCTCCCTTCAAATTATAAATATATCTCATCAGTTCTACCCAGAATCGAACCAGACTCCCTTAAAATTGTGGCTAAACACACTCCCCATAGTAAAGGGCATAAAGATGGTTAAATACTATCACAATTTACTAACTAAGAAATATACGTTTGCTCAAATTTGGGCTACTCGCATCAGTGATAACGCGGACAAAATTTTATTTTCGACTTATCAGGTTTACCAGTGGCAGAGAAAGACAGGTTCAAATCGTGGCTGGGTGTATTGAGGGTGGCCTTTCCTTAATATTTTCTCATCCTCCATCTCAGCAAAAAGGGGACATTATCTCAAAATGCTTTCTTTTTACTCCCTACCCCATTAGTGTAATTATATGCCGACTAAGGGAAAAAACAGCATACCCGGCTGGGATTCAAACCCCAACCTCCTGGTCCCCACCAAAACAGATTCAAGTGGTTTTACGCCTTTGTTGGAAAGCCCACTGATGTGGGCAAAAAATAAAGTTCATACGAGGCAATAAATTATCTTTCTTTTTTTTAAATCGAAAAAGTAGCTCCAAGAGTTCGCCGAGTTTATCCTGGACGTAGTGTACCGTATCGTAAGAGTTTCGCTTTAAAGAACTGTGTTAAGGCCCTAACCTACTACCCTGGTTGGATTTTAAATTACCCCTGGCAGCGCGCCTAGTGTAGCACTCACCCACCTCGTCCCCAAAAGACCAAGCGAACCTTACAATGTGACTAAGCATGCCTCTTCATCGATATTCTAGCTGACAATGGGAGTTCTGGGCCAAATTAAGGGGTCATTTGGGCCAGTTAAAATATGTAGTTGTGAAATCTTTTTAAACGTATAAAAACATATGAATACGGCATACCTACTTTATTATATATTATTATTATATTATTATTTATATTATTATTATTATTATTATTATTATTAGCACCACGTCTTACTACCCGTTTGGGTCTATACGCACTTACACTAATGTGTAATGGTAGGGTGGTCGTGAGATGAAATGGAGGACCTACAGTTTAACGTGGAATCCGAACCACGGTGGAGGCCTGGCATTCCCCACATTCACAAGATGTCTTGTCAGAGGTGAGGGAAGGGTTTGACAATCAGATAAATCTGTGCCAGGACCAAGGATTGAACCCCGGACCTTCAGCACAGAAGTCTGACACCTTTCCCCTGGACCACCAGGTCACCTCATTCATAAATAAAATATTTAAATAAAAAAGGCAATTTTTTTAAATTTGTAACACAATTCTTTTTACATCCATTATGGTTTCCAGCCTATGGCCTGGATTAGTGTTTTATTCAAGCCAGATGTTTTTTCCACCACCATATTGTTAAGCCTGACGTAGCTTCATATACCTTATAATCTAACTTAAGAGTAGGACAAGCACAAAATCTAGTCCCCAGCCGTTTATTTATCACTATGAAAGGGTAAACCTATATTTTCATAAATGATAAATTTTTGGCGATGCCGGGAATAGATCCCGGGACCCTTAACTCAATAGGGAAACACGTGACTGACTTAGCTAAGCTGTCGAACTTTAACACAAAATAACTGACTAATTGTTCTTGCTTGGTTTTTGTTGTTGTTGTTAATCAAGGTGTACGGCAGTGCACCAGCCAAATTATCCAGCAAAAGCCATAAACCTTGAACACGAAACAACTCAGGCCACATCCACCCCCACCCCCTCTAACCTATCTCCAAAGAATGATGGGACAATAAAAATTCAACACACTGTCAAGACGAATTATTTTAGATATATGTACAAAGTTGAAATTTCTAGCTTGATTGGTTAGTGAGATACCGGACCTAATAAAACAACAACTTATTTCGGACTCACTGATTTAATCACTAACTCATTCACTGATCATCGAACCCCATAGGGCACTTCCAGTAAATGTAACATCTTGAAAAGTGGCATAGGGGTAGGCCTACTATTTGGTATATACACCAAGGATAACTAAAAAGAGACGAACTTTTCAACATTGTTTCTAAAATGAAGAAGGAGGCGAGGGCCACATTATCCCTCCCCCCCCCCCCCAACTCTGCTCCATAGAATAATAGGAAGTTAAAAATTTAACATCTTGTTAAGACAAGCTATTTTAGTCCTATTTAAAAAGTTGAAGACTCTAGCTTAAGTGGTTCGTGAGATACATGAATATTTTGGAACTCATTGACTTACTCATTGATAGTTAAAACCTATCTAGGATACTTCCAATCAACATATAGCCTTGAAAATTGGCATGAGGGATATAAAACCACTGGTAAACATACAAAATCTCAACTTTTACACTTGGTTCCCAAAAATTGGGGAGGTGAGAAACACGGGATGTAGGGTATAGTAGAGGGAACGGATTTTTATAATTCTTATCACAGCCAAATAGCACGTCATATTAAAGGCCTTCGTAAGTAGATTCCACAACCGTTTGTTTCACTTTGATAGGACACTTACTTAAAAAGCTAGATTATGGTTGGTCACTAATTTATTACAGTAAGCAGGTACCTACTTAAATAAATGTATTCTTATACCTAATCTTCACTAAAAGTATTGATAGTCCACCAAAACACTTATGTAAAAATGTGCCAAGTTTTATATCACAAAAATCCTTTAACTATTCAGCCTCGAAAAGAGTGAGATATAAAAAAATGGCAAGTTCAACTTGCATCTCTTTCTAATTACTTGTCATTTCTCTTAAGGCTATTGGCCCTTTTCATTTGGCGTGAAAGTGCAGAGCAATAGGAACAAACGGTTATCTTCAAGAATTTTTAGTGTCTTGCGATTCTCTTTTCGGAAACGGTTTGTTCAAGAATTTCAGCATGTTGATTAAGTTATACTTTTTATATACACGCCTCCTCTTTATTAAATAGTGATCAAATGCCGATAAAATTAACATTTTTTAGTAGAAGCTTCATAACAAATAAATGGTACGGAACTCCGTACGGACTTTCACGCTCTATTGCTTGAAAATGGAAATATTTACTCAAAACTCGTAATATATGTGAAACGAAATAAAATATACACTAGCAAACCCAAGCATAAATTGCACTATACTTATGTAAAACTTTTTTTTAGTCCCGGTTTTAAATTTTATAATTTTGTTTTTAAAGAATTAATGTCCTCATTTGTATGTTTGGACCAATAAAAAAGATCAATGTTGGGTCCACAAGGGTCAACACTTCGTATTAAAATTTCGACTTCCGGTTAAAATTTTCGACATTTTATTAGGTGTTGCAAATTTTCATGCCATCGCATTGCTATTAAATTAATCATTTATAAATTTTGACCAATACAAAATGTAAATATTGACTATTGAGTCTAAAATGGATATATATAATTGTTGTACGAACATTTTCCTAAGAGGTTTAAGGAAAAATAACATAAACTTACTTATATTTAATTACTCTATGGCATTGAAGAATTATTGCGTTAAAACTTAAGTATATCTCTTTACAACTAAGGCTCACAAAATTGTATTAATATATTTACCAATATATCAGAAACTGTTGGATTTATAAAAATATATTTCATTTAAAAATGTATTTTTAATAGTACTACAATTTTGCAATAATGAGTTATTTAGTATTTCAAATAGTTGTGGAGATACGGAAGTTTTTGCTTCTGTAAAGTACCCTAAAAATTCATTTTCACGGTAAAATGAAAATAGTCATTTTATTTATAATCTTAATTAACTCCTAGATACGAATTGTAATCAAAATCGTTAAGAGTAGATTTTGAGAAAATAGATTTTTTCTCTTTTCGCCCTTTCTTAAACTACTCTTAATTTTAAGTTTAAACACGCACACAGACAGACGTCATTGCAAAGACCACTTTTTAGGGTTTAGGGGTCTTGAGACGTCGCATCCATCAATATTTCAGATTAGATTTTCTTTTGCGGTTGCAATACTTTTACCTTCTGTGTTCGAAAAGTTAAATATATATATATATATATTTACATTTACGTATAGCTTGAAAGTTATTGGTTTAATATAAATATGATTCTTATAAAATATTTGTATATAAAGAGACCTACATACTTGTAACGTTAAGTAATTTCATATCTCAAATAGTTAAGGAGATATTATATATAAAAAAAGATAATTTACACATCAGACCAGAGCCCTTAAAGTCATTTTGCTGAAATATTGAGGAAAGCCATTTTGTTTGTAATATTTATAAATGTTTAGAAATTAAATTTAATCAAAATCGTTAAGCCGATTTTGAGAAAATCGATTTTTTTTCTCTTTTTGCCCTTCAGTAAACTACCCTCAATTTTAGGGTTAGATATCCAATTCCAATAAAACCTCAGGGAAACCCTATGAAAATTCTAGATACCAAGTTTTAGCCCAATTGGGAAAATAGTTTAGGCTCTAATTGGAGGTACAGTCATACAGACACAGAAAGTAAAAAATCCCTTTTTTGGATTCGGGGGGGGGGGGGGGGGTCATGAAACGTCAAGATTCATAAAAATCTTGAGTTCAATTTTTTTGACGATCACAATACTTTCTCTACCTGTAAGTTAGCAAGAAATTAAAAATTAGAAAATGTAACAATTAATAAACATCGATACATTATCTTAGAAGAGGTGTTGAAACTATTAACATACAAATTCCACTCGTTCTCGAGAAAAGTGATATTTCCAAACGTATGATTTTTCCGCAAGACCTGTCCGGTAGCTAGCGCCATCTACAGTTTCCGTGATCCATCTGTTTTTGTTGGTGCGGAGTGATAGTTTTGTCGGTTGTAAAGCCACGTCACGCCTTTTCACCCTCCCGACCACCATCGCACCAAATAGGTTTTAGACTTGCACTCGACAGGGTCAGGGGCCTTAAGTTTATCTAAGTACACTAATCTAATTTTAAGTCTCTAGTTAAAGTTATCCTATACACTTTAAGGGATGAGAATATAATTAAGTGTGTAAGATTAGGAACTGCTAATATTAAACTAAAAGTTAAAATATCTATCTAATGCTCTTCTTGACCTGTGGAAAGTAAATTATATAATAATATTTAGACTACTACTAGAAAAAACGTCAAATATAAAGCCAACATGTTATGTATTCGACAGTATTTTTAATTTACTTTAGTGACGTAACAATGTTTGTATATTTGAGGGTATATTAATGATATCATTTCAATCCCTGCCAAAGAGTTTTTTTTTTACCTTGCCTGTTGTAGGATAAATGGCTAGGCATACACGGTATACACAGTTATAAGTAATAGCTCTTGCTACAATGATCTGCGTAAGAATATAAGTGGTCAGCCTTCCACAAAAACATTCACCTTATGTCAATGAGCTATGAAAATACTCATGAATCACCATCACGATCGATTCTCCAACATCACCAATTCACCATCGAGTTCACTTACCTGGAAAAAAAGAAAACCAAACGTAAAAAAAGAGCTCAATCTACGTTGTTAAGGAATGGAGGGGAAAAAAAGTCATAACTGAATAGGTGGGCACACAGTTTAAGAGTCAGTCTCGTAATAAACATACTTATTTATCAGAAGGAGATTGTGGTTTGAAACTCAGACAGGTTTACTGATATGCTTTTACTTAAATTATTTCCAACTCTTTATTCATACAAATGCGGGTAAATTTTTCAAATCTACCTTATTTATATCCATCCCATTAAAATTATGATGAACAAACTATTTTAAACTGTAAAAAGAGTATGTAATGTAGATTAACATCAAGAAGTCTAAGATAATGAGGACAAACCAGATATAGGATATGGCCATTGAACATCGTGGGGGTAAATCAACATAATGTGGAACATTTCAAATATTTAGTAAGTTTGGTTGTGACAGGCATGCTGAGTGCACAGGAGATAAAGTCGTCAAATATAGCCATGACAAAGGCTGAGTTCAATAGTAAGAGGACGCTACTGACTAACAAACTAGACAGGAAGAATGTAGCGTAGATTTGTATGGTGCTGAGACATAAACTCTCAGAATAAAAGAGAAGAAGTCTTCGAAATACTTTGAGACGTGATACTTCGGTAAAATAGAGAGTATAAAGATGATACATCGAGTAAATGATGAAGCTCTAAGAAGAATCAATGAAAAGCGAAATTTTTTTTAAGGTAATTATACGAATATATGGCATGATGATGAGTCACATTATTAAAATAAATAGTTTATTGAGTGATGTCATAGAAAGTAGAGTGAAAGGGAGAAGGGGACCAGTAAAACCACTAATGAAACTCACAGATGACCTCAAATAAGGAAAGAAGATGAAGTTTTCGGTTCTAAAAAATAAATCTGCTAATAGAACATACTCGAAGACTCAACTTGTATATGGAAACTAACCTACTGAAAGACAGAACACATAATTTAAATTTCCCTTATTATAGTGCTGGCCGACAGTCGTGAGACTTATGACAGGCCAGCACTGAAAAGTACACAAGTACCGTACAATCATATATAATATAACAAAATATAATAAACTCTAATAGCTAAATATCTGATGAATAGTTACGAAAAAATAGAAAATAATAATAATAATAATAATAAAAATAACAATTATAAAATTGATTAAAGAGTAGTAAATCATAAGTATTTAAAAAGCATAGTAATATAATAATAAAGTAATAAGGTGTGAAAAAGAGACACATTAAGAGTTTTAAGAATAAAAGAGTAGGTATGACTCTGTGTCTGGATGTGGTTGAGGCAAAGGGAGTATGCAAGGTTAAGAAAGTGTGGCGAAATGGAGGATGGATTAATTATGGAATTGTTGTTATTTTAGCTAAATGCACAGTTTCTTGCCTACCCCAGAAGGGAACGGCATGATCAGGTATGTTTGTTTCTTGGTAAATATTGCACCGCATTAAATTGTCAGCTGTAGGCCTTTAGCTTATAGATATAGTTTTATCAAGAAATGAAAATGTCCCATTAAATTTTAATTTGATAATCCCAGGGGAAGGGAATTTGTTCGTGAATTTTTTTATTATATATTGAAGTACTAAAATATATAGTCTACATCAGAACCAACGTTAGTGAAGCATTCAAACACCAAGCGCTGTAGTCTATAATATACGTGAGTAGGAGAAGAGAAATGTAATCGCTGTTATTTAATTAGTATTACTAAATACTATTTAGATTATGGTTCTGGTGTTAACGCCTTTACGGTAGATTAAACAAAGGGATAAGGTTTAAAAAAGTTGGGATAGCTTGAGTGCATTCGATCAATTCAAATCGTTGGAAGATTTTCTGCAAAGAAATTAAAGAAAGTGTAACCTTTTCCATAGAAAACTCTACTCCTCTATAAGGTAAAAGTGATGGCCAGTATATAAATTAATAGGACAAGAGGGGTTTTAACTGTACTGAGGCACCCGTTCCTAGAGTGATAGACAACCGGCGAGAAATCCACTGACGAGAAACGTTGTCAGAAGAAGGTGGCAATTAATAACCACCCGGAGATCTCACACAGACAAACATGGAGTAATATGTTTTTGTTCCCTCAAGAATCTGGCACTGCATGTTTCAACTTTCCCATAGCTATGGGATATTATTTTACAACTTTCCCGTAGTTTTGGGATGTTATATTTCAACTGTCTCATATATCTGGGCTGTTAAGTTTCAACTGTCACGTAATGTCCCATAGTTATTGGAAAGTATGTTAAATGTCCCACATTTATTAGAAAGTATGTTACAACTGTCACATAGCTCTAGGCTATTATGTTTCAACTGTACCATAATCCAGACGTTGTATGTTTCAACTGCCCCTTAGTCCTGAGATAGTATGCTTTAACTGTTGCATAGTGCATAGTGCATAGTGCGTATGTTTTAATGGTCTCATAGCTCTGTGGTTGTATGTTTAAGTGTATCATTGAACTAAAACCACAAGTTTAGTTTGTCCCAAAACATAACATAACATATATAAACATTTCCGTAAGCCTAGAACAGTATGATTGAGATTTTTCATAAGCTTATGACTGTATGCTTGAAAGCTTTTCGTAGACTTGTGGAAATATATTCTAATTATACCATAAACTGTGGGGATTGCTCTCTTCAAGTATGTTAGTTATGTTTCTTATAATTTATCCTTATCATCAACTGGATTGTATTTGTTATTCCTAATAATTATTACTTAATAAATGATGAGAGAGGAAAGGCGATACATCACATTATAAGAACAGCTCACAGCGCACCTGGTCGAAGTTCGAACATCAAACTTCCAAGTCACCACAATCTGGTCTCTTGCAAACCTGACCACGTGACAATGGTGCAGATTTTTTTTATAACGGAAAAAGTATTTATTTCAGGAAGATTAATTCATCAGCATATTGGCATGCACAAGGTGAAAAATTCTTGAGGTGCTGTATGAAACAAAGAGGTTGAGGTTAGTGCTTCTGTCTACATGCACATGGTATAAACTACAGCCTGTATGTGCTGTGTGAAACAAAGAGGTTGAGGGTTAGTGCTTCTGTTACATGCACATGGTATATACAGCTGTATGTGCTGTGTGAAACGGAGAGGTTGAGGGTTAGTGCCTCTGTCTACATGCACATGGTATCTATACAGTCTGGATGTGCTGTGTGAAACGAAGAGGTTGAGGGTTAGTGCCTCTGTATACATGCACATGGTATATCTACAGCCTGTATGTGACATAGTTGGTGAAACTGATGTAACTAGCTTCAAGTCAAGTGTCATCATGTTTGCGGGGTGGTAGAGGTGGAGGAAGAATGAAGGGGTGAAGGGAAGCTGCTAGACGTCTGACCATTCATCTAGCTCATTTGTCTTCGTTCTGGCGTGCTGTATGTTTGAACAGTTTCTAACAGCTCTAGTAGAGTTCTTGTAGACAATAAAAATTAGAAATTAAAAACTTGTTTTGCTGTCTACATTGATAAAAAATTGTACTGTATTATTAGTATTATTTTATAGGTATTGATAATATCCATCAAAAGAGATAGCTGTAGTTGACTTATGAGTACCTAGGCCTATATGAATGTAGTTTTAGTAATTTTTGAAACTGTGATATACTCTCCTTCTACTCGTGTCAACCCAACATCTACACAGTATTAGGTTAATTCATTAGTTGTTTGCCCCTGTAGTTCACCACCCGTCCATATAGTACTCATTTTTTGTGCGCCATGCGTCTTACTACACGTTTGGTCTAGCTATATATTTGCAATAAATAAATAGGAATGTTGAAGGTAAAATTTATAAGAAATAATATATCCGAATTTTCATAGAGGGAGAGTGGAAAATAACCCCCAGTACAGCCAGAAGGAATTCAACCTCAACTTTGACAATCATAGGCGATCCAAACTAGATAAACCTAACATAGTCAGCTTGCACATCGATGTGTCTGTCCGGGCGATTCCGAATTCTCTCTTAATTTAAAGGCACACGATGAGTAAAATGATTTTTATTTTAGAAAATACACAGCATTTGTTTTGAGAAAAAACGTTTTAAAATCAGATTACTAAAAAAAAACTTCCCATCAATTAAAACTCGCCGGCAATCTAACCACGACCTACCAATCACCACTAAACTGGACATGATAATCACTGACGCCTTTGTCCATGAGACCACCAGTGCGATTAAAATTCAAACAACCCACCCCGGTACGTAGTTAGTTAACGCGCTAGTTTCATGTTCAGCTTGACTGCCGAGGACGGTGAGATCGAGGTTCGAATCTCGCTTGGGTGAACTGGGAATGGTTTTTCCACAAATAGTTTTCCACTGTTCCTCCACGCAAATTCGGGTTTAATTCCTATAAAATTCAACCTTCCCAATTCCTAGCCCATTAGCGCAATTAGTATTTAAGTGTATAACCCGAACGTGTAGTAAGACGTTGCGCTCAGTATTATTATTATTATTATTATTATTATTATTATTATTATATTATTATTATTATTAAGATTCAAACTAATCTGTGTATACATTCTGTTTACCCGGAATGGTATTAGACTTACACTGTGGAGCTATTTTATTTCCTGCACCATAGTGGAATCAAACAAGGTAAGCTTATCCCCTTTTCGGGGTAGACGGAGTGTATAAACTCACGATATATTTTAGACTGGAATCTACCGTAAACTCCTGGTATATAAATGATATAACGTTGTGTGGGACTTCATTCGGCCCGGGATAATTTACAAGTTGGTCGGGAGTGTGTGCTTCAACTGAGCAATATACACGCAATCATACCTGGGGGAGAATACAGAGCCTTGTGATGCAATAATAGACCAAGCGAGTCTTCAGGTGAGGTGAGCATTTTGTTGGCTCCAATTACCCATGTCCCGACTCCTTGATTCGTTTGGTAGTACACAATGGGTGAAGGGAACATGAGAAAAGGCTATTGTTTTTGCAGTTTTTCTAGCAACACTTTTTTTTTGGACAAAATAAATAAAATATTCAGTACAAACATATAGTTTAATTTTCTTTACATCAACAGTTGTTAAATAGGTGTCATGAACATAGCAGCATTAGATGATAAACTTTTTAAATCAAGATCAAAATTTGTCGTTAAATTCTAGGACACACTTAACAGGTGGTCAAGAATTACTGTTGACATTGATGTGACAAAAATTAAACTCTTATGTTTATATTGAAGCAATATTTTATTCATTTTGACAAAAAAAAATGTTTCTATATAAAATCTACCAAAACAATAACCTTTTATTGCGTCCGTTACATTCTCACCTTAAAATTACGTTTACTACTAAAAAAAAAAAGTTAAAGACACATTTTTACATACTTTCTCGTGTAGTAATATTATAGCTTTTTTTTCAAAAATCTATTATAATTAAAAAAAAAGGTTCAAACTAATTTTTATTTTAAAAAAAAATACCAATTTACTTGTCAGGTAAACACTACCTACATATAAAATATTATTTCAAACAAAATAGTTAAAGCTATTTTCGAAATAATTCAAATTGTTTAAATATTTTCATAAATAAACGACCTTTAATTTTAGAGCTAAAATTTAAACCTCAATTGTGTCTCAAGATAACAATCTCAAGTTTGAATAAAATCTATTCAAATGTTTCAGCTATAGTCTTAGATTCTTATAAAAAAACATTTTTTTAGTTCAGGGCAAATAAAACACCAAGATTCATCATAATATTGGGGTAGAAAATGTTTACGATTATAATAGTTACTCTTTATGAGAAAAAACAATCCTTTCCATATGTGAATTGTGACGGATAGGCTACTATGTTAGTGGATTGTCTGTGTTTATATGAAACTTTCAATATTCTTTGACAATTTATTTAAAGCAAAATTAGAAAAATCAATAAACAGGAGTATCCAAAAGAAAAATATAATAAAATCCCTTTCGTGGTCTTGATATTTTAGAGAATGGGATTATATATGTTGTCATAATTTTTAAACAATACAATAATGTGTGCATGTGCGCTGTCACTTTTTTGAGTTAGTTTCATATTAGGCGCACCGCTTACATAAAGGAATACATCTTCATATTGCGTTTTTTTAAATGAAAATAGCAGTTTTGAATCTTCTAGGTCAGAAACACAATCTTTGATTAATTATCTTAACACTTATTGTCATTAAACAACTTTATCTTTTTTTAAAAAATAAAAAGAGCTAAATCTATATTTCTCACCATTTCCCATAATCTCACTTCAAAACATTTAGGGTAAAATGTACTTAAAAATTGACTAATTTTACCGTTAAATACATATTTTTGAAACTATAACACTTAACATAAAATTTTATAGTAGTTTATTGTTACTCTCCACAACCATTTTAGCATGAGCTATATTTATAGCAGGGTGGCCACAATATACCAGAAAAATAATTATTTGACATTCTTTGACCAAAAAATCTAAACTTTCACCAACCAAACCTCCTTAGGAATTTCTAAGTGCATTATGTTCGAAAAATCAAGACACTCCATTTATTATGAAGACATAGCACCTTAATAAATCTTGCACCTATATGCACCTACATAATTATTATAATTATTTTGATTAGATATTTTTCACAATATTCAGTACATATTTATGTTATAACACAGCATGGGTGGACTAAATGTCAAGCTTATATATTATGACTTACTAGTGACTGGGAGGTCAGGTGTCAAATTTAAGCAGGCTATGCATTAAGTGGTTTTCCCTAGATGGTTTTTCCTTCTTCCTCCATGAAAATGGGGCTACATTTTACTCTAAATTCTATCTTAATCATCCCTACCTCTTTAGTGTAGTTATATTAGTATACCCCAAAAAGGTAGGGAGACATGGAAAAAAAGTTATTACTTTCAAACCCGTTTCAGTGACCGAATGGTCCAAGGCGCCATTCTCATGTTGGACTGGCCTACTGATGATGGGAAGATCGGGGTTTGAGTCCCGCTCGAGTCTACCAAACGTGGTTTTCCTTAAATGGTTTCCCACTCTCCTTCTCCGCAAATGCGGGTAGATTACCTCTAAAATGCTTCCTTCCACATACCTACCCTATTATAGTAATTTACAATATAGCATATATCCCGAACAGGTGGGAGCGAGGTGAGATTATACTCAAAGTTGTATCTTAATGAGCCACTCCACTCCACAATGTTGACGAAATTAGGAGTCCACCCGTCTGGATCAAAAATCAAACATCCAATTTACTGAGGAACACGCTTACATTTATCGAATAGGGTGGGGACTAGAAAGGTATTATTTAGAGTAGAGGTACACGTATTTACTTAGAGGGAAAGTGGGAAACCCGCTGAGACAGAAAAAACTGTAGTACACCCGTTCGGTATTCGATCTCTCGTGGGGAAACCAGACTAGACATGCCCAGCGCCTTTATTCGCGTGCGTTTTGAAAATTAATGTTCGAGTTTTTGTGTATCTCAGAATAAGCCGCAAATGTCATGTGCACTGGCAATAAAGAGTAGGCCTACAAATATTATTTTTTATTTAAGAAAGAAGGACTCTACCTTCGTTCGAGTGGGTCTTAGCACGCAATGTTGGTTTGGTCGGTGGATGTACCGTACCACGCAATGACTTCCCGGGAAAAAAAAGTGGTCATCTAAGAAATGTGGACCTAGAACAAACCCTTAAAAAAGTAATTAAAAAAAGCTTCTCAAAATTTAGCATGGGGTGGCAGTAAACGCTCACAAAAAATAATAACATAAAAATGCTAAAGCTGTGAGATAGATGTGGCACGTCCCGCATACCACAGCTGTATGCAATATAGTATCGTTATCAAATACAGGCTAACAACGCCAGACTTTATTTAACTGCGTGACCTCCTTAAATCAGCATGGTAGAAGGTCAAATTTAAGAGGAAGAATATATGCATTCGCATTTAGGAGGTGTGGTAAGCTATCTGATCTTTGACCACAACTCTAACTCATCAATCGCAAACCAGATGAGGCTGGTTCCTTAACATACGTGCTCACCAGTACGAGTATTACGCTGTTCTATGTAAGTCATTCGGGGAAAAAAACTTGTATTGTAGTTATAAAGTACCCACTAGTCTTAAGAAATATTCATCAGGGTCATCACTATCATCAGGGTCATCATTATCATCAGCATCATCCATCTCCAACCTGTGGTCGGGTCAGTTTAGTGAAATGCCTCCATCTTCCTCTATCCTTTCGCCATTTTCCCTCCTTTAATCGATTAAGAATTATTACTACCTGATGAAAATATATCTTCAATTCCAGGCAACGCCTCCGGAATCACAGTGGAGATTTCACCGCAACTGCACCACTGGAAAACCACAGCAGACGATACCAACCCAACCTACTTCCCTAACCAACTTTAGCACCCTAACCCCATTCCTTTCCCGTACCGGCGGCGAATTTAACCGACAGTTATTTTACTTTTATCGGCAATAACGTGGGGCCGCGGGGGAACGGCAAAGTGGGGCGTCATTACCCTCCCCCCCTCTTTCCCGGCTGAATACGACGAGATACGTGCTTCGAATCTCAGAGGAGGTGAACCCCTCCTGGTTGATAAAATAAATTCACCCCCACCACCACTTATAACATTTGCGGTGTATAACTCTTCCCCCTCCCCCACACCCCACCAACCTCTCCTTTCCTTTTACAACTTTGTAACTTTTTATTGGGAAATTAATGGTGTATATTTACCATAAGGGAACCATCTAAGCTATAAAATTATTTTGGTCTAATTTGGTGGTGATGGACAGGATTTGAATCTCTGTCAAGTCTACAACTATGTTTTTTTTTCCCCTGAATGAATTCTCAGTCAGAAACACGTGCACACTTGCTTTAACTATATATTAAATACGTGGATAGACCGAATGGGTATTAGACGTTGGGAACGCCTGTGACGTTGTCACAGACATAATGCAAACATGGACGATCTGGCTCACCTGATCTGGTCCCCTTTGACTGGACTGGATCTCGACTTCATGAAACACGCACACTCAACTCCACTCAACATCACGCGGCTTACTGACCGCCCGTGGCTCGAGGCCCGATTAGAGCAAGACTCGGACAATTGAACATCAAGATGCGCTAACCCGTATGCGCTGACGGTTGTGTTCGAGTGAAACAAGACTCATCCACCGGCGCGTGATTTGAAATTATCACGAGAATAATCGAGACTTCTGCCGAAGCAACGTACACCCCTCTCCCTTCGTCCCAGTGTGATTCCCGCCGTTTGTGAACACGTGATTGACTTTGTACAGTATATAACGGCTGGACTGTGTAGTGATGTCACTCATTTCTCTGCACTCGATTAGGTGAGACACTTGTCTTAGATTTAGACGTAGGTCGTTGTTCGACGTTTTCTAAATTATGTTTGGGTTAAATTGTTCAAAATTTAAGTTTCAACTTTAAATATAAATCATGATTACTAATAGCTATATTTCTCTGAGACTGCAGGGTTTGCCTGTCAGCCATTATGGTTTATGCGCTAGCTTTTTTCTTTGTACTTAACGTTGTGTCCGCCTCACGGACGGGTTGGAACTTTAGCATGGCGCCATCCTGGGGCGCTAATGGAACTTTAGCATGTCGCCATCTTGGGGCGCTAATTATTTCTGTTTAACGTGTAACTTATTTTAAAATAGTCGTTCTGCTTGCTAAAAGTTAAAGATTTGTTAAGATTGTGATTCTTTTTAAATTGTTACTCAACTCGGGGGGCGCGAGCCCGTGCACCCAGCACATTGGTCATTACAATAATAATAATTAGATTGAACTAATTTGATTAGGATCTATTGTAACAGGTTAGGTTTAGGTATATCTTTTTCTCTGTGGCGCCTTATAATGGCAGTCTATTATAAAACTTCATACTTATGTCAATATAGTATCGGCATCGCCAGGTCGTGTAGACCTATACATATTACTTGTATTTAACTTTCCTGCTAGGTTAGTCGCCTTCTGCGAGGGTCAATTTAATTATGACTACGTTGGTATTAATCATTCTGTTTTCTCTTAACGACTTGGGGTCTTGCCCCTTTATTTATTGTTTACTTCGGCCCTTATCGGCCAGTCACTCGACTTTCCTAGGGTGCCTCGCTCTTGTATGTCTGCTAGTTGTTTGTAGAATAAAATAAACTCTCTTGTAACTTACCTACCTTTTATTTATTGAAATTTGAACCTATCAAATCATATGAAGGGGGGGTTACACGCCCACGCGGAAAATCAACCTCGTCGCACTCGGCCGGGATTTGAACCTCTACCTCTCTTATTGTGATTGACTACTAAGCTACGGGGATTGGCTGAAGCTTTTTTTTTTATCAGCAGGATCGTACCAAAAAATGTGTTTGTATTAAATGTTTTTGAAACAAAAAAAAAATGTTTCAAAGACGATCGCATTCCTTGTTGTAAGAATAGTATACAGTTATCTATTTTGGGGTGACCTGGTGGTCTAGGGGTAAGGTGTCAGACTTCTATGCTGGCGGCCGGGGTTCAATCCTCGGTCCCGGCAAAGATTTATCTGATTGCCAAACCCTTCCTTCACCTCTGACAAGACATCTTGTGAATGTGGGGAATGCCAGGCCGCCACCGTGGTTCGGATTCCACGTTAAACTGTAGGTCCTTCATTTCATCTCACAATCACCCTACCATTACACATTAGCGTAAGTGCGTATAACCCGAACGGGTAGTAAGACGCGGTGCTAATAATAATAATAATAGTTATCTATTATTTAATATCGCCCTCTCGAGTCCTCTAAAACATTTATATTACACAGAAAAATGTGTAATAGGATGTATCGTCTTCCCTTTCCCATCCTTTTCTACTAAAATACAAAATGTAGATCTGCTCCTGGCAATCCTTTTTAAGTTCTTCCATATCAATTTGGGCATCTTTTAGCTAAAGATATTTAAATATTGTATGGAGAGAAATAAGAAGAAAATAATTAATATGTCAGGGCGAAGAATGTTATGTTGAAGAAAGAATTCCGAAAATTGTTTAATATAGCTGCGATATAAAATGATGTTTTATAAGGAAAAGTGAAACATTGAGAAATAGTATTCGTACTTACAGTAATATATTTTAGCATAGTAACATATATAATAATACGTGAATGTAAATTAATGTAAGCATAAAAATAATCTATAAATTATCTATTTTAAAATCCTTACACTATATTAATTGCAATCAATAGAATGTAATACATTACATTGATTACAATATGTAACTTATAATATAGTCTATTATTCACACATAAAAGCTTTAACTGCGAAAGGAAGGATCCTTCCGCTAACCTGACACCTTTGCGCTCGTCCTTAAATTAATTCAAGGCTTTTTTTTTACCCCACTTCTCTCCCACGTATGGGATCGTAAGATTTTCTATCCCTTTTATCTTACGTATTTCTACGATTTGGTAAATGAAATTATTTTAATCATTTGGCTATTTTTAGATACAAGCAATAATAATAAAGCGAGTGATATGACATTTTAGAATACAAAATAAAATATAAATTACATTTTATAATTAAGATATTTATTTTCTCACCAAAAATAACAGATTTTGTTTCCCCATAAAAACATTACCTTATGTAAGATGGATTCTGACTCCCCCCATCGTAGGAAAACTTAAGAAAATACTGAGCCCCCTCATCCTTATGTAATTTAAGGATGGCCCCTTATCACCCAAGGAAGCTTAGAAGGTAAGAGGCATCTAATGAAACGCCACAAGAGATTTTTTTTAATGTTAAACACCTATAGAAATTATTTAAGAAAGGTTGCCTTCGTTTTTCCCCTCGGGGCTACCACGGTTTTATAAATACAAAATTCCGAATGTTTTCCAGAGTATATTAAAGACATTTCAGACATTTTAGAAAGTAGTATGGAGGAATGATTAAGTTTCATTTTTCATAAAATTGTTCAGTATAAGGTCATGTTATTGATGTTTAGAACAGGTTGATTTTACCTTGATGAGGAAATATATGCAGTGGTTACGTAACCCAAGGTTTCCCTGGAGCAGAATAGCGGCGTTTGGTGGAGGGGTGGGGGACAGAAACAAGACAGATGTTCAAAACAACGTGCTCAATTCTTAAACTTGATTTTTCTTCTATTCAAATGTCTGCTACTTAAAACTTGCATTTAAATATCTCAAATTCACAAATACTACAGGGATATATTAGTGTTAGCTAAATTCCCTGTGTTTACCATCTTTTTTTTTTTAAAACACAAACCTTTTCTGGTTTTACTTTACCGTTGATCTATTTTTCTCCTTTGAATCTTTTCTTTCCCTCACATTATCATTTTTACAAGTGTTGTGACATTAACACTTTGAGACTGGGGTAAGAGATGTCGATGTCACCCCCCCATCCCCTAACTTTCCATCGCGTCTCACTAGTTATCCTGACTATCCACAGTTATGATGGATTGAATAGAAAAGCTATTATATTTGTTAGTTACGTTTATTGCTGCATCTAAATATCATATTCTTTACATTGATAAATGACACCTGAACACAGGAATTGAACCCAGGACCTTTGGCTTAGTACGGCAATGTTCTAAGTACTGAGCAATTCAGGAATCATCCCGTGTCCAGGATAATTCTTTACTCATATTTTAAGGCAGAGTCTGTGATGGACGTGCGGAAATCATCATCTAAATAGTATGATTGATCAATTAATATCACGACCCATCTTCGACTCGGGAGGGCTGTATGCTGCCAATACTACAATGACAGGGATACGTGTGCACATATCATCATGGGTTAAAAAGCCAAACTATAATAGTCTTTAGGTAGGGTCGTAGTCGCATCTAAATATCATATACTTTAAATTGGAAAATATATCCACAATTAGTTACACTTTTGGGGCAGGGATTAGGAAAGCTGAATTAAGGGAAAGTGTTGCCACATTTACTTGGAGGGGTAGGAGGAAGAACCTCCCATTATACGCAGCCAGAAATCCATCCCCGACTTCTCAGTCACTGAAAACTCAGACAAAATAAGAACCACATTTAGACCTCAATGTGAGTGCTGACGTGCCAACATACGCACACAAACACACATATGTATATATACATACATCTGTAGGTACACTTTGTTTATCCTAGCAATCTTACCTTGGCGGGTTACATAAACTATGCTCCTATGTTTTAAGCCACTCCATAGTGTAATCCATACCGGTAAAACTGATATTTTTTTTAGAGGGAATGGAGTGTACAAAGCATGGATAGTTGAAAATCACTGACCAATAAAAACATTGGCCATCAAAACTTCAATATCAATGTTTTGAAAATATGCGTGTTCAATGCCCTTCCTAAGAAACACGCACACCAGAATCCAGGGAAACCCCTCTCTAGGTCAAACATTTTACCTCGAGCGGTGCAGCATGTTCTCTTCCTCAATGGAACCATCCAAGGGAACTACAGAACTAGCGACACGCCAGGGACTCCCTGATGACAGGGCTTGTGACGTCACATAGTCGTGCGGGACTATTAATTATGACAGCTACATTACATCTCACCCCCAATCCTCTCCCCTTGATGTACATCTGTGACGGGTATGGAAGGAAAGGGAGGGGAGGGAGGCAAAAAGGTAGATCAATTCTCACCCAATGACACACCCTTGGCCCAGATGTATGAACATACCACCCGTGTCATTGTTATATTTTATTAATCGCACCTCAACGCGTCATCAAATTCGGACAAGCCTACTTCGGTGCAAGATGAATATTAAAAAAGAAACATAATAAATTAAGAGTATTTGACAAAAACAAACTCACGATCTGTGTGTTGGGTGGATTAAGGCGTCAGCCTCATCTAGCATAGTTTGTTGGTAAGACGGGATCAGGAACCTAGCCGGTTGTAGTAATAGTGGTATTATCTTAATGAATTCCCCCAGGTTTGATAAACTTTGTAATTTTCAAAACTTACTAAATTTCCGGACCAAGAAATAAGCATTGTCTCAGTGTGTACACGCTGATTCCGCCGATGGATCACACTATGATCCTATCTTACAAGCTCTTCCGTCTTGGAATATTGCAAGGTAAGCTTGCTACCTTACAAGATAAACGAATGCTGCATGCAAAGTTATAGATACAACATAAAACTATTCTCACTGTTTTCTATTAAATTATTATTAAAAACACATATGTACACTTGAAGAAGAAAAATAATATTTGCACTGGACTTGAGCTCTTTTACGTCATATTTTAAAAATTAATGGAAAAATTCCTTAAAATTTAAATGAGTTTCCCTGACTTTTAAGATTTTTAGGTGCGTATAAACCTTTCCTATCTCCTATAGATAATTCCTTAGAAAACAATTTTTTTACCTTCTTCAATCCTCAACCTTTAGTTTGCTTAAATGTGGGTAGCGTGGACGTGTAATAACAAATTGTGTCTGTGTCTGTGTGTGTTGGGGGGGGGGGGCGGAATAGTTTATTTCTCAAAATAGAAAGAGAAGAGTTATATATAGTTCTCTCTATCTCTTTTCCTTTATCTATTTTATATGTTCAATTTGTTCTGTGAGTCATATAAGACTGAGACCAAATAATGACAATATAATAAATACATTTCAATTCTTTTGTCCAAGACTAAGAAAGCATACGCGAGTTGAAAATGTACTTCTTTAGTTAGTTTTTTTTATTTTAGTTCGTAGGATTCTAACATTGACATAAAAAAAAAAACGAACTTGTAGGCCACGTACCACAAACATTTTCCCCAGAAGGCGCGACATGTTCTTTTGACAATCCGCATCCACAAGACGAGTTCCTACTTTCATAAATTGCCGGA
This sequence comes from Timema cristinae, assembly GCA_039000515.1. Taxonomy (NCBI): domain Eukaryota; kingdom Metazoa; phylum Arthropoda; class Insecta; order Phasmatodea; family Timematidae; genus Timema; species Timema cristinae. The sequence goes on along the minus strand of JBCFYV010000012.1, from coordinate 69,823,946 downwards.
AGCTACAACGAATCTTTCGACTTTCACAGAGTTTGAAGGAACAGCGCTGTAAACTCTGGAAATATTTCTGAAGGCGTATGTGGATTGTATGCATGAGTATATCACGATGCTGCATACGTAATTAGTCCCAGCTTTGAGCAGTTTATGAAAAAAAAATTAGAAATATATTAATTTTTAGCTTGAAGTATTTTTTAATTTGTGTGAGGTTGTACCACATAATAAAAATATTTTCTGCCTTTATATCATTTTTATAGCCTAAAAAACACACACATTGGTGGGCACACTGGCTATGGCGTCAACCCATCTAGCCTTGTCATTGACAGGGAAGTCAAGTCTCAAATATTATGCCATGAGCGAAGGAGTGTTTTCTACTGTTATTTTCACGCCCATTTCATGCGAATTCAGATACATTTTATATCATAATTATTTCAACTCCATCTCTACTCTCGTCATCTGTAAATATGTTAATGGCCCGGACGGCTATTAAAACGGGGAGAAAAAAAAAGAATCCACCTTATTCGAGCTTTATCCCACGACCCGCACTCGACAACCTTAAAAGTGGGGCTGAGGTTAGCGCGAGTTGAGATAAACAGTTTCTTTGTTTACAAAAATGTAGGCAACATTTTAAACTATTAATTTAACAATTTCACTTAGTTTAATTTTCTATTGATAGTTTTTTATATAGTATCACGTCTTACTACCCATTCAAGCTATACGCTTCTACAGATAGTAATAATCTCAAAGTTCTAGAATATTTGTCAAGGGGAAAATAGCATTTTCCCCTGTGTTTTTACCTGCATTAATAACGCATCTGTTCCCATGACACTACACCCATGACAAATAATCCTGAACCATTGCGATATGTACACATTAAAATAAACGTATCTACTAAGGCAATTTTTACTTTCTCTTAAAACCTCGGAGAGAAAGTATTGTGATAGTAAAAAAAAAATCAAACTCAAGATTTTGAAAAATATCTGCGTTTCATGACCCCCTGAAATCAAAAAAGTAGTTTTCGCGATGCCGTCTGTCTGTACTTTGGGCTAGAGCCTACACTATTTTACAGATTGGGCTATAACTTGGTATCTGAGGTTTTATTAAGGTCCCCTTCACGAGTTTTGGAAATTAGGTGTCCAAATATAAATTTGAGGGAAATTTACTAAGGGCAAACACCTCTGACAAGACATATTGTGAATGTGGGGAATGCCCAGGCCTCCACTGTGGTTCGGATTCCACGTTAAACTGTAGGCCCTCCATTTCATTTCACAATCACCCTACTATTACACATTAGCGTAAGTGCGTATAACCCGAACGGGTAGTAAGACGCGGTGATGATAATAATAATAATAATAATAATAATAATAATAATAATAATACTAAGAGCAAAATGAAAAAAAATCAATTTTCTCGAAATTCACTAACGATTTTGATTAAATGTTATATTATATATATGTATATATATTATATATATATATTATATATATATGTATATATATTATATATGTATACATATTACATATATGTATATATATATGTATGTATATATATTATATACATATGTATATATTATGTATATATTATATATATGTATATATAAACATATATCTATAATGTATTATTATAAACAAAATGACAATTATAATTTCCTCATGAAAATGACTTTGAGAGTCCCTTACATGAGGAAAATTTTCCAATTTTCATCATTTCTCTGCAACTATTTGATATATGAGATATATTATCACTGTAAAGTTGTAGTACTATTAAAGATACAAAGATTGTATTTGTTTATTTACTTGTTTTTAGTAAATGTATATTTTAATAAAGTATGTGTGATGCGCCGTACCATTTATTTATATATGTTGTAATAAAAAAACCTTCCTTCACCTCTGACAAGACATCTTGTGAATGTGGGGAATGCCAGGCCTCCACCGTGGTTCGGATTCCACGTTAAACTGTAGGTCCTTCATTTCATCTCACAATCACCCTACCATTACACATTAGCGTAAGTGCGTATAAACCGAACGGGTAGTAAGACGCGGTGCTAATAATAATAATAATGCTATAAAAACGGCAAAAATAGTGAACTTAACTTGCTTTCTATATCGTTACAACTTAATGTCAAGACCTACTTTAAGGGTAATATCCTTATTTTGCAATATTTCTTATGAAAATGGCATTTATGAAGCTTCAAAACCACTAAATCAATCCTTGATCACAACAATTATTGTTTTTACTATATTAAAATACTATTTATTTGATGAAAGCTGGATCTAGGTTTCAAGCCCTTTATCTTGAGAGGGATGCATAGCCGAACTCTGAGAAGCTTTGCAGACGTTTAGAAATTCCGGATTACTTATTAAGGTGTTTGGTATTTTTTTAATATTGTTTTCACCAAAATGTTGGCGAAAGATTTTACCAGTCAAAGAGTTTAAATTTTAAGTCTATATTTTTTTAATGTGTGATAACTTATTTAAAATCCTAGCAAATACTTCCACGTTATCTTAAAATGTTATTTTAATAATATTCATTGTAATCGTAATAAGGAGATAAAGTGTCTTACATATAAAAAGAAAGAAACTGATTTTCTAATTTTGAAATTTGTGAAAATAATAATTAATTCTTTGACATAAGCTTAGCAATAGTTATCTTTATTAAATTAATAGAATGTAAAAATGTATAACAAAAACAAAAAAGGTTATATAAGGCTATATAATTTTAATTTGAGACAAAATTAAATAACAAAGAACTTAATAATATACAAACGTAGAGCACAATTATACAAGTTGAATTAAAATTGATACATATAACACTTTAAAATAAGTAACATAAGTGATAACAAGACTTATTAAACTATATAAAACACGCAGAAGTTGTTTATAACATGTGTAATAGAATTGAAGTAAAATTTTGAAATTGAAAGTTATTGGGGTTTGTAAATTAAGTGGTTGGTTACATGATTAAAATTGATACATATAACACTTTAAAATAGGTGGTAACAAGACGTATTAAACAATTTAAAACTTTCAAAGAGTTGTTTAGAAACAAATGCATAAGCTTATTTTCCACAAATATCAAGTTACTTACAAATTATAAAATCAGTTTCTTTCCTTGTTTATGCAAGTTAAAATGTTCTGTTGTGACCCTATAAAAAATAATTTTATTTAATAGAGTAATGCTAGATATGACTTCTAACCTTTTGCTTTATATCTCAGATATACAAATTTTTTAGTAGATCGTTGTTGATTTTTTTTAACGTTACACTAAAAATTTAATTATTTAAATCGTCAGAAACCCACTGACACCTTCATTTTGTTGAATGCCATATTTAAAAATATCAAACAATTTCTAAATGTCTGGAACCCCGTCTCAGCTCTATTAATTTAAAAACTGCGACATTTCACGTGAGACAGTCATGAAACTGGAATAGTTTAATCTGTTTAGTAATTATAAATTATAAATCGTAAAAAGTAACTTTTTAATCCCTTAGACACATGCTGATAACATTCATCTCAAGCTCAGTTTGAAACTTATTTTGAAATAAAAAACATACGTCCTAGCCCAAGATTTATGAGCGTCTTCAGAGCCTATCGGCTAGGGGGTCTCTTAATAGTATCGACTCTAAAAAAAATCGATATTTTACCTTAGACACCGATACTTTTTTATAAGTTACAAATAATTTGGCTTTAATTTATGTATTTTTCTTAGTGAGCACTTATGTGGACTATTGGCCATAGTTCCTTGTTAGAGATACAAAGGTCTTGAGTTCGATCTCTGGCGCTTCCAGATTCTTCTGTGAAGCACTGGGTTTGGAGCGGAGTCAAAATCAGATTAATGAAGACAGTTTAGGCGCTACTTGAATAAATAATTAGCGGCTCCAGTCTAGAAAACTTTTATTAACGCTGAAGGGTTCTTTGTGCTGACCACATGACACTCTCTATCCACAAATGTTGACGGTCACTCAGTCGGTATAGCTCGCTTGGGGGCTGACGCCATGGAATTATCTGTCTTAGTGATGTTATATGTTTAGGTCCACCCTCAGAAAGTCTAATTAAAAGTTCATGCCACTTTGTTCTAGAATGAGCTAGACACATAACTAAGCCCTATATTATAATTTTTTAATTACATCATTAATATTTTTAGTGATTTTATATACGACTCACGTAAAATACTATTTTTTAAAGGCTTTATTTATTTTTCTAGATAAGTACTAAAATTATAAATATAATAATATATAAGTCTATAGATAGAGAAAATCTACAACATTTTGTATATAGAAACATTAAAAAAAAACTGATATTTGGATATTTATTTTTTTTCTTTTTAGATTGTAAGCGATATATTTATTTCAATAGAAATATGACAGGGATACTTTTCTTCCGATACATGAAATGAGTAAAATTTCCATACTTCTCTTTCAATAACACATCATCTGACCTATTGGTCTAATGGACAGAAATCCTGTTACTAATCTAGACGTTCCACGTTCGATCACCAACGGTACGATGAATATTTTTCCCGAAAACGGAATCTATTGTTCCTATAATCACCAAGGTCCGGATAATATTAGGTACAAGACTTTTTACTAACACCACATTATAATCATCATCATCACTTCAGCCCACTGGGACGAACTATTTGCACCTACATTATGGTTCAACAACCTCAGGAAACGGTTACATATCCGCCACTGCTCGTAGAAGACCGACAAACCATAGTGGAATTCGCTAAAAGGAAAAAAAAAAAAAACCACACACACATTTTTAGGGCCACGAGATACAAGTGTGATGCTATACTCAAGACAAAAACTACTTAAAATTCGAATGGAATGTAGCATATGAAACTGGCCCAATCAATTCTGGTCTAGGTAGGTCCTAAGTGTGGTTTTAAAACAAACTCAAGACGGCACCTACCTAGACCAGAAGAGAATGGACCAGTTTCATATGCTAAACTGTTCCATTCCATTCGAGTTTAGGTAGATGCCGTCTTGAGTTTGGTATTTAGCCGCACTTGAGGCGTACTCGGTCTAAGAAACTGGCCCTTAGTCTCAGGGTGCTCGGGGAGGCGACCCCCTTAACTTGTTCGTCGAGATCCTCGGTGGCTGCAACTCCACAAGACGTATATCCTAGACTCCCAGCCAAATGATAAAAGAGAGACGTACCAACTGGAAGCAGTAATCGTCGGGGCCAAAGAGCGTTTATATTCGCTTTTGTCAGAGAGGGTGGAAGTGGGGAGGCAGCAGTGTTCCAAGTTTCGTTCCCTCACGTTTGTAAAGACGTCACTTCAATTGACAGTAATTATGCGAAATAGAAGAAAAATAAAAGGCAAACTAATGACAGTTTTAGTTCCACTTGAGTGATCTTGTACGTTGGATGCTTCATACATTAAACTTTTTTTTAAATAATCATTATCATGAGTATTACTACTATTATAATTGTATCATTAAATTGCGTCTAAGTGTAATTTTCATGAAAAGTCCCCGATTTACGAGTCAATTATAGGCTTTTAGTTGTACCCAGGCCAAAAAACACCACGTCCGCTGTCTTGCTTCACAGGGTTTGTGATGAAGCACGGACGTTTTGTGACTTTGGTGTGAATCTATAGCGAAAGGTATTTTTATAGAGACCTCAACCACTTTTCTATGACATTGTTACCTTGTCATAACATCCTACATTCACTAGCTAGCGTACATAATAATTGATTTTCATAATAAAAAATATTGTTATCATCATCATAATCATAATGGTTTAGTGGCACACCTAAGAGGGAAAAAACAATTCAAATTGGTTGGAAAGCGGACTAAACGTCAAGATCGTCTGGTCAAGTTTGCCAGTTAGAGGTCGGGTTTATAATCTGAGAGCCTATGTTCCTAAATAGGTTCCCCTCTATGACTCCACGTAAACGCGTGTTCACTTTATTAATATTCTGCCTTCTTCATTCTTACCCCATTATTCTATTTAGCATCGCGTCTTGCTACCTGTTCAGTTTATACGCATATTACGTTAGTAAGTTAAGGGTGAAGATGGTTGAATTCAGAGGAAGTATACCGATATGTGCGTAGAGGGAGAGTGGAAAACTATTTTAGAAAAACCACCCTCAATACACACAACTGGAATTCGAAGTAATACATGTTGCACAACAAAATATTAGTTTTAATTTGAGAATGTATCGTTCCAAAAGCAGTCAATTTATTTGCGATAAATTATGATATTTTGTTTGAGTGTTGTCCTAGGAAGTTATATATAATTAATGTTATTAAATGACTGTTGAAAGGCGCACACATTTCGTAATATGACACAATATTTTTCAGTTAATATTTAATCACAGTAACATACAAACCAAGATAAGTTTTCTAGAACGTGGTGGCTTGGGGCGTTAATAAAAAGGGGTATTAGTCGACATGACAAAATTATTTGGGGCACATTAAAATATGTTAAAGGGGTCAAACGATATGGTTAAACTCAATAAAGTGTATTTTTTTCACAAAGATTAACAACATCCTGTTAAAAATATATAATATGTCCCTCTTAGTAAGTAAAAATACCATCAAATTTATTTAGTTATAATATTTAATGTGGATTTTTCAATCCAAGTGAAGTGCTACATAAATGTTTCCTACTATACGAGATTATTAATGGCTAAATCTAAGGAGTATTTACAGGAAATATAACCCTTATATTTTGAGGACTTTTTCACACATTAGCGAGTAGACTGTATACAAAAACCAAATCAATAAATGGATTGTGGATTACTAACCCCAATGAACCTGACCGAGATTTGAAATTTACTTCTCCAACCTCCATCAAGCTGGTAAAGTGCAAGCCTGATGTCATAAACCACGTGACCAGCATTGAGGGCGATTAGATTTAAAACTGGAGACACAAGTATATCATTGCTCAGATCATAGAGACTTTATCCTTTATCTCCCAGTCCTTGTGATAGTGGGGTACTAGGGAGGGGGTCACTTTTACCCGGTCCCTAGCTGCAGAGGGGCCCTGCCCTTACAACTTGCAAATAAAGCATCAGTCTGATTATAATCGCACTAACAAATACATTTGTAAGAGGAAGTCAATCATAGAAAAAAGATACACTAAAATATCGAGTAAAGAATAATATTTATTAAATATCCAATAGTAAAATAATAATAATAATAATAATATGGTATGGTTTCTAATATGGCACACCGGCTTATAAATCGCAAAATTGACTTAAATGACGTCGTAAAAGACTATGCTGCCGTGAATGTGAGAAAGCTCTTATAATTTAAGATGTACTGTCTGTAATTTTGTATTCATATTTTAGTGTTGATAAATATTTGATAATCCCGGGTTGACAAACTAATAGTCCGACACTTTAGCTCAGTAAGTAGCGTGTCAGTCTACTGGAAAAAAGGTCTTGGGTTCGATTCCCGGCATGACTGAAAAATATATCACTGGTAAAATGTGAGTTTCCCATTTTACACTGATGAATTAAGGGCCGGGGACAGGCTGTTGTGTCTGTTTTAGATTTAAGTTACTTTATAGGTAGTGTGCTGATGTATTAAGTCCATTCAGAAAGTACACGTTAAATAAATTAAAATTAACTGTCACATTAGTAATAATTATGAAAATAATGTCTTAAGCGAATTTTAATAAAATTGTTTTATTTTATTAATAATTGTAGTTCTGTATCTATCTGGAGAAGAGGTTCCATAAAACAAGTCGCCAAGCTTGCTTGTGTCGAACACATTTTCTCCCTTGTTTCACAGATACATCACATAAAGAAATGGTACTGGCCAAAAATCAAGGCGTGAGTGGCTTGAATCATCGAACGCTTACGGCTGATACGCCGACCGTGTCTTTGACGAATTGAGTGGGGGGGGGGGGGGGAGAGGGTCAGCCACAGGGTGTGGGATACCTCAACCTATTGGAGAATGCGTAGGTGAAAACAGGCAAACAACAATGAAGAAGCAGCAAGGGCCAACTGGATAACCCTCTGCACACATGAGCCTATTTGTGTGTGTGTGTGTGTCACGTGCTTATGGCCACCACCCACTTGAAGGAACATATTCTCACACATTAGTATTTCTTAAGGGAATGGCAGTTCCAAAACTTCAAGATCACTTAACCACTTAATTGGTTTTTTTTTTCTGTTTCTCTATTAAAAGGGTTTCTCTTATCTAATGAGAGCTGGATCTATGTATATATCTCTTTACCTCAGAGCAAAACATTTCGCGTAAAACTTCGATGAAAATAAGCTTAATAGAAATAATGTATAAAACTTAAAATATTATCATTTTATTCACAATAAGAAAATTTAATATATTTCACCTTAATTTTGTCGTTATCTATCCACTAAAATTAGAAACAACTTCTTAAATAACGCTGGGAAACTGAAAGTCTTCAACACGTCTTAGCGCTCCGGGAGGAGGCCCCCTGAATTCAGTTCGGATACTTGTACGGACAAACTATAGACAGCAATAATTATCACAGCAAACAAACTGGAATGCCAGTGATGAAGAGGTTAAGGTTCGATTCTCATCCAGGTGTAGTTCAAATAGGTACCCTGTAGAGGGGTGCTCGGGTACACCTTACCCCCTTAATTTTATTTTGTATATGTTTAAATTTGTCCTAAGCGTAAGAGTTGAAAACTGAGAGCATATGAGTTTAATAGCGGGGATATAACCCATCATAATTCTAAGAGCTATACACATTTTCTAACGTTATTTTATGAGAATACATATTTTGGTAGTTTTACTGTTTAGTTTTAGAAACATGTAGTTTACATTTCTCCCTTAGATAAATGTTGCGTTTACCAATGAGTAACCCACTTCAGTGGCCACATGGTCTAAGGCTTCACTATCATAATATACTAGAATGCCGATGAGAGGTATACAGGGGTTTGAATCCTGGTCGGGTGTGCTGAGAGGTTTTTTTCCAAAATTGTTTTTCACTATCCTCCCACGAAAATGTGGGCACACTTGATCTAAATATAACCTTACTCATCCATAAAACAATTAACGTTATTAATACATAAGCATATAACCCGAACGGGTAGTAAGACGTATGTGCTAAGAAAAGTACAAAGTTATTCAGTTACTGGATCAAATTTTTTTTTTAAAGTCTAGTAAAAGTAGACCAAAATCGAGGCACCTATCCAAATCATTCGTGTCTAATTAAAATGGTGCACCAAATGCTACATTCTCATTAAAGAGGTCTAAAATATAATTTCTATAAATACTGGTATGTAAACAAATGGTATAACATAATCGCAAAAAGTGTATAATATTGTGTATTATCGATTCAAAGATAACTTTCAAAAATAGGTTGTGAATGAACTACCCTTGAGTATATTTTACTCATAAAAACAAACACACCATCTTGTTTAACACAATAATCACGCTTTATAATATAACGCTTAAACCAAATTGTTCGAATGTAGGCCAATTTAACAAAATTCAAATTTTCCAAACTAAATCATCTGTAAAATTCCCAAAAATTGTTATTTGTAAAAATAAAAACCTATTTTTATTTATCAAGAAAATGTATTTCCATATTCACATTTCCAATTCAATATCTAAGGTCAATTTCCAAAAAATTCAAATTTTCTATAATTCGTGTTTAGTAAACTACCCATAAATTAATTTATTTTAGATAAATAAAGATGCATTACTATTTATAATATAAAATAGTCCCCCGATAGCAGTTTTTAACCATATCGATATATCAAAAGAATCAAATTATATAAAAATCATTCATTGCATAAATTATACTTTTAGAAAAACAAATCAACATAACTATTTTATAATATCAGGCGTATGGAAAATTTAATTTTGTGGATAACAACATTATTACTTTATACAACAGTGGTGGAACTTTATTTGTGTAAGATGGGAAATGGGGGATGTGGGGTGGGTGGGAGAGGCAAGCAAAAAACGTATTTAGGGTCTTTCTACTTCCCTCTCCTACAGTTAATGCTAGAAAATTGGATGATTATAGAAGCTATTTTTAATTACTCTAACTTGGAAATATTCTGAAAATTAAAGGTTTTTTAAAACTTTTTAGAATGAGGTTTGTTACCCCTTAAAAAATTTTGAAATTTGGATACTTCTAGAGGCCATAAACTATAATAATGGTCACTCTTTTATTTTACTAGTGAAAATATAAATATTTGTATTGTGTGAGTCTTTCGTTATCTTTCTTGGAAGCGATTGCATGTATCCACACCTCAGTTTACGATGTCACTTTCTCGAAAGGTGAACATCTTACAACGTTGTAGGTGACCTGGTGGTCTAGGGGTAAGGTGTCAGACTTCTTTGCTGACGGCCGGGGTTCAATCCTCGGTCCCGGCACAGATTTATCTGATTTCCAAACCCTTCCTTCACCTCTGACAAGACATCTTGTGAATGTGGGGAATTCCAGGCCTCAACCGTGGTTCGGATTCCACGTTAAACTGTAGGTCCTTCATTTCATCTCACAATCATCCTACCATTACACATTAGCGTAAGTGCATATAACCCGAACGGGTAGTCAGACGCGGTGCTAATAATAATAATATAATCTGATAACGTTCATTGGTTGTGGCCGCCTCTGTGGTCAGAGTGGTAAGAGTTCTTGACGCCACCGGGTTCGATCCTTAGCACTTCTACATTTTTCTGTGAAACAGTGGGTTTGGAACGGAGTCAACTCTGCCTCGTGCGGAGCTACTTATATATAAAAGAGTTGCGGCTCCGGTATAGAAAACTGAGATTAACGGCTGGAGGGTTCGTTGTGCTGAGCACACAACACCCACTATCTGTAAATGTTGACACTATCTTCGCCAACATGTGGTGGTCGCTCGGTCAGTATGGCTCGATTAAGAGCTGACAAGACGTCATGGAGTTATTATTATTTGTTTTGACTTATATCCCGCATTACATTTGAAGTGATGAAACGGGTGGTGGGGCAATATTCCGTGTGTACGTGGCATTATAAAGAGGGAAAAACAATGCGAACCGTTTGTTAAACCTTTTGAGCTTCGACCTTCACTTGTTCAAACAAAGGGTGCGCACGGACGGTCTTGATCAGCTTCCAATTCCTTCTGAGCTGAGAATAACATCGATATTGATTCACAGACGGAGTTTTTTTCTTTTCCTTTGTATTTTTTTTCCTCGTACAGTCAGTTGGAAAATTTGACTTTCGCCCTCTGTACAATTCAACTAGAGTTGGGTCAGCCAAAGTAATAACCTTATCTGTTTGAATTTGTTTTACTAAAGCTACTTTCATATAGTCATACGCCATGTCATATGCTAATTTTGACAGATATGAGATAAATAAAGTGACAGTTTGTTAAATGTTTTCTACGATACCTTATATATATATACAGTAGAATAAAGAATATATACATCTATAAAGTACCTATATATAGTATAAAACATTAAGTATATGTATAAAATATATATATATATATACACACAAAGTATAGAATACAACGTATATAGAATATATTATATACATAAAGTATAATATAAAACACTATATCTGTCAAGGTAGAAGTTTTTCCTTGACAAACTATATCTATGAAATTAAAAAAATATTTTAAAAGGCACACAAAATTGTACTTTGATTAGCTTGGTATTTACACAATACTTTTCAATAACTTTACAAAATGTTAACGTTCACAAATGGTCCTATCTTGTGAGATACGCCATAGTGGAACAAAACAAGGTACGCTGGCTACTTTATGGGCTAGGTGAGCAACAGCCGAAATAATTTGATAGATTTTGTTCAAACTTGATATTTATATGTTATATGCTCATAATTCGAGGCGAGAACATAACTTTATTTCTAGCTCTAAAATTGAGGCTAGCTTAGTGAGGGATGATTATTGAAAATTCGAAATTTGTTGAAATAATTAAAAAGATTTTGCTTAGAAAAGATATCTTGAGAATGTGTTACATGATAAATAAATGTTTTTAGCTGTTATTTCTTTTAGAAAATTTAATTTAAGGATATTTTACTGATAATAAGTTTTGAAAATTTGATCCAAATTATATTAAACTGTACAATAAAGAATGGGTGATTATCATGTTGTGCCATTTATTTCTTTTAAACCATCATATAAATTTTAAGCCATGGAATTTAACGTATCTTTTCTAAACTCAAACCTATATCCACGCATGACTTTCAAGTTAATTTAATATACTGTCTAAGAAGTTAGGTACGACTTAGCTTGAATTTCCAGTGACAGGTAGGTTGAGATTCATATCTCAGCTGAGTGCAATTGAGCTAGTTTTCCACATATAGGGTCTATTTTAGCGGTATTTCCATCTCATCTTCGTGCTAAGGCAGGTATATTTATTGTCTCTAAATTTTACCTTCCTCGTCCCTAACCCATTAGTCTGGTTAATAAGACGGTGGTGATGTATGTATATATATATATCCGTCCTTATCCTGGTTCCCTAAATCAATTAATGTTTGTTTTGGATAGTACGAATGGACATTTGAACGGGCAGCGACAAAAAGAAAAGTTATCTTAGTGTTAAAATATCCATATTTATATGCTTGTGAGATTAGCTCTATGTTATAGATTTACGCATTTAAGGATTTGAACACCTGGCCCTATAATTAGTCAATAATCTACCTATTGAGTTATTCGAGCACTTGCAACGTTCGAGACAATCTACTAAATAGCTCTTACAAAAGTCCAGGGACAACGCCACATGCAACGAATATAATATAACTATGTTAATTGTTAGGAAGAGACATTTTAAAAAGTACTTTTTTTTTTGCTGTCAGTATTGATATAATATTAATTTATAATTAGTATTATTTTATGGGTATTGCTATTCGGTTTGTAGACCTGATTCAGTGACAGAATGGTCTAAGGCGTCACACTTGTGTTAGACTTGCTTGCTGAAGACGGGGAGATCGGGGTTCGAATCCTGATCAGGTCTACTGAGGGTGGTTATTCCTAAATTGGTTCCCACTCTCCTTTCACGCAAATGTTGGTGGATTTCTCCTAAAACGCTTTCTTTCTCATACCTATTCCATTAGTGTAAATTAGGCCTATCATATATGCGTGTGAACTAATCAGGTAGTGGGTGGTGACAAATAAACACATATATATGTTTAAGTGTATATATATTATTATTATTATTATTAGCACCGCGTCTTACTACCCGTTCGGGTTGTACGCACTTACGCTAATGTGTAATGGTAGGGTGAATGTGAGATGAAATGAAGGACCTACAGTTTAACGTGGAATCCGAACCACGGTGGAGACCTGGCATTCCCCACATTCACAAGATGTCTTGTCAGAGGTGAAGGAAGGGTTTGGTAATCAGATAAATCTTTGCCGGGACCTGGGATTGAACCCCGGCCGCCAGCATAGAAGTCTGACACCTTACCCCTAGACCACCAGGTCACCGTGTATATATAGATATATATATAAGTATGTAAACTGGCAGCTTAAAATCGCGTGACTTAGCGTGTGTATATATATATATATAAATCAGACTATCAGAACAGTGAATAAGTATTCACTTTCTTTGGTAACTGACTTTTTGTGGGAATAGCTTTAAGAGCTCTTTCGGATTAGGTTTGCTTGTAGGTCTATGTATGTTTAGTAACTGAAATTAATGCAAACAAAACCTTTCTGGTTTGACATTTTCTAATACAGGGTGTATATTTATTCAACCCATTAGTACATAATGTTAAGGGTACACAAATAATTACTTTCGCCTAAAAATAGGATAATAAAACTGCATTGTATAATATATAGTCGAGTGGTTTCAGATCCAGTATTCCTGACCTACACCTAATCCACAACAGTTATCAAAAAATTGAAGCCCATTAGTTGTAGTAATATATAATATATATAACACGCACGTTAAACAAATATATGTCATTGCAAAGAATAATTTTGCTACTAGGTTTAGTGAGAAATTTCAGACGAGACACAATTTTTGGCAAGTCACTATTGTATTTACAACACAAAATTACAATATATTTGACTAATAATTAAGAGAAAATTTAAATGTTAGAAAAGAGTATATTAAAAACTATTCAAAATTCATCCAAAAAAACAACATAAGAGATGATAATTAACAAAAGTCTAAACTCTTTAAGTTAATTAATTATTAAAATACACAACAATTCAAAACAACTTTAACAAGTTTAGTTTTATAATTTGTATAAAATTATAGAGTTTGAGAGATTATTGCACTTTTGTAATATTTGTTTTCATTATTTTGGGAGTTTATATATAACTTTTACGATATTTTTAATTATTTAAAGTGTTTTTTAAATCTGTCCTTTAATAAATTATTTATTGTAAGGCACCAACACAAGTTTAAAAACTTAATCATATATTAACTCAATCATTATAACAACTTTCGAAATTAGAGAGTATAAAAATCTATAAAAGCCAGCCGCAACCGTGGTTCGGATTCCACGTTAAACTGTAGGTCCTTCATTTAATCTCACAATCACCCTACCATTACACATTAGCGTAAGTGCGTATAACCCGAACGGGTAGTAAGACGCGGTGCTAATAATAATAATAATAATAATAATAATAATAATAATAATAATATAAAAGCCAATTTCTCAGTATTTATTCTCTGCACACCCATATTTCAATTTTTGTAATAGTCAGATTCTTCCACACCCGTCATAGCTCTGAAGTAACCCAGTGGATTTACTGTGGCTAAGAAGTGGCAAACACAGGACCAATAGTGTGTAATTACGCTTTGTGGCGAAACACTGTAGCTTGAAAGGGCCTAGGCAAAACACTATTTGCGTATGCGCAACAAATAATGAATAGTTAATTATTGTTTTTATGATTTATTTGAACAGGATGGGCTATTAACGGTTTTCATTTATATGATATAGATATAAATAAGGAAGTTAATACAAAGTGCACCCGCATTAGTGTAGAGATAGGATGGTAAAACAACTGCCATAAGTCTTATTTGTGAATTTCCCCGCTTCTCGCCCTTAGTGCATCCAGCAGAGATTAAAACCTTGACCTCTGTATAAAAAATTAGCTATACCGTGGAAATAATGCCTTAGATAAAGTGAGCACAGGTAGCTAGATGACTTTTAATTTTAAGAAATTCCTACTGAGCTCGTGGCCTCTATCGTCAGTCCAAAAACATTTCCGTGTAGTTTAGTTTGTGCTGTGTGGTGAAGATTTGAGGGGTGTTTAATATTAATTAATATTAATGAAGCGTGTTTTGTAACAACAGAATAATAAAAACCCATGCTTTCTCTCCTCCACCCCCTCACCACCCTGACTTTTTGCGCGGTAGAATTCCATGTTTTGCTTCAACAATTCGCTGCTCTAAAACTGATATGACATTGTACGACGACACATAAAGATAATAGAAGAAAATCCCTCGATCTGGTCTTTGGTGGAATGAGACAAGATGAAATGACCCCAACATTCTCGTCTCATAGAATGGGTTAGACGAAGAGGGGGAGCAGGGCTTGTTATACCACGGAATGCGTCCAATTGCGATTACTTCAAGAGGATTGCCTCTCATTGCTGGGCTGTCACAACAAGAACCCCACGTATTAACCTTTTATAATAGAACAGATGACAGACGCGTCTCTAACGAAATGAAAACGTGTAATTTGTTTGTATTTTTAATGGAGAAAATATAACCGCTTCGGTGGCCGCATGATCTAACGCGCCTTTCTCGTGTTGGATTAGACTGTCGAAGACGGGGAGATCAGAGTCTGACCCTGGTCGGTGAGGGTAGTTTTCCTTAAATGATTTTCCACTCTTACTTGACGCAAATACGGGTGCAATTCATATAAATTAAATCTTCAAATGTAAATTCCCAAGTCCTGAAATGATTCAATAAAAATAAACGTTTTAGCTCTTAACAAGACTGTATTCGTCGGTGGAGACTACTTTGTTCAATATCAGTGCGTGGTATGAATCTGGAGAGATTGCTATAATTTTGAACTGTTCTCAAATTTATTGATGCAACTATCTGCCGCGGTGGAGCCGCGCGCACACAGGGATATTGTGTGTTCTAATTGGCCTCATGTGTCCGGCTTGAGCACGTAGCGCTGGGAAAATTGTATACATGTATTTTAATTAGAGCAACTTGTTCTGGCTTCGAGAGCGATCGAGGTTTGATACAAACCACCCGCACTGAGGTAGTTTTATTTCACAGCAAAAAAAGTGTTTGGATTGACACGTTTTAATTCGTTGCAATTCAATATCATCGCATCTGCACCGGTGCGGTGGCTAGATTAACTAAATTTCAGATCCGCTTCGATGGTAGTGTGGTGTGAGATGCTACTCAAATAATATAATTGACTGTCTATGATGTGGAGATAGTGATTTTAACCCTGTCAGCTGTACTGAGTTTTTTTCCCCTAAAGTGGTTTCTCACACTTTTTAACGCAAATGTGGATATATATATATTATAATTTTATTTAATATACAGGATAAATCATTTCCTTCCTCATATTTAACCTTTTAATGTAATTAAATGTAAGTATAGTCCGGACGGTCAGCTAAGCACAGTTAAAATCAATTAGCATAATTACAATTATTATAATAATAGTTAACATCAATCACTATTACCATAATTAATATCACTATAGTAATTATTATCAATATTATCAATACTATCACTATAACCATCAATGTCATTATTAGCCGTTTGAGTGGTCGAATGGTCTAAGGCGTCACTCTTTTATAGAGCGGCCTGTTGATGACGAGGAGATTGGGGTCCGACTCGAGCCGGTAGTAAGAAGCCCTGATAAATATATAGAGATAAATATAAATATCACTATTATTAATCATATTTAATGTTGCTACTATCAATTTAATTATTTTCACTACAACCATTTTCTCCAGTACACCTTTATTAATAACTACTTTCATTAACATAATTATAACTAACCTAATTACTATTCCTTCTATTCATATCATTATAATCAATAATACCACTAAAATATCATTATTATCAATATAATTATAATCATCCTCAATGTGCCCTGAAATTATTATCATATCCACATCATTTATTTTCTTGATAACAAGCATAGCTATCATCCCTGCTATTATCATAAACCTTCCTCTTATCTTTTCCACCACTACTATTTATATCATCATATCTTATGCAATCTCTTGATTATTAGTTTTCAACAACAAAATCCAACACATTATTTATTATAAAGAGCTTGAAACTAAACCGGAAAACGTTATCTTAGTTAATTGCAGAGAGAATTAAAAATTTAATTAACATGAGGATTATCTCCAGTACAAAGTTGAGTTTGTTCCTGATAGTAGCCCTTCTTTCCACCATCCCCTCCTCATTCCAACCACCTCCCAAAATCCTTCACCACTATCCCTTTTAGTAGCCACATTTAACTTAACCCATCTTCTGTTACTCCCAAAGGATTAAGTTGCACTTTGAAATTGCTCACCAGATGAAAAGGATCATCCAGTGAAAGAGGGGCAAAAAAAATTAAAAAGATAATGTTACAAAGTATATCGTTCCCCTCTTTTCCTTTAATTCTTGTTCGTTGCTTTCTCTCTCTCTCTCTCTCTTATATACACACAAAGTTGCCAGTTACAGTTTTCACAACTCATTTATAGAAGTCCTTTTGGCAGAACAAAGAGAAAGAAGCAAAATGCTAGAAGAGAGTTAAAAATATTAAAATTCAGAAAGGAAGAGGAAGTTTAAGTCGCCCTCTATGTTCCTTGTAGGCCTATTTAACTTTGTGTTGTATTAACGTATCTAAAATAGAATGAAGGAAAGAAAAGAAAAAGAGTTATTTCTTAATTCTCCCCAAAGTTTATCAACGGTGGTAATGTAAGTGACAGCTATGAGAAGATCCTCTCGCAAACATTGACTGGAATCGTTGGATAACACTTTTTGCTGTCAATTACCTGCACTCCCAACATTGATGAGCTATAGGGCCTTTCTAATGAAAGGAAAATATCCCTATACTGCAGGTTTTGAAGCTTCAATTATAATTATATTAGCAAGTTATGTCGTGACCGTGTTAGAAAAAATACTATTTATTTGAGGAAGGCTTTATCTATATTTATTACCGTTTACTTTGATCTCAGAACTGTGGTATTTCGAGTGAGAAGTCACCGAAAATGACCCAATCTCGCCTTTTCATGAAATGGTTTTAAATGATAAACCTAAATTGTAGGTTTTTAACTCTAGCAACGACATATTAGTACCCTCAATTACCGGTTTAGCGTGAGCCATATTAGCAGACCACTTTGTTGGTCGCATTATTTAAGGTATCACTCTCACAATAGACCGAATTGTTGGGTAGTGGGGGAAATCGAGGTTCAAGTTCTGGTCGGGTGTATTGAGGAGGTTTATTTCCCTAAATGGCTTTCCCCTCTCTCCATGCAAATGCGGGCAAATTTCCCCTGATAAAATTTTAACTTCATAATTACTACTCCATTAGTGTAAATATGCTGATACTCCGACAAGTAGTTTGACTTTGGGTGCACGTACGTAAAACCTTCTTAAATATCGTGGGATTTATGTAGGTCTGTAACGCGTCCCAGCGCTCAAGGAGGGGGTGTGTGATGAACAAATACAAAAAATCGAAACAGGTAAGTAGTAGTAGAGAGCGAAAAAAAGAAAGCGATATCTATACTTATAAAATAACATGTCCTGACTGACTGACTGACTGATTCATCATCGCCGAGCGCAAACTATCAAGGCTACAAGCATGAAATTCGGACTGTATATTCATTTTGTTATGTAGGCACCCACTAAGAAAGGATTTTAGAAAATTCCACCCCAAAGGGGTCAAAATAGGGGATGATAATATGTATGAAAGTCCGTCATTTTGAAAGTTACATAAACAAAATTTTGTATTTCGGTTATTGACGTAAAACAAATAAATACTGTTTCAGGAATTTTGGAAATTTTATTTAATAAAGGATGAAAAAGGGGGTTAAAGTTTGTATCGGACTTGCATTATTTTTGATCTGAGGTCAAGTTATGGTCATCAACGTAACGTAATATTTTAAATTAATCTGTAATACATAATTATGTATATTTTCGTATTTGTATATAATCAACTTCCACGTGAGCAAAGCCGCGGGCAACAGCTATCTAGTATGATATATATATTATATTATTATATATATATTAGGCCTTTATATAATTCTTTATCTCTCGTTTTCTCCCGCTATCTTTTTCGGTCTCTTTCTTTTTATATTTCATTTCTCTCGAAAATTCAACAAAATTACGGTTTTATGTAGTTGCAGCTTCCTCCAAAAATGTTTTCAAATTCCAAATTTGTTGGCACATCCTTGGTGTATGACTTTAATTTTTTTCTTTAATAATTGGTTGTGTATAAATCAGGGGATCATAAGTTGAAAGTAATCTCTTCACTTTTAAATGGATGGTAAGACGAACATTAATAGTAGTTTTCTTAATCTCATGGGTAAGGAGGTCAAGATTCGAATTTCGGTTGGGTACACTGGAGGTAATTTCCAAAAATTTGATGTGTCATTGTAGTTTTAATACTCGGCTGGATTTGAACCCACAAACATCGACCGGGTCCCGAGGCGAGAACTTTACCCCAATACCACTGAAGTCGACAAACATTTAAACATAGAAACTAGTAATATTTTGTCTGTACGAATGCTACTAGCCACTAAAAAGACCACCCACACTCTAGAAAGCAGAACCATAGCTACCCCGCTGAACACACGAACATCCCGTGTGTAATTCTACACGTGGGAAAAGAGAGGGGGAAGCAGGGGTTGGATACAGTCTCGGAAATTTAATTTATAATCCGTGCTTCACACTTTTAACAACTCATTTATATCAGGCATATAAAAGGACGAACTAAAAGAGGGCTGAGAGAGACAGGAGGGGAAAAAGGGGGAAACAGGAAGGATTGGGGGGAGGGGAAATGAAAATGTCCAGAGTTAAAACGTAGAGGGAATTAAACTTTCACTTACAAGAACTAGGAAGGGATGGGTGGGGAAGCGGTTCCCGGTGTGTCGACAAACCTTGAGAGAGCTTTATCTAATGGATTCCTAACGTCCTGTGCGGCCAAAAGAGAGAAAGAGATAGTTTTGCACCGTTCATCTGTTTAATGAAGTTAGCGAGCTTCGGGGCGAGGAAGGATAAGGAAGGGATGAACGGGCTTGTGGATATCGAAGAACACGCGCTTCCATTCCACCCCTTTATCCACAGTGTACTCTTCAATGCTTTTACCTTTACTTTCCTTTCCCCTTTCTTTGCCCCTCAAATCGCTTGCGGCGAAAGTTGGGTGACGTCACTATCTCAGAGAACGCGTGACTTGACCTGTATCGAAGCTACCAATGATACAGGTGTCAGGACCATCACCCACATTATTTGGTGTGGGTGGTGGTTTGGGTTATTAGAGTAGGAGGATAGAGAAGTAGGAGAATAATATGTCTAGATATTATTTTTAATATTACCCTATTATTATCACTGGATATTAAAAAATCTTCAGTGCATTGAATTTAAGATGCGGATGTTAGGAACACAAGTTAAGGCCAGTGTGTATGCAGTTTTTATAGCATAACATATTTTTTTATAAAAATAAATGCAATTTTGCTCTAGTAAAACACAGAGTTTAATTTTCTTCACATGGTAAAATCAACAGTTTTTGAATATCTGTAATGAGCATAAGCAACATTAGATGACAACATTTTGAATAAAAATAAAAAATTTCATCAAATTCCAGGACATCCTTGACATATATTCAACAACATCTGTTGATATCACCATGTGAAGAAAATTAAACTCTATGTTTATATTGGAACAATATTTTATTTATTTTGGCAAAAAAAAATATCTATAAAAGCTACAAAAACACTGCCCTTAATTCGCGTTCCCCACGTCCCCACCTTAAGTCTTAAGAATTCCATTTAAGGTTGAAATAATAAGTTATTATTTTAATTTAACAATTTCCAGAATAAATAAAGTGTGACCCTACACTTAGCTTACAATGAAAAAAAGCAATATTTCTTGACTAATTGCGCCATGATATACCAGTGACACCACAGTGAAACCAAGTTAGATAAGCTTGTTCCCAAAAAAAATCGACCTTAATTGTAAGGGCTGCTCACAGCTATAAAAAGCTACCAGATATACTTTCACGTATTCAAACATCAAACCACCTGTAGCTGTCACTTTTGAGAGAGATCAATGCCAATATAATAAGACATATAATAGTAAAATGTTATCAATTTTGATAGCAAAAAAGAGATGTTCATACTAAAATATACTTACTATGAAAATTGGACTGTATTGCTTTTAGAGTAAACGGATAGTATAGTGATTTAAGAGAAAGTGGTGAATTAAACGTCAATTTCCAAGTACAATAATAATAGTAATTAGCACCGCGTCTTACTACCCGTTCGGTTATACGCTAATCCCAGTACAGATTCGTATAATAATTAAAGATGGAAAAAACTACTCACTATTGGGAATATTTTGAAGTAATTTAGTTCAATGAAATGAATGATTCATTCATATAGTTAAATAGTTCTCGACCTACAGTTTTTGACTAATCCTTTTTCTTTTCATCAAAAGCCAGAGTTTAAAAGCTTGCCGCTATAATTGATCTAATTTTAATTTTTCATACATTTTTACTTTCTCGCGACACTTCAGAGAGAAAGTATTATGACCGTCAAAAAAAATTGAGCCAAAGATTTTGATAAATTTTGACGTTTCATCACCTCTTGAAACCAAAAAACTTGTTTTCGTAATGCCATTTGTCTATCCATCCGTATGTCCATTCATCCGTTTGTCTGTCTGTCTGTCTGTCTGCCTGTCTGTAGCTCGGGCTAGAGCTGAAACTATTTTACCGATTTGGCGAAAACTTCTTATCTGGGGTTTTCATAAATCACCCCCCCTCCCTTCCCATGAGTTTTTGGAATTATATATTTAACCCTAAGTCCAAGCTTATTTTATAGGAGGGTAAATATAGATAAAATCGATTTTCTCGAAATTAACTCTAACGATTTTGATTACAGTTTGTATCTAGACATTGTTTATTATTATAAACAAAATGATGATTCTCATTATTTCATAAAAATGGCTTTGAGGGTACTTAACATAAGGGATATTTTCTAATTTTGATCAAATCTTCGCAACTATTTGAGATACGTAATAACTTATCATTGTAAAGTTGTAGTACTATTAAAGATAACAAATCTTTTATTAGAAATATATAATTTATGAAACCAATACTTTCTGATCTAAAATCAAATATATACACTATTTAATTCAGTTATTTTAAAAAGTACTTTATTCTTATGTTCTTTGGTGGACAAAGATGTTTTTCTTTCCTCAATTTTATTGTAACAGTGTTCCTAGTTCCTAATGCCATAAAGTAAATAAGTAACATTGTATATTATTTGAATTATTATCTTTTGTGTAGTGTTTCTACAACAATGTATAAACCTACTATTTCGCTTCACAAATCTCATGAGTTTTTAGTAAATGTATATTTTAATATAAAAGTGGGAGAGAAATTATGTGCGATGCATCATACCAGTTATTTAAAGCTATGAAAAAATAAAATAAGGTTTTTATTTTCACGGGAAAATAAATACACCTTTCGCCTTCATTTTGGCATGAACCCTATTTTATAATAACAGACTATGTAATGCATAACGCAGGAATACTAAACGTCTGTAGTGCGGCTCATCACCACGTGACAACTTGTTTTGTCCTTAAATCTTTTCTATGCACTACTTTCCAAGGAGACGATTTAGTAACGGGGAAAGGGAAACGTACCGCCAGATTGAACTGATATAAGTAGTCACTTTTATAGCCTAGATACATTCTGAAACCCTCTATGTCAATAAAACGCCCTTGTGTGTGTGTGTGTGTGTATGGAGAAAGATTCAATCTACTGTGGAATGCCTTACCGACGTTCGTGGGGGATTTATAGGAGAGAATACCGGACTAAGAATGGACCCGACAATGCAACTTCCCTGGGAGGATAGAAAGTTGGTTAGACACTGCCCTATAAAAATCTTTTGTGTCAGAAGATAACAGTGCTCGAGTTCCTCTTCAATTGGAAGTTGTATAGAGGGTTGGTATTTGAACTTTAATGCAGTCTAGTTTTTTTTTTTTTTTTTTTTTTTTTTAGATTCAGCGTTCTACACTCTCCTTAGAGCAGATTTTATATTTTATTTGGAGATTTAGAACAGCGCTTTGTCAAAGATTCCTATCTTTTTTATATTTGCATATCCCACCCATCCCTCAACCCCCATATACCCCTCCTAGTCCTCAGTCTACCCATCTCTTCACGCACCCCTCAATCCCCCTCTGCCTCTCTCGAGTACCCTATCCATCCTTCGATCCCTCTATCCACCCCTTGGTTCCTCTATCCATCCCTTGGTATCCCTATCCTCCCCTTGGTCTCCCTATCCACCCCTCGATCCCCTATCTATATATTGGTCTCCCTATCCATCTCTTAGTCCCCCTATCCAAGACTCAATCCCCTTATTCATCAATTGGTACAGCTATCTATCCCTCGTTCCCCTATCAATTCCTTGGTCCCCCACTATCCAAGCTCAATCCCCTTATTCATCAATTAGTATACCTATCTATCCCTCGTTCCCCTATCTATCCCTTGGTCCCCCTATCTAAGCCTCAATCCCTCTATCCATCCCTTTGTACACCTATCTATCCCCCGATCCCCCTATACAAGCCTCGATCCCTCTATTCATCCCTTGGTACACCTATCTATACCTCGATTCCCCTAGCCATCCCTTGGTCCCCCTATCCATCCCTTTGCCCCCTATCCAAGCCTCGATCTCCCTATTCATCCCTTGGTACACCTATCTATCCCCGATCCCCCTAGTCATCCCTTGGTCACCCTATCCATCCCTTGGTCCCCCCTATCCAAGCCTAGATCCATCTATTCATCCCTTGGTACACCTATCTATCCCTCGATCCCCCTAGTCATCCCTTGGTCCCCCTATCTATCCTTGGTCCCCTATCCAAGCCTCGATCCCCTCTTCATCCCTTGGTACACCTATCTATCCCCCGATCCCCCTAGTCATCCCTTGGTCCCCCTATCCATCCCTTGGTCCCCCCTATTCAAATCTCAATCCCTTTATTCATCCCTTGGTACACCTATCTATCCTTGATCCTTCTATTCATCCCTTGGTCCCCCTATCCATCCCTTGGCCCCCACTATTCAAGCCTCAATCCCCCTATTCATAAATTGGTACACCTATCTATTCCTCGTTCCCCTATTCATCCCTTGGTCCCCTCTATCCAACCCTCGATCCTCCTATCCATCCCTTGATTCCTCACATCCAGTCCTTTGTCCCCCCGCTATCCAAACCTTGATTTCCCTAGTTACTTCCTGCCCATCACTGTCCCTATCCATCTCCAGTGAGATATGACGAACTGACCTCTAATATCTACCATGCCAACGAAGCAGGGTCGTAATAGTGGCCTGTTTCAAGTGCCCTGACTCCAGGGCTCACCCTGCGGACTCAAACAACGAAAAACACCAGCCTTTGCCTCTCAAGGAGGAGAAGAAGAGACACATTGGGATAAGATGATATCGT
The DNA here is from genome assembly GCA_039000515.1 of Timema cristinae. Lineage (NCBI taxonomy): Eukaryota > Metazoa > Arthropoda > Insecta > Phasmatodea > Timematidae > Timema > Timema cristinae. Next base: position 69,799,409 of record JBCFYV010000012.1, on the reverse strand, counting down.
GTATTTGCCTTTAATTCTACTTTGTAAATAGATTCATATCCATATTACATCTGTAATTAACCTAAGAGTTTGTTTTTAATAGTACACTATCGAATTCAGTATTTGTTTGTATAAAATACAAGTGTTAATCTCTTCTATGTATATGTATTTTACAGTAGATGACAAATTAATATTTCAAGATATTTAAATAACCTTTCGGGCTTAAGAAGATGTTAGCATACTAGACCAACAAGTCCTCCCTCTCCTTCAGCGAGGAAAGTCCTGCTTTATTTTGCAATTTTTTCACTTTAATTGGCCCACTTACTTAATGTGTGTGTTAACAATAAAATTATAGGTGACCTGGTGGTCTAGGGGTAAGGTATCAGACTTCTGTGCTGGCGGCCGGGGTACAATCCTCGGTCCCGGCACAGATTTATCTGATTACCAAACCCTTCCTTAACCTCTGACAAGACATCTTGTGAATGTGGGTAATGCCAGGCCTCCACCGTGGTTCGGATTCCACGTTAAACTGTAGGGCCTTCATTTCATCTCATAATCACCCTACCATTACACATTAGCGTAAGTGCGTATAACCCGAACGGGTATTAAGACGCGGTACTAATAATATATAATAATAATAAAAACAATAAAATTGCTTTATTAACAATAAAAAATAATTCATAGATGTAATCGGAGGTATTTCAGAGAGTCAACTACAGACTCGTTGCTTGGGTTACACCTTTTACAGACTTGCTCCCCATTTCCCCTTCCTCCAGGATGTGTCTTCACGACCCCACTCCCCAAACCCTCCTTCCACATGGGTGGAAGCCTCACGGGCTTACTCCTCTAACATCCCCTAAGGTTGCGCCTGCACTAGCCATCCCCCCCGGCAATGGTATGACGAACTAATCTAGCACAAACGCAACCTGACTTCCTGAGATGACAAATTTCGTCACAGAAGACACCGAGGAGGGAAAAATAAGCAGAACGCCTGTAAGACAGACTTTCACACAGAACACATCTCTAAGGACGACAGCTCTCCATTTCTTACCCAACGTAAAGCTTTGCATACCCCAACACCAGCCTACGTCTTAGAAAATGTTGGGCTCTCAAGGAAAGTAGCTAATCCTTCCTCCATATCCTACAGATTTATAGATCCCGAACATCCATTCGCATATTATAAACTACCGATATTTTAAACTATTGACCCCTAGAATCCCGTTGTAATTAAAACAATGTTCCTTCCACCCACCTTCATTAATCCTCCTACTCTCCTAATTTATGATACACACTTTCCTAAGACTTTGCCTCCCAATTTTAGAGTGCAGCTCTTTAATCATCAACAAACCCCCTTCTTGGATCTCAAAGACACTGAAAACTCCCCAGTCTCCTTAAAAAAACTGACTACTCTTCACCAGAAAACTTCCTCCAACCCTCCACATGGGAGATCAACCTCCAGCCGCGCAGCAAACAACATGCCATTCGTGTAATCCTTATTCTCCTATCCACGCTTGCACTGTGTAATACTGTTTTGAACACCTCTCGTATATTAAAAAAAAAGTCATGGATGAAGTGTGTATTTCCTTAATAAACTGTATATAAAATATTCTTTTAATACTTCATCCATGGAGAATCACGCATTTTCAGAAATAATTTCAATATATTGCGATTTAATTATTTTTTTCTTTAAAAGATCAACTCCGTAGCATTAGAAAGCATGTGACGTGCTGGATACTTCTATCCAATAGAAAGCCAGCCTTCACAACACCTGTTGCCAGGAGTTTTTTCATTAGTTAGTTTTAACACTGGTGACAAGGGATCCAAGAGGCAAGGGTAGGTCATATATAAGCCGCTTGTGCGTATGAATCCACAGAGGGTGCCCCTAATACAGAGTAATATAACACAGTTCCGATGATAATAGTGATGGTAACATAAATCTGCACAGCACATGGTACTCAGAACACGTACGTATCGTGTAATATCATGGAAAAACAATTTTAACAAAAACAGTATCTCATATTAAGTGCCGAAGGTGTAATCATTCAAATAAATCGTGTGCAGCATTGAAGTCTTGTTTATTTAATAATATTAAATATAAGAAATAATCAGATGAAATAACCTCGGGCAAGTGCGCAGTAAGGCATGCTCGCGTCGTCATCATCGTAAAAACCAATATCGTTATAGAGTGCTCAATCACAGGGCAATATCACGATATAAATATCCGAAACACTAAAATTGGCTCCCAATCACGGAACGAATATAACTCGTATCACTTTAATTGGCGCAAATAGCGGAGAAATCAATCCGTAACATACCAATTGCCGCTCAATCGTGGGCATCATTAGAACAATGATTGCATAGCACTTCATCTGGTTATATTTTTTAAAGAAATTCAATTGTATTGATTATTTATATTTTTATTACTGTTATTATTGTATAATTTGTATAGTTATAAAATATTGGTAATTTTTTTAAATTAATTAAGGTTTTATTCTTGATTATTGAATTTATTTAACGAATATTTGATATTTTAACTTTTGTGCAATATTAGATTTTTTTTATAAATTAATTTTTTGTTGTTGCCCCATTTGATTTTATATATCAAAGTTACTTGGATTTAGACTATTTAGTATGTCAGTTGCGTATAACCGAAGGTAGTAGAGCGTGCTAATAATAGTATTGGTCAAAATTGCGGCAGCTACCGCGATTATACAATAAATACAACTGAATTATATTAGTTAAATTGAGTTCAAGGTTTGATTAAAATGTAATATTTTTTAGGGTAAAACATTTAGCCCCCTTATCTAAATATAGAACCAAACAACCTTTGCTATAGCTTTTAATAAATATTCAAGAATAATGATAACATAGAAGATCTCTTTTCCCGTTTCTAAATTAAGCTTTGATCAGGGCCAACCACAAGAATGACTCTCCTCAAAGTGTACGACGAACAATGCGGCAGTAACCAAGTAATAACCAGCCGATGTCAGAGATTGTCGGTCAAGTTTACAAGTTGTTAACCCTGAACTGCTTGCTCTTCTGCTGCGGTCGTTTATATTTGTGGCATGATGGAGCCGGCGAGGTCAGTCAGGAAGCACCGAAGGGGGGGGGGGGGGGGGCCTTCTCTGTCTCGCTCGGACAGAAACAAACACACTCCATCAAGATTAAAGAGGTTTTTAATTCAATGACAAACGCGTGAGCTTTGCATACTTCTCGTCAAGGGGGTTCGGACGCGATATTTGTTAATAGAGCCGTCTGAACTGGTGGGTATGTGGTCAAAGGCATCAACCTCATTTGGTCTGATTTGAAATTGATGGCGTTGTTCGTAATCTAATCTTGGCATGGTATAGTGAGAACGTTCCTACTCGTACTTCCTCCATTCAAATGTGAGTATATTTCCTCTAAATATTCTGCCATCCGTATCCCTACCCCATTAGTGTAACTACATGCGGATATCGTGATGGGTGGGTAATACATGGTGTACTGCGAAGTGAAATAGTTACAGTATTTTTTAAGGAGGACCCGTCCATGTTATTAGTATCCAACCATAATAATTGGGTAGTTTGAGAAGGTGGATCTTTCAAATAAAATGCACCTGCATTTGTATGAAGGGAAACGTCATTTCAGAAAGCCCCATTACCGACAAGATATATTAGACAAGACTGATGCCTTTGTCAACGTACCCACTAGTGTGGGCTATACTACCATTTAATGAATAATATCATAAGCTAATACCCACCTCAGTGGCATAGTTGGCTAACGCGTTAGTTTCGTGTTGAGATTGACTGCCGAGGACGGGAAGATCGAGGTTCGAATCTCACTCGAGTGAACTGGGGTGGTTTTTCCTAAACGGTTTTCCACTCTCCCTCCACGCAAATGTGAGTTTAGTAAGACGCGCTGCTAAATAAAATAAAACTTACGAAGATTTTTATTTTATTACCTTAGTTTCATTGGCGGAACATTTTAAAATAGTCATTCTATCGACGGATACAATGTAACGCTGTACGTCCTATTTATTTCTCTCGTAATAACGATTTAGAAGGACTCTGTGACGCCGATGACGGAAAACTCGTCTGGGAATTAAATAGTTTATTTGTCGAGGCAGAGATTTCGCTAACAGGCAAAAAATAAACTCACGAGCTAGAATGTCAACATTAATTTAATTTCAAATTAGATTTTTTTTTATTTCTAGAAATGGTTGTATTGCAGTTATCGATTAATTTTTTAACAAACAAAAAAAATGGCCTGGTGATGGCCATTATTATTGATTCATTGTCATTTAGAAGGTGTTCAACATACTTACAAGAGTCTTGAGTTGATTCCTGGTGAGGTCAGAGATTTAGAGTGGTAAAATGATATAAACTATTTGTTTCCCGATTCCATTTTTTTATATAGAAGTTGCATTGGATGAATGATAGATATATTTAGGTCACATGGAGATATTAGAGATAACATTTCTACGTGACATAGAAGTTTCATTTTAATGGTTTGGATAAAGATCTGGGTTGGAAAAGCAACTTTAAATCATCTAACAAATATATTTTCTAAATGCTATTGATTATAATGGGCAAAATATATGAAAATTCGATGTAAAGCGAATAGAAGGTAGCGCCAGATGGAGAAAGACATATGAATGGCTGAACTTGTGACGTCACTCAGCACAAATGTAAATGCGAATACATATGGAAGAAAAGCTAAGTTTTTAAAAATCAGCTAATATTTTTGAAACTTTAATAATAACCAAACTTTTAAAATCCACACTAATATCCAATTAACATCATTACTTTATAGTTATTAAAAAAAGTATATGTGGGTGTCTTCGTATTAAAATATATTTGTTGTGACGTAAGAAATGACATAATCAAATTCCTCCAAGTGGTGCTACCATTCTATTCTCTTTACATTGAGGGGAAAAGTATATACACAATCCAAAACTTTTGTCCATGCAATTGAATTACAGTGGTTCGATGAAAGAAAGACTTAGGTTTAATGTCATGCCAAAATTTATGGCAAAATGAGCGATTCGTAGTTCACAAAGTGCAATATTAGAGTTAGTTGTACAAATATCATATTTATTTTTCAAACACCTGATTTCAGTCAGTTTGATCCTAAATAAATAGAAGTTTGGGTTAAAACAAAGTTAATTAGGGATCAACATTTCCAATCACCTGACCATTTAATCAAGTAAAATAAACATGGAAACAGTCTAAATAGCACTGAATTAAGACAATATGAATGATATATACACTTTATTTCTCTGGTAGCCTAAGCTGCTTGAAATCTATTTATCCATTTCAATAAGTTGCAATGTCTAGCACGTACATTATGGTGCGGTAGAAGGGAGCGCGAGTAATTTTACAGTTTTTATAGCATTACATTTTTTGGCCAAAATAAATCAAATATTTCTCCGATAGCAAAATATAGTTTAGTTTTCTGCATATGCCAATATCAACAGATCTTGAATATCTGTCAAGGGTGTGTTGGAATTTTGTCAAAACTTTTGCCTTTTATTTAAAAAGTTTTGACAACATTTTAGGACACCCTTGGCAGATATTCAAGATCTGTTGATATTAGCATGTGCAGAAAACTAAACTCTATGTTGCTACTGGAAAAATTTTTTATTTATTTTGGCCAAAAAATTTCAATTCTATAAAAACTGTAAAAATACTTGCACTCCTTTCGGCCGCACCTTAAGAAAAATGTTTTATACAATTTTGTGGTGATACAATACGCCTATTCACAATCAAATGTACTAACTCTAAGTCTTATCTCAAATTTATTTCTCTGTGATTAAAAAGAGATAATTTCTTTCTGTGGCTGCTTTTGATCCAAACAATTCTCTATAACTTCATTGTATTGTTGAAAAACTTCATCTGGAAATTCCATAATTTTCAAATCTTAAATACATTTTAAAATGTTTTGTTAAAGTTTTCTGGTTGTAATTTATCTACCATTGCTAGTATATGGTTGATGGTAGAGTTGGATGATCAAATATCGAGTGTATTGTCCATAACGTCTTTTTTTTACAACCACGTCTTACTACCCGTTCGGGTTATATGCCTATGTTCTAATTACACTAATGGGGTAGAGATTAGGAAGGTTTAATGAGAGGAAATGCAGTTAAATTTGCGTGGTAGGAGAGTGAAAAACCATTTAGGGAAAACTACCCTCAGTGCATCCGACCGCGATCGAACCCTGATCTCCCCGTCTTCGTCAGTCTAGTCTAACACGAGAGAAGCGCGTTATATTCCATAACTAATTGAATTTTTAAACCATGTACTGAGAGCATTGTATTTAGTAGGAACAATCTTCAACTTCTATTCAAGTATTCCAATTAATGTTTAAACCAACGGTGACTACTTTGAAATAGTTTCTAGTACAATCAGCTTGTTAAATCGACGTCTGGAACCATAAAGCGCATATATTTTAAGTACAAGCAATTTAAGATTGAAAAAAAAACCTTTCAGATCGAGGGAAACGAATTTTTCGCGTGACTAGACCTATTAGAGAAATATTGGAAGACGCATTATTCTCCATCAACAAAAAAGACCTTAACTCAGGATTTTACCTACAAGATCTATTACAAAAAAAGTCTTATGAGAAATGTTACTTATTGGGTGTCCTTTTTCGTGTTAATGGTACATTCTCCACAAGGTCAGTTAACGATTCAATATAAGAGAGGCTTGGGCAAACATTTGACTGAACGGCCACACAGAAAACTTAAATGAATGAAACCTGCAACAGTGTAAAAGTGGGTTAAGGTGTCAACTTGGTTTTGTCTGATGTGATGGTGACAAGGAGGGTTGGTTAGAATCCTGGTAGGATGTACTAAGTGTTTGAAAAATGTTTTCCACTCACCCGCCACGTAAATTCACGTGCAAATACGTGGACAGCCGAGTGAGGTGTAAGACATGGTGAATCATGAACAATTAAAATGTAAGAGAGAACGGTTGGGTGACCTGGTGGTCTAGGGGTACGGTGTCAGACTTCTATGCTGGCGTGGGTTCGATCCTCGGTCCCGGCACAGATTTATCTGATTCCAAACCCTTCCTACACCTCTGACAAGACATCTTGTGAATGTGTGGAATGCCAGGTCACCACGTGGTTCGGATTCCACGTTAAATGTAGGTCTTCATTTCATCTCACAATCACCTACCATTACACATTAGCGTAAGTGCGTATACCCGAACGGTAGTAAGACGCGGTGCTAATAATAATAAGAGAGAACGGCCAAAGATAAATTACTTTTAAATTACTTACTTAGGTTCGAAGTCTTAACTACAAAATAACTAACAAAAAAAAAATTACTTTTATTAAAAAAATTACCAAAATTTTTTGTTTTGATTAGATGAGCAGAATGGTTTCAAACCTTACATACATTTTTAAATGTTTGGTTAAAGTTTTTGGTTATAATTTATCTACCATTGCTAGTAGAGTTCGTTGGCCGCACTAAACGGGTGTCGGTCCACGGGTTGTAGTTTGCAGAGTCCTGATCTGAAGTGTGGGGATAAGAGGGGTAGCCTATAAGATATTCACATGTATTGTTGGTAGAAAGGATGTGAAAACCATATGTGGGAAACTATCACCCTCTACCTCGCCATGCGGCTGAAATTCGAAACCAGGCCTTCCAGTCAAAGGTGAAAGTGTGGTGTTCTAGGATGCTAGTTAGTGATCTGTGATGAACCAGTATCTGTTTTGAACAAAATCGTTATGACCTTTGTGAAAAGTCTATAAATTTCAAGTCAGTCATAGTTGAGCTAGTAATAAATTTTAGATTTTAAATTTGTCATCGTGGTATGACCATGTAACATCTACCTATCAAATTTGAACGAAATCCAATAAACTATTTAGGCTGTAGTCTCAGGTACACACACACACACACACAACACACACACAACACACACGCGCACACACACACACACATACATTACATCCATACACAGACAGGCAAGCAGAGGGACAAACATAATTTTAAAACCCTCTTAAGTTTGCGGACATAAAATATGTACAGAGCCATCATAAATTCGATGTAAAAAAATATGCTCATGGTCGCAATACTTTATCTATATGAAAAGTAGAATAATAATAATACCTAGCACCACGTCTTACAACACGTTTGGGTTATACACCCAAGTACCACTTACGCTAATGTGTTAGGAATTGGGAAGGTTGAATAGAGAGGAAGTGAACCCGTATTTGTGTGGAGGGAGAGTCGAAAACCATTTAGGAAAAACCACCTTCAGTTCACCCGACCGAGATTTGAACCTCGATCTCCCCGTCCTCGGCAGTCCAGCTCAACATGAAACTATCGCGTTAGCAAACTACGTAACCGAGGCGGGTAGTGAAAAGTAGAGAACCCTTACTATTTATAATAGGTTTGCAATAGACTACACATCTAAGTGATCATTACTTTTTTGCTGATTTATTAGGAACTAATCGTTTATATGTTTTAGAAATCATAGTATTTAATGTGCATTAAAAAAAAGAGTTATTTATAGTCCTATCATCACACGACTTCTAAACTAACTTAGTCTGACCTAGCCACCCAACACTAAAAACCCCACTCTAGAGTTAACTACAAGTGTAATATGAGGAAATTATTACATAATTCTAATATACCTTTAACAGGGATCAAATTACGTTCTCAAAGACCTGCAGGTGGATCTACCTTGCCCCTCTACCATCCGGGCGGACCAACGAGAAATTAGAACTAGCCGTAAGCTTACATTGCAAAGCATCACGGGTAATGTTAAACACAGACCATCCTTTGAGAATGTAAGTGAATGGACATTCGTATTTTATCGCTACTAAAAATAAATAGCCAGGGGTTCGTCCCCGTTCATTTAAAAGAAGACACACACATAATGAGACTCGCACACAAAAACCGAACATAAGTCATTAAGTCAACAGATTTAGAGGAAATAAAACCATCTAAAGTCAAACTCACTATTTTTAAAAAAAGTCAAAACTTCCCCCACAAGTTGTTTCTTTGTGTAAGATGGAAACGCGCCAAAAAACCAGAACAGCAGAAATACTCGCTGTCACTTGTTTAGTTCCAAAACGTCTCCATTTTCTCTGGATGGAGGGGGGAGGGGGGGAAACTGAAGAAATAAAATAAAGCTATCCTCTTGTACAAGACAAGCTGACGGAAATAAATACGGAAGGACTTCCCGTCGTGGCTTCAATGGTATAGGAACGCTGACGAAAGCCTATGTCTTTTTAAACTCTCTTTTTAGAGGAAGGATGTTTTTTTTATTAATGGTGTTATTTAACTTGCACTTTCTAAACCAACTTTTTTTATGTCAGCATTTAGTACAAAACTTTAGATTTAATTTAACTTGAGAGGTCAAAACTGCTACAACAATGATAAGTTTTTCGGCCATTCCAAGATTTGTGTATCTTCGCCACGTAATAATACATATCCGGGCTATTTGCATTTTCACACTAATGAACTAATGTGATGAAGATAGAATCCAGAGGAGATGTACTTGTATTTGATTGGAGGGAGATTGGAAAACTACTTAGAAGAAACTACTATCACGAGTATACTTGGTCGTGATTTGAAACTTGGCCTCCCTGCCACCAAAAAACTATACCAGATGAGGTTGCACGTATTAGCCCAAGTACCCACAGATACGGGTGTGGTTGGAATTGAAATTGGAATCCATGGATAGGAAAACTAAAAAGAAGACCGTATATAGCGCTCACTTACACCTTCGCCGTACTTGAATCTCAGAGAATATAAACAATGACTGAAGAGTAGAAAAAATTGATAAAAAAAATCACCGCGTTTACCTGTTAGCTGTAAAAATTTATACCATTTGTAAAAAGTGAAAGCTATAGAACATAAAACCTGGCGTATAGAGGTAGTATAGTAGTTTTAGTAACTTCCTTAACTGATAGAAAAAGTTTACAAACTGTGGTTTTAAATTCAAAGTAGATTGCATGGTATAAATGTCTTAGTTATCTTTATATTAATTAGGCCTATAGCCTGAAATATTATACCACAAATATGTATTTAAACAATTGGAAGGTGCTAATTCAATACCATATTTAAAAAGAGTGGTTAAAATAAGGTAAAACAGGTTTTTATTGTTATTTTAGAAAAAAAAATTAAATTCACACACAATTTTGAGAATAAGAGATTTAGAGGCGCACTTTCACATTTTAAACTTATAATTTCACAAAACTAAAATAATTCCTTTGTAGCTACATTTGCTCAGAATAAAAGTTTAAAATATATGGTTACAACACAAAATTACAAGATATTTGACAAATTATAACGGTATTTTATTGTTAATTAAGGGCTAGAATGTTGTCTTTCCTTAGAGCTAGTCTCTTAAGGACGCTGATAAAATGGAAAGGGAATATCCTCACAGTGTGGAATTTCTCAAGAGAAAGAAAGTTCTGAAACTTAAAAACCACTAAAATAATTTTCAATTATCTTAGAATGTTCTGTTAAATAATCTTGTTAAAAATAACTTTTTTTTAAGTGGATGAATATTTCTAATCATTTTCTTCGGTCTCAAAACTTCGACATATCACGTGAATTGTCGTAGACTTGTGACATTTTTATTACTTTTTTTAAAATATTAAAACCTAAAATGTAGGATTTCTAATTATATAGCGACCTGTTGATATCTTTCTCCTCCATTTTGGCGTGAACCATAATTATTTTGAAATAACAAACCCCTCTTAAATAGTGTGGGATTTCTGGATGTCCGCAACGCGTCTCAGCACCTTAATAGGCTGCTTTCTTAGTAAATTATTTGGATAGAAACTTTAGGGTGGTTAGAACTTTACCCAATTTTTTCAGAATACAAAAAAAAAACTATTTATGAAAATACATTTTAGGTGTCACTTTCAATAAATTAGTGGACGTTGACGTTAGTTCAAATTAAGATCTTATGACATTTAAGATTAGAACATCCTTAAAACTTATCGGGTTTAAATACTTCTGGACCAACCAAACTTGTCAATTAGAAGGTGATGGGGATCAAACTCAAGTTCCTCAAGCCTCCGTTCATAAAGAGTAGGCCCTACAAATGTGCTAGAAGAAGAGGGAAGAGGGTCGTGTTGGAGGAGATCCTTAGATGCAGTATCGGGAGAACAGGAGGAAGGTTTATTGAACGTCCGAACAGGGCCCCCACACGATGGTCGAGAGTGCGGCTATAACCATTAATCTTATTCTACTTGTAATTAAATAACGGGCTGGGTTAAAGGAAAGTGGGTATGGGAGGGTTTAGGGACTGGTCAGTGGTTAGCGCCATTTGGTCTCGTAGGATGAAGGGTACCCCCCCCACCCCACCCATCCGTTAGCCTTCCATCCTCCTTCAAATATATACAAGCACCAAATAATTCATCGAGAGAAACACATAAATCGATATTACTTTCTATAGGTCATTCTGTTTATAACATTATTTCTATACAGCCTATTAAAATAGAGATATTGTAAAATAAATATTTAAAAAGCAATGAAAACGTGTGTTATGGTTTAATTAATAATTACTTATTGTGCAATTATTGTAATATTGATATTTCCCACCCCCCTTTCTAGAGATTGCATCACCTTGGCGCTCTTTGTTGCATGGACGTAGCTATTAAGTTGTTTTTAAAGTACACGTTTTTTAATACAAAGGTTATTTAACAGTTTAATGTATTGGCCAGGGGTGAAAAGATTAGTTTGAAAAAATACACTAGCATAAGTGTCGAGATGTGAGGTGAGAAAAAACATTGTGATACATCGCCGATGGAATTCCCACACCCCCAACCAAAGTTCAGGACACGACCCCCAGTTACAAGCAGTCCAGTCTACTGCAAGCTCCTTAGACAGCGTATCCATCAGTGCGTGTGGTCAAGGAAATTTTGTTTTATTTCAATAGTTGTAAATTGTATTTGTGTTTATGAGGTTAAGAGCCACTTTTTCATGAGTCAAGTATTTGAGCTCAAATAATATTATTTACATAATTTTCACTTTACGATACAGCCTACCTGTTCGGCTTATACGTCTATGTGGTAATTACTTTAATGTGATAAGGATAAGGAAGGTTAAATTTAGAGGGAAAGTGTAAAATAATTTGGGAAATACAACCCTCATTACACCCGACCGGAATCAAACTCCGATCTCCCCATGATCGGCAGTTTATCTATTGCGAGAGTAGTGTCTCAGACCACGCAGCCACCGAAGTCGGTAATAAGATATTTATGTTTAATATGTAATGTATATAAAGTATTGTAATCACGAAAATGTTCAACTCCAAGTCAATTTTATGTCCCCCCTGAATTCTATAAAGTGAGTTTTACAATTATGTCCCTCTGTCCGTCCGTCTGCCCTTATGACTACAGCCTAAATAAGTATTTAGTTTAAGCTTTATATTTAGATATTAACAGTAAGATGAACATCCCTAACGGAGATATCATGATATTAATTCCAGGTTTAAGGTTAAGTGTAGTTTACTAATGACTGATCTTTGAAAATTCGATATTTTTCAAAAATTGTTAGAGTTATTTTGTTCAATGTGGGTATTCGGGGAGAGTTTTACATGATAAATAACACTACTGTGTACTTGTTTTCCAAAGAAAAAAAATAATTTAAGGATATATAGTTGGTTGATACTAAACAAATTTTAAAGCTCGGTACCAAGCCTTCTAGAATTTAAAAGGAGTATGTATAAATGTTTCTCACCATTTATTTTGCCAAGGTACAAGTGTTTTTTTAAATTATCATATTTATTTAGGGATCACCCCTTACTGCCTCATAAGGTTGTCTTCAGCTTATACTAATCTAAGAATAAAGGATGAGAATTTTAAGTGCTTGACACTTTGATAATGGCTCACAAAATGGCTTCAAAATGTAATGTTCTAAGATACTTTAATGTTAAATATAAGATTTTAAAGCCCACTGGTGAACACGTTGCCAGTGACAACTTCATATAGTTTAGTTTGGTGGCGATGGGGAGGTTGGGGATCGAATCCCAATCGGGCGCGTTAAGGGGTGCTTCTCCTAAATAGTTTACCCTCTCCGTCCACGTAAATCCGGGTATATTTTCTCTGGCTAATAACTTCCTCATTCCTACTCAATTAGTGCAGTTAAATTAATGTAGTCCTGACGTGTATTAAGACGCTGTGCAAAGAAAATGATAACGAATTAAAGCTAATTAGATACACTAAACTGGCTCAAGATAAGGATAGATAGCGTAATTGTAAATATGGCAGTGAACTTTTGAGTTGTTAATGCCATAAAGTAAGTAAATATGTAAGAGATATACCTAAATATAAATTAAGACAATATTGTTAAATTTACAATTCTTTATGTACGATTTAATCTATACTTATAAAATAACATGTCCTGACTGACTGACTGACTGACTGACTGATTCATCATCGCCGAGCGCAAACTATCAAGGCTACAAGCATGAAATTCGGACTGTATATTCATTTTGTTATGTAGGCACCCACTAAGAAAGGATTTTAGAAAATTCCACCCCAAAGGGGTCAAAATAGGGGATGATAATATGTATGATAATTGTATGAAAGTCCGTCATTTTGAAAGTTACATAAACAAAATTTTGTATTTCGGTTATTGATGTAAAACAAATAAATACGTGTTTCAGGAATTTTGGAAATTTTATTTAATAAAGGATGAAAAAGGGGGTGAAAGTTTGTATCGGACTTGCATTATTTTTGATCTGAGGTCAAGTTATGGTCATCAACGTAACGTAATATTTTAAATTAATCTGTAAATACATATGTATATTTTCGTATTTGTATATAATCAACTTCCACACGAGCAAAGCCGCGGGCAACAGCTATCTAGTTAACAATAAGACAGTAATTTAGTAGCTAATTTTTAAAATATTAATTCTTTGATAAGGATGGTAACTTATGTAACAATTTATGTTTACATAAATTTCATTTAGCAAAATATAAATAAGAATTTTCAAAAGTTTATAATTAATTTCAAAAGCTATTAAGGTAATGATTGAGCATAAAGTTTGGTAGAAAAACAAACACATAATTAACCATGTGTTACGCTAGTTTAAGTTTATAAGTACAGTGGATATCGTAGTTTGTGTTAGTGTGTCTAGAAAATGGACGCTATAGCTTGCAATAAGATACATATTCCTCAGTTCAATCGCTAAAAGCTTGATTGGCATTAAGACTATATGCATGCTAATTTTTCTCAAGTTAAAAAACCGCGTTAATTTTTTTTTTTCCAAGAGGTGGTCTTATTCAAAGAGTTTGCTAAATGACAATGTAATGTTAACCTTTTAAAGAAACGTTATCAATTTTTCCGAAGGTTAACCAGGTTAATTATATGTACATCACCTCACCAGTGAGCACATGGCTTATGGCATCAGTTATCCCCATTTATATGTATCAGTATGGTTTTAACATCTTCTCTCCATGTTGATGAAAGTGCACTTTCTGTGAACAACCTTTCTAAACACAATCCTTAAATTAATCCATTCATATCCAATTATATGAACGTAATAACTTAAAAATATATTTTTATATTGTGATGTTAAGAGTTATGTCTGCTTCTAGAAGAAAATGTTTTATTCATAAATCACCAATATGTGCATTTTTATTAAGAACTGTAAAATTTTGTCGAGTGCTCAACACGTATGGCTTTTGCCTGGAGTTCAATCCTAGTTTGGTGCGTAAGTAATTATTGAGATTGTAAGAAACACCAATACAAGGGTTTGTTACTGCTGATTGTATTGGTAAAGTTTTTATCCGATTATAATTTAGTATACTCTCACCAGGTAAATTATAATACAGCTCCTTAGTGATAATTATCCTCACCCTGCCCCTATGGATTTATTTGAAAACCCAACCAGGAGTCTAGCCTTAATCTCCTCGTCATTGGTGAGCCAGAGAAGACGAGACTGACGTTTGATTCGTGGTTTCACCGAAATATGTATAAAGTCAGTACTTTCGCTGGTAAAATAGTAAAATATAAACATCGTTAATAGGAGTACTTAGTAAACACTTTCTAAATCAGAAGAGTTTATCAGCACAAGACTAAATTTACAAACACACAACACCAAGTCCCCATTCCTCAACTCACCACTGTGAAAAAGGAACCACCAATTTCCCCAATGATACATTTTTGTGTCGTGTAGTAAATTGAACCTCGGAACCTTCACTCAGTAAAAAGCTTAAGGCTATAAGGAGTCATATAATTTAAAAGATCGGTGATTAGCTACTAATTATTATACTTATAAGGTTCTTAACCGCATCAATGGGCATATGGACTAAACGTAAATCTCGTATAGTTTGATTTTCTGATAACTGTGAGGTCGGTGTTCGAATCCAGACAGGGTGTAGCTAGTTTTTTCCATAAAGGTTTTCCCAATATCCCTCCTTCTAATCTCTACACAATTTGTATGGTTATATCCGGATAGTTCAGACAAATATTTGAAAATAATGATGGTAATAATAATAATTTGTTTTAATTTTCTAGTTTGTCTTCACTGAATTGATTTTTGCTTTTGTTAACTTATCAAAAATCAAATACTGCAAAAATGGCTATCTTATAATAAATGAATTAACAAAGTAGAATTAGGGAGAATGTAATTAAGTGAACAAGGATTTATCTTTAAAATAAATGAGAAATTAGAATGTTGAAAATAAATGATTATGTATCACGTCAAAATCAAAGCATTGGCCTTTCCTACTAAAGTCAGACGCTATCTGAAACGAAAAAGTAAGTCGCTGTTCGGATGGGCACATTCAAATATTCCATGGTAAAACAAACAAAAAACTTCTTATTAAAGGGAGAGAAAAAAATTACTTGAGATTCGACTATATTAAAAAAGAACTATTTGGCGTGAATGCACCGTAAAATTAAACTATAACGTAACACTATTTTATTTTGCTGATATGAATATCGTCCATTAAGGTACATGGGATTTTTAAAAATTAAATATTGTTTATTTTCTAAGTTGAATATCAAGGTTATTATCTTCTTAGACTAAGGGCTGGGGATCAGAAAAGTAATTTAGAGGAGGTACACCCGCATTATCAGGGGATGGGATAACACCATGGATATGGTAAATCACGTGTGGAAAACCACCTCACAGTGCAACCAGCTGTGATTCAAACCTCTAGCTCCCTCGAAGCCAGAACTTTAGTATATTGTGAGACTTACGCCTAAGATAATGTGCCCATGGTGTGGTTCTCTAAAAGTTGAAAATATAATAAAATGATAGTTTAATATGCGACCATTTCCCAAATATGTCGTTACCAGTGCTTCACATATTACATTCGGGGTGTCCGCATTAGTTCACTAATGGTGTATGGACGAGATAGGTATAATTTAAAGGACGTGTATCCTTATTTTCGTGTAGTGAGAGCTGGAAACGATTTAATAAAATACAATCCCAGTAAGTCCAGTTGATTACCATGAGGATATATTTAATTAAAATATACTTTTTAAAAAAATTAGGTGAAAAATAATGATTTACTATTGAGTGAATTATTGTAAACTATACTACATGCAACGCAAATGGTCATCTTGAGCCATACACGGCATTCTGTGTCAGTTGCAACCGACTACTCTCTTACCATGTGATGTCACGAATCATACAGCATAATTATTTGTAATGAGTGTTCTTTCTTACGACAGGTCCATTTCCTTGTCAGTGAGCTTAGACCACCAATGCACCCTGTTCTTTGCCTCCTCCTTTAGCTACCCGAATGTTCTTCTTTCATTCAGGGAAACCTCCTTCTTCCTTAGCTCCTCTTTCGTTCAACCTTGTTTTTATGACATCGTGCAGAAGACAGTTCCTCTTAATAATGTGTCCAATCCAGTTTTCATTTGCACCAAGGAATCACATCAAAAATGGTTCTATTCTCACCCATTCTTCTTATGACTTCATTTTTCATCCTGTCTGTACAACTTATCTTCACAAATATATTTCAGCACTGGCATAGTAAACGTGTTAATTTAATAAATATATGCGTAACTCATCTCAGTGCGCTAGGAGGTGGTTTTAAGTTTATAAACATAATATTTCACTTAAATAAAATATTTTCAGCTTAAAAGTAGCTCAGTGTTGCCAGGACCCATAAAAAAAATAGCCTAACACCTCTAAGTCACCCTTAACCCGTAACCGCTGAATCACTGCAAATACCTAGGAAAATGAATTGGATAAGTGTATCTATATGTCGATGTTAACCACAGATGCACTGAGATATATACCATACATTTTTGTAAAAAATACTGGTTATTGTTGAACAGCATCACATTGTTTTGTCCCTGTTGTTTAGTGACAGAGGTGAGGTGGACTGCTTTGTTCGTTGCGTAGAGACCCTGAGTAACTCCAAGGGGTACCTAAAATAGCTGTTATTATCAGACAGGGACTAGCCATTTCTGTGTGCTTGGACAAACATTAGTTCAATTAAAGTTGACAGGGGGCTTCACGATGCCAATGAGAAGGGCGCGCTTCCTCACGACTGCTTACAAGAGGGGCCTACTTCACGATGACAGACGAGAAGAGCCCGCTTCACGCTGGTTGATGAGAAATGCTCCCTTCATGACGGCTAAAAAGCCACCTAAATGTTAATTTTCTTAAGTATTTTTATTTTGCCAAAGCTATTAATGACTAAGGTACTCAATGAGATAGAAATGAAGCAGTTAAGGAAGTTTACCCATGTTAGCTTGGAGAAACGATTGAAAACCAAACTAATAGATCAAACGCTGAAAACCAGCCTGGATTTGTATATCAATCCACCCCGTCAAAGGTGACCCGCATCGCTGAGCACGTGGAGCAACGGCACCAGTCCTATCTAGTCTGGTTTTCTGATGACGGAGATGTTAGGGTTCGAGTCCAGGCCATATGTACCAAGGTGTTTTAGTCTTACACATTTGCCACCTACTACCCCCCACACACCATGCAAATGTAGGCACATTTTCTTCTAACTTTAACCTTTTCTCATCTCTACCCCATGTATAAATACGTTGATAGCCCTAAATGTATGTATACAATTATCAAAGTTATTTAATGGTATATTTAATAAGAGTATTTAACGTTAGTTTTGTGCAGATAATGTACCTTATGATGAACCAACCAGCTTGCAATGCGACCATATTCTTATTTTTTATAAACCTCTAGGAAATATGACACTTGGGACTGTGATATTTGGAGATTCACCATAATTTGGGGAAATCTGGTGTACTTTCTTCGACAGGGATCAATCATCAAAAATCTGTGCATCTAATATGTGCAGTGTTTGGCAGCACATACGAATGATAACAGATGTTTTTTTCACAATAAATTGAACCAAACACCTTGGAGGTCAGGCTTACGACCCCACATTAATTTTAAACTTTTATTAAAGTAACTTCAGCACAAGATTTAAAGCTCAACATTCACATAATAGTCGTAAATAAAATGTTTCAAAATGTTGTTAAAAATACAGTTACATTTTATTATTATATTACTATAAAGCCACATGGCTGACTCACCCACTGACATTAATGTTTACCCATTTACAGAGGAGCTATAAACTAAAAATTTGACTAGCTTATAGCCTGTAACCTGTAACCGACGGGAAAATTCCAAAAAAGTGAAAATTTCTAATTTTTAACCCCCGAAAAAAAAAATTCAAAATGTCAGAGCGACTTTAAAGTCAGCGTGGACCTTTCTTTGGAGGTCTTATGTGGTTAAACGGTAAGACCTATAAAAAAACGGCTCTGGAATTACATTAGTTTACATCCACTTGCAAAGAAAACTCACTGGGGGTTTGGGGGTGGAGCCCCAACGAGCAAAGTCATAGGTTTTATATAGGGCCCTGCACTTCTCTTTTGTGATATTAAGGTACCAAGTTGAAATCCTCTTCACTTAAGATAATAACTATATATATTAAAATGTGGTGCCTCCCCCACTCCCCAGAATTTTAAATTTTCAATGATCAAGTGAGCCAGACACTTCCTATCTATATGAACCATACACCAGATGTAAAATTATGTCGGGCCTTTAAGGAACCATACCCCCAATTCCTCCTCACCCCTCCCAACATCTATCAAACATCTATCTTTCTCCTCAATATATACAAAACAGCTCCTCGAATGCTCTTTTACTCTTTAAACGGAACCGGAAGACCACTGGAGTGGAAACTTTACTTATGAAAGCGTTGTTTAGAGGGATAAGGTTAGAAGAAGGGGTTCTTATGTGTGGGCGGGTAAGAAGAAGGAGGGCATCTAACTTCCTCCACAATCAAATTCGACGAGAAGATCCGTAATCATCTTATAATATAATCGCAAAATAAAATAAAATAGACTAACACAAAAAAAAAAGACCAACTGGTTCAACGCATACTGATGCGGATTCTACGCGTGAGCCGCTGAAAAAAGAGGGGAAGAGCGGGGGAGCTGGGTTCATGAAAAGCAGAACTCCATCAGGCAAGTCACTAAAATATATATATATATTTGTAATTTCTTCATATGATGAGGATTAAACAGTTTTGGTATCCTATCTTTTTTTTAATATTTCCATCGCGTGAAACTGTCCTTTTTTATTTTTGCGTGATTGATCTCCTTTTACTTGGGAGTGGTAGGTAGGATGAGGGAGGGGGGGGGGGCAATATCATAGACCATGTAGTGTAAAAGATATGGTGGGATTTTATTTGGTCCGTTATATTTATACATTTATCTAGATTGTTTGTTTTTAAAAAAAAGGTTAAAAGATTTTGTGCTCTACCAATAACTTTTTGTCCAAATAATCAATTGTTTAATAAGGTATTTTATTTGCAACTTTTTGTACTCTTAGATTATATCAGCAGAGCTTAAAAACTAATTTAACCTAGGAGAGTATATATATTATATATATATAGTACTACACTCCCAGCCGTAGCACCTATATATTTATTAGTAGGATAACAGAACATAAAAAATAACACAACCCATGACGATAGTATGTCTAATAATATACGTGTAAAATTATCACACACACACATATATATATACACAGTAATTGGTTCGTATTTACATCCACTACAGTTTCCAGCTCATGGTCTGGGCAGTTTTTTTATTCAGGCCATATATTTTCCAATGCCGACTTTTTAGGCCTGTCTTGGCTTCAAATACCTTATAATACAGCTTAATACTAGGACAGGCAGATAATTCAGCCTCCCCCCCCCCCCCACCGTTAATTTATAAATGTGAAAGTATAAGCACATATTTCACCAATGATAAATTCTTCGGATATGCTGGGAATCGAGCCCGTCTCCCTTAACTCAGTAGGCAGATACGCTACCAACTGGGCTAAAGTGTCAGATTAATTGGATTGTAAATATATATATTTACTAATTGGATAATAAAATATATATCTATTTACTAATTGGAATATATATATATATATATATATATATATATACTAATTGGATATAAAATTTATATATATATATATTTATTTAAATAGTAATATAATATATATATAAATTAAATAGTAAAATATCTAGGGTGCAAGGTTTGAATATATCGGACTAAACTTACAGTAAAAGGTTTAGTTGGTTTGTAATTTATGTGCAGTGCGCGTTAATCACCTTGGGAGCTCCATGCAGATAGTGCCACACTACTTTGAGAGAGAGAAAAATACCACAAAGGTCAAGGCCATTCTGCTGTTGATTGGATCATTAAATGCTTAATAAGTTAGTCAAAGCCACAATACAACGATAACCCATCATAAATAGAACTATTGTTATGATCAAGGAAATTACAGTATGTTTATGAAGTCATAAAAAATGTAATTAATTGCATTGTCTTCAAGGTTTTTCCATCGTATTTCAACTCTATTTAGGACGTACTTCAAGCGTATGCAAAATACTATGGATTAAAGGCATGTATTGAACATTTTGAAGAAGTTTATCAAAAATGTTTTTAATTACTCGCGACTCGCGACCAAATCATAATAATAACAACATGTCGGGAGCAAATGTTTTTGAAATGTGTCTAAATAAATAATATACACAGGGTGTGTCGTTATTGGTTTTGTACTCGCCATGAGGTTTAAAAAAATAAATAAGTAGGAAATATATGGTTGGCTTTTTCCAGAATGTGATCGGCAAGAGAGTTATGGGCCCTTAAAAATCACGTTTTAAAATGATTGTATGTAAAAATATCAGAAACAGCCCGAGCTAAAACAACAAATCCCTGAATAATGTTTTGTTTAGCTAAGATATTAAACCTTTTAAAACTTGGTTTTTATTTTTCATACCCCTCCACTGATTAAATGGGGGCTGCCACCCCCATTTCATCTTGCAACACTGCACTACTGGTTGCCTAACACCAAGGCACTAACAACTTGTAATGAAACTAAACATGTGGTTTTCTCGTAAGTAGTGAATCTGAGAGAGTTCCAACAAGACGACTTTTTTGTTAATCTAGACATACTGATTAATAATTAGTCATTAAAAATCAATTACAGACCAGTGTTACAAAAAAATTCTATGTGAAAAGAGGGTCGCAACTCACATTTAATCAGTGAAGGGGGATGATATTATCAACCAAGTTTTCAGAGGTTTAACATCTCAGTTCAACAAAACGTTTTCCTGGGATTTGTTGTTTTAGCTTAAGTTGTTTCTGATATTTTTACATAAAACCATTTTAAAACGCGATTTTCAAGGAGTCATAACTCTCTTAATAATCACTTTATGGAAAAAGTTTTCCATGTATTTTCTCTTATTTTTTCATAAGAAATCACCTCTCAGCGGGTTGAAGACCAATAATGAAACACCCTGTATGTGTATATAGTTTGTTTTATAGCATATTATGTTATACTTAAACTACTTATATAAAACTTTCAGGCAACTTTAGATAATAAAGGGTGCGAATATTTTTTTTAACATAGGTTTATTATTTTTAAAGCACATTTTAACGTTTGAGGTCATTCTTTGACATTTTAACGGGAATATTTTTATGCATATTTCAAAGTTTTTTTAAGAGCCTAAACATGCTAGATTTAACTAATCCTACTAAATGAATCTTTGACACCAATAATAGTTGAGAATCATAAGATAATCGTGTAAGTTAAAAGCACATTTCAAAGTAAAGAGTCATCATTAACGAATATCCCTGAATTCGTGAGTTCTTAAATAAATAAATAAGAAGATCTAAATGATATGATAGTTCGGGAGGTGAAGGCGGTGAGGAATCTTGTGGAAGTACATTTGTACAATTGTGAATTAATGCCCTTAAAAATTAACCTCTTAACATTAATCCCTGGTACACGAATTGGTGTGCCCATGAACTAGATGTCAAACTCATATAATCTGATTTGTCGGCGATATAAATCACGGCCGGGTGTATTGAAGGAGGTCCATTCTAATCTTCTTTCTCACTCTCTTTCTCCAGGAAAATGTGGGTATGTTTCCTCTAGTATATATCTTCCTCATCCCTATCCCATCAGCGTAATCAAATTCGGATAGCTCGGAAGGTCAGTGAGACGCGTCTGAAGAAAATATAATCTCTCCCCGATAAGGTCCTTGGTCAACGGCGCCGCATCAATAACGCTGAATGTTTTGACAAGAGTCCCAGAAGCTTTGTGGAAATTAAATTGTCATAGTAACAGACAGCCAACCTAGTTATTGCGCTAGCCATATAATTACTCTTGTCATCCCTGTTATAGAATAACGTATATGAAAGTAATATATCATAGTTATGTCTTTTAAAAATAGAAAAATAATTATTTTTCACCTGCTTCAGTGGCCACATGGTATAAGGTGTCACTCTTGCAATAAATTAGACTGCCGATGATGGAGGGGTTCGAATACCGGCAGGGTGTACTAAGAATGGTTTTTCCAAAATGGTTTTCCAATACCCTTAAACGCGAATTCGGATACACTTCCCTTAAATTAAAGCTTCCTCATCCCTTAATCATTAGCGTAATTAGTACATACGCGTATGACCTGACCAATTAGTATAACGCAGCGCTAAAACATAGGTATTTTTCATTGGAAATTCTAAGTATAACAAGGTGTGTGTGTGTGTGTGTGTGTACGTGTGCGTGTGTGTGTGTGCGCGCGTGCGCAGATTGTTTTAAATTTGGCACACACCTGCCAGTTTTCGCATCATATCGGTTATATACATATTTTTTAAGTTTGTTCACACTTGTTGGAATCGTATCGATCGGCTTCCCATATTATTTTTGTAATGATAGAAGAAGAAAATCTAGATTGAAGAATATTTTCCGAGCCATTGCGATACGTCATAGAGTGCGCCTACCTTAATCAGTCCTCCGAGATAGCATTAATTTTTTATATTATAAAATGTAGTAAGCTAATATGTGCTTACCGGACTGTTTTCTCTTCGGTTTAGCCGGCAGAAAAGTAAGCTAGCATCTGGGTGTACTTTTCCTATCTTCGTCAGACAACTGTTAATTAATTTATCTCTAAATTCTACCTGCCTCATTAATGTAAACATGCGTATACCCCGGAACGGTAGAAATATTAGGATTAGGAGCGTGGGCAATAGTTGATTATATTAGATTATTATTAAATCACACTGAATAAATAATAAAAAAATGTTATTCAATGTAATCAAACGTGGCCATGAAGGACATAATTATTGACAATAATTTTGAACCTGATAATGTCATAAAATGGGTGGTCATCTAAAATTACCCAAATTCTACATAAATGTGCTCCAACAATTATTTTTTTCATCAAGTCCTACGACCTTTCCAAGCTATACGTATTTAAATAGATCTTTTCTCTAAACAACGCGTTTTACTACTACCCTTACGGATAATACACCTGTGTACTAATTATCTAATATATTAGTGATTAAGAAGGTTAAATATATAGGAAGTGTCCACATTTATGTGGAGGAAGAGGGGAAAACCATTTAGGAAAAACCACCCTCAGTACACACAACGGGGATTGAACACCGATCGGCCCGTCTTCGGAAGTCTAGCCTACTGAGAGAGTAGCGCATCAGATCATGCAACCACCAAAGCGGATAACTAGACTGATCTGTTTGAGATTGGGAAGGTAGAATTTAAAAGAGAGATACCTTCATTTGTGTGGAGGTATGGTGGGAAATCATTTAGGAAAAGTCATCCGCAGTTCACCTGGTCGTGATTTGAACCCCAACCTCCCCATCAATGGCAGACCAGGCAACATGAGCTTGTTTAGTTCGGTGAGGGTATCTAATTATTGAATAAATTTCAGTATTGATGTTTGTAAATATATATCTTAGGTCGAGGATTCACACCGTTCCCCAAAACATGTCTTCGGGTACGCGTGCATGCAAATCAGGTCCGCGCGTTAGCGGTATCCCGTGAGTGCAGTAAAAACAAGGTTAGTGTCTGAGGGGAAAGAGGGACGGAGGGGTAATACAATGTCGTGTGCTTTCGGTTGTGACAGAGGAATGATGCCATTAAGCCGGTAACGTTATTAAGTGCTTGCAGCCAGCAAGCAGATGATCTATCAGGGCCGGAGCTGCTTGTCAACGGCGGTGTAGAATAGACTGCGGTACAGTGCGTCTCACGGAGGTCGAGAAGGGATTGGGTTGGAGGAGGAGTTCAGAGTTCGAATCTCGGCCGGGTGTACAGAGTTGTTTTCCCTGAATGATTTCCTACGTGAATACGAGGTACACTAACTCTAAATTCTACTTTCATCAACTCCATCTCATCAGTGTAAATATTTGGATGTACCAAACATATATTAATAAAATGAAGAGTTTGTCTGTCTTGAGCGTTACCCGATATCTACCACACGCAGAGGGCTAAAATTTTAAAATCATTACTTATTTATTAAAAACTGGGTAGGCAGAAATCAAATTAAGATTTTTTTTTTTCTATCTGTTTGAAGTACATAAAAGCGTTTCCCGCATGAAATTAATTGGGTGGTTTACCTGAGCAACGCCGAGTTCTTCAGCTGGTAGTTTATAGAACGGGGGAGAACATAAAAAACAGATTCTTTCCGATGGAAAAGTTTTTAAACAAAGGCGTCAGTCTTGTTTTGTTTGGTCTGGTTTGTCGGTGAAGGATAGACCAACGTCAGTTTCTCAGGGTGCTTGCATGCCAAGGAGCACACCGATCACTCATCGCTCATGGAACAGACTGTGCATACCGAGCCGATCGCTCATGGTACAGCCTGTGCATACCGAGCAGATCGCTCATGGTACAGCCTGTGCATACCGAGCAGATCGCTCATGGAACAGACTGTGCATACCGAGCCGATCGCTCATGGTACAGCCTGTGCATGCCAAGCAGATCGCTCATGGTACAGCCTGTGCATACCGAGCAGATCGCTCATGGTACAGCCTGTGCATACCGAGCAGATCGCTCATGGAACAGCCTGTGCATACCAATCAGATCTCTCATCACTCATGGTACAGCCTGTGCATACCGAGCAGATCGCTCATGGTACAGCCTGTGCATACCGAGCCGATCGCTCATGGTACAGCCTGTGCATACCGAGCAGATCGCTCATGGTACAGCCTGTGCATACCGAGCAGATCGCTCATGGTACAGCCTGTGCATACCGAGCAGATCGCTCATGGAACAGACTGTGCATACCGAGCCGATCGCTCATGGTACAGCCTGTGCATACCGAGCAGATCGCTCATGGTACAGCCTGTGCATACCGAGCAGATCGCTCATGGAACAGCCTATGCATACCAATCAGATCTCTCATCACTCATGGTACAGCCTGTGCATACCGAGCCGATCGCTCATGGAACAGCCTGTGCATACCAATCAGATCTCTCATCACTCATGGTACAGGCTGTGCATACCGAGCAGATCGCTCATGGTACAGCCTGTGCATGCCAAGCAGATCGATCATCACTCATGGAACAGCCTGTGCATACCAAGCAGATCGCTCATGGTACAGCCTGTGCATACCGAGCAGATCGCTCATGGTACAGCCTGTGCATGCCAAGCAGATCGATCATCACTCATGGAACAGCCTGTGCATACCAATCAGATCTCTCATCACTCATGGAACAGCCTGTGCATGCCAAGCAGATCTCTCATCACTCATGGAACAGCCTGTGCATACCGAGCAGACCACTCATCGCACTTCGTATCCAGCTAGAGAAAGTCAGTCTGCACGGAGCATTCGTACTGCATTGTTTCTTAAATTTATTTTTATATATTCATCAAAACATTAATTCAAAGATTTTTAATTTTACTTTTAAAATATTTATTGAAACAGAAAAAATGATCTTTGATAGTAGTAGTGATGATGGTGGTGACATGTCAGCAGCGGCGAAATTTTACTCCTTGACCAGTAATAGATCTAGACAGTTTAGTGCACATCTTATCATTATATAATATACACTAAATATACTTTATACACTAAAGAGCATAACGATCAGTTATCCATTTCTGATACCTCAATTTAAAAATTAAAATTTTTGCTATTAGATCAGAAACTATTGGTTTTGTATAAGGTCAATAGATTTATAAAAACGATTTTGAGAAAATCGATTTTTTTGCACTTGAGTAAACTACCCTTAATTTTAGGGTTGGATATTTAACTCAAAAATCACCTAAGGGGAACCCTATGAAAACCCTAGATACTAAGTCTTAGCCTGATTGGCTGAGATACAGACACACCGACGGACGGACGGCATCGCAAAAAAAAAAAAAAAAAACTTTTTTTGGGTTCAAGGGGTCATAAAACGTCAATATCCATCAACATCTCGAATTTGATTTTTGACGATAACAACACTTACTCTACCCAAAAAAAATCACAGTTCAAAACCTTTTCACGACCCAATAAAAATCTGTTTGCAGCCTACCAAGGGGTCACGACCAACAGTTTGATAACCACTGCTGTATGTCTACGTTACTCGGGGACCAATCTGGTTCGATAACAAAAAAGTTAAAATTCCGGCTTTGTCAGGAGCTACTAGTTTTTAAGCTCCAGACCTCTGCGTATGATAGATTTCGCGCACTGCTCATGATAAACAAACTTTTTATTTTATTAATATAGCTATCTTAAAACTGTGTAATAAGGTTATAATAAAATCTAGTGTCTACAAATATTTATATTCAATATTTATTTCCCTCACCAGTGCATCCTTTTTCAGTAGCAATCTTATTCCAGTTCTTGTTAACAATATATCGATTTTGGTGGTTCCTATGCCTCTTGTCCCAGATTTCGGGGTACTTAAAAAATACTATTTATTAGTTTATCTTTGATATTACTCATCTTCTTCCTAAAATACAGTCAGTCTGTAGAAAATCCGAGCATCACAAACGTCAAAGTAAGAGTCGATATGATAAAAGATAAATTAAAAGTACACTGAACAGCAATGATATGACCTTGAACCAACCAATCAGAGCACCGCGCACCTCACACAACCCTTCACAAAAACAAACCAGTTTGTTTCTTGTGTCTGGTCGGAGTGAAGTGCGGAGAGTGAGTGCTCGGCGTGATAGGTGATGGATGCGCGTGTATAGGAGTGATGAGTGATGTGCGGAGATAGGAGTGATGAGTGATGTGTGGAAGATTGGAGTGATGAGTGATGTGTGGAATGGAGTGATGAGTGATGTGGGAGATAGGAGTGATGAGTGATGTGGATGGAGGATGAGGATGTGAGATGGAGTGATGTGTGTGAGATAGGAGTGATGAGCAATTGTGGAGATAGGAGTGATGTGCGGAAATTGGAGTGATGAGCGATGTTTGGAGATAGGAGTGATGAGTGTGTGTGGAGATAGGAGTGATGAGTGATGTGTGGAGATTGGAGTGATGAGCGATATGTGGAGATAGGAGTGATGTGCGGAAATTGGAGTGATGAGCGATGTGTGGAGATAGGAGTGATGAGTGATGTGTGGAGATAGGAGTGATGAGTGATGTGTGGAGATAAGAGTGATGAGTGATATGTGGAGATAGGAGTGATGTGGAAATTGGTGTGATGAGCGATGTTTTGGAGTAGTTTAGTGATGAGTGCTATGTGTGAGATAGGGTTGATGTTAGATATGTGTGATATATTGAGTGATGGCGTATGTGGAGATAGGATGTGATGTGCAGAAATATGAGTGATGAGCGATGTGTGGAGATAGGAGTGATGAGTGATGTGTGGAGATAGGAGTGATGAGTGATGTGTGGAGATAGGAGTGATGAGTGATGTGCGGAGATAGGAGTGATGAGTGATGTGTGGAGATAGGAGTGATGAGTGATGTGTGGAGATAGGAGTGATGAGTGATGTGTAGAGATAGGAGTGATAAGTGATGTGTGGAGATAGGAGTGATGAGCAATATGTGGAGATAGGAGTGATGTGCGGAAATTGGAGTGATGAGCGATGTTTGGAGATAGGAGTGATGAGTGCTGTGTGGAGATAGGAGTGATGAGTGATGTGTGGAGATTGGAGTGATGAGCGATATGTGGAGATAGGAGTGATGTGCGGAAATTGGAGTGATGAGCGATGTGTGGAGATAGGAGTGATGAGTGATGTGTGGAGATAGGAGTGATGAGTGATGTGTGGAGATAGGAGTGATGAGCGATATGTGGAGATAGGAGTGATGAGTGATGAGCGGAGTGTGTGCTCTTCGGCATTCACTCACTCTCAGCCTGGTTTGCCCAGCTGTTTTTATTCTAAATGGCCTTCTACTTTTCATTGACGCAAATTCGGGTACAATTCCTCTAAATTATACCTTACATATCCTTTTATTAACAGTGTGTGCTATCTAGTATCCAGGATTGGTAGTAAAACGTGGATCACAGTATAAATATACGCCCAGCACATAAAAACTACAAATAATTATCGATTCAATGTCTACACACGAACTATTTTAATGTTTACTACAATGGTAACTTTATGAACCAAACAGTAAAGTGTAGATTCAGTTATTTCAACACCACATTTTTCCTCTCAACTGAGCTAGTATGCTCTGAATGTATTCCCGAGGTAATTTGTCCCACATATCGCGCATGCGCGGGATAGGGATCTTAAAAGCCGGCGCCGGTCCGCCTATAAACCCATCCCTTAATTAATTTGCAGAGTTACTACCATTGCCTCTCCGCCCGAAAACGGACCGAAATGTTAACTAGGCGTGGAGTGGCGACCGGGTGACATTATAGCTTTCTCATCTACCACGTTTACATGATGGACTCAATACGGTTCAACTTTGATCATAATGGCTTACCTCCAGTATATAGTATTTTATTTGTATATTTAATGCTTGGCCTTGGTCTATCAAATAAACTCATGTTTTGATATGGCCACAATAGAAAACTAAGATAATGTGGGATTGTTTTATAGAGTTTCATGTAAGTTATCCATTAAAAAATATATTTGAACCAAGATTTGCACTTGTTAACTGATCAGAATGTTCTCATACATTTTGCTGGAAAAAATATTAAAACATATCAAACCACTTCATAAATAATCCGTGATTTCTAAACGTTTGCGACGTTTTCTCTCTCTCTCTCTCTCTCTCTCTTCTTTATATATATATATATATATATTATATGTGTGTTGTGTGTGTGTGTGTGTGTGTGTGTATGTAAAAGATAGTTTTGTGTTCATTCCAGTAAAGACCAAACTCGTTTAAAATTAACAGTTTTATCAATATTTGACTTAAGCTTGACGTCTGATTGGCCCTATCTCAACTGGCTAGGCAGCCCCCTTAAGGTCATCAACCAACTTTCCCGTGGAAGAAACAAAGCGCAAGTGAGAAATATTAAAGAAATTATTTTTGTTTTAGTATCAATCACCAACATGGAGAAGAGGTTGGTAAAAGCGAAACGTCACCAAACCACTTTATCAGACCACTCAGTTGGGATTGATTCCCAGCATCTCAGATCACTAACTATTTGGCCAACCTCACCATTTAACAAATATAAGTTTCAATTAGTGCTTTAACCACGCGAGCTATTAGTGGCAGTGTGAGGGACAAGAATATGAAAGGTAGTTTAGAGCAGTGCTATTCAACCTATTTTGTTCGAGTGCCCCCAGATATAATTTATCTTCAACTTTATACCCCCAAAGTTGTTGGTGCATGATGCAAGATATACATATTCTATTATTTACACCCAAAAGTATGTATTAATATAAGTTTCAAACAATAAATATATGTGTAAATATATATGTTTTAAATTTTACACACCCCTTGAAATTCATCACGTAACCCTGGAGGTACGCGTATCCCAGTTTGAATACCAATGGTTTGGAGGAAATTCAACTTAAAAACCCAAATGTATAAAGTATAAAATAAGGCCAGTCAATATGGCTAGATATCAAACCCGGACCTCCTTAGTTAAATTTTCTCCCACTAGCAGTGATCTAATTATTAAAATATTTATTATTCGGCTTTCTACGCTTTCTCCAAATAATAACAAGTATTTTACTCATAAATTTCAACTTACTCTGCTGTATACGTAGGTGGGTGCGTAACTAATGTTGTCAAACACCCTTAGGGGAGAGGGAGGTTAGAATTCCAGCCAAGTGTACAGAGTTTATTTCCTCTAAATACTTTCCCACTCGTTTAACGCAAAATCGAATAGATTTCCTTTAAATCATACCTTCTTCATTCCAGTAATGTAAATATGCAAAAAGATCAGATGGGTGGTGAGATACGCAGCATAAAAAACCTCCCAAATGACAAAACTAGCATGTATGCATAATCGTTTTAAAATAATAAAATAATAGTGTTATTGTCTATATTAAACTTTATATAATTATAGTTTTAGTCGCAAAAAGTGACCGCTAAGTAATGAATGAATATAAGGCTTTATTTTGTTAACTGTTCATGTAAACTTAACATTTTAACACAGACATATTAGCGTGTCCTTCCATATTTAAGGTACATTTGAAAATTACCTATACAGATCCATAGACGTATCGTTTTCATGTTCTCTTAACAAAAATATATTTTTACTTTCCATTAAAGAGATGAATGAGAAGCACGTAATGGGACACTCACTACCTTCTCTTTTTTTTCTCCCACCCAACCTTCCATTTATTTATTTCGAGGGGACCCTTCTTTTCATGTCGAGAAGGATTAGGATACTATGCTTTGTTGGGCTTAAAAAACATTTTTATTTAAATTACTCTGTGGGTTACGTAGTATCAAGGGGAGCATCATAGCTATAAGAGCTTTATGTTGTATCTTTCCGCTAAAAAATGGGAACATGCGCGCTTTGATAATGTCGCACTACTTGGGTGCTTAAAATAAATTAAAATATAAAATTCAAACAACAAAAAACAGCTTGGTGCTAGTTATTTTTAGATTTAACTGATTATGATTAATTATTTGAGATAGTTCTAGTCAAAATTTATGGTTACAGATTAAATATTTAGATCTCGTAATGGATAATTTCCTACTCCAATGGGCACGCGGAATAAGGCGTCAGTCTTGAATTAAAATTCCTGCTGGGTGTGCTGATAAAATTTTTCAGAATAGTTTCCCACCCTCCCTCCTCGCAAATGCATACATTCTACCTTTGTCATAACTATCCCAATAGCACAAATATGTGGGTAGTCCAAAAGGGTATTGAGACACGGTGTAAAAACGGGGGTTTTAAAATTTTTCACTTTTTAAAACTCAAAACGGATGACAAAATTATGTTCATGAATCCATTTACAAAGGAGAATAAAACTATCACTATTTTTAGAAATATTTATATAGGCCTAGTAGGAGTTTATAGACAGAATATTTTCAAACTATTTAAAAAGTTATTAAGTCTATCTTTATTTAAGTTAGTCATACGTCAAGGCATGTGATATTAAAAAAAAGGCTTTTCACAAAGTGCAAAATAAATATACAGGGTTGTTGTAAATTAACTTTCTAATTTAAATTGATAATAGCTTTACTATTTATTGATAGATTATCATGAAACAAGTTTGTTTCTTGAGCTTACAATATGATAATTTCCTGCTATATTAAAATGTAATTAATATTAAACATAGGCACCAGCATTGTCCACAAGTCTCTGTAACGTTTGGGAACATTTGCGACTGCTTTCAGCAGAGGCTGCGGTGGTGTGTTTGTTAGAGCCTGAGGAATCCGCTCCTCCAGTTTATCCAGAGCTCGGGGATTGGTGCGATAAACCTCTTTATTCATCCCTCTCCCTCCCACAAGCAAAGAAATCGCAGGGTATGAGGTCAGGGCTCCGTGAAGCCCATTCATGTGTACCACGTCGACATCCCAGCCAATGTCCTGAAAATTGGTTGCCGAGTCAAGCATGGAGAGTTAGTGCAAAATGCGACGGGAAGCCATCTTGCATAAAGATGAGGCCATTAGACA
Organism: Timema cristinae; assembly: GCA_039000515.1. NCBI lineage: Eukaryota > Metazoa > Arthropoda > Insecta > Phasmatodea > Timematidae > Timema > Timema cristinae. The sequence continues at coordinate 69,767,220 of JBCFYV010000012.1, read as the reverse complement.
CAATAGGCCAAACATCGTTTTGCAGCATGTTTTGATCCACATTCATTGTGTCCCGAATAAGGAATGGGCACACAGCCTGTAAAGATATCGTGGTGCCCTTAGGGCGATTTCGCTTCTTTTCCGCAGTGACTCCGGGATCCTTTTGTGCTCAGTAATGACAATTACGGTAGTTAAAAAATACCCCCCTCCACATAAAATATCCTTCCATCACTCCAAATGATATTATAAAACAACTGGGCCCAGTAGTTGTACCAATCAAGCATGATCTCATCATACTCCATCCATTCATAACACTTTTCCGCGGATAGTTCCTGTCATTAATTCGGCTTCCAAGGGTGAAAACTTAAGTCTCTCCTAGTAAATGATAGGATTTTGTGATGGGCTAGGTCATTTTCGCGAGCAGTCTGGCGTGTTGATTTTTTTTGAGAATTCTGCTGAACAAATTCTCAACAACTTGCAAATTTTCCTCCAGCCTGGATGTTGATAAACGACCACTTCTGCCCTTATCGCTGATACCACGTTTTGATTCGAAACTAAAAATGGTGAATACACTCTGGAGCAATATTTGATTTATTTTGTACCAAAAAAAAATTGCCATAAAAAATGTCCCCTTCCGTCTCACCTAGAGTTTTGAAATTACCCGATTTTTTTAATTATGCATTTTGCCATAATTTTATATACAAAGTTAAAATAAACAAATCTCATTATTCTCAATGTTTTCTATTAATTTTCTCACAATCTCGTTTGTGGCTACATGGTTTAAGGCGTCATTCTCACAATAGACTAGACTGCTGATGATGGGGAGATCGTGGTTCAATCTCGTTCGGGTGTTTTGATAGTTTTTCTAAGTGGTTTCCCATTCAATCTCCATGCAAATGTGGGTACACTTAATCTAAATTAATTATTTCTCAACCTCAGACGATTAGCGTTGTTAGTAAATAGGCGTATAACCCAAACTGGTAGTAAAATGTGGGGCTAAAAATATCTTGACACTTTTTTTGTGCTCTTTGTAAAATCATTTAAATTGTAGACAAAATTAACAATTTAAACTGAATTATTTTCTGACTCCTCGTATATTGAATATTTTTGAAAAAATATCCAAAAATGTTAGATAATTTTAAAAATTTAACTCGTTTCTTCTTGTTTTTAAGCAACACTTTGTTCTGAAAGACAGCTGTCATTCCTTGACGGATCCCACTATGGCCCTGTCTTAAAATGTACGCCATTGTGGAAAAGTATAAAGTAAAACTGCTACCTTTCAAGGTAAACGGAGTATACGTATTACCCAGTTTTTAAGATTTAAGATCAATGTCGTCTCAAATATACACCATTGTTGAATCGTAAAACTTTTATAGAATGCTACTAACAAAGTCCATTAAGGGCATTTTTTTTTTAAAGTTTCATAGTTTCACAACAATTATTTATAGCGTTTATTAATGAGGCAGTAAAGTGTGTTTTAAGGATTTTAGTTATTTTTCATTTGAAAATACATTTATATAATGTGTTTCTAACATCTAATATTGTGAGCAAGCTCAAAATTATGAACCAGTTAAAGTGGTTCTGGGTTTCACCCGGCCACACCAGCCCAAGGACTTGCTCGACCTCTGACACCAATAGCTTAGATACAATATTCATTCAACGTCCCACTCCCACGCGACCGGCATCCCACTCTCATCCAACCAGATTCCCGCTCCCACCCGACCGGAGTCCCACTCTCATCCGACCAGATTCCCACTCCCGCGACCGGCATCCCACTCTCATCCGACCAGATTCCCGCTCCCACCCGACCGGAGTCCCACTCTCACCCGACCAGATTCCCACTCTCATCCGACCAGATTTCCGCTCCCACCCGACCGGAGTCCCACTCTCATCCGACCAGATTCCCACTCCCGCGACCGGCATCCCACTCTCATCCGACCAGATTCCCGCTCCCACCCGACCGGAGTCCCACTCTCACCCGACCAGATTCCCACTCTCATCCGACCAGATTTCCGCTCCCACCGACCGGAGTCCCACTCTCATCCGACCAGATTCCCACTCCCCGCGACCGGCATCCCACTCTCATCCGACCAGATTCCCGCTCCCACCCCACTGGAGTCCCACTCTCATCCGACCAGATTCCCACTCCCGCGACCGGCATCCCACTCTCACCCGACCAGATTCCCACTCTCATCCGACCAGATTCCCACTCTTATCCGACCAGATTCCCGCTCCCACCCGACCGGAGTCCCACTCTCATCCGACCAGATTCCCGCTCTCACCCGACCAGCGTCCCACTCTAATCCGGCTAGCACCCAAATCTGATCTCGAAAGAATAAATCATCCCATTAATTAAATGATCTAAGAGTCTCCTGCCTTCCCGGTCCAAGTCAGACACACTGACCGCGAGACTCAACACCGCCTCCAGGGAGAGTAACAATTTGTTAAACATCAAGGTCTCCATAGCACTACTTTCCTTACACACACATGTAGATTATTTATATGAAAATAAGTGCCCACTCAACCTGATTTACATATTAACGAGTATGGGAGCCGCGTCCTCCTGAGAGAAATGTGCTACAGAAGCGAAGAACCTTCAACCCCCTTCCTCCTCACATTCTCTCATTCAACGAGAGCTTGTTATGAATGTTATATTTCTGTGTTTGGGGGACGGGGGAGAATGTGAAAGGAGGAGGGGGAGATTAGGATCCAGAATTAAACCCTCGAGTCACTGTTAACACTAAAACAGCAAAACTTTTGTTTACCTACGATCAAATATTCATGGAACGGAATTTCATTTCGGACATTTGGGACTAGTGGATAGTTTGTCGCAAACATACCGGGTCCAGTACGGCGGAGAAAAAACTCACAAACATATTCGACACTGGGAGGAGGAAGAGGAAGGACTATGCCCCATATTCGACACTGGTAGGAGGAAGAGGGAGGACTATGCCCCATATTCGACACTGGTAGGAGGAAGAGGGAGGACTATGCCCCATATTCGATACTGGTAGGAGGAAGAGGGAGGAATATGCCCCATATTCGACACTGGTAGGAGGAAGAGGGAGGAATATGCCCCATATTCGACACTGGTAGGAGGAAGAGGGAGGACTATGCCCCATATTCGACACTGGTAGGAGGAAGAAGGGAGGACTATGCCCCATATTCGACACTGGTAGAGGAAGAAGGAGGACTATGCCTCATATTCGGCACTGGTAGGAGGAAGAAGGAGGACTATGCCCCATATTCAATACTGGTAGGAGGAAGAGGAGGACTATGCCCCATATTCGACACTGGTAGGAAGAAGAAGGAGTACTATGCCCCATATTCGACACTGGTAGGAGGAAGAGGGAGGACTATGCCTCATATTCGACACTGGTAGGAGGAAGAGGGAGGACTATGCCCCATATTCGACACTGGTAGGAAGAAGAAGGAGTACTATGCCCATATTCGACACTGGTAGGAGGAAGAGGGAGGACTATGCCCATATTCGACACTGGTAGGAGGAAGAAGGAGGACTATGCCCCATATTCAATACTGGTAGGAGGAAGAGGGAGGACTATGCCCCATATTCGACACTGGTAGGAGGAAGAAGGAGGACTATGCCTCATATTCGGCACTGGTAGGAGGAAGAAGGGGACTATGCCCCATATTCAATACTGGTAGGAGGAAGAAGGAGGACTATGCCCCATATTCGACACTGGTAGGAGGAAGAAGGAGGACTATGCCTCATATTCGGCACTGGTAGGTGGAAGAAGGAGGACTATGCCCCATATTCAATACTGGTAGGAGGAAGAAGGAGGACTATGCCCCATATTCAATACTGGTAGGAGGAAGAGGGAGTACTATGCCCATATTCGACACTGGTAGGAGGAAGAGGGAGTACTATGCCCCATATTCGACACTGGTAGGAGGAAGAAGGAGGACTATGCCTCATATTCGGCACTGGTAGGTGAAGAAGGAGGACTATGCCCCATATTCAATACTGGTAGGAGGAAGAGGGAGGACTATGCCCCATATTCGACACTGGTAGGAGGAAGAGGGAGTACTATGCCCATATTCGACACTGGTAGGAAGAAAGAAGGAGTACTATGCCCCATATTCGACACTGGTAGGAAGAAGAAGGAGTACTATGCCCCATATTCGACACTGGTAGGAAGAAGAAGGAGGACTATGCCCCATATTCGACACTGGTAGGAAGAAGAAGGAGTACTATGCCCCATATTCGACACTGGTAGGAAGAAGAAGGAGGACTATGCCCCATATTCGACACTGGTAGGAGGAAGAAGGAGGACTATGCCTCATATTCGGCACTGGTAGGAGGAAGTAGGAGGACTATGCCCCATATTCATACTGGTAGGAGGAAGAGGGAGGACTATGCCCATATTCGACACTGGTAGGAAGAAGAAGGAGTACTATGCCCATATTCGACACTGGTAGGAGGAAGAGGGAGGACTATGCCTCATATTCGACACTGGTAGGAGGAAGAGGGAGGACTATGCCCCATATTCGACACTGGTAGGAAGAAGAAGGAGTACTATGCCCCATATTCGACACTGGTAGGAGGAAGAGGGAGGACTATGCCCCATATTCGACACTGGTAGGAAGAAGAAGGAGTACTATGCCCCATATTCGACACTGGTAGGAGGAAGAGGGAGGACTATGCCTCATATTCGACACTGGTAGGAGGAAGAAGGAGGACTATGCCTCATATTCGGCACTGGTAGGAGGAAAGAAGGAGGACTATGCCTCATATTCGGCACTGGTAGGAGGAAGAAGGAGGACTATGCCCCATATTCGACACTGGTAGGAAGAAGAAGGAGTACTATGCCCCATATTCGACACTGGTAGGGGGAAGAGAGGAGTACTATGCCCCATATTCGACACTGGTAGGAGGAAGAAGGAGTACTATGCCTCATATTCGACACTGGTAGGAGGAAGAAGGAGGACTATGCCCCATATTCGACACTGGTAGGAAGAAGAAGGAGGACTATGCCCCATATTCGACACTGGTAGGAGGAAGAGGGAGGACTATGCCCCATATTCGACACTGGTAGGAGGAAGAAGGAGGACTATGCCCCATATTCGACACTGGTAGGAGGAAGAGGGAGGACTGTGCCCCATACTCGACACTGGAAGGAGGAAGAGGGAGGACTATGCCCCATATTCGACACTGGTAGGAGGAAGAAGGAGGACTATGCCCCATATTCGACACTGGTAGGAGGAAGAAGGAGGACTATGCCCCATATTCAATACTGGTAGGAGGAAGAGGGAGGACTATGCCCCATATTCGATACTGGTAGGAGGAAGAGGGAGGACTATGTCCCATATTCGACACTGGTAGGAGGAAGAGGGAGGACTGTGCCCATATTCGACACTGGTAGGAGGAAGAAGGAGGACTATGCCCATATTCGACACTGGTAGTAGGAAGGAGGACTATGCCCCATATTCGACACTGGTAGGAGGAAGAAGGAGGACTATGCCCCATATTCGACACTGGTAGGAGGAAGAAGGAGGACTATGCCCCATATTCGACACTGGTAGGAGGAAGAGGGAGGACTATGCCTCGCATTCTAATTCCCGTTTGGGCTATGCGTATTTAATTACACCAATGAAATATGAAAATGAAAGGTAGAATTTAAAGAAAATATACGTGACTTTGTTTCGAGGTAGACTGGAAAATCTTCTAGGGAAAATCACCCTCGGTAGGCCCAGCTGGGACTCGAATCTCGATCTCCCCACCATCGGCAATCCAGCCTATTATGAGAGGAACGTCTTAGACCCTTCGACCACAAATGTGGGTGAGGTGTTATTATAAGGCACGTCAACACCATTGATGGGAGCACGAACAAAATATTAGACCCCTAAGCCTTATAGTCTGGTTTTCAGTGACGGGGTGGTCGGTTCTCGAATCTTGGATGGGTGTACAGAGGGTGTTTTTGTTTCCCACTCAAATGTGAGTTTTCTCTAATTTTTACTTCACTGATTCTACCTCATTAGCATAAATAATATGCGTATATCTCTGAGACATGTTATAACGTATGCATACGAGGGTAAAAGGGGTAGGTATATTATGTCTATCCCCCACGGCTAGAGATAAACCTTGTTCAATGCCAGTACTAAAAAGTCATTTTTAATTTTTATGTATATTTAAATGGGTATTATATTTATTTATATTCCCTTTTCCTGTACTTTCTTTTATATGCATAGAATTCTCTACTTAAAAATTACTAGGCTTTATCGTTAAAAAGGGTTTGTTTTTCCTTGCAATGATACCCATCCGCACAGTATGGATATAAAAACTAATAAAAGAGGAATAATGAGGGTAGATTTTAAAGAAAATGTGTCAGTATTTACGCAGGGGGAGTAGGGAGCGTATTTAAACATTGGGGGGGGGGGGGGGGACATCCTTGCTACAGCCAAAATTCACACCCGATATCCCCATACGGTGGCAAGCCAAACAAGACGATACTGATGCCTCTATCTGGGTGCTCATTGGTGCTGATATTAAAAAGGATGAAAGGTTCTATGCACATTGTTTTTATCTAACCTACTTTGTATTTATATCTATTTTCCACTTAGCGCAACTTCTATGGGCCTAACTTTATTACTTCGTTTGGTTGAGTGAACACATTGAACATATTACATCAACAATAGCTATCCTGTCAATGATTTTGAATATAATATTTTTAGGCGAGGTTATCAACAGGAACCACGGTTCAATTTATCAAATAAGGATCAAAATCAGTTGTTTATTGAAATAGCTATCTATTTTTTGTGTATTTAGCCTGAGCGCCTAAAAAAGATTCTCTTAAAGTGTAAAAGAAAAAAAGTACACTCACTTTACTGAGAGTGGCTAAACAAATATTAATGAAGGAAAATATTCCAAGTAGTTTGTTAGCCACTAAGATCCGTGGTTAATAACAAATTACTTAAAATAATAAATACATACACTTACAAACACTACCAGAAGTTTCCTAAATGTATCTTGTAATTTTGTAGTATGTTTAACATAATGGTTACTAAAACTTCATCTTAGCAATAGAGATGAAGGTGACTTACTCTAGTAAATGCACCCGCACTAGCGTGAAATACAGCCAGGAAAACCAAAGTGGCAAATAATGTGGGGAAAAAACAGATTGCATGGACCTCTCCCGCCACTGTCTATCAATTATATTGCAAGTATGATGCCGTACAGTGAAACCACTTATGTGGGTAAACAATCTTCAACATTAGAGCAGACTCGTCACGTGAGAGTAAAATGTTGTATGTGCTGAAACCGCAGCGCTTAAGAGCCCATCTCACCCCACGAATAACACATAGCTTTGGCAGCTGATACATCTCAAACCATGTGCCACATCATGGTGTGGGTTTGTGTATATTTTATTTCAAAAAACAGTGGAATAGAGACCAGTTTATCAAATTTAAAATAATTCAACAACACCAAAGAATTGTTTTAAAATGGCGGAACTATTAAACTGTTCCAACTTTCACTGTTGTCAAATCAAGAATGCGTAAAAACGTACTTTGAGGTACATTTTATGGTCAGAGCGTAATTTTGTGGCTGATGTATCTGTTAATTGTTCGTGAGGTGGCCGTGCCCGGATTTGGCACCGTTTCTATGGAGAGACAACCCAATTAGTCTGTTTCGGACACGATAGTGATTGGTTTTGTTATTTTACTCAATAGCACTGTTTCAACCAAACTTTTAGTTACTCAAGAAATCGTTGATTCTAAAACCTATTATATCCCAATTTTTAAGATTGGAATATGTGTTTGTGTTGAATATAATTGTGCTCATTTCTAACGTCATGCATAAGATTGGAATGTGTGTTTGTTCAGACAATAGTTGTGCTAATTTCTAAGATTATTCATAAGTTTGGAATATGTGTTTCTTCTGACAATAATTGTGCTCATTTCTAAGGTTATTCATAATATTGGAATGTGCATGTGCGTAGTTCCAAATTGGATTAATTTTTCAAGTGATTTATAAAATGAATGTATGATTATAATACTGTATGCATATGGATCTAGTTTAATAAAGTTTGACTAACGTTATCGATTATTATATATGTAAAAAAAATCGCCCTTATTCTCTCCATGGAAATGGAACAAGCCAGTTCTAGACACAAAGAGTAAGGTTTTTTTTCCACGACACTTCTCCCTGTAGAATTCGTATTCAACAGGTACTTCGTGTCCCCCCGTCCCCCTTTTCTCCCTCAAGAGTAGCAACGCAGCAGAAATAATTTAGTATTTCGTATTTCTTTCTATTTGTTGAACATTTTCTGATATATTTTCTGACAGTATGAACAAATAAATAATTCAACAAACGATTCCGTTGAAAGACGAAAGACCAACAGAATATGGAGGAATATTAAAATCTGACTAGTTGACATGTTTTTAGATAGTTTTTAAGTTTTTATTCTATTGATCGATTTAGGAAACACGATTTTTTTCCCCGTAAATTTGTTATCACTAACCACTGCTTTAATTTCATCCGCACCTGTGAGAACGCACGGATTGAGTGGTCCGGACTTCACTCACGGGCGTGAGATAAAACATGTTTTTTAATGGTTTTTCACCCTCCCTTCACCCAAATGCGTGTTCTTACCTTCCTCCCTCCTGCTGCATTAGTGCAAATATGTTAATAATTAATGTTAATATATAAATATTAAGACGCGCAGCATGAAAAATAAACTAATCTAAGATAACAGGATTAGTATAGTGAATTGCAACAGTATTTTTTTAACACCGTGTCTTAAAACCTGTTTGAGTTATATGCCCATGTACTAATAACACTGTATTAAGGATGAATTTAAAGGAAATGTACCTGCATTTTCGTAGAGATATAGTGGAAAACCATCTAAGAAAAACCACATTCATTACACCAGACCGGGATCGAATCTTGATCTTCCAGTCATTGATAGTCCAGTTTATTACTTTGGCTAAATCAGTAGTACATCTTCCTAATTAACTAAGTGTCCGAAGTTTTATTTCCGGCATGGACGAACAATATTATCAAGGTGAAAATAGGGATACGTCTTTAAATTAACGGTCGGCATACCGGATGTTGTGTCTGAAGTATGTTCATAAAGTGCAATTTAAATACCCCAACTTAAAAAAACTACAATTAATCCCGCATTGGTGGTCACGTGAACTAAACGTGAATCTCACCTTGTTTGGTATGTTGGTGACGGCGAGGTTAGGTGCACTAAGGGCAGTTTATCCTAAATGGTTTCTAACCATAAATCCCAAAAAATGTTGTGTATACTCCCTCTAAATTCTACCGTCCTTATTCCTACTTACATTAGTGTAAAATATGCAAATTGTCCAGCCGGTTAGTAAGCTGCGGAGCACACAAAAATAACCCAATATCTACTTTCTCCTTCATATCCTCGTCCCCTCGCCTCTAACGACGAGGCCATGAGGTCTACAAAGGAAGGGGTGTGTTCAAAAAGTCAGTCGGAGAACACTCCCGACTCTGCTTCCGTCCGGGCGTGCGGCCAACTAGTCTCCCCTCCTCTCAGGTGAGGGCCGCCATTAGTCATCATTATAAACTAGGTTATGTCATGGTTGCTGCCTTACAGTGGTTTTTTTTTTGGGGGGGGGGGGGAGTGGCGGAGTGGAGCTTGTTTCTTAACCAAAGCTCCTATTCCACTTAAGTTACAAATCTATTTATTTTACAGTTCAACGAGAATGCTTTTTATTTAACTTTTGTTTTCTGGCGACCACAAAGTACTACAAGGTAAAACTAACAGAAGGTGTATGTGTGTGTTTTACTGTGGAAGAGAATGGTCCTGTCTACATTCCTTAAAGGTACCACCTACTTGAAGGGAAATATTATTGCTCTGTAGTATTTCCTATGAGAATGGGAGCTCTGAAGCTTCAAAACCCCTAAAACCATCCTTAACTATCTTATAAGGTGCTGTTGTGACCTTGTTAAAAAATGAATATTTGTTTGAAAAAGGATATGTCTATGTTTCTATCCATTTACTTTGACCTTAGGGCTGCGAAATTTCTCTTTAAACGTCCTTGGAGATGACCTTATTTCCCTTTTTATATTGTCAAAAATCAATATAACGAAAACTTAAGATGGAAGGGATCCTCGGCTACAACCCAGACATCATTTTCACCAGCAAGTGAGTTTACTTGAATGACGGCGTCTGCTTACGTGTAGAAAGAACTACAGACGATACATCTCCTAAGGTGCTGATCTATACCAGTTCCCTGTACACTCCAGGATAAAATGGCTGTGTAAGGAAAACGTTGTGATTTGTGCGATATATTGGAGTTATATATAAAATCATAGTTGTTATATTAATTTGAATATACTTAAAGAATGTAGCCCACACAGGATTAAATAAATAAAAATGTCGATACATTTCACCTCCATTTTGGAGTGAAGCATATTTTCAAATATTGAACCACCTCTTAAATAACGCGGAACTTTTGGACATCTGCAGCGCGTCTCGACTCTCTGGCACGTTAGCTCTGAAACGACCTGTCAACACCATGTATATTTATTTTATTTTGTTGGTTAAGGTGAAGGATACACTTTTTTTTTTAATCTACCTAATGTTCATCTGACAGTTTAGCACAGTAATTAGAGTGCTATCGTCCGACACCTTAGCTCAATCGGTAACGTAAGTCTGCTGAGCAAAGGATTCCCAGCATGGATGAAAAATGTATCATAGATGAAATGAAGTTTTTTAGTTTCACAGTGAAAAATTAACGGCCGGGTCTGGATGATGCGTCTGTTCTAGATTTAAATTAGTTTATAAGTCGTGTGCTGATATAATCTATCGGTTAAGAAAGTGCACGTTAAATACTTCTAAATACATTAAATGAAAAATAGATCGCTGTCCATTTGGTTAAGGAGCCCAGTTGTGTTGAATGCTTGATTGTGAAATTAATGTAACGGGGATACACACAAAATGTAATCATATGAACCATCCTATGTGTAATTTGGATAAGACTGCATAAGAACACTAAACAATATATATTCTGAAAATTAAAACATGACACCTGGACACGGGAATCTAACCCGGGACCTTTGACTTAGTACACCAATGCTCTAACCACTGATCTATCCAGGAATCGTCCCGTGCCCAGGTTCATTCTTCACTCATATTTTAAGGCAGAGTTTATAATGGGCGTGCGGAAATCGTCGACTACAAATGTGTAATTTTTTATTAAAATCACGTGCTATCAGAAAATGCAGCCACCTTTGACTCGGTAGTTGGCATATTGCTGCCACTTGTACAATTATTATAATTTTAAGAGATTGCATATTTAAAAATCAAATAGCCAAAGCTATTATTTATGCTTTTAGTGAGGATTACACCATCTAGATATCATATTCTGAAAAGTGAAAAATGACACCTGGACACGTGAATCAACCCCGTGGCTGCGTTATCTGATAGCTCGTGATCTTAATAAAGTCACACATTTGTAGCCGACGATTTCCGTCCGTCCATCATAGACTCTGCCTTAAAATAGGAGTGAAGAAGGACCCTGGGCACGAGACAAATCCTGGATAGCTCAGTGGTAAGAGCTTTGGCGTACTAAGCCAAAGGTCCCAAGTTCAATTCCCGTGTCATTTTTAAATTTTCAGAATATTATATCTAGATGTAGTAATACTCACTAGAAGCATAAATAATAGCTTTGGCTATTTGATTCTTAATACTGCCATAGTTTCTAAATTATAAAAATATTGCCACACTAACTCCCAGCAACCAAACCTATCCATAAAGGAATTAAATGTAACATTGAAATATTTGGTAATCTGAATGTTATGTTGAATACTAGGATTGAATTATATTTAAAAGGGTGTAAAAATAAGTTACGATACAGCTGTGTATTTTGTGATTACAAATTCCTAATGCCACCTCCTGGATTTATAAAAAAACCTATACCCTGAGGTTAGTCATCTGCCACTCTGTAAGAAAAACTACATGAATCATTTTTATCTATATAAATTATATGAAGTTTGTTTGCCTATGAGCATTGTACAATATCTACTACACACAGAGGTCTGAAATTTTAAAATTAGTAGCCTCTGTGTACAATCATATGCACCTCGAATCTGGAATTTTAAATTTAGATTACATTTTTTTATTATATTAAAAGTGGGTTGAAGTAAATAAAATGAAGATATTTTGGTCTGTATAAAGCAAAGAAAAGCATTGACGGGGGTAACCATGCAACTAATTGCGTGGCTACCCCAGGCAAAGCCGAGTACAACTACCAGTTATCAATCATTTAAAAACCAAGGTTTCTAACCTATATTTTAAAGGGGGATCAATTTAGAGCAAATTTACTGGCATTGGCGTGGAGTAAAGATTGAAAAACCTTAGTATTTAATCACATGTAGAGATTCCCCCCACCCCCTCATTATATTTGGTGACCTGGTGGTAAGGTGTTGGACTTCTGTGCTGGGGGTCCAGGTTTCAATCGTCGGTCCAGGCACAGATTTATCTGATTGCCAACCCCTTCCTTAACCTCTGACAAGACGTGTATTAATCACAACTTGTGAATGTGGGGAATGCCAGGCCTCCACCGTGGTTCGGATCTCACGTTAAACTGTAGGTCCTCCATTTCATCTCAAAATCACCCTACCATTGCACATCAGCTTAAGTGCGTATAGCCCGAACGGGTAGTAAGACGTGATACGAATAGTAATAATAATAGTCCCCTAATTATACCCTGATAAGATTTAAATATGGACCTTCCCACGTTCATAAATACAGTTTATTTCAAGACTACCCTCTTTTATCGTGTGAGGGCATGAAGGTATGTTACTTACTCTATTCTGTGCCATTAGGAACTCGAAAGTTAATTGCCGCACTTTAAAAAAGTGTGCCGCCTATAGTTTGAGTTAGTTCTATCCAGTCCACCTCACTACACCCTATCTCTTTCAGGTCAATTCTAATCTTATCTTCCCATATGCGTCTAGGTCTTCCCAATGGTCTCTTTCCACTGGGTTTGCTAGTCAATACCCTGCACAAGGTTTTAGATTCTTCCAATCGCGCTGTATGCCCTGCCCACCGTAATCTACGAGTTGATTATCCTAACAATGTCTTGTGATTAGTACATGATATGTAGCTCATCATTATTTAAACTCCTCCACTCCATGGTATCCTCATCCCTTTTTATACCAAATATCTTCACAAGCACCTTGTTTTCGAACATCCTATGTGTATATAGTCTCATGAATTTGACCAATAATATAATATTTGTTTATTATTCAGGTCCTATGGGTGAGAGTTCTAGTACTTTGTATTTCATATTGTTGGTTTTTTAAAGTAGATCGTGCGTGTACAAAACAGGACTGGACTTAACGTTTATTCGTCACGAATATAATAAAATATAGTCTACATGCCCAGTATTATAAACTATTCATAGAATACATAATCTTACTTGGCAAACTCGTATGTTAAAGTTCACGGTTTTAACGTTTGTATAAAGTTTTTTTTAAAAAAAGTTATGGACGTGAGTGGATGTAGAAATTAAGATGATAAAAAGTTAAATCATGCTATTTTTAACACAATAGTAAAAACATATTTCTAAAAACTAAATTATTTAAGTCACAACATCGCATGGGAACAATGCATTCAGAATAGTAAATTCTTACCTTATCATTTAGAGACAATATTGTAATCGTTAACATCTTAAACCGTGAGATTATAATGGATCTTGTACGTTGTGTATACCACCACCGAAATAAAAATTGTGAGTTCTACAATAATGTTGTTTGTCCCCAGGTTTGTCTCTTGGGTGACAGATGAAACAGTTAAATGAATTTCGTTCAATCTCGATATGTTATATGATCATACTTCAAAGCTAAACCGTGATTTTGATTCTAGCTCTGATATTAAGGGTAGAGTACTGAGGATTAATTTTATAAAATTTGAAATTTCTCAAAAATTGCCATAGCGATGTTATTCAATAGGGGAGTGTTTTACATAATAACTAGCATCATATAATTGTTTTGTGACACTAATTTATATAAGCGTAATTGACTAATGACTAATTTTTTATATTAAAAAAGATTGAACCGACTTCGGTGGCTGCGTGGTCTAATGCGCTATTCTTGTAATGGGCTAGACTGCCGATGACGGGGGATCAATGTTCAAACCTTGGTCGGGTGTACTGATGGGGTTTTTTCCTAATTGGTTTTCCACTCTCCCTCAACGCAAATGTAGGTACACTTCCTTTAATATAACCATCCTAATTCCTAAAACCTTTAGCGTAATTAGTACATAATCGTATAGCCTTAACGAGTAGTAAGCCGTGGTGCTAAAAAAAATAGCTTTAATAATTTTGTAGTGTGTTCCAAATGATTATCAAAATGAAAATTTTGTTTTTCTGAAGAAACCCTTGACAAGGGTAGTTTACACATAGACCATTTTTGAAAACGTTCTTGGCTGTAACTGACTATGAGAAAGAATGCAATACTGTGTGGTATCACATCTTCCGATTTAATTGCATGGTTGACTAGTGAATTGGGTTTTTTGTACACGGTGTCTTACTACCCGTTCAGACTATCAGCATATATACACTAATACCCACTTCAGTGGCTATATGGTCTAAGGCGTCTTTCTTATATTAGACTTGCCTGCTGATGATTGGGAGATCGGGGTACGAATCCCGTTTGGGTCTAATAAGGGTGGTTTTACCTGAATAGTTTTCCACTCTCCTTCTACGCAAGATTTGATAGATGACCTCTAAAATGCTTCCTTCCTCGTCCGTTCCCTCTTAGAGTAATTTATCATATATGCGTACAACCTGAAACGGTAGTAAGACGAGGTGATAGATATTTAAACTGTATATATATATATTGTGTGTGTGTGTGTGTGTGTGTGTGTGCGCGCGCGCCTTTAGATTTTGGTAAATATTAGCGTTTAAATTCTCCTCTCACTCAAAGAAGGTTTAACATGCACATGCAAATGCTGTTATAATTCCTCTAAATGCAACCTTTCCCATCCACAGCCCAATCTGCGTGTGTATATATATATATTGTATACATACTGTAAATATACACATAAATATAAACTGTACGTATACATAAATATATATATATATATATATACATAAGATTGGGCTGGGAATGGGAAAGGTTGCATTTAGAGGATTATAACAGAATTTGCATGTGCATGTTAAACCTTCTTTGAGGAAAAGTGAATTTAAACGCTAATATTTAAAAAAATCTAAAGGCACACATTCTCCCAACCATAACACCTCTCAAAATTATAAAGTGGAAAATTAACATCTTTATCACGGATATTTGGATTAATGTTAAAATATAAAAATATAACCCACTCATAAATCTTAGTTATGCCACTGTATTTGACCATATTCACCAAGGAGAAATTTCAACCTCAAATTCAAATAAAGCTGGTAAAGAAATGTCTACTCTAAAACCAAATAAATATTTCAGGGAAAATGTAAGAGAAATTTCATGGGGCTGCTAACCTGGCCCAGGCAAAGCTGGATACTTGCAAGCGTGTTTTAAATGAACGTTAGCTTCCGCTCGCCTACCTCCATAAAAACTCAAACTTATATTTTATAAAAAGATATAAACTTTGAGATCATATCAAGCGATTCCTCTTTGGAGGCTTTATATAGTCTTATAAATAATAAAAATAACCTTATTTTACTGTTAAAAAGTTATTAGATCTATTTTAATGTATTCACAAGCCCAACCGCGTGTTCTGTAGATGTGACCTTTGTCAGATGACTTCAATTTCAGATGACTTCAATTTTTACATCTGCAAAATAAAATCTAGTAGCATTTGGTTGATATTTTCTAGCCTACATGTAATCATAAAATGTTCTAGAAGGTTATTCAAATAGCAATGACCTGTTTGATTCAATGGACCCAGGGTATTATATTTTGATAAAATATTATTGGTGTGGTTTTGAAAATATCTAGTAAAACTTGTATCATAGTACTTTCCATAATACACGTATTTTATATCAATTAATGTTATGTTCTTTAAATTGAAATAAATGGCACCTAGACACGGAACCTTTGGCTTATTACGACAATACTCTAACCACTGAGCTATCTAGGAGTCACCCCGTACCCAAGGTCATTCGTTACTCATATTTTATGGCAGAGTCTGTTATGGACGTGTGGAATTGTCAGCTACATATGAGGAGTCAATAATTAATATCACGCGCTACCAGATGATGCAGCCACCGTCGACTCGGGAGGGTTATATGTTGCCAATAGTACAATGACAATTGTACGTATACGCATATTACGATGGATTAAATAACCAATATACTATGTTTGTTAGTTTTGGTTATAGCTGCATCAGTGGTTAAAGTATTGGCGTAATAAGCCATAAGTCCCATGTTCGATTCCCGTGTCTAGGGAGCCATTTTTCAATTTAAAGAATAAGATCCTTAGATGCAGCAATAACCATAACTATAAAACATAATAACTTTGGCTATTTATTCCATCAATTAATGTCGAGCCACACTGTTGGGTATGAGCATAGAGAAAAGATAAACTTGGTCCATAATACGATGTTTAAAAGTCGAATTAATTTACCCTGGTTTGCCGGTCATGGCGTATCACGGCTCGAATCCCGTGCGGGTGTAATGAGTGTGCTTTTTTTTATCCCTAAATTGTTTACTAATCTGCCGCTGCGCAAATAAGAGTATAATAATTTTCTCTAAATTATACCTTCTTCAACCCTAACACATTAGCGTAATTAATATAATATATGTGTATAATCAGAACGTAAAGTGAGACGCAGTGAAATAAATGTTAATTCGAATTTGTATTTACTTCTCATGATATGCTTATCAATATAAGAACAATATACATTTGTATTTTTTTATATGATTTTAGTTATGAGCCGTTAATAAATAATTATTAACTACTGTAAGAAAATTTATTCATTTATTTGTGCGAAAAAAATGAGAAAGCACTATAAAGGACAAATGAAACGAGAATATAATAACTACCCAGAGCGTCGGCCTGCAGCAAACTATACCGACCAAGCAACCATTGTAAGTTGGTGAAGATAGTGCCAACATTTGTGGATAGAGGGTGTAAATTAGTCTTTACAAATAACCCTCAGTCCTAATCTCAGTTTTCTATACCTGAGCCGCTACTTCTTTATTTAAGTATCTGCTCATTTTGTCCTCACGAGATAGTTTGACGCACTGCTTCACATAAAAACCTGGAGTCACCGGGGATTAAAACCCCGGAATGTGCTGGGTAAGAAATTTCAATAGGTCTACATAATTATGTACACACACAAAAATACTTACATAATTAACTAACAACCTTTATTTATTTATGTATATATAAATTGTTTGAAATAGTAAAATAGTACCATACAGAGAAACCAACTAAATGTCTTTAAGTTCAATCCAGTAGCTCACTTAGGCTTAAAATAAATGGTACGGCGCATCGTATATATTTTCTCTCACTTTTATAATAAAATATACATTTAATAAAAACTCTTAAGATTTTTGAAACGAAATAATTAGTGTGCACAGTGTTGTAAAAACATTACACCAAAGATCATTAGTGAAATAATATATACTGTTACTTACTCTAGTGGTATTAGAAACTAGAAACACTGTTACAGAAAAATTAAGAAAAGAGAAACAGCTTTGTCCACCAAATAACATAAAAATCAAATTAATTTTCAAAAACCTGAATTAAAAAGTAAATATTTGCTTATAGCTCAGAAATTACTGGTTTTATAAAAATATATTTAAAATAAAAGATTTTAATCTTTAATATTACTACTACAATTTTACAATGATAAGCTATTTTATATCTCAGATGGCTGCGGAAAAAATTATCAAATTTATAAAATGTTCCTCATGTACTCTCAAAGTCATTTTTATGAGCAAATGAGAATCGCCATCTTGTTTATAATGATAAACTTTGTATAGCTATAAAATGTAATAAAAATCGTTAGATTGAACTTTGAGAAAATTGATTTTTTCTATTTTTGCTCTTCATTAAGCTAGCCTTAATTTTAGGGTTAGATGTCTAATTCCAATGAACACTCGGGGAGACCTTATAAAAACCCTAGAAACCAAGTTTTATCACAACCGGTAAAATGGTTTCGGCTCTAGCATGAGGTACGGACAGATAAGACAGACGGCATTACGAAAACCATCTTTTTGGTTTCAGGGGGTCAAGAAACGTCGACATTTATCAAAATCTTGAGTTAGAATTTTTTGAGGATCACAATATTTTCCATCCGAGGTGTCGAGAGAAATTTAAAATGTATGACGTAATCAATTTAGTAAAGTCCTGATGGATAGAGCTTTTCAATAAATTGCTTTCTTCAAAAAAATAGTTAAAAGAAAGGTTCCGTGTAATTTCTATGTTAATTTTATCACAAACGATTGTTTAATAAACCGAAACCTAATTACAAAACTTTCCAAAAGATAAAATAACGCTCTTTCTGTACGTATATTTAAGCCTGTTCTTTTGTGGAAAGCTGAAGCTTACAACCCCGTTTTCCACCCCCGGTTTCCCTTGCTTGAGGGTGAGGGGATGGGGGTGGGTGGTGAGAGGAGGAAGAAGACAGTTGGCTGATTAATGGACGAGATGTTTTTGTGGCCGAGAATACAGATAGATTTAGCTACTACCTCCCTGTTACATCCCCCCCTCCCACCATTTCTTTTGTTTCATTACGAAAGAGGGACTTTGTCATTTTAGCTCTTTGATTGAGGTTAACTTAACAAAGCCAAGCTGCGGTAGTCGTCAGTCTTCTGGGTTGTTGTTTTTTTACGAGATTTAAGAAAGGAGGGGAGGGACGTTCTTTTGTTTGAAATTAATTCGAATATTTTTGGCTCCCTGGAAGATGTACTTTTTCACTACAAGCCCCGTAAATGAGCTGTGTGCTGATTTGCCGGAGGTACTTCATTCTTAAAAATTAACTTTACTAAACAAGTATCGTCTACAATCAGGTCCGTAGAATCAAAGAGTGAGGGCTTGGGGCTCACTGTCTCTTTCCAAACTTTGGCCAGGGGAAGGTGGGCAAATAAATGTGAAACGCAAAGGAAGAAGAAAAGAAAAAAGCGCGAGAGATATACATTTTTTACTCTTCTTTGCAAGCTATTGCTATGACTATAAGGGGTTTTAGAACCATCTGTAGTTCTATTTTAGTCGAGACACAAAGTAGACCACCACCCTCAACCTCTACACTAAGAACTGTCAAATTCAAATATTTTCAACAATACTATCTATCGGACACATCCTCAGGAGGAACTGTCTTCTGTATGACATCATAAAAGGCAAGGTTGAGGGAAAGAGGAGCTTAGGAAGGAGTATTCAAATATTGAATGACTTGAAGGAAAGAAGAAAGCTCTGAGAACTAAAGGAGAAGGCAGAAGACAGAGCGCATTGGCGGTCTAATTTCATTGACAAAAGGAATGTACCTGTCGTAAGACAGAACACCTAAGAACACAATAACAGTAAATATAAAATTTTATTTTGACAGGTCAATATTTTTATTGTGAGATATCAGAGTTTAAGACATGCAAGTGTATTTATAGTAATAATAAAACTTTACATCAGGGCCATCCATGTCCGGAATTTTCTGGCAAAAACTTATGAGAAATTGGTCACCCACGCATCCCTCCTCCAACCAACCCACTGTCGTAATATATTGTAACAGACCTGACTAAATTATATGAAATTATATGTATATGAATGATTATTCCAAAGCTAAATAAAAATACAAAAATGTATCATAGCTGGTTTTTTTCTTCACATTCATCAATCATGAAACACACCAATTATTTTTCAAGACAAAAAATTAATGTACTACATAAAAATACAATTTTACCTGTGACACATCATATATACCTTTATCATAGTGAGTTCCTAGAAACTAACGCTTTTAGCTTAGCTCATATTAACTCATATAGTATGGTTTTATAATGATGGGAAGTTAGGGTTTTAATCCTGGCCGAGGGCTGTGAGTGTTTTTTCGTAAATAGTTTCATACGCTCTTTCCACGGGAATGCTATTATATTTATTCTCAATAATTCTAGCTTTCAAATCTATACCCCACCAAATAGTAATAAATACGTTTAGACCGGACAAATAGAAAGACGTGAACATATATCTATATTATTATCGGGTAGTAAGACTTGGTTTGGTGCTTATATTTATATATATAAAATTGGTAGGGCTCACTTGCAAACTGATGCCGTAGAATTTTTTTAAATACCGATGAATAGACAAAAACATCACTCTCCTCTTGGCGGTGTATGCAGGTTCAAGGTTTAAATCCTGATCACATATACTGAGGTGGTGACCTGGCGGTCTAGGGGTAAGGTGTCAGGCTTCTGTGCTGGCGGCTGGGGTTAATCCTCGGTCCCGGCACAGATTTATCTGATTACCAAACCCTTCCTTCACCTCTGACAAGACATCTTGTGAATGTGGGGAATGCCAGGCCTCCACCGTGGTTCGGATTCCACGTTAAACTGTAGGTCCTTCATTTCATCTCACAATCATCCTACCATCACACATTAGCGTAAGTGCGTATAACCCGAACGGGTAGTAAGACGCGGTGCTAATAATAATAATAATAAAAATAATAATAATAATAATAATATAATAATAATAATAATAATAATAATAATAATATAATACTGAGGTATTTTCCCCCAAATAATGTTATACTCTTACCTCTACGCAAATATGGATAGCCAACATTTAATATGCAGTGTTACCTTCCCCATTAGTGGAAATATGGGAACAGAAAAGATGGTTAATAAAAGAGAGAGCACGTGAAAAATAAAATTGACAAGAGAGAATATTTAAACTAATTACAATCGGTGTTATTTACATTTACCTCAAATAAAATACCTTTTATTATTTCAAAGTTATCTTTATAAATTAAATCTAAAGAGTCAAATAACAAAATATAATGCGCTACATTGAAGTCTAATAAGAGAAACACAATTTCAACATTTCGAAACAAAATAAAACAATATTTCATTAAAAACTAGAATACAAAATGTGTAAAGGGAAAAGTGTGTGCTTGCAATTTTTAAATTAAGTTAAAACAAAACCATATAATATAAGCCTTGACCTTTCTTAATTTGCCGTATCATATGACAGGTAATATAAACAAGTAACTTTATAAAAGCGTTAACATGGAAAAAAAACCTCGGGCGGTACTTAATAAAATCCAGCGCGAGTGAACTAATTTAGTGGAGGAACAGAAAGCGGACACGCCATGGTTAGTTGTAGGGTGGAGGGAGCTACCATAACGCCATGTTTACAGGCTGATTAAAACATTGAAGAGGAAAAAAGAGAGTAGCGTAAACATGTATTTAAATAAGGGCTGTATTGACAAAATTATATGTAACTTGAGGAAAGTTGTTAGGCTAAGGTTGAAAATTAATAGCTTTAAAAACAGACATTTTACCAAAGTTTAATTTGAAATTAATTATAGTAAGTTTAATTGATAGTGATTTTTATGATAACTTATAGTATCATAGTTACTAAAAATAATGTTCTAAAACATTTTAGTTTTAATTTATATAATAGAAAAAAATAGTAGCCCATATATATTTTTCATACACAAAAAAAAAGTTACTTGATTTTCGGTAAAAAAAAAATTCCCCTGCTGTGCGTTTTACATCCGCTAGTCGCATATTTAAACTAAAAAGAAAAGATTAAAAATGTAGACTATAGAGGAAGTTAAATCATATTTGCTTGTAGGGAGAATATGAAAACCCTTAAAATAAAATTATCTTTAACTTCCCTGGAAAACCAGTCTACTGTGAGCCTAAGAGCTTATACCACGTGATCCAAAAAAGTAATATAGTGTACATATTAATTGTTTCATATCATTAGAAATTAATGGTAGTAATTAAATTTAATTTATCTCTATTTATAATGTTTATTTATTTACAAATGAAATATAGGCTCTATATATATATATATATATATATATATATATATATGATAAATATATATTTTGTTTACATAAATATATACATTATTAAATTATAGCTTAATGGCCATAGAAACTATTTTTTTTTGTTGAAATATTGTATTAATAAAAACAATATCACTAAAACTAAGTCAAGCATAAGTGTTACCTTGATTCTAAACATTGAGTTATTATAAAATATTTGATTACTGTAATTTATTATGAATTTAAAGACCGGGAAACCAAATGTAACTTAATAAAAAAAACGCTGTATTGTAATAATATGCCTGCTAGTTTGTAAAATATATTTCAAATCAGTGTTAAATTAAATGGGTTAGTAAGCTTATTATGCCCAAAAGCTGTCTCAATTTCCACCACGCAAATATATTAGCATAATTAGAATTTTATTTTTGCAATATAACAAATATATAAAGGAAAGGATTAAATAAAATAAGTTCTGGGACTTAATAGTATACTTAGAAGACCATTGTTGCATTTTAAGTTAAAGGACTAGGCCTATATTTTTCTAGTCTTAAGACACAGATTTTTTTTTAAATTGCTTATTATAGAAAGAAAAGTTATTTGACATAAAACTGGTGGGAAAAGTGGGGATGGTAATCACAGTGCTTAATAGTTGATTAAAATTTCAAGTGTAATAAATATTTGAATTGTCCCTATTTTTATGTTATGTTCAAACAAAAATTTGTTTTATAAATTAATATACTCAAATTATATCAACAAAACTTTGAAGGTAAACAAAGCTTTAACTCCGTTAAGTCCAAGCTATAAAGTAATGAGGCACACGTATTTTTTTAACAACACACATAAATAGAGTTACACGGTATCGCCTTTGAAATTCAGAACGGAAAAAAAGGTGGGTAAAGGAGGGGGAGCAAGCTAGACATTCCTTCTTTTAAATCGAATTTGAAAATCTATTCCGATCGTTCTTTTACCCTCTTCTTAACCCCGGGATTTTCTATTCCTCGATAAAAATTCACAAGAGACTAATAAAATAGCACAAAGATAGAAGCAAAATAAAATAAAGACAAAAGATGAACAGCATTTTAAATTGGTAGTTTGGAAAGATCCCCTAAAAAAAATTGTAATTCGTTAAATTATGTCACGTACAAGAAGATAAGAAAAAAACATATTTATAAGTTTTTTATTAGTTCCTTGCTTTGAACTATTTCAAATTTTAATATAATTTGAAGTTGTATATCAGAGCTAGTGTAAAAAATATCTGTTGCTTATTTTCGTAAATGTTTCTTCGTAATAAATCGTATTAAATGTGATATAGTCTATGCTTATTTTAAGAGGAAGGGTTTGATAAACATCCCTTCAAAGGGCTTTATGGTGGCGCACCAAGACGTGTTGCAGACACTTAGAAATTCCGCATTATTTAAGAAGTTGTTTGATATTTTAAAATGTTGTTTTCATTAAAATGTAGGCGTAGATTGTCAGCAGGTTTCTGATGAGCTATAAAGCTTAGATTTTGAGTTTAAAGATTAAAAAAAATTAAACGACGAATCATGTGAAAATATGTACTTATGGAATTAAATCATAAGATTAGAAAACTAGATATAGCCTTCCACTATCAAATAGACTTATGGTTTGATAGGTTCACAACATAATTTTATTAAGATAATATGGTATTATTTAATAGGGTTTATGTGGTATTGTTTTATAGGGTTTCATTAAGCCACCACAATTTTTTTAAACATTTTTAAATTTAAATTTTTATCAGGTTGAAACTTTCGTCTACATTTTGATTAAAACATTAATAAAAAATATCAAACCACTTTATAAATAATGCGGGATTTCTAAACGTCTGCGACGCTACAATGCTCTACTACGCAGCCTTCTTTAACACAAAATTGTACTCACCACATGACCTTATTGTGTGCACCATTTGGAATATCCATCTATTTACACCAAAGATAAAGTTATAATAGAGATGAATAAGGTCAAATTTGAGTAAATGTAACCCCATTTGCGTGGGGTTTCAGAAAACCCTTTTATAAAAGAATATGGCTCGAAATACAACCTCTCCAGCCACTGGCAAACCCATTTTAAGTAACGGGATTAGGAGAAATTTTAAGTAACGGGATTAGGAGACATTTTAAGTAACGGGATTAGGAGACATTTTAAGTAACGGGATTAGGATACATTTTAATGTAGTATACCAGAATTCACCCTGTTAGGTTACAGATGTTTCAAAATACGAGGGTAAAAAATAAGGTTTAAAAAAAGTTTTGTGTTGTATATATAATATACAGATTTAATGTTATATTATGAACAAAGTGAATTTGTGTAAATCACTTATACGAGAAATAAAACAAATGAATTTTTATTAGAGATATCTGATGTGTACGCTCTGGACACATTGACTATATTAGTACACAAATTATAACTTTCTAAATAATAAAAGACACACCACCTACTACTCCATACTGACAACTAAACAAATCATAAGCAATGTTCGGTTCATTGTTCTGCCCTAGTCTGGAGCCGGTTTAGTGGGCGATATCTTCAACAGATGAGGCATATGTGTCGCTAGAAATGCATGTATTTCAAAATGGAAAGAATTTACTTCTTAGAAAAGTGCATATGAGATGTGTTTCTTGTCTCCAGCGTTGAGAACTTTACACGATCCTTGATCCCGGATCAACAACTAGTATGATTTTAACGACTTTCTTACAATATTACTTTTTTTAAAAGTCTAGTAAAATTTTGTTTTGGTGCATCAAAGTTTTTCTAACCTATCAGAATATCTACATAATTACATTAAAAGGGTAGAGAGTACGGATGTGAAAGATATAACTTAATTCAATTATTCTACCCACATCATTTACTTGGAATGAGAGTGGGGAACCATAAGAGGAAAAAATTCCTTAGCTAACGCAATCATTAACTCAGAATAAAAAAAAAAACTGTCGATGCGAGATTGGTTAGGACTTTAGAGGGAGAGTCTATCATTATTATTATTATTATTATTATTAGCACCGCGTCTTACTACCCGTTCGGGTTATACGCACTTACGCTAATGTGAAATGGTAGGGTGATTGTGAGATGAAATGAAGGACCTACAGTTTAACGTGGAATTCGAACCACGGATTAGGCCTGGCATTCCTCACATTCACAAGATGTCTTGTCAGAGGTGAAGGAAGGGTTTGGTAATCAGCTAAATCTGTGCCGGGACCGAGGATTGAACCCCGGCCGCCAGCATAAAAGTCTGACACCTTACCCCTAGACCCCAGGTCACCAAGAGAGTCTATCAAAGCAATCATATTCAGACATAAATAAAATGCTAAAAAAAAGCTTTGATTTTGAATTATTAATTTTCCTATACCATTTTGAGGGAGAAATAACACTGTAGGCAAATTGAAACTAGCATATAGAGTGCTTGCTATACATTGTACGTGACAGGTATTATACCAAATTTTATCTTTAGTGTTATTTTAAAATTCAATGCAATCCAGATACCCTTTATGTTTTATTTGTGACTAAAGACTGTTTAATGATGTAAAAATATATTTAACTTCCCACAAATCCGCACTAGTAAGCACACGATCTAAAGGTTGAATTTATTAGGTCTATTTTGATGGCGGTGGGGAGGTCGGGGTTTTAATCTAATTTGGGTGTTTTAAAATTCTACCTTCACTATCCTTACACCATTAGAGTAATTAATAAATTATGCGTATAGCTCAAACGACTAATAGGACATGGTGAAAAAATATATAAAACTATATATTAATAAATAGAAACTTGAAATAATTACATGAATAGAGAATATATTTATTAAAAATGAGGACTTTTAACTCGTTATTAATACCACCTGAATCTAAGACAATAGCCCCTAATACTAAGTATATTTCTAAACTCTAGGAACTGTCATAATTAGATAACAGGATAAATTTAAATATGAGTTTAATCAGAAATTGAGATCTAATTAATGGTCATATCTGTAGTTAGTCATCCTCTCTCTTATTTGACCACGTAAAATGACCACAGATATTAGTTCCACAGACCTGAACATATCCACAACTAAATAATTGTTATTCTATTAGTGTATTTTAAGTGTACTATTTTAATCAATCAAACTAAATCGGTAAATGACTTACAAACTAACTTAGTCTGAAATAAATAGCACTTCTTATACTACACACCCAGCCTTAAGAGCCTTAATATTTACTAATTAGATAGCGGGACCTACAAACTAATTAAACCTATGATAATAGGTACAATATTATACCCTCATTCATTATTACCTCAGAGCCAGATTTAATTGATTATTTTGCGGATTACTACACGTGCGAGTGGTCCAATTAATCATCCTAATCAGGTAGGAGTGGAAAGGGTATTATTTTTGAAGAAATCATGTATTAAAAGCCAGTTCGGTAAATACGGCCTAGATATAAGCCATTAGTATGCAATCAATAACAAACCAACCAAGATGAGAGTCACACCTTGATATATGAGCCCACAGGTAAGGCTTTCATTTTTTTTAATCACTGCATTTTATTACCTGTTCAGGTTATACGCATATGATAATTACTTTAGTGGGGTAGGGCTGAGCAAGGAAGTGTTTTAAAGGTAATCTCATGGGTATAGAGAGGGGGAATTATGGGACTCAACCACCTACCCTACCCCCCGCCAAATTTTCCGAAGTTTTTAATACAAATCTTAAATAAAAATGGCCTTGTATTAAACTTCAAATAACTTATTGGGGCATTTACTTTCAAATATTTCCCAGGGAAGGGCCACTCCAAGTAGCTCTTAGAGGCATTTAATTTTCAGATTTCCGGGCATTTATCATTCTAAATGGCTTATAGAGGTATCCGATTTTTAAAATAAATAACCCATAGAAGACCAATTTGCTTCCAATTGCATATCATTATTTTTTTTAATAAATACCCATAGAAGACCAATTTGCTTCCAATTGCATATCATTATTTTTAAAATCCAAGCCGGGACCACACCAATTAGCTTCTAAAAGCATTCGATTTTTAAATTGAATTGGGGGAAGACCACTTTCAATAGCTTCTAATAGCATTTAATTTTTTTAAATTCAACTAAGGACCATTCAAAATAGCTTCTAAGGCCAACCATTTTTAAAAAATTTCTGGTGGAAGACCTCATCAAATATCTTTTAGAGGAATCTTAAGAAAAACTCAGGCGAAGAAAACACTGAGTAGATTCTAAGGGCATTCCAAATTCCAAAAATATTTTCGGTCAGAACCACTTCAAATATATTATAGGGAATTAAATTTATTTATAAAGATAATTCCGGTGAGCACGTCTTAAAATAGATTTTAAAAGCAACAACATTTTGAAAAAATTTCTGAAGAAGGACTAATCCAAAGAGCCTCTAAGAGTATCCAAATTTCAAAAATTTCGGGCACTATTCTAAATATTTGTTGAAAGAAGAAATTTTTTCCAAAAATTTCCAAACGATAGCCACTATAACTAGCTTCTAGGAGCATTCCATTTTCTAACACGGGGGATGGGAAGTCCTTAAAACATTTTTAGTTGTCACCTCCTTCATTCTTACACAAATAAAGTTTCACTGTATAACAGAACAATGTTCTAATGTCTTAGGATTTAGTAGTAAGTCTTAACAACACGTCATAAGCCTAAGATTATGAACACCCTCCCCCCCCCCCCCACCCCCCAAAAAAGATATTTTTTTAATTAAATTCTTCCTACTTTTATGGGTAGTCTACCCACATTTGTGTGGAAAGAAATTGGGGAAACATTTAGGGAAAATCACCCTCAGTACACCCGATTGAGATTCGAACCCCGATCTACCCATCATAAGCAGTCCAGTCTAACACTAGAGTGACACCTTAGATCGTTCGGCCACCTACGTGAGTCGGGGCTCAATTGTTTGCACCTATTGATATAAAGGTGAGCTTTCATTGAACCGAATTTTACAAATCGATTTAAGTTGAAACACTTTAAAACTAAATTTGACGATTACTCATTCAAACATGTGAGCTGTATCGGGGAACATACAAGCAAAGGCGTAATTCTTGTCCTGTTTGACTTTGCTGGAGAATGGAAATTGAGAGTTCAGATCCCATTTGGGTATATCAGGGAGATTTTTTGATGGTTTCCAGCCCTCCCTACACACAAATGTGGGTACATCTAATCTAAATTCTTAAGTTCGATCTGACTCGACCCTATCCTATTAATGGCAAAATGCGGATAGTTTGGACGCGTGAGAAAACAGACACTTAAACGTACAGCTCGATCACGACCACACAACGCCTAAATTAGATCCGCGCACACCGCCTTAGGATAGTCCTAGACCCCACATATTATACTCCCCCGATGTTTTCAAGGTCAGTCTGGTAAGAACACCTGCGCGGAAACACCGCTAGCCACGCGCTCTTTTCAACGTGACATCACCGAGGTCAAACATCACGTATCTCCCTCTTAATCCCCCCCCCCCATACACTCTCGGGATTGTTGGCAATTTTAACCGTACTTGGCAGATTTCTCGTCATACTACCGTGTTTTCTGACAGAGCACCTACACCCTCGGTAAAGGCGGCAGTCTTTCTCGTACGTGATTCTCGTACAGTTTCCCCATCCGTGATAGCTGCTTTTTATCAGCCAAAACACGGTTGTTACCGATACGTCTCCAAGAATTCAAGAACAAAATCACTAACGAGATTATGACTAGCCATAACGATCCGTAGTAGTTTTTTCTGAAACTTAGAACATGACTGAAGGTGCCGAATCCACTAGACAGACTAGTCTAAGTCTGCTCAGCGCGGGCATGTCCAATCCTGTTTTGAATCCCATACTTGATTGGAGACACAGGCCTCTATACTCACGTACGGGAAAACTAGCCCGGCCCAGCAAACACAGACTATCGGGATTGTCTACAATTTGATAAATCACGACGATGAAAACGAGGGGAAAAAAGCAAGTGAGGTTTGATTATGTTCGGGTTAGCCGTTCGAATATCTTTGTTGCGATTGTCCAAACATACCCTCGACTAGCCGCACAGCTTAATAGTAGCGGCTAAAAATGTGACAATCTCAAAAGTGTAAGAGGGGACTTTAAAATATAAGCGGATCACCTTAAAAATAATATTAACCGACACACAGGGAAAAAATTTTATTTAATATACTTTCATCCATTCATATCCAAAGTCATGCTTTTTCAGCAGCTGTCACGTCGTGTCAATTTTGACAGTTACTAAGATCCATGGTAGTCCGCATAGGTGGTCAAGCTGTTTTTACGTCAAGCTCGTCTAGTCTAATTGGCTGGTGACGGGGAGGTCAAGTTTCCATTGCAACTTGGTGTGACGAGGATGTTATATTTGTAAATGTTCTCCCACTTACCCTTCACCCAAATGTGTGTATATTTCCTCTAAACGCTAACCTCCTCATACCTACCCCATTATAATGATTTAGTAACTTCTATTAAACCCAAATTCGTAAATCTATATATTATTTTGAACCCACACAATAACCTTGCTGTAACCTAACACATCCCGCAAGCTATCCTGACAAATCGAGCCCACGGGGTTAGGTCACGACAGTAAAATACTTTTATAATGTTAAAATTAGGTAAATTAAGTAATATATTATGTCCCTAGCCTAGTTTAAGTTAGCTTGTAAATCGAATTATGATATAACTTAATGTCTAAAAGTTCAAACTTCAAGTTAAATGGCCTTAGCATATAAATTCTTGCATTAATTTGTCTTCAATGGTGATCACCGTGACTAGAGTGGCCCACCACAGAACTAAGGGGATCCGGGTTCGATTCTGGTAGGTGCTCACACATATATATTTACTATTTGCGTATGTCCTGTTATCAAATTAGTACATATCTAGGGTACTTGAGCAAGGTATTTAGTATTATATAGCTACTGTACCGGGTTGAGTTAGTTTGTAGGTAGAGTTATAAAATCAGTATAATTAGAAAGTGCGCGTTTAGCATCCGGATTTAAAAAATCATTCATATAACAAACAGCAAGTTAAAAAAAAAAATCTCTTCAAAATTCTTTGGGAAATGCATTCTCTTCTTATTAGTGTATTTAACTTGCACTTTCTGAACCAACTGATTATATCAACTAACAACTTATAGACTAACTTTATATTTTACAGACACAGCGCCCAATTCCCAAGATTTTGATTCATCACTGTGAATTGGAAGCCCCCGATTTCACCAATGATAATTTTTTGGCCAGACGAGGAATATAATTCAGGACCCCTAACTCATTAAACAGACACGCTACCGACCGAGCTATGACTTCAAACCCCTCACTGTAACCGACGAAGCAGAACATCTTATGATAACAGAGTGTATCTCAGTATGCCTCGACATCCAAGGCAACAACAGCCCTTAGGCAAAACTTCCTGACATACGCTAAGTCATTCGTACCAGTGAGGCACCCGGAAATAATATAAAGGATGGGGAAGTCAGATCAAACTCATCCTTTACTTTCCTGAGAGGGGTGGAGAGAGGGATATGGGAAGGGGAGGGAATATCTTGTAAGTATTACAATTATGTGCATTTTATGCTAAACAGTTTCTTCCCTTATTTCCTCCTTGGCATTGTCTGGGAGAACGAGGAAGTAGTGCCAAAAATAAAGAGCTAGATGCCGATCAACGTAATGGGCTTGCGGGAAAGAAAGGACTTTTAGGCTTTAAGAGCAAGGACAATTGAAGACGTTTGAACTTAGGGGATGGGAGGGCTCTTCATCAAAGCCCATCTATATGGGTCGACCTATACGCTCTCCCATTTAAGTTAAGACACAAAGTAAAAAGAAAATACCCTCATCCCCTCCTCTAAGTAGAGCTATAGGCCATCTCTTCAAAGTGGCAGTGTAGAGAACGCAAGAAAAGTTGTTTTGCCAAAATAAATATAATATTGCTTCAATAGAAACATAGAGTTTAATTTTATTCACGTTAGGATATCTAAAGTGGTTGAATAATCTGTCATAAGCATAATGGCATTAGATGACAAATATTTTAAACTAAGAGAAAAAGTTGTAATTAAATTACAGGGCACCCTTCAAAAGTATTCAAGAACTGTTGAGGTCATCATGTGAAATAAAATTAAGAAATGTGATTTATTTTGACTATTAAAATATTTTAATTAAAAAAATGCAAAAACAATGACTCACTCCATAGCTCCTCTTTTGAGTAGTGTTATTAAACCTACATGTTTTCAATGGTACAAGGACCTACATGGATGAGCACATAGACTAAGGCATCGAGATATTTTGATTTTTTTCAAGGTGTACTGGGGTGGTTTTTCCCCGAAATGTTTTCACATTCTCACCCCACGTAAATGCGTGTGCTTTATCTTTAAGATTTTAGTTCTCTCATCCTTGTTTCGTTATTGTAATTATGCAGATAGCCTGGATGGGTATTAGGATGCGGAACACATTGAAGGAGGATAAGGAAGCCCAGGGTTGTATCTTCGGACAGGGTATATTTTTTAGCCATATCAGGTCAACATATTGACCGCATCTTTAATGAACTGACACATTTAATTAATCTGATAGAAATTATAATTATTTATATACATAAGTTACAAAGTCAATTAATAAAATAGTGGATGACCCGTAAATATCGTAAACATTATATATAATTACCGAAATAAAAGCTTAGAACCAACCGGTGATTCTAAACATAAGCTTCAAAATTACGAGAGCGGAAAATTACGAGGCCTTTTCATAAAACCCCCTCGAGTTATAAATCTGAAATATGCCACCGACAAAAACTTCGCCATGAAAGCTGTGTATCTTGAGGTGGTGCTTGCTACTAAAAGAACATGTTTATACGCCCGGGGGTTATATAGGGGGTCCAGGAGGGGGGGGGGGAGGTATAGTCCTGCTCAATCAAATGTGGACCATCTTGTAAAAACAAAAGGACAGCATGGTTTGCTGTTGGGATGGTTATGTTTGTCTTAGTTATAGTTAGATGTTTAACATCATAGTCATTAATGACTTAATACAATGAGTAGGGAGGGAGATGGTGGTTCAGAAGAACTGCACCCACATAAGCGTGAATAGGAGATGAAAAAACCACAGTTATAAATTCCATGTGATAAACTACCTTAAATGCACTCAATTGAGATTCGAATTTCAATCTCCACCGTCACCATTATCCCATTTAATTACGAACTAGAAGCCTTGTACCGCGTTACTATTGTTATTGGTTTAGGATATATAAGAGGGGGGGACTTTGATTTGAAAGGACGGGGTTTAATTTTGAATTGGAACTTGGGTCCTTCCCCTACTCTACTCCACTCTTTCCAGGTGAATAGCATCATTAGATAATTAACTATTCAATCCTCCAACCTGTGGGCCCATGGACAAAGTCGTCAGTATCATCAGTCTAATCTGGTTTCCCGTTTAATAAAGAGGTGTACTGAGGGTGATTTTCCTGGATATTTTCTCACTTTCTCTTTTCCTCTCCCCATCCCCAAAATTCGGGTGGTTTTCATCTAAATTCTACCTTCTCAAACCTATTATAGTGGTGTGGATAACAAATATTTTGCCAGGACACACCCAATTTGAAAAAAAAAAAAAAAAATCGGATGAGGAGAAATTTTAAGAAATATTACGTGCATTCAGCCTAGTAAATTACGATTGTAAATCAACTTTGTAATGTTATAACTATTCTAACCAAATCCTTTGATTACATTAAATGTTAATGTTAAAGTTATGTTAATAGCTATATGATACTCTTACGTCTAGACTGCAAAATTTCAAGTAATTGTCACACTTCACTGTCCTGTGTCATATTCTAGACTGGTAGGCGACTCTAAAGGTAGTTTTTAAGTGGTGATAGCTACGAGTTACATTGCAGATTATTCCAGAACGAACAGTAATAGGGTAAATATTGTTCGAGGTGCGTACAAGAGAACTACACCTTGCTTTAGTCCGAGGCATGTCACCTCGCTGGAAGAATGTGTTGCGGTATCAGCAGCGAATTTTATTTTAATATATCAGTAGTATGACATCATGCTTAAACGTGTCACCTGACATATAAAGATTTAATTATCCAAAAATAATCAGGTGCATATGCAAGTTAAATATAAAAAGTGCGCAATTAGTTGGTAAAGCAAATATATATGCTGGACGTAAAATTAACTTTATTAGGGCATGAATAGAATGTCGAAATAAATGTTAATGATATAGAACGTGCTTGAACAGAATAAAAGAGGCTTTTATTGAGTGCCAAAAAATATGTTTTGTGTGTTGATCTGCGGTGATGGGAAACTTAAAACGAATTGTGAGTTAAACAGAATGTAAGAGGTTTTGGAACATATTCAAAGATAAAAAGAATAATGAAAAGAAAGTAATAAATGAGAGTAAATGGGATTAAAAGGAGAAAGCATGCAGAATGATTTTGAATTGAATAAGAAACTGTTATGGGAGTGGGTAAAGAAAACGAAACAAGGAATGCAAGAAAAGCCCTATTCCATTCAGGATGAACGTGGTTAGTTTATCTGGGATGAACACAGTATATGAGAGCATTAGAGGGAGTATTTTGAGAAATTGTATGGCAGAAACGTAGAGAAAGTAGAAGAAAATAGGGAATATGTTATAAAGAGTGAAATAATTAACGAGGCTGAGGAGTTAAAAGCTATAGAAATGTTAAAGAATGGCAAAGCTGCGGACGTAGATGGGATCACAAGTGAAATGCTTAAGTGTGGGGGCGTGGTACTACTTGCCAGATTGTGTGAGTTGTTCAATGTGTGTGCTGGGATTTCGAATCCCGTTACAAGTAAATAATAAAAGGTTGGATCACTCACCACCCTGATCCCAGTTGACTTGGCTCAGCATGACCGCGGCTCAACAACACTTCCCAGCAGTGTCTAAAACCTGACTGAATCGAGGCCCATGGTTCATTCCCCGTCGTAATTACCTAGACGCGCCCAGAAAAAATAAATAACGATATGCACGAGCGTTCACTGCGCTCTATCAGCTGTATTTGGCAAGATCGTAGTCCAGTTCTTTCCACATACGCCTGGAGAAGCGTGGTATAACCCAGGGTGTTCTAGAAGCCTGCTGCTACCCCTTACCCCTCTCCTCCTCTGTTATTCCCGTGCCTTGAGAACACGTGGTAGATTCAAGGACTATATAATGGTAGGATTCTGTAATGTTGACACATATTGCAATACTGGCTTCGTAGGTGAGCGACGTTGTTATAAGTTTATTAATATCATAATACTTTAAATTCCCTTTGGTTTAAATCATATTTAACATTTTTAAAATTATCGTTTCAGAATCTACAAATATTAAATTTATTGATTTTTGTCATGGAATTCACGTTAAATTTACTTAGTATTTTTGGACTCTTAAGGTCATGGTAAAAGTTAAAATCTTGGTACGTTTAGAGTAAAACCGCATTTTCAACTTTGATATTATGCTTTCGTTTGGGAATATTTGGTCTCTGTGTTTTCACGTAATTTCTGCATATCCGCCTCATGGATGTTTTTCCAACCCTTTTGGTATCAACAGTTTGGTCGTTTGTTAACAGATAGCTTCGTTAGCCGGATCTACTTATTTTAGTATCATGTAGAGTTATAATTATCTTGTTATTTGTTGATAGTTTATTTAATATGGTTGGAACAGTTTAAAGTTTATCGTCTGTTAGTTTAAGATAGGGCCTCAAGATGGCGAGATTCCTTTGTAGTCATTGATTTAATAAATGTACCTGACTTACGTTGGTGTAGTTAGGTTTGAGACCACCAGAAGGCGCAAAATACTATTTAATAGTTATCTAGCCTTTGATTTGTTGGCCCCTCCAGATGAAAATAAGGGCCAGTAATGAGTTAATATTCATCATTGAACTTTAAAACCTTTAGATAGTTAAACTTTAAACCACTTGGCGTTGTGTTTTTTAGCATCTTTGGATCACAAGTAAATTTGTGTGCCAGCCTATTGGTGGCGTCATTATTAGATTAAAGTTTGATTTTTTGATGAATTACTAAAAATTATGTCCTGTTCAGATTTAGGAGGCCAGCCGATAATTTGATGAAGGCATATAATTTATTATTTCAACAATCTTAGAGCTGCCGATAAGAGCACTTATATTGGTGTTATATATTTTTGAGAATGTATCCTCAATTAATTATTCATATCGATGATGTTTTATTTTGCCAGTATATTAAATTATGAATGGTTTAAGAAAAATAAATAGTGATACTTAATAAGGTTGGGATTTATTGTATCATGTGTTTTGATTTGTCATTTATGGGCGAGAATAGATTTTTTTGCGAATATTACGTGTTAGTTGTCTGATGTTGTGACTAATGTGAGGCATTCCAGGAAACTTGCCGCGTTTGAGCTTACTTGTACACTACCTCTCTCATTATATAAAGTTGTTTTGGTTATGACTATTACTATGGTTCATAAACCTTTGTATGCCTATTAGATCAGTTCCTTTATTTGGAATGTTGATTTAAAATAAGTTTCGAGCTCCGTGTGAACGCTGATGTCACCTAACGCTTTGAGCTGTCTCACTCGTCTCATCAAGTTGTATATTTTATATTATTTAAATAAAAAAAACCTCTCTTGTTGCCTCCTTGATTATTATTTCTTAGTGGGGATAGGGGGTTTCACTAATGACTGGAAGAATGCTCTCATTGTTCCTTTGTACAAAGGCGAAGGCAGTAAGAGTGACTGTTAGAATTATAGGGCAACAAGTTTGTTGAAGAGCCCAGACATTTTTTTGTAAGAGTTTTAATTGAGATGGTACGGGAAAAAAACTGAGGGCAATATTTGGGGTGTGTAATATGGTTTCATGACAGGTAGTGGTTGCATGGATCAGATATTTGCATTGCAACAAATGATTGAGAAATTTATGGCAGTAAGGAAGTTTATTGTGCATTAAAAACTTATGGTCGGGTGAATAAGAGTAAGTTATGGAGTGTTCTGAGAAAGTGTGGTGTAAATGCATGGTTAATAAATGCAATTATGGTGTATGATTGAAGTAAATAGTGCGTTAGGATGGATGGAAATTTGAACGAATGATTTGGCATTGAACAAGTTGTTAGACAATGTTGTGCTATGTCTCCATGGTTGTTTAATGTAGTCAGGGTTAAATGTATTAGAGATGATAGTGAGGACGCGGTTGATAGGCAAATGGTAAATGTTAATGTGCTGATATATGCAGATTATACCGTATTAATGGCTGAGAATGAAAGTGACTTTTAGAATGCACTAAATAGTTTGAATGTGGTGACAGGATGAATGGGCCCTCATGTAAATATCTTCAAAAATAAGGTGATATTTTTTGATAAGGACGGATCAGGAAATGACTGCCAGCTTAGTATAGTGGAAAACTGTTATAACAAATGAAAGGTTTTGTGTATCTGGGCAGAATCTTTAGTAAAAATGGAAATATATATGGTGAAATTGACAGGCGGGTGAATGCATTTCGGAGAGTAGTTGGATGTATGAGAAACTATTGCAAAGAATGTAGTATCGAAAGAGGCAAAGATGGCAGTATATTAGAGTGTGCTGCCACCAACATTGTTTATGAATGTGAAGCGTGGGTTAGGGAGAAACAAAAATCAATATGAATGCATTTGGAATGAGATATCTAATAATATTATGTTGAAAACTCATATTTACATAGTTAGTAATGAATGGGTGCTGAAGGAATATGGTTTTAAAGGGAATCCAATGAGTCAAAGTGAAAAAACTGTTTTATGTTGGTTTGTTGGCATGCTGAGAGGAAGAGTGCGGATCGACTAACGAGGCAAATATATAAGGTGTGGATTAAAAGAAAGGGTTGGGCCATGTAAGACATTAATACAGGGTTAAATGTTGTAAACAAATGTGTGAAAAAAACATTAAGAGTTTTAAGAATAAAAGAGTATGTATAACTCGGTGAATGGATAACGTTGAAGCGAAGGGAGTATGCCAAGATAGGAAAGTCTGGAGAAAGTTTGTGAGGATGTATTAAGTTTGGAGATTCCACTTAAGTGTTATCTCAAAAAACAAAGTTCATTAAACTGCCGTTTGAATTATAAGATTAACACAATATATGTGATGCTTGTGTAATTAAATTAAATTTGATCTCAGTGGGTTTTGATTTTAGTTTTGTTTGCCCTAAACTTTCAACATAATTACAATCGTAGTAATTGACTACAAATAAAAAAAAATCGTTTCTCACTAACAAGTATGAATATCACAAGGCATTTCAAACTTGAATAAGAAGATATTTTCCGTTTGTTGTGTGTACTAGCGTTTAAATTTTATGATGTT
This sequence comes from Timema cristinae, assembly GCA_039000515.1. Taxonomy (NCBI): domain Eukaryota; kingdom Metazoa; phylum Arthropoda; class Insecta; order Phasmatodea; family Timematidae; genus Timema; species Timema cristinae. Next base: position 69,730,053 of record JBCFYV010000012.1, on the reverse strand, counting down.
TTCTCGCATTCTCATTTGCTGACACAAAGGCTTGTTAGGTTCAACTTCATACATAAGACATAAAAAGTTATAGTTAAATCAAATTTATACGTTTAGCACTATTCACCATGTAATGATTATGAATGTCATATTTGGTAATAATGTTTCAACTATACGCACTATGAGCTATATATTATTCGCTATCAGATATGTGTTATGCATGAATATGAAACCAGCCTATTTTGTCATCGATGATACCTTTCAGCCTCACATAACGCCACAATATGTCGTCAAATGTGGTGCCATGATTGCATCGTCCCATACATACCCTCATCCCTGTAACATTTGTTGAAGTTACAAAAATAATGCAACTCACCTCAGCCAGCTGTAGTCGAAACATCCCACCCAACATAACCTTCAATAACACGTGAGGTCCGAAACAACACGACCAACCCCAATCTACTAGCCGAGTCGATGACCGAATCAAGCGAACTCTGGGATGGTTCCGGCCTCATCCGCCGTCACCGCCGCTTCCACCTTAGACCAGAATCGACTACAAGCTTCCAGAAGAATCTAGATTGACCTTCTCCGAGGTTCTGGCACAGTATAGAAGGCTGACCAATCTTCCATCACGTGTCTATCCAATAGTCTATCCTTCCACCCCTCCAGTTTCTTACCTGGCAGGCTTCAGTTCTAAAGTGATATATACCGTTTTATTTTCCTTGGAAATTTACTCTTGGTTGGATTTTCGTTGAGGACGCTTCTAGTCCAGTAATATGTAAGCTATTAAATTCCTTTTCAGCTACTTATTCAAAATTATCTTTTTGGCATGTTGATATTGAGGTTAAATCTTTTGGCTAATAATTCTTTTTGGATACAAATATTCTAATTTGAATATTTTTTTAATATTGATAGATATTAAAATTCAATTTTTTTTAATATTTATAAATATTCTAATTCAATTAATATTTTTAAAATTTATAAATATTTGAATAATTAACTTGTTGACATAATTAATAAATTTAGATAATGATTGGATTGCTAACTAAATTAAAGACTAGAGCTAGTAAAACTTATGATTCGAATTATTGTTCTAATCAACTTAAAAAATATGAGACTTGGGTGCTTTGACATAAAATAAAAATCAAGGTTAGAAAGACCCAGTTTTGGTTTCGTATTGGCGAATATTATTGTTAATATTTATTTAAAATCTTTAAAATATGGAAATTTTGGTAACTAAAATTATAAATGATTTTATCAGTAAATTAACTATGATTAATTTTAGTAATTATGCTATTCTAATGTAATAGTTTTGATCGAATCTCTTTTAAGTATACGTTATGACGTAGCTTATAAACTCTTTTACATATTATGTTTTGTTTTCATAAAGTCAAGTTTGATGAAAAATTATAAATTTTATCATTTCATTATTAGGATTTTGTCCTTATGGCATAGAATATTAGGTATGGAAATATGATAATACTTTTACGTAAAACGTAACTTTGTCACTAATTGAAAGAAAATTAATAATGTCTTAAGCAATATATCCCTATTAAATGAAAACTTTCCTTTTGTATATTTTTAACAAGAACTTTTATCATGTATACAGAGATAGTTACAAGTTTTGATTCGGTTCTGAAGTAATTGTATTTTGAGTATGATTGTCGGTTGGGCTCAATTGTTAATGCTATTGGAGTTGTTTCTATCTAGTCTATCATATAGAATTGCCTGTTTAGATGTTATGTTCTATGATACTGCTATAGATCGAGCAGTAAGTTTAATGAAAACAGGAATTATTCAATTTTATTAATTGTTTATATCATCCTTATATATACCTTTATATACCTATTAAAATAAATATTATTCTACCAAATAAATACCAAAGAACATTTTATAATTGTATTTCTCTGTTATGCTACCTACTTTGCCTTATTAGCTACCGGTTTTATCTTTTATTGTTGACATATATATCCTTTTTGGCAACTTAGGTGTTGTTTGAAGGGATCCGGCTTAGAATAATTATCATATATATATATATGTATAAATATATGTTTATATATACAAATATATATATATGTATAAATATATGTTATATATACAAATATATATGTATAAATATATGTTTATATATACAAATATATATATATGTATAAATATATGTTTATATATACAAATATATATGTATAAATATATGTTTATATATACAAATATATATTTGAGTATTGTTCAAAAAGGGTCATTCTGCAATTCCCTTTTTTTTGTGTGTGTGTGTGTTATTGTAATGTTGCACGTCTTTACTTTGATCTCTTAAGGACGAAGTATAGGTGCATCCACAAATATTAGAACATCAAAACTTTTGTTGAACGTATCAGTCAAAGTCCCATTAAGAACACAATAACTAACGAGCTAGAGAAGTATTTGACAAATCGATCCCCAAATCTTTGTTTTTACTAGCACAAAACTTGACTGGTTTTTCAGCCTGCTTTCTAATGTGACTGATAAGCAACTTTACATGACCGAATGTGTACGTTCTAGTGCCAATACTGGTCAATATTGACTTAACTTAACGGAACAGGATTAGGAGGGGGAGATTTTAAGATGACTATTTTGGGCGTTGACTTAGAAAAAATCTGAGAAAACTGTATACGAAATACCCCATTTCTTATTTTCATTTATGTCAAAAGGGAGCAAACCTCATACCTCCCAGGTCATCACCAGGTAAGCTGTATATCCTCCTGTGAATACCAGTATGCCAAATATCTGGAGAGGGGGTGGAGATGTTAGAACGAAGGTGGGTTGGTCAACATCTGAGGCAAATCTTACCAGCGATTTCCGAACAATCTTACTCTCACCTGATATCGAGCCCGAATGTACTCATACAACGTCTGAATAAGAATACATAGGCCCTAGATGATATTTACCATAGCATTTCTTCCTAGTTGAGTTTTAAATTCAAGCCCTTTATAAATAAGGTTATATTTATTTTCTATCATCATGTCTGTTCAGGCTATATAGGCTACATTTAAATGCAAGAAATTATTAAGGATGTGGGAAGGTATAATTTAAAGAAAATGTACGCACCTTTGCATTGAGGGGGAGAGGTAGAATATATTCAGTACACCCTGCCGAGTTTCCCATCACAGGAAAATTAGACCAGATGAGCCTGACATTTAGTCCACGTGCTCACCGATAAGGGTGACACTAGTATGTCTCCCTGACCACCCAACTACGGCAACGTGTCTCCTCGTTCCTGTCTCCACTACAGTCTCTTGGATAAGACGAGCATTGGATTTAAAATACGAGCAGGTAATTGAACTCACGTTTTATGAAGAACATAAATCTTTGGACGTAGTCGGGTGCATTGTTTTTAGTACACTCCCCTCCCCCCCCCCCGGCACCCTCACAATCTATGCCCTCTCCTCTCCCTACTCCCCTCAGGGGATATTAAATGCAGAGTAGGTCAAGCGTATCTTTGGATATCTGAAAAGGTATTATCGGTACGCTCACTTGCGATAAAGCATGGTCTTGTTCTTTTCTTATGGAGGCGCCTAGCTCCTAGAGGAACTGCTTGAACGCCGTTTCAAAATATCTCTTAAAATAGTGTTTTATTCAAAATTAAATAAGTAAAATTGACTACAGAATGGTGTGATTTTTAATTAGTACCTTCAAATGTATTATTGAGTTAAAACCATGCCATTGAGCACCTAGGTGTACCGTAGATGTTTTTCCTAGATAGTTTCCTATCGTTTCATCCCCTAATTCTGGCATATTTATTTTAAACGTTGCCTTCCTCATACCTACCCAATAAATGTAATTAGTATATAAGTATACAACCTGATAGTACACTAAAATGAGATGAAAAAATAACATATTGTAAATTATAACGCCGTGTTAATGGTCGCCTCTTACATGCTGCACTTTTTTTTTTCAGTAGGGATGTATTAACGTTCACCACATAACTCCATTTTTATAATTACCAACTTACATATTAATAATAATAATAATAATAATAATACTTAGCACCGCGTCTTACTACCCGTTCGGGTTATACGCTTTTAAGTACTAATTACTCTAATGGATCAGGAATTGAGAAGGTTGAATTATAGGATGTGAACCCGCATTTGCGTGGAGGGAGAGTGGAAAACCATTTAGGAAAAACCACCCCAGTTCACCCGACCGAGATTCGAACCTCGATCTCCCGTCCTCAGCAGTCGGGCTCAACACGACAAGCGCGTCATCCAACTACGCCACCGAGGCGGGTAACTTACATATTAACTTTACTAGCATCAGTGGCCTCGTGATAGGGTACATTAGACTCATATTACTCAGGGTCACTGATTAATAATAGATCAGAGCTATTATCAGATATGTGGAGTTGGAATCAGTAGAAATGTACCGACTTCAACTCCAGTTTTTAAAAATATATTATGTAACTACATCATTTTAAGTTGATACTTTTTTATGCTCTATGTACAATATTTGTAATTATGATTGACAAATTTATTCAATAATACATTCGCAATGTCAAAGAAGCTTCCCATGAAGTAATCTATATTGGATAAATTTACTGCAGTAAATTTGTTATTACTAATTAATATACTTCAGCCATTTATGAAGGAGTCGGCGTCTAAGGCTTGGAGTAGTAACTACGCAGCCCTGGTTATGATCCCAGTTGGGTGTACCAAAATGGTTTATCCTCTTTGGTTTTCTCACTCTCCTTCCATGTGCACTTCGCTTAACCTGATCGTTATTAGATACGGTCATAGTTTAATACGTTCATGTAAGACTGCTACCTTGATTGTTTCCACTGTGGCTAAAATATAAGATAGGGTCATAGTATAATCCGTCAAGGTGGTTCCATTGTGATTAACCAATGAGATAGGGCCATGGTGTAATCAGTCAAGGTGTGTTTTATCTGGACGGATTACACTATGACCCTATCTTATAAGCTACTCCATAGTGGACCCATGAAAGGTAAGCTGCTACCTTTCAGAGTAAACGAAGTATACATGAAGTATACTTCCTTTCTCCTCTCCGCCCCATTAGAATAAATATGCGCATAACCAGACAGGTAGTAAGACGTGGAGTAGAGGGGAATACAGAAAAAGGTAAAAAGCGTCAGCAGTAAATGATAAGTGTGTGTGTGGGGTGTTCGCGTAGGGTAATAATTGAGGTGGTTTATTGGTGGACTGGGAGCAGCGCGTGACCTTACATACCCTGCCAATTTGGCGACGGGTTGCGAAAGGGAGCAGAACAAATTGCCGCTCTTAAAAAACCTCGGAGAGTAGTTCTTGGTCCCTTCCCCTCCCCCAGCTTTGTTTTATTCTAGAGGTCGGCTCTAGGGCATTTATTGTCTTTAGCCTCACGAATAATGGTATGTTTGTTGTTTTGTTTGGTCTGCCATCGTATTGTTCTGTAAGAGAACCGATATTAGAGGTTCGTTTTCAACTATAGAGCTCTTAAGTAGTTTGAACATTTGTTTTATTTGGGAAAACAAAGTGTAGTGTAGTTTTAAACAAATCACCTACAAACTTTGTTTTTATACCACAGCATTTAACTATCTGTTCAGGTTATACGAATATAAGATAATTACCAAGGGCGTAGAAAAGGAGGATCCGTGGGGGGGTCCAGACCCCCTTGGGATTTGTTGGACCTATCTTAAAGGGGGCTCCACAGATACATATAAAACCTTGTTGTTATACTTTTTTTACTTTTATTAAAGTTTTGATTGTTTATGTTATAAAGCAAATGCCAGTTAATTCATATATTAATATTCACCTTCAAGATGGAGCTGGTAAAACTTCGGATTGTAAAATTACCTTTCTTGGAATGACCGAGTAAGTGGGATCAAAAAAAGAGGAAAATATTTTCTCTATGGCCTTTTTACTTGCATAAAAGAACTGTTGGATATGGTCATATGGAGTTTGTAGCTTGTGTAGGTAAATATTACTACTATTCCTCCACCTACCCTTTCAACACCCCTAATTACTCAAAACATTATTTTGTAATTACGAACAGTTTGAAATACTACACAACATTTTAACGGCATTGTTAGTTAACACAAGCTTGTAAAAAGTTGTGTTAGGATAAGGGAATCAATGGTAAAATTGTAGTGGCCTGTTGATAATATAATATTAGTGTTAGTTAAATGAAAATATATCAGATCTAAAAAATAAAATTTAGCTATACTTCTGACATCTGTTTAGTAAAAGAGTCACCAGCAGAAACTATTCCCTACGAGATATAAAAATAAATTAGATATGTTTAAAAACTTTATTTCATCGTGTTTCCCAACCTATTGCAATAGGTATAAGTAGGCTACTAATTACGTCATTGCTGTAAGAATGATAGTGGTAGAATTAAAGAAAATGTACCCAACGTCCCCATAACCAGAAAACCAGACTATAATCTTGAGTCTTGACCATGTGCTCATTGAGGCAAATAATAGTTATGTCAATGCCGCTAGTATTAACAATATTATATTCGCTTATGTGTAAGTTTTAAGATTATGATAAAATATTGTTTACAAAATACTTATTCTCTTTTAACATACCTATTTTTACTTTCTCATATAAAGAGAAAATAATGTAATCGTAAAAAAAAAATGACCTTGATCATATGATGACATTTAATGTGGCTCTGAACCCAAAAAGTCTGATGTGGAAATTATGTATGTTCTCGGTTTATCTGTCTGTACCTGGTGCCACAACCAAAATGGTTTGGTGGCTTTTGTTAAAACTTGTATATTTAGGAATTTTATAATATTACCTTAGGCCATTTTCAAATTTTGGTTACAGACCTTATAATAAGGGTTGTTTATTGGTAACTATTTTTGAAATTTTAAATTTTTCCAAAATGGCTCTAACAATTTTGTTTAAAATAAATATTTGGGGTGTATTTGACATGCCAAATAATGTTTGTCTATTTTTTGGGAAAAAATTTCTTAAGGATACCTTACCAAAGTCTAGTTTTTTTAAATTAGATGTTTTTAGAATATTCATCTTGTGAATGTGGGGAATGCCAGGCCTCCACCATGGTTCGGATTCCACGTTAAACTGTAGGTCCTCCATTTCATCTCACAATCACCCTACCATAACACATTAGCGTAAGTGCGTATAACCCGAATGGGTAGTAAGACGCGGTGCTAACAATAATAATAATAATAATAATAATAATTTAGAATATTGCTAGACGATTTTGTTTAAAATGTATATCTATTTTAGAGTTGTTTTAAATAATTAATACCACTGCATACCTGTTTTTCAGAGAAAAATTGATTTATGTACATTTTACATATGACTAATATTTTTTAAATTCAAAATATTTCAAAAATTGTTTAACTTTTTTTATTCAAATTGGAAATCTATACAGTATTTTACATTATAAATAGGCCTATCTCTAAATAATTATTTTTCAGGGGAAAAATTATTTAATTTAAATTAGCTTAATGATGACTAATGTATTTAAATTCAAATATTTTGAAAATGGCTCTGACGATTTTGTTTAAAATTGATATGTATTGTTTTGATTTACAGAAAAAAATTATATAAGAATAGTTTACTGGTGTCAGATTTTTGAAAATGGGGAAATATTTCGAAATATACTTTAATGGTTTTATTCAAAATGTACATCTGGGAAATGTTTACATTATAAAAAGCACTGTAATATGTTTTTAATTGGTTTAAAAAACATGTTCCGGCTAAAGATAATGAATATAACAATTTTGTTCAAAATTTATATATGAATAGTGTTTCTTTCGATGATAAAAATACGTTATTTTTCTTACGGAAAGTTATTGAATATTACTTTATTAAAAAACAATTTTTAAAATTTTGTTTCAGATTATAAAAGACTATATTAGAAAGTGATTGTGTCGTAACAATTATTTCGGAATATTTTATTTTATAATTTCCTTCAAGAATGATTCATCTATACTCAAACATGTTATCAGCGACTTTTATCACCTTAGCTCTTAACTATTCAAACTATCCACAGTTGGCAAGAGTGTGTAAAATGGGGGTTTAGGAATCTGGACCCCATTGGAATTTAATGGACACTTTTATTGGTTAAAGGTAATTCAATAACATTTTCTATCGGACCCGAACTTCCTAGGAAAATTAGCTTTTTACGACCTTGATAATTACTCCAATGGGGTATGGATGAAAAATGAAGCATTTTAGAGGTAATCTACTTGCATTTGCTTATAATCTACTTGCATTTGCTTATAATCTACTTGTATTTGCTTATAATCTACTTGCATTTGCTTATAATAAACTTGCATTTGCTTATAATCTACTTGTATTTGCTTATAATCTACTTGCATTTGCTTATAATAAACTTGCATTTGCTTATAATATACTTGTATTTGCTTATAATCTACTTGCATTTGCTTATAATCTACTTACATTTGCTTATAATCTACTTGTATTTGCTTATAATCTACTTGCATTTGCTTATAATCTACTTGTATTTGCTTATAATCTACTTGCATTTGCTTATAATCTACTTGTATTTGCTTATAATCTACTTGTATTTGCTTATAATCTACTTGCATTTGCTTATAATATACTTGCATTTGCTTATAATCTACTTGTATTTGCTTATAATCTACTTGCATTTGCTTATAATCTACTTGCATTTGCTTATAATATACTTGTATTTGCTTATAATCTACTTGCATTTGCTTATAATATACTTGCATTTGCTTATAATCTACTTATATTTGCTTATAATCTACTTGTATTTGCTTATAATCTACTTGTATTTGTTTATAATCTACTTGTATTTGCTTATAATCTACTTGTATTTGCTTATAATAAACTTGCATTTGCTTATAGTCTACTTGTATTTGCTTATAATCTACTTGTATTTGTTTATAATCTACTTGCATTTGCTTATAAGAAACTTGCATTTGCTTATAATCTACTTGTATTTGCTTATAATCTACTTGCATTTGCTTATAATATACTTGTATTTGCTTATAATCTACTTGTATTTGCTTATAATCTACTTGCATTTGCTTATAATAAACTTGCATTTGCTTATAATCTACTTGTATTTGCTTATAATCTACTTGTATTTGCTTATAATATACTTGCATTTGCTTATAGGGACAGAGGTAAACCATTTAGGTAAAACCACTCAGTAGACCCAACCAGTATTCTAACCCCAATATCCCATAATCTCTTTTTAGCACCACATCTTACTACTTGTTCAGGTTATACGCATGTATTAATTACTCTAGCGCTTTTAGGGATTAATTCGGTTTTATTTAGAAGAAATGTACCACCATTTTCGTACAGGGAGAATTAAAACCCATTTTGTAAAAAAAACCTCAGTATATCAGACCGAGATTCGAACCTCGATCTTCTGGTCATTGTTAAGCCAGTCTAACATGAGAGTGACGCCTTAGACCATTTGGCCAATTGAAGCTGGTACCTACAAACTAACAGCCTAGATCAAAGAAACCACTAATTTCTTTCTTAGCAAGCACCGCATCTTACTATCCATCCAGGCAAGTAAATATGAGAAAGGCAGAATATATAGGGTATGTACTCACATTTGAGAGGATGTAGAGTGGAAATTTATTTAATAAAAATAACTCTAAGTAGGGCCTATACCCAACAGGGATTTGAATCTTGCTCTCCCTATCTTCACCAAATCAAACGAGACCGTCGATTAGTCCATGTACTCATCAATATGGCTAAGCTTTGACTAATCACACAATATATTTATAAAAAAAGGACTAAGAGTGAGGTATAATCATTAAAAGGTAGACCAAACTAAAGTAATTTACTTATCAAGGCTGATACATTTTTTAAGTTTAGATATTCCCCGATTTTATTAAACGTTTTTCTTTTTTCCAGGGGCATATAAACCCTGCTTTTGTGCTTTGAATATTCCAAGTTGGACAATAGATGCGCAAGAAAATATGTTGCTTTCTTTATTTTATTCTTTGTGCCTCTTAACAATACTAATAATATATATAAACTGGGGAAAAAAGTATGTTTATAGAACATGGCGTACTTTTGGCCAATTTATACATCAATCACCGATAAAGGTGCAGTGAAAAACACAGTATATGCAAACGCGCAGACAAAACGTAAGAGAACAATAGTTGGCAGTTAAGTAGAGGACTTAGAACTAAGGGCGAGCCCGCTGTATCTATGTTCTGTCCAAATATCGTATTGGTGTAATTAAAGATTGTTCTACGTTGTTAAATTATGGAAGAGATTTTTTTAAATAGTAGTTAAGTATGTTTATTACCACAAAGGGAGAAACAAAATTATACTTTCACTTGTTTACCCCCATTACAATACCAGCCCCACCCCCACCCTTTCCTCGAGCCTTCTCGTGGTGAAAAGCTTAATTTCCAACCTCACGCAGTTGTTTATGTATATCGTTAATTAAATAATAAAAACCTGTTCAAAATCAAGCGTTACTTTTTATATCAGTTTTTATTAGTGATTATGTAAGTATGCACTCACCCTTAACAAAATTCTCATACAACTAGCATATGTGGGAACGCCAATCTCATTTGATTTCCTGGTTAAAAGAAGAAAGTTGGAGATCCAATCCAGACTGGATTCACCAAAGTGGCTATTATTAAACGGTTTCCCACCCTCCTTCCATTCAGATTAGGATCACATTTCATCTACAAGCTTACCTTTCTCATAGATCACAACCGCATTAGTTTAAATGTGTAAATATCCTGGGTGGCGTCAAAATAAATTATCAAATAAAAAGCTATGATATGGTCAAGTTAATAATATAGGCCTAGTGTTACTATTTATTATTTGAGGTATTTAACGTGTACTCTCTGAATCAACTTTTATATCAGCACACGACTTATAAACTAACTTAAATCTAGAACAGATACAACACCCAGCACTCCGAACGTTAATTCATCATTGTGATGCATCATATTTCATCAATAATACAATTTTAGCCATGCGTGGAATCAAATCCGAGACCTTTATCCTAGTAAGAAGATACGCTACCGGCTGGGATAAGTAGTCGGACTTGTGATACATTAGGATTTTAGTTCGAATAAACTTTTAGAAAATATATTAGAACATTTGATAATCCGAACTAATTGGGACTGGGAGCGGTACGGATTATCAATTCATTGGACTAGCAAGTATGTATTGTATTACATGAACAATACAGATAGTACAGTACAATAATTATTTTTTTAATATTTTTTTGCCAGTGTGGAGGATTAAGATGCAAAAAAATAGGCTGTGTAATATGTTGATAAAAAATTTAATCACCAATTGGTAATAATAATAATAATAATGACAATAAAATTACTAAAAAATCACTAATTAAAATAATCGTTGCCATGGGCTCAGCTCTTTTTCCCTAAAACGTTCATTTTAAAATAGCGTTGCTTCCTGTTTTCTAAATTTCATTAATCTGTATTTTGGCCTATTTTGATAGTTCGGATTACCAAACGTCCAAACTATCAAGGTTCTACTGTACAAGCGTATTGTTTGCAGTCAGTATTGATGACACTTAACTGACCCCTTGACATAGTGGTCAGCGCACCCAACTTCCAACTTATAAATCCTTGTCTCAATTCCAGGAAGGTACAATGGATATTTTTCTTGAAAGAGGAATTATCACAACGATTACCAAGGTATGGTCAATTATGTTAAGGTGAGGATGTATAGAACGTAAGAAAATACCAGTTTTTATAGCAAAACTTTTTTTGTCAAAAGAAATAATATTTTACTTCTATAAAAACAAAGAATTTAATTTTCTTAATATGGTGATATAAACAGTTCTTGAATATCTGTGAAGGGTGTCCTGAAATTTCATGATAACTCTTTCTCCTCATTTAAAAAGTCCGTTCTGTTCATGACATGTTTCAATAACATATGAAGAAAATTAAACTCCATGTTTATATAAAAGCTATATTTGATTTATTTTGAACAAAAAAAAGTGTTGCTATAAAAACTGCAATCTTTTCTCGCGTTTCCTACATTCCCACAAAAGTTTCTTCTGGTTCCACACCTCATATTCACAATAACCATCACTCATTTCATCGGACATGTAAAGAGCTTCCATTGAAAGAATGTACTTATAGTACATTCCCTGGGTAAAGTACTAAGTACTATGAACTGGACTACGAGGGGTTTAGCTCAGACACGCCTATTTAAAGATTTTAAATATTTACTTTAAATTCTAGTCTTATTTTATAGGTTTGATATTTTATGTCAAAAGAGATCACAATGCTTGACATATTAGTTAATTTTGTGACTGTCAGAAAAGAATATACTTACATGAATCTGACTGTACCACCTAGGTATCTGGTTTAAGAACACTTGATTATGATTTAATAGTTTTTTCATGTCCAAAATAAAGTACTTTTTCTCCATCAAACGAGGAGCTATTAAGTTTTTTTCATAGAGCACAGTTTATTGTTGTTTTTTTTACTGAAGGAAGAAAGCCAATCCAGTTGAGTAAAGCGAGAGACAGAATGAAAGGTTGTTCTATTCCTTTCTATGAGCCTTCAACTAGGCTCTTGAAGCAAGCACTTGGGTGGAATATTCTCAAGCTCCATAGAGATGCTGCGTAACAACTTAAGGCTGTCAGACAACCCTTACGTAGACTCGGGTTTTATCAAATTAGACCCACATAGCTAAACTTTTAGAAGAGTTTGCTCGGAAATGGCTGGAAAATTAATTAGATTTTGTTCTTGTTCCACATTTTATTACCCATCTGGGTTATAATCGTTGAATTAAATTAATGGAGTAGAGAAATAGAAGCGAGAATTTTGGGGGAAATGTACCCACATATGCGTGGAGGACGCGTGGGAAATAATTTAGGATAAATTCCATCTGTATACCCACCCAGGACTCGAATCCCAACCTCTACGGCAACTGCAAATTTAACTAGATGAGAGGGTGACCTGGTGGTCTAGGGGTAAGGTGTCGACTTCCGTACTGGGGTCCGGGCTTCAATCCTCGGTTCGGGCACAAATTTATCTGATTACTTAACCCTTCCTTCACCTCTGACAATACATTTTGTGAATGTGGGAATGCCAGGCCTCCACCGTGGCTCGGATTCCACGTTAAACTGTAGGTCTTCCATTTCATTTCACAATCACCCTACCATTACACATTAGCATAAGTGCGTTACAACCCGAACGGGTAGTAAGACGCGGTGCTAATAATAATAATAACTAGATGAGCTAAACATTTAATCCACATGCCTATTGGTGCAGGCTGTAACTAAATATGAGCCAATACTTTATTGTATATTAAACAAGAACATAATTTTTATACAAACAGAGAAATTTGCACAAAATGATAAAATAAAATATCTGTAACACATTACAAAATCACTTTCTTAAACTAAGCACAAAATAATATCTAAAATATAAAAATAAACCATCTAACAAAGGATATTTTGGAGTTGCCTAAATCCCCGTAAAAGGTTGGACTTTAACTCAAACCGTAAGGGATCAAAAATATGTTTTACGTTGGTAATAAACTTTGAAAACATGCTTAGACTTAACATGGTGAGAAAGAAGGAAGGGTTCAATTGATTTAGTGTTCATTAGAAATTTAGTCCCAGGCGCTAATACCCCACATAGTTTTTTAAAGCATTTAAATAAAATTTAATATACATTACTTTTTCGTGTGTTTTAACTGGTGGCTTTATTCGTGTATCTGTGTTATCACGGTCATAAGAGTCAGTCTCACAATAGATTGGACTGCCCGTAATGGGGTGGTTAGGATAAGATATTTCACTGTAGTTCCCCCATTCCTTCTTACCAATACGGGTTTATTTACTCTAAATGGACCGCCCGTCCCCTCGATCCAAACTCAGAATAAGTTTCTTAGCACTACGTCTTACTACCCATTTTGGTTTAAGGGCTTATGTACTAATTACGCTAATGGTTTTAGGGATTAGGAATGTTACATTTAGAGGAAGTGTACCCGTATTTACTTGGAGGGAGAGTGGAGAACATTTAGGAAAACCATCCTCAGTACACCCAACCGAGGTTCGAACCTTGATTTACCTTAGAATAAGTTGATAATGACTTTTATGATAATTTTACTAATAAAAAAATTGGATCGAAAACAGACACAACACAGCGTTGAGAGATGCTTCGGTGGACATGTGGGCTAAGGTGTCGGTTTGCCGATGATGGGGAGTTAAAGTTTTTAATTCTGGTTAGGTGTAATGGGAGGGATATTTTCCTAAACAGTTCCCTACTCTTCTTCACACAAATGTAGGTACAGTTCTTCTACATTCTAGCTCCCTCATCCTCACCCTATTGGTGTAAAATATGTGAAGTACCCGGGCGGATAGTAAGAGTGTTAATAAAAATAAAAATCAACACTGTGAAATATCTCCAATTAATTAATAATAAATGTTATAATCATGCTGGTGGGATTCAAACAAGGTATCTTTGGCTTGTCATCCCGACTTGTGGTGCCGGAGGAAAGGATGGCGTGAGAGTATGGAAGGAGATCTCTCCTCCATCGAAACCGAGCGTACCTAATGAACCAGCCCATTAATTTAATACCAATTAGAAGGCTTCCCGCCCGGTTCTCGGACGCGTAGAATGGAAGCCCTTCACGAGCACAGAGCGCCAACAAGCTCTTGGCCGGCTCAGAAACATTCGCGGTATCCAGGCAGTGAAACTATTACCTGATCTTTACAATTGGAAATACGTGTTCTGGGTTAAAATGTCGGACTGTCGAATACACAGGGAAGGGGATGAATTAGTTAAAATATATTAGTGGATTATTCTAAACTATTGTCAAAAAAGACCTAAAATATGAATAAAACTGCGGAAAAAAATTATTTAAATTTACAAACAACAAATAAAATACCTAAAAGTATGAACAAAAACTCTTAATAAATGCACACAACTAAATAATTTTTACAAAACAAACTAAATAATAACTAATTAAAAGCCTTTAACAGCTAAACTATTGCATTCTTCTAAATATAACATGATTTTTACAAATACTTGCTCCAGTTAGTAATAGCTATCTCCCCCCAACGTAAACTCTCTCCAGTCTAATTACAGCGTCTCACCAGGAATGTCTATTTCACAACCACACAAGCAAAGAGGATACAATACAAGTTCATGGCCTACACTATCTTATGTTGAGGGTATTATTGTCGTTGAAATAGGCTTTGGGTATTTATGCATTTATTTCGGTTATATTTAGAAATATCCTTAATTAAAAAAATGCCTAAAAATTACAAAAACTGCCAAAAATCTAAAGTTTAAAAAAATGACCTACTAAAAAATGTTTCCATAACCAGAAGGTCAAAAAGATAACTGTGTGCACATGAAAATTGTCTGTGATGTACCAAAAAAGATGACATGTCATCAAGATCCCCGTTCTGAATATAATATATAGGCAAAGATATACTAACAAATCAGGTTTCTTGCCTAGGTAGCAGAGTTAGTACCAACCAGATGTTGCGCTTGGGTCGGATACTCATTTTTTTATACACTAGTCCTACTACCTGTCCATGTTCTACACATATATTATTATAACTCTAGTAGGGTAGAGATGAGAAGCATTTCAACGTAATCTGCCCACATTTGCATAGAAGGAAGAGTGGGAAACAATTTAGGAAATACCAGCCTTGGTAGACCAGACCAGGATTCAAACCTCGATCTCCCCGTCATCAACAAACTAAATATTAATGACATTTAAAAATACAATAGTTTGGTGTTTATTTAAATTAATATAAACATATTTTCTACTACCCAAAACATAGACTCGTAAACATAGTTTAAGAGTTGAAATTTTATGTTCTGAAAAGTAAATAAAAACCTTATTTTGAGTGTTAATTAAGACCTGAACGTCCAGGAAACTAAAGGTAACTAAAATAGAAACATATAATGGATCTTTGTGAGTCAAATGATGTAATTTAATAACATTTTAATGGGATATGTGTTTTCCTCCTACCCTGTTTGTTCTCCTACTGATGTAAAGCCCTTTCTCCAAACTTTAAATCATAGATATGTATAAATGTTGTATCAAATAAAGATTTATAATTGAAGTGTCGAGAATGATATAGACCAAAGCCACAAAATTATTTTTTTCAGGAGAGCAAATTGAAGGTTTAGGAAAATCTATAAAGCAAGATATTATACATTAAAAAAATTATAAGTATCTTATAACCTTTGACTTTCATATTAGGCTACATTACTTGATTCCATGCAGGTGACCACAATAATGCAATATATATATTCAAATACTGCGTGACACTTTAGGGGCTCATGAGTGTATCATTCTAAGGAATTACAATAAATTATATCAATATTTCATATACATACAATGTGTTATATAGGGTCTAATGAAAAGTGATTATTTATTGTTAAATATTGATATAAAATTATGTGTATAAGGAAAGTCTCCTAAAATCACAAAATAGAGCCTAAATCAACATCCTCTGTGTCTGTTCGCCCAGCTTGTTGTTCTCCTCTTAGAGCTTGAGTTAATAGCCGGTTGCCTTAAGGTGAGAAGAGAAATGTTAGTTTGATATAAAGTGCTCCTGCATTAGCACGGAGAGACGCAAGGAAAGCCACAGTGATACACCAGACCACAATGATTCCGAAAGAAATTCAAGTTTCAACCTTTCTGTCACATACATCCAGTATATTGCTATATTGACGCACTAAACGCATGTGACCACTAGCTATAATCTGTATCTGAATAATGTTGATGAAGTGAATAAAAATATGTTTTTTAATGAATATATGAGTAAATGTTAGTGTAACCAATAATCCGTTTGATATCGACCGGTTTAGTTAACTAGTTATTGGAGAGAGAGGTTGAGGGGTGTCAGCTTATCTGCAATAAGGTATATATGGATCCTCTTCTCCAAGGAAGGTCTGTCCTAAAGGAAATACTGCTTTCGCAAAGCGTAGAGTGGCCCGTTTACAGTCAATATCCACAGGTTGTACACCTGTATTCTATTGATATGGAGGCATGAATGGAGCCCAAACAATAAATTTCACGGCACGAAGTTCTTCAACAGACGACCCTTTCAATCCACCCCCTGTATCGATAAACTTGTCTTATTGTTATCTGAATACCTCGTATTTAATATACTGAGCTGCTGGGGGAAATAAGCGCAATTGTACTCTGCAATTTAAGTACAAATATACTCAGTTTTACTTATGGTGGTAGGGTAAGTAAAACGAGTTGAGAGCAGTATTCTTGCAGTTGTTATATCAAAACTTGTTTTTTGTCAAAAGAAATAAAATAATTCTCCAATAGAAACGAGTTTAATTTTCTTCACATTGTGACCTCAACTGTTATTGAATATCTGTCAAGGGTGTCCTGAAATTTAATGACCAACTCTTTTCTCTTCGTTTAGAAAGTTTTTATTTTATTTTATTCCACTATGCTCATGACAGATATTTAAAAACGGTTACATATATTTAAAAACTGTTGACATCACCAGATGAATAAAACTAAACTTTGTTTCTAATGGAGAAATATTTTATACACCGTTTCGTAAAAGAGGTTTTGGCTTAAAAATTGCAACAATACAGACTACCTTCGCTTGCGTTTCTACGCTAACACCTTATAGAATTATAGGGTTAAATGCCTTACCTTGTTTCATGATACTATGATATAGAATAATAAAAGGTATAGCAAACAATCTTTCCTTAGCTGATTAAGTTATCTTCTAGGATAAATTATGATTATGAAATATTCAAACTTAATTATTTTTGCACTACATCTTATTACCCGTCCTGGCTGACCATATTTAATTATAATAAAGGGGTAGGGGTGAGGAAGGTAATATTGAAATAGAGTGTGCCCGCATTTTCACGGAGAGTGTGAGGAAACCCTTTATTAAAAAATAACCTCCTCAGCACACCCGTCCAGGATATGAACCCTAACCTCCTCATCACTAGCAAACCAAACCAGATGTGGTTGACACCTTAAGCCCCGCGCCCACCGAATAATTGTTTCCCAAATAATAACTATGGAGTTATTATTATTATTATTATTATTATTATTATCACCACGTCTTACTACCCGTTCGGGTTATAACGCACTTCCGCTAATGTGTAAATGGTAGAATAATTCTGAGATGAAATGGAGGACCTACAGTTGAACGTGGGATTCGAACCACTGTGGAGGCCCAGCATTCCTCACATTCACAAGTGTGATTAATACACGTCTTATCAAAGGTGAAGGAAGGATTTGGTAATCAGATAAATCTGTGCTGGGACCTAGGATTGAACCTCGGACCCCTAGAACAGAAGTCTGACACCTTATCCCTAGACCACCAGGTCACCCATGGAGATTAAAGTATATAGGTTTCCCTGCGGATGGTCAATTTGTTGAATCTTGAAGTCTTTATCCGACCTAAGGTCACCCGGTCTAAGACGCCTGGATCACAATAGACTCTAGGGTACAATACGTCAAGGTTTGAATCTCGGTCGCGTGGTCTGGGCGTCAGGACGTGGGGAAATTTCCATACAAGACTCATCACAGAATTTAATCATCCCCTCTCCATTCTAATGTATGTACATAAACCTTCTTAATCCCTATCACAACTATTTAGATCCCCCCCCTTCCCCTTAATCCACATGTGTTTTTTTTTTCCACCACGTCTATCTCTACCCGTTCGGATTATATGAAAATATATTACTTATGATATTTGGTTAAGTATTATAAAGGAATAGTTCAGAGTAAATGTACACGCATTTGCACGTAGGAAGAATGTTGAAGGGGCAAATAATGTTTTAAAATATCTCAATTAAATAAAAATGTCAAGTGTGCACAGGAAACCATATTTAAATTTATTATGAATACAGTTCTAAATATAAAATTATAAGACCTTGGCGATACAATCATTTTATTTTAGTATCACGTACTACTACCCGTTCGGGTTATACGCTTATGTACTAATTACGCTAATGGTTTTAAGAATTAAGAAGATTATATTTAGAGGATGAGTACACATATTTTCAGGGAGGAATAGTGAAAAAATATTTTTGAAAAACCACACTCACTACACCTGACCGAGATTCGAACCTCTATCTCCCCGTCATCGGCAGTCTTGTCTACTGCGAAAGTAGAGCGTTAGACCATGCTGCCACTGTAACAGGTGATACCGATTGTGATTGTAAATTTTACAACAAAATCTGATGGATCAAACACAAATAGAAAACGATTGAGAAACGGCTGATAAGTCAAGTCATGTGCAAAATAAGTTCCAAAGCGTAGTTCGCTCGAGAACAAAGCCAAACAAAACAACATGGGTGGATAAAAACAATAAAAATACTTGAAACAAACACAAAGACAATGTAAAAACCATAGTAACATGGTTAAAGTGAATCGCCCATTGATTTTCAAGTTAACGATTAGGTTTTGCTGAGGTTTTTTTTGTTTGAGGTTTAATTAATTTTTTTTTCCGTGTTGTTGATACAAATGGAATTTTCCATGATAAAAAAACTTTTTAAAAGTGTGGTTGTTTGGGTAAAAAAAAAAGTAGCAACTAGTATTCACATAGCTAATATTTACAATACAATTGGAAAAAGTTTGTAACTTCAATTTCATTTCATAAGAGCTTTTGTATTTTTTTTTATTATACGCTATATATATTGCACTACTCATTTATTTCAAATGATACATGATAAGATAATATATAAGATAATATATAAGGATAAATTTCTATCAGTGACGATATCAAAATAAAATACTGTAGCCTACTATTTCAGATATGACAGACGTTAGTGACTCTTCTATTTTCAATTATACTTGTTTAAAATGGCTCTGGTAATTTTGGCAACTATTCGGTCGACAAAAATAGTTAACGTCAGCAAACATGTTATAATCTAAAAAATAGTCGGGATTTAATCAATACTGTTGGAATAAAAATAAAAAATATGTTACTTTACTCATAATTCGCCCCCTTACTCGTTTATTAAAACAGTATTAAAAAACTATTTATAGAAATAAACATTGTAGCTTATACTAAAGATCATTTTCACAGTTTAACTACGCTTAAGTCCGTACCGGTGGGAACACATGCAAAGACGTCAGTCTCATTTATTATTGTTTGTCTTTTAATGCATGTACACGAGAGGTGGAAATCAAAGTTATCACGGGTGTGTCTGTAGGTCGGTGAACATGTTAATAATAATAATAATAATAATAATAATAATAATAATAATAATAATAATAATAATAATAATAATAATAGTTAAATTAATCTAAACTAGTAGAACACGGAAATTGGTATCAACAGAGGCTATTGGTTTCAATGTTAAGATCAAGTAGCTGATGATTCAACACGTCCATATAAGACTCGTGCCTTAAACTATGAGTGAAGAATGATTCTGAACACGGGACGAATCCTGGATGGCTCAGTGGTAGAAAATTGGCGCGCCATAAATGAACTAATCCCAGGTTTTAACGCCCGCGTTGATTTTAATCTTTCAATCGTGATTTCAACTTAAAAGTCTTCGAAAGGGGTTTTAAAACTTACCTTAAATTAATCTAAACTAGTAGAACACGGAAATTGGTATCAACAGAGGCTATTTTTCAATGTTAAGATCAAGTAGCTGATGATTCAACACGTCCATATAAGACTCGTGCCTTAAACTATGAGTGAAGAATGATTCTGAACACGGGACGAATCCTGGATGGCTCAGTGGTAGAAAATTGGCGCGCCAAGCTAAGGGTCCCGAGTTCGATTCCCTTGCCAAAGTGCCATTTTCCAACTAATTTTGATTAATTGTTTGTGTTGTGGACAGTCAGAGCTCTATTCCGGCCGGTACATTAATGTATTGTATCCTAAATAGTTCCTCCTTGATGCAAATATGGATAAGCTTTCCCTAAATTTATCCTCCTCAACCCTACCCCAATAGTATATTATGTATACACACATGCACATTTTATATATATATATATATATATATACATAGGAATATATATATACATAGGCATATATATATATATATATGTGTGTGTGTGTGTGTGTGTATGCGGATAGCCCTAATTTAGGTCACAGAAGATAAATATCTTCATCCGAGAAGAAGGATATACTGCAATGATAACCGAGACGTCGAAAACTTCACACCGGTCGATGACGTGGCTTAAATCCTGAGAAAAGCTATTATTTTTCAATCCACTTGTCCAGGCGATCCACATTTGATTACAATAATGGGATAAGGGCTAGGAAGGTACCATTTCTATTAAATGTACCTGCATTCACGTGGTGGTGGTTCGTAAACCATTTTTAAGAAATACACACTTGGCACATGCAGTTGTGATTAGAGCGCAGCCTCCTCAAACCACGAATATCGACACTAAGTCCACGTGCCCACTGGTGCTAGCTACTTACAGGTATTGTTGCCAGTAGAGTTGATGCGTAGTCTAGGAATAACAAGTAAATTGATCTTACTCTCTCTGTATCTCTGGCTGTAGTTTCAGCAGCCATCACTTACCTGAGAAACAAAGAAAACAACATATTCAACAGTGGTTTCCTTCTCTTACCTAATTTGTGTTTATTTTAGCAACAAAATCTAGTGGCCAGTGATTATTTTAATCGGTTACTTAATTTTCTTATCTAATAGTACATAATGAAAGAAAATATTATTTAAAAAAATGCACCAGAATGTTTTTTTTAGCTTAGGGTGATGAACCAAATCGTGGATAAACCTATGTCAAGCATCAGACTATAAAAACCCAAATTTGCGGGAAAAGGAAAAATATCAAGATCAGACTGGAAAACCAATTGCGAAAGCCACTATATCAAGCATAAGACTGGAAAAAATATAAAGTTTCCTTCCATTACAAAACTAACAAGGTCTCCCTGAAAACGAGTACATTGGAAAACTGCCTCATTTTCCTCCGACTCCTTTTGGGCGGCCAAACGTATTTCTTGTTTAATATGCATGAGTAGACGACTGGTTTAACTAAAGGAAGCCTTGTTTGCAAAATGACCTACTCGGTGGCCATAAGGTCTAAGGCACCACTCTCGCAATAGACTAAGACTGCTGATGACAGGGATATTGGGATTCTAATCTTGGTTGAGTGTGTTTGGGGTGGTTTTCCCTTAGTGGTTTTTACTCTCACTTCACAAAAATGCGGGTACACTTCCTATAAAAATTAAACCTTCCTCATACCTGACACATTAGAGTAAATTAGTACATATGCGTATAACCCGAAGTAAGACGCGGTGCCCTAAAAGAAAACAAAAACAAATGAGTGTGGTTGCGTGTGACTGTTTTATGTAACAAATGATGACACCAGTGTGTTTGATTACGTCAGACTTGTGCACACTTTTTTAACAGACAAAAGTTGCCAAGCGCCTACAAAATGTTATTTTTCAAAACTAATGTGCTATAAATTTAATTTTAAACCTCTCTCTTATGATGATCGACCTATGTGACAAGCCATACATCACATTAATCGAGGGTTAAACAGACCAAACGCACCGAATTAAAGTGTTGGTATTTACACAAGCCTTGGCAGAAGAATGTTTTGAAAAAGCTACATTATATGTCTTTAAAGAAGCGTCTGTCTAGTTGTGGTGAGCGGTTAGTATTGAATTTGTGGGTGGTATTCTAGGATGAGGCCGAGTGTTTTTTGAGTACTAGTGTAGGGTTGGTGTAGTTATACTGTTTAGCCCTAACACGCCACTTAAGGTTAGTTTAATAGTCATACTGTGTACGCCTCAAGTGCGGCGCAATACTAAGTACAGGATAGTGAGATAATGAGAGTGTCCGCATTTTTTTCTTACGTGATTCATGTCTCACTAACCGTCCGGGCTACCTGCATATTTGCACTTAAAGAGTAAAGGATGAGAAAGGTATAATATAGAGGAAATGTATGTATCTATGTTTGTATGCAGGGAGAATAAAAAACCAGTCAAAACACCTCGGTACACCTGGCCGAGATTACAACCCTGACCTCCCCGTCATCATCCAACCAGGATATACGAGACTGACGCCTTTGTCCACGTGGCCACTGGTTCTAGTTCTGCATTGTTCCGATCAAGGAAGCATAATGCCGCCGTTGATGGGGAGGTCAAGGTACGAATCCAGACTGGGTGCAATAAGGTGAGTGGCTTCACCCATACTTTATCTATGGGTGTATTTCCTCTGAATTATCTTCATAATCCTCGCCTCTTAGACTAAATCATTAACAGTAATCGTGGTACTTTTGTTTTAATGGAGACATATTTTTAAAATGTAGATAAGATATTTATAAACTCAATTTCAAATCATAGAATGTTTAAACAAAATACTAAAAATAAGATTTCTAAAATCATTATAGACCAAATATTCAAAGTGGGTTCCTAATATTATATTTAATTAAAATACTAACTTTGAAAGGAAAAAAATAGACACAGATAGATCCAACTTGTCAAACATGACAGCCGCTGCGAAACACACAGCATGACGTACATAAAAGGAGATTCAGTGTGCCTAACTTTCAGAGCTGTCAAGTAGATTTCAATTAGAGGCGAGCGATCTAAATAAAATATGTGCGCACGGAGGCTTGAGGTTGTTAGCAGGAGAGGGGACACTCTAAAATTAATAGTGCAACATCGAGGTAAGTTTTAAAACCCCTTTCGAAGACTTTTAAGTTATTATTATTATTATTATTATTAGCACCGCGTCTTACTACCCATTCGGGTTATACGCACTTACGCTAATGTGTAATGGTAGGGTGATTGTGAGATGAAATGGAGGGACCTACAGTTTAACAGTGGAATCGAACCAACGGTGGAGGCTGGCATTCCCACATTCACAAGATGTCTTGTCAGAGGTGAAGGAAGGGTTTGGTAATCAGATAAATCTTTGCCGGGACCGAGGATTGAACCCGGCCGCAGCATAGAAGTCTGACACCTTACCCCTAGCACCAGGTCACCCGACTTTTAAGTTGAAATCACGATTGAAAGATTAAAATCAACGCGGGCGTTAAAACCTGGGATTAGTTCATTTATGAATCAACGCTATGTGAACTAACAGGTCACATTAAGTTGAGTGCAATGTGGCAGTTGTTTAGTGACAACATTTAGTTACAAAACAATATTGGATCGGTAGTGCACCCATAAATCTGTTTGTATCAAAGATAACATTTCTGGGCTTTTTTTCAAAATGGGAGTTATAGTTGGAATAACTGTAAAAACCTTTTGAATATAAATTCATAAGCCCGGTCTTAAAATGTAGCCTGTGTATTCGATCCTCAAAATTATAGCTGTACTTGATATATTTTAAACGTTTATTACAATTATTTGCGGCTTTTAGTGGAGGGGAGGGGCAGAATTCCTTGCTGCCCTTCTTTCCCATGGGTACGTCGCTGACTGGTGTAATATATTTTAGCATCGTTTAAAATACCTTTCTTAATTTAGTATGATGTAAGCTGTCAGTTATTTTCAAATCCTTCTAAAATTAATATTTAATAAAACTAAATGTGGATACAAAGTTCGTTTGGTTTAAACAAGATATAAATGTCAAGCTTCAGAAAACTAGCTTCATTTTCACGTTTAATGTGACCAAAATTTAGTTTGAACTAGATTTTAAAAAGTAATCCCACACATCAGTGCAATATAATGTTTATAAAATGACGTTGAAACTTGAAATATATCTCTCATATTTATAATAGAAGATTACCGAGAGTAAATATTTTATTATCAGACGTGATTCTCGGTATATCCTTTAAGGTAAGAGTGAAGGTAACACGACTTAGGGGAGATATTTTTGCAGTTTTTATATCGAAACTTAATTGGTCAAATTAATCAAATAATTCTCCATTAAGAACACAGAGTTTAATTTTCCTCACAAGGTGACCTCAACAGTTCTTTCTGTAAAGGGTGTTCCAGAATTTAATACTTTTCCTCTTAATTTATAAAGCTTCTTATCTAATGCGAATAAAAAAATATGTTTTTAGCACCACATCTTACTACCCGTTCGGGTTATACGCTTAAGTACTAATTAAAATAATGGGTTAGGAATAAGGAAGGTTGAATTTAAAGGAAGTGAGCTTGCATTTGCGTGGAGGGAGAGTGTAAAACCATTTAGGAAACCACCCCAGTTCACCGAATGAGATTCGAACCTTGATCTCCCCGTCATCGTCAGTCTAGCTCAACAAGACTAGCACGTTAGCTAACTACGCCATTGAGGCGGGCACAATGGTTCTTGAATATCTCTCAAGGCCATAGTGGCATTAGATGACACACCTTTTAAACTAAGTGAAAACGTAGTAATTAAATTCCAGAGCACTATTGACACATATTCAAGAACTGTTGAAGTCACCATGTGAATAAAATTAAACTCTGTCTATACTGGAAAATATTTGGTTTATTTTGGTTAAAAAAAAGTTTTTATACAAAAACTGCAAAAACACTGCCCCTAGCTCGCGTTCTCTATACTATCGCCTATAAGTGGTGTCGTGGTGAGACGATAGTTGCCAACTCTCTTTAGCTGTATTAGACGGACACGCCGCCAGGTCACAGCAGCAGCAGTGCCATCCCCCCACCCCCTAACCCCTTGGCAATGGCTCATAATAGACCTTCCCTCACCCTTCCCCGTTGGTCATCTGTCGCAAGCCACGCGTAGTTGTTGCTCCAATCTCCACCACCCAAGCCCCCCCCCCCCTCTAGGGCGATCAAGCACGCGACTCTAGAGATCCCATTTCCCCCGGGTACTCGGGAATCACAAGTCCACCTTCACCCTGACCCATAGACGTATAGTATAGGCAGCAACTACCTCGTATCTAAGATGGATGAAATAGGTCTAAACATTTTCCCTTTAAACCGTGCTTAGCTACCCATTCAGACTATCCGCAAATTACATACAAAAAAGGGCTTAAGAAATAAATAGGTACTAGCTGGTACTAGCTTTGAGGAAATTTACCCACATTAGCGTGGAGAGCTTCTGGGGAAACCATTTAGGAAAATAAATACCCTCAGTGTTACGGCCACGTTTCGAAGTCTGACCTCTCAAACATCGGAAAACCATACAATACGAGAGTAATTAATTTATACACACATCCACCGGTGCGTATGTATATTATTTAAATAATATATAAGATTTAAATGCTGATACTTCAATACAAGTGGCATTGTGCTTTTGGCAGCATAAATCCCTCCCGAGTCGAAGGTGGCTGCGTTATCTGACAGCTCGTGTGATCTACTTGATCACTCATATTATGTAGCTGACCATTCCCGGATATCCATCTCAGACTTTGCCTTAAAAATGAGTGAAGAATGACCCTGGGCACGGAATGATTCCTAGATGACTCAGTGGTAAAGCATTGGCATACTAAACCAAAGGTCCCGGTTTCGACTCCAAGTATCCAAGTATCCAAGTGTCTTTTTAGATTTAAAGAATATGATATTTAGATGCAGCAATAACCATGGTAATTAAAATATATAATAACTTAGCTATTTAAGCCATCTTCAATACATAAGATTTTGTTATTTTTATATCAATGAAAATCATGTTTGTTGTATTTTTTTTATTTACAGCCATTTCAGTAATTCTCCAACAATTTAAGATATTTCAAGTGTTTGGCAGGGCCTCTAATATCCAGCCAGTCCCATCTAATGTCCCCAATCAAGCAAAGTCTGCTTCGGTCGTAGTCAAGAACGTCAAGACGTTGTACGTGGGCGTGCTGAAAATTAATACCTCCTCTTTATTTATTATCAAATAAACAAACAAAGAAGTACAAACTAATATATATGCGTTCAAATATCAGCATTTCCCACCTCGCAAGGCTAAGTCTCTGAATTATGGTCGTAAACATGGCGGAGTATAACATGAGTATGTCAGTGTAGCTGAAACAACGTGCATTGATCGAGTTCTTAACACTGAAGAAAAACGTGTTTCCGATTTGACATTCATCGGAGGATGAAGGTTGTTTCTAGAGAGTAATGAGTAGACATCATTACTGTTTGACGTTGGGTTGCACGTACTTGAGAGGGAAGACTCGAAGGAGCAGCTCTCAGCCTGAGCGACAAACAACAGAATAGAAGGCCACGAACTGCTACCAATAAGGTACCAGAAGCGTGTGGATAGACTCAATAATCAGAATCAACTTGTTTCTGAACAAGAACTGGCGGAAAAAAACTGGCATTTCACGTGAGCAATTTCGGGCAATGATTGCAAATATGGGCTATCGAAAGGTGTGCGTGTGATGGGAACCTCTAATTCTTACTCCCAAAATGAAACAGAAGTAGGCGTACATTAATCAACAGTTTCTGGTGGGCCATGGATATGAAGGCGATAAATTTTTGGACAGCATCGTCATGGCTGATGAGAACCGGGTGCATCATTTTGAGCCAGAGAACAAAATAATGTTCATGGAATACCACCACAAAAGATTACTGGCACCAAAATAAGCGATATTGTAACGCCGGTGGGTAGTTAATGATCATGATTTTTGGGATATTAAGAGGTGTGGTGCGCTCAGTATTCATGCCTAAAGGCACAACCATCAGTTTTGAAAGTTACTGTGAAACGCAGAGGAAACTAAATCTGACCCCACACCAGCACAGTTCAACTGCGGAGATTTGACGCCTTGGATCCCCTACTGTACAGCCCAGACTTTGCTCCATAGGATTTTCATCTCTTTCGAAAACTTAAGGAACGCCTTCAAGGACATAACTTTGCGTCGGGCGACGAAGTCAAGTCAGAGTTTAAGTTGTGGTTACGTAGATAAGATGTGAAATTCTATCATGATGGAGTCATGAAACTGGCAGAACGTTGGCAAACGTGTATTGACCTCAAGGGTGGAAAAATAACTGAATAAAGGTGAACAGTTAGGTACCAGAAAGTTAAATGTTTTGGTTTTATTCAAATATATACACCTACATCCTTGCAAAAAATAAATAGGAGGCAACATTTATAAGCCCCCTGGTATTTCAAGTACAGCGCAAAAATGGTCTCTAAGATCCCGTTTTTGGAGTGTGTTTTAACCGTATAGAGACGTGATGACTCAAAACAAAATCATGCATATGTGGGGGCGTGGACTAGATATCAGGTTTATCTAATCAGATTTGCCGGAACGGTTGAGGTAAAAGTTCAATAGAGGGTGAGTATATGGAGGATTGTGTATTCTTAAATTGTTTATCGCCCTCTTTATCCTAGGAAATGAAGATACGTTTCCCTTATATTATACATTCCTCGTCCCTGTCCCTCAATATTAATTAAAATGCGGGTAGCCCGCACGGATAGTAAAACGCGATGTAAATAAACTTAAAAGCATAAAGGCTACCTAACTAAGACACTTGAGAGATTCTTTGACAAGAGTCTTGGAAAAGGTGGTTTGACGATACATCTATGAGAGGAATCCCCCCCATCTTCCCTAAGGCGTGGGAAGCTGGAGACTGTGTGATCAATGGACCTCTAGACTCGACTGAGCCACCGGGCTGGCAACATGATAGCCAGAGCATCGTGGCCGTGAACCTTCTCCCTGCACGGCATAGTCAGGAGTCTAGGACAAAAACCTTGAAGGGGGAGGAATAAATGGGAGCTAGCATATCCTCACCCAAAGATAAATTGTTTCATTGTTAAATACCCTTAAATCAGTCCATAGGGCAGAGGACATTAATTGTATACCTTTAAAAAGAGATATCACTACGTCATGATTCAGATTATTTTAAATCGTTTAAGACAAATATGTCTTATTTGCCAATACCAGCAACACCAAGAACACGAAACGTGCTTGTTTGGCCTTGATTTTTATGTTTTATATTCTCTTTTACGAATTCCATAGCCATCTTTTACTTTTGTAGTAATTTAAGATTGAAAACAATCAGTGAAAGTAAATCCGTAATATCTTGGAGAGGGATGGAAAAAACACAAGTGGTAAATCGTAATAGGAAAATATCCCACAGAGCACAAAATCTATACTATCCCTCCTTTCCACCTCCGACCCAACAAAGGCAATCCAGTCGATTGTGAGACTGTCGTCCTAGACCGCGTATCACCCTATTAAGTGAGAGGGTGTTTGACAAGCGGTCTCTTTCAAGAGTCTTAAGTAAGGGGACGTTAAAGTATCACGTATGCAGCTTTTTGGTGATTTTGAACCTTTCACCCTCTTTGTAAGCAAAATTAAGGAAACGCCTTACCCAACCCCCTTCTCCCCATCTTGTTTGCGTCATATCTGTCACTTTTTTTTTGTACTTTTTCACAGGAATCGCCATTGTGTTTTATGCAATTTATAAAAAAAAGTATTATTAGTGAATACATGAATTTTTATATCTATAAAGAATTCCAAACTATTTTTTAATCTGGTGAGCAAGGTCCTTGAATCCACGTCTCTATACTTTTAATAATTATTATGTGTACGTTTGAGGTAGCTAGGTCACTGCGGCATTCTTGGCGACTGTGTCTCTACCCCCTTTACCCTTCTCAGCAAAAATAAGCAAAGCTCAAATCCCCCTACCCCCTAAGATGTTTACATAATATTTGATCTGGCCTTAGCTTTAATTAATTACAGACGACTACGCCGATATTTGCCGGTAGCGCGTCTAATGATTTAAGGTAACGGGTGTAGGACTGGCCTTTGTGACTGGTCTGTTATTGAATTTGTAAGTCATGTTACAATATAATCTGTTGGTTCAGAAGGTGAACATTACATATCTCTAGATAAAATATATCACCCCAGTGTCTCGTTTTTAAAACTTAAAGCGCGTATTTAACTAATATTAACATCTTTATTTTTTCTGTGGCCTAGTTGTGCCGGTATACTAGAAAATTACTTGCCAATACATTTAGTGGTGTGACGTCACGACATGGCAAACGCATTTGATTTATAAAGCTACATTTTATGTTCCATTACGTCCTTTAATTTTAAATGAAATGGCGCTCTTAATATCTCAAATTGGAGAGAAAAGAAGGGATATTGTTGGAGACTGTATATGAGTATAGTTATAACTCTGTGCTATGAGACATACTGCCCATTCGGGCATAATGGGGTAGGGATGATAAGATTGAATTTAGAGAAAATGTACCCACAAAGCATGAAAGGTAATGAGCAGACAAAGTGTGAATGTGACCTTACCTTCAAAGGCGTTAAGTTTTGACTTTACAAATACGGTGTGCTGGAAATAAACAATTTATTATTGTATTTATAATAAGTGAAAATAAAACATGAAAATATAAGTAATAGGATTGCTGTGAAGCAAGATACATTCCGTCAAACACATAATATATACTAGGACTATAACAGTCAACTATTTGACTTAAAAGAAAATACGCTCCCTAGATTCCATCATTGTATTTTATAGATACTTGGGATGAACGTTAACATTTTGTAAAATCACAATAAAAGTATTGTTAAAATAATGGTGGTTGCATAAACAATAATCAGTGGTTTGATCAGAGATCAGATATAAGTTGATCTTCCCTCAGTCTCGCAAACCTAATTTTCAGTGACACCATTAACAATTAGTATGTGATTGTCAATCATATCCCTGGCCAAGCTGACCAGCCAATTCTCTTCCATCAACTGTTTGATTCTCCGATCATCTGGTTGAGATACATAACCTGTAAGTCTTAGTAGCCGAGTTAGTGTTGGCGTCCTTATTTAACGTTAAATGTGTGCTTTATATATTTATTTTGGGTGAGACTTGATTTTAAGGATATTTGTGCAAATTATGGCGTTATCAGCTGAAGTTTTTCAAATATACAATGAAATTGTAGAGAATGGCTGTGATCCAAAACAGCTCCAGTAAAGAACTTATCTTAAATCATAGACGAAAATAAAATTGTATATGAATTTTACAACGAGAACATTTTATTGTGTATGTTTATTAATATCGCTACTAAATTATTAAAACATTTTTCTTAAGAAACGTGTTTGAAATTTCAATTTATTGAAATGAATATATAAATATCATGAAGCCTAGGCTACTAGAGACATAAGCCTAAATATATAACATAGTTTCAAACGTTATGTATAATTCAAGTTATTTAACAATCTGATTTTACAAATATAGTGCTTTTTACAGTATGTACATATTTGTTTTACTTTATTATTTGATCAAATCTATGCTCGGGTGATTAGCTATTTTAATTTCTAATTAATTTTGTTGCAGCCCAAACTTTTCTTGATCTAGGATCAATCTGAGTAACAATCCTGTGATTCAAGAATCAATATAATGTGTTTGTCAAAGTATTTTTTTTATATAGCCAAGTTAAATATTTTAACTGTTTAACCTTCTTAAGAAGAATCGTTTAGTTTTTCCATTCCTTGTTCCTTCA
This sequence comes from Timema cristinae, assembly GCA_039000515.1. Taxonomy (NCBI): domain Eukaryota; kingdom Metazoa; phylum Arthropoda; class Insecta; order Phasmatodea; family Timematidae; genus Timema; species Timema cristinae. The sequence continues at coordinate 69,698,840 of JBCFYV010000012.1, read as the reverse complement.
TGAAACGTTCCACAGCCTGCGCTGACTTAAAGTATCCCGACTCCGTCCAAAAGCCCTTCTCGCTAAGAGCAATATCTTCTCTTTCATGAAGCGTCGTTCAACGTTTGTTTCCATCCAGTTGGTTGTTTTCTGTGCCGCGCAAACCTACCAATTACAATCCTTTAGCGAGGTTCTGGCAATATATCTTTCACCCTCCTCCCTTAACCAGTCTATCTACCCCCAATGGCTCTTCTCAACAAGGTATTTGGGGCGGAAACACTAACATTAATTAATGGAATTTGGGTTTTCCCTGTGATTTAAACCTTCAGAAAAAAAAGTGAGAGAATTTACTTAATTCTAAATGGAAGTACTTAATAAAGATATTTTTTTAATACAAAAAATACATGACACTAATTACATTTTCCTACGTCATACATGATAATTATAAATTCGTAGCACCAATATTAAATATTTTTCAAATAATATTTTATTTACGCGGAAATGCGCTTAGAGTGAAATTTCAAAGGTGTTTAAATTAACCTCAGAGCAGTCCAACACCTCATTTCAGTCAGTAGCGAAGCGCTACTGAGTTAAGGTTTCATAGATCGATTCCCCACGGGGCCAAAAAAAATAGGCTCTATTTGGTGAAATTGAGGATTACTCTTATACATGATAAATTAACGGCTGACATACTGGCTGTTGTGTCTGTTCTATAAATAAGTTAACTTGTACTCTATGTGCTGATAATAAGTCAGTTGATGAAATGGACATTTGTAGCTAAAAAAAATATGGTTGAAGTAAATTTTAACCACCAATGGTTTAATCCAATAGTCTTACATTTTTTTCACACAATCACAAAGTACCTGGGAGTGGTGGAGCCCTTAGTTGCCATTTAATTACTGATAACTTCAATATTTAAATTGATGTACTATTTTATTACAATTTTTCACTGTTAACCATATTTCATCACCTTCCAAAGTTTGCCACCCTGTGCTAAATCACGTGTTCAATCCCGGTTGCACCGGCCCTTGGAATTAGGAATATATAATTCAGAGGAAATGTTTACACATTTGCTTTCATGCCAAATGGAAAACCAGTTAAGAATAAACACCCTAGGTACCTGGCCGGGATCTTAACCTCGACCTCCCTGTACTAAAAAGTACCTAGCTGAATGAGCTTTATAATCAGATCACATGTCAAAATATGCAGGTAGTGGGGAGTGTTTTTTTGTAAGGGATTTGGATACTTAAGGATCCGAAATGGAACTCACCTTGAGGGAGGAAGACAAATAAAACCTAAACGACCAAAACAAAACTGGAATGAACAGCTGGTTTTGAGTTGATCTTCATCCTCCCTGATGAAAGTAGGGATCTCTAACACGTGGAACCGAACCACACTGGATGAATGAGCATTAAAGACGAGAAGGGGTGTGAGGCTGTATAGTGGTGGGACGTTAAGCCTTGCGCACCACTGCTTTGTCCACCACAATACCCACGAATGGAATCTCCTATTCATTGGTACAAATATACATTTTTTTTTTAAAGGAAGGATTTGTTCGAACAATTTACCACCTCCCACAACATCACCGTTCACATATACAACCTCCCCTAACCCACTCAGATGCATACCACCCCTATCCCTTCCACTCAATCAAATTGCATCATTTCAACGTTGTCGAAATAATTATCACTGACAGAGCCGTGATTTTGTACTTTTTTTACACCCCTCTCCCTTTGTTACAACAAAAAATGCTGGTAATATGAACGATATTCGTTGTCAACTGTAAACACCGCACATATAAAAATAGACTTTGAAATAACAACAATAATGTAATAATGTATGTAAGTAAGTTTCCCTCCAAAAAATACGCAAAATAAACACATGTATATTATGTATATACAGATATATATCTCTTTGTTTTTGCATATATATACATATATATATTGCAAAACACACATATAAAAAAGAGATAATTAGCTAAGCTCGTGGAACACCTGAGCTAGGTCGTATGACGTCCGCATACTATCCACAGTTTGAATACTGAAAGAGCCAACATTAATCTATTTGTTCCCTTTCACAACGTAGAAATTTACCAATGAGGTCAAGTTGTTGCACCTTTCATATTCTCAATACAGGATAAAAATCTAATTTCCACAATTAGTTTGTGTTATAATATTAATGTGTAATTTAATGTTCACTTTTTGAAGACACAAATTATATTATCCTACAACTTTCAAGCTAACTTAACCTAGGTCATCACGTCTTATATTATACACCCAAGCCTCGCTTCCTGATGTTTATTAATTGATTACGTAGTATGACTTGCCAACCAACTTAACCTAGAACACTACAACTAATACTACACACCTAAACGTAGCTTCTATATATTTACTAATTAAATAGTAAGAATTACAAACACAAGGAAGGGTTCTAGATTGTACCAATAAAAATAAAATCCGTTACAAAAATTAACTAATCGAGGCTACCAAATGTTAGAAGAGTTAAAATTACCAGAACTGGTGACCATGTGTTCAAAGGAGGCAATCTCCCAACATTCTGGATTGCTAGTGACGGGAATGTCAAAGTTCACATTTCATCCGGGGGAACTAGGGTTGACATTACACATATAATTTATAGCTATGATGTTCTCCTAATCTCTTTACACTAATGGAGCTGCGTTTCCTCACCCAACTAGTCGTTATAAGATGTTCTGTCATACGACAGGTCCATTCCTTGTCGGTGAAGTTAGACCATGAATGTGCCCTATTCTCTGCCTCCTCCTTGAGCTACCAGAGTTTTAAGAAGAAATAATAGTATTTAAAAATATTAGTATATTAATATGGTTTTAATGAAAATAATATGGATTGAATAGTTAAAAGTTAATTGACAATTATAAAAAGAATTAGACAAAATTCTTACGAAAAATAAGTTAAAAAAGATTTGCTGTCTGACAAAATTTAATCAAATTGAAATATGAAGTAGGAAATATAAGATTTTAGAATGTTTTCTAAAACCTTTCCTTCAAGTCAACTAATATTTAAATCCTCTTCCTTCTTAATCTCTTAATTCCCTCAACCTTTCCTTCTATGACGTCATGCAGAAGATAGTTCCTCCTAAGGATGTGTCCGATCCAGTTTGCTTTGTACAGAAGAATCAAATCCAAAATGGTTCTCTTCTCATCCACTCTTCTTAGGACTTATTCATTTGTCACTCTGTCTCTCCATCTGATCTTCTTAAGTCTTCTCCAGCACCATATTTCAAAGCTCTCCAAGTATTTCTTTTTTATCTTCCTAGGAGTCTAAATTTCTGCTCCATAGAACGCTATGCTCCAAATGTGGCATTTCGACAGTTTCTTTATCAGTTCCAAACGTTACTTGCTGTTCAGCAGTAGCCTCTTCTTGCTGAATGCTTATTTGGCCATGGTGGACCTCAACCTAATTTCCTTGGTGCAATAGTCATCCTTTGTCAGCACACTTCCCAGGTACTTGAACTGATATATGTTTTCCAACTCCGAATTTCCAATTTTTATTTTCAGCTACTCTTAATGCTTATATTCACTCATAAAGGACCTCGCTGTTGAACATAATAACAATTAAAAAGAGTGCACTGGTAGACATGTGGACTATCCTTGGTGGGTATACTGATGTGGTTTACACTCTCACCCCACGCAAATGCGCGCAGATATCCTCTATATTCTACTTTATTCCTCCCTACCCCAATAGTATATTCCAGAATAGTAGTATGACGTGTATCAAGGAAAAAAATAATAACTAATAAAATAGTCTAGAACTAATCAGAACTGAGTGTATATTTTATTTTATTCCCCTTATACTTCACCCTTTCCCCAATTTCCATTTCATGGGCTTGCAAACCCTGTGATTGCCCTTTCATGACGAACCTGCCAGCAAGTGCACGCATGACAGAACGGGGGCGAACAGGCGGTCATGCCTAGATGCGAATTAATATTTGACGAGGGATGTCAATTAAATGACTGCCGCCATTCTAAAAACGAAGCCCTAATCATCATCGATACCGGCAGTTTTGTTTCGGGGATTTCTAAAGTTCCACGCCACGTGGCTCAGTGCGTATAGTGATCTACCGCAAATCCAGAGAAACCCTAGTACAATTCTGGATGATGTTAACAAAGATATCTACTATTAGTATCCAGACTACTATCACTTTTTTATCAGGGGGATTTAACGAGTTTTTTCCATTGTGCTAGCATATATTAGCACCCACGTCAGTGGGCGAGATAACCAAATGTCAGTGTCGTTTAGTCTGGTTTTCTGGTAGCGAGAATATTGGGATTTAAACCTCAATAGGATATTCGGAGAAGGAGGTTTTACTTTAATGGTTTATGTATCTCCCTCCAGGCAAATATAGCTAAATTTCTTTAAATTCCACCTTCCAAATGTCTACTTTTTTAGGGTAGTTAAAATGCGTATGAATCAGATGGATATCAAATGCGATAGAATATGAATATTTAAAATGTTAAAGTATTAGCATATGACTTACATGCCAGCTTTACTCCAGAACAGACACTAATTTAGTTTATAATATACACAACACTCAGTTCTTAGAGCAATGATACGTTAGTTGAGAAAGAGGAAACCTCAATTTTCCCAAGAAAGATTTTGCCGACATACTGGGAATCGAAGATAGAACCCTTTGCTCAGTAAATAGATGTGTCAAAATTCGTTATAAAGCCAATTAATAAATATCTAGACGCCAGGGCTTAGGGTGTCATGAATTGGGACAGGATTTTACCTTTTTGCCTTTTCTTTGATCGTAAAACATAGGCATTTGATATATATATATACACGCATTCCATGCTATTACGAGTACAATATGTTAACTTTATAGTGTCTTTAATTGCCTATTTGGTTGGTTATTTCCTATTTTATGAATAAGAGCCTCAACTTTTGGTTTTGGCCTCTCTCTTTTTAATACGTTATGGATTTTCTGGTGAAAGAGAGTCCAGTTTCTTAGACATTGTAATATGTGAAACACTCGTTTTGATTAGGTTTGAAAATCGTAACTTGTCAAATAGCTTCCAATGAGCGTACCGTACATCGAATGGAGGACAATGGGAGCAGGAGTAGGCATCTTGGGAGGAAACGGCATGCCGTTGAAGGATAAAAGTTCAATGACTTGAGAAAATTTGAAATTTTATCCCTTTATATCGTGTGAAGTAAAATTCAGCTTTTAAAATTATATAAAAAATTAATCTGAGAAAAAAAACACTTACTGATTAGACCTCGATCCAGTGTAGTTAAGGTGTTTTTTATTATATAATTTTCAACCTATCTCCACACAAATGCAGATACACTTTCTCTAAATTCCACCTCTCTATACACTAACATATTAACGTATCTAGTACAAAATATGCATGTAACCTTGACGAGTAGTGAATGAAATGTAGTTCTAAAAAAAAGCAATGTGAATTGGCTGTAGGTAGTAGAATAGTAACTGCCTATTCTTACAACTTGTCTGGGTTATCCGAATGTATTACTATTAATGAGTAGTGTGATGGTCCCAAGTGCAATTGTTTGTAATCTTTCGTTGTTCTAATTTTGTCAAGTAAGAGTAAACATTGATTACATTGTACGGTATTGCCAGAGAGCCTATTCTGCAATCTTAGATAGTCACCATGATGTAATAATGGTAAAGGGCAATTTGTTCAGTCAAGTGTTTAAAATCATGCTTATCTGAAATACCCACTCTGTGCTGACTGAATAAACAAGCAGAAGGTGACCCCTTTCAGATTGATAACTATTGAGGTTTTGGGCAGAGCACCCCATTTTGTTCCAGTCTGTTAAACGATACTGTTGTATCTTCACAGTGAATGAGCGTCGAGTTAGATAGAACGTCTCCCGGACCAAGATGCGCACGTGAACCCAGACCATTTCGAAACCGGGCAGTTTCTATCAAGTGGGCATCGTTGTCAGGATCTTTGTAAATTTCACGGTGAGGTTACTGGCAAAATGGTCCACACAGCTTTACGTTTAAACCTCTTTAATTAGCTTTCGAAATTACATCACATTGTAGTAGACTTACACCTTTCTAATAAACGACTAAAAACAAACCCAAACAGTTCTTTGTAGTACCTAAATCAACCCACTAAAGTCATTCCTGACAGATTGGCCCACAAGTTGGGTGGGTAGCGAGGGTAAGGATAAGGAAGGTTTATAAATACCTAATTACACCGTTATCTCCGCACTTAATTAATCCTCAGTTACTTTCTCCAAACTTTAATATGTTTGCATACTTCCTTCGCTTTCAACAACATCCAGACACTTAGTCATACATGCTCTTTTATTCTTAAAACTCTTAATGTTTCTCCTTTTCACACATTAATCTACAACATTTAGCCTCGTCCTACATGAACTATCCATTCCTTTTGACATACACATTCTACCTTCATATATTTGCTTCGTCACTTGATCCACACTCATCCTCTCAACATGCCCAAACCAACGCAACGTAACATGGTAACATAAGGACCTATTGGATACTCCTTTAGAACCCATTCATTGCTGAATCTGTCCATAAGGGTTTTTCTACGTACATTTCTTAGATATGTCATACTGACCGCATTCACCTTGCTCTTCTCCACGCTTTACATCCATAAAACAATGGTGACATTAACACACTATTCTATACTGTCGTCTTTACCTCTTTCAATACTATTTCATTCTTTGCAAAAGTCCACATACAACTGCATTCACCCGTCTGTCTATTTCACCATATATGCAGAACATTCTGCCTATATACACAAAACATCCACTTGTTCCAACAGTACTCACATTTTCGGGGAGGGAGAGTGGGGAAACAGTTTGGTGAAATAAAAACTACCCTTAATACACCCAGCTGGAATTAAAATTCTGACCTCCTCGTCATCGGAAAATCAACCTATAGGAGTCTGATGATTAGTCCGCGCGCCCACCGACGTGCAAACCTGGAATTATTTGCAAGCTCCAGTTTGTTAGTCTGCATTCTCCTGTTTTACTTAGCTTGAAGATTACTGACACTCACTATTAATTTAAGAAAAGAAATGGGAGATAGAGCAAGGGTTAAAAAAAAAAGTTGGAATTAGGTCTCTCTAATGGACGGCTTAGTTACCACTTGTAGTAAATTACCGCATTAAGGTGGGAGTATAGAGAACGCGAGAAAAGACAAACGTTTTTTGCAGTTTTATAGAAAAAAAATGTTATTGCTACGATAAATAAAATACGTCTCCAGTACATTATTATTATTATTATTATTATTATTATTTTATTATTATATTATTACTACTACTATTTAGCACCGAGTCTTACTAACCGTTCGTGTTACACGCTTAAGTCCAATTATGTTAATGGATTAGGACTTGGGAAGGGTAAATATAAAGGAAGTGAATCCACATTTGCGTGGAGGGAGAGTGGAAAACCATTTAGGAACCCTCCAATTCATCCGAGCTAGATTCGAACCTTGATCTCCCCATCCTCGGCACTCTAGCTCAATGCGATATCAGTGCGTTAGCTAACTACACTACCGAGGTGGGTGTCTTCAGTACAAACATAGAATTTAGTTTTCTTTGCATGGTGATATCAACAGCTGTTGTTGAATATCCGTCATGAATATAATGGCTTTGTATTGCAAACTTTTAAAATGAAGAGGAAACGTTATAAATAAATTCCAGGACCCCATTTAAATATATTCAAGAACTGTTGCTATCAGCATGGGAAAAAAATTGTACCCTATGTTTATACTGAAGACAGTGATTTATTTTGACAAAAAAAAGCTCTGATTTAAAAACTGCAAAAAAACAACAAAAAACCGACTTTCTCGCCTCCGCTACGTTCCCACCTTAAAGTAGGCATTAACGAAGCAGAGTGCTGAAACCATTATACAAATAGATTTTTTTTTAACTGGTGAGTTAATTTTTTTATTTGGCTACCAATGCCTTAGACCTTTCGGTGCATACGAATTGTGGAGCAACTAATTCGAGGTTGGTAATACCCTTACACAAACTGCAGAGTTAAAATTAAATTCATAATGACTTTGTCCAAAGTGAAAAAATGAGGCTTGATTTGGTTCGGTTTGGTTTAGTTCGGTTCGGTTCGGTTCGGTTCAGTTCAGTTCAGTTTAGGTTAGGCTTATTTATTTTAGTTTAGGTTAGGTTAGGTTTGGGTTATCAATTGAATGGGATTAAAAACTATTCCGAAATTCATATGCACCGGTTGACAGGTAAACTTTATTTCGTAATTCGAGTGCACCCATGTTAGGTTAGGTTAAGTTAGGTTAGGAGTTGAATGAGATTTGAAGTTGTTCTGAAATTCATGTGCACCGGCTGACAGGTAAACTTTATTTCGCAATTCGAGTGCGCCTAGACCTTTATCATATTGTGCTTTATACATACGCGTGATGTTTTCCCACTTAATTCAGTGAAGTAGCTTGTACTCTAATAATTATGGCAATTATCATTAAATAATCAATTAAAAGTAAACATATTCACACGGACATTGTTTTAATACTTTATTTGAAAAAAGGTAATGCTGACAGTAAAAATAAAATTTCTTTTAGAAAATATTTTGTTTATATGAACATTAAAAGTTAAATGAATATTTTGAAACATTCAGAGGGATTTTTCTTCAACTATTAGTATATCTACGGAATAAATTTAACGTAAGCCACTTCCCTTAAATACATTTTTCAAAACAAAGATATTTAGTTTTAATTTTGGTTTGAGAGAAAGTAGCTCGCCTGATCATTTTGTTGAATCACCTCTTCAGCTTTGTTTAGAACTATAATCAGCACTGTTATCAAATTACGCACAAATTTTCGTAATTTCTAATTGTTTTAGAATATATGATGGTTGCTAATATGGTAATATTTGACTTTTAGTGAATTCAGTAGTCTACTGAATTAATTATTTATAAATAACTTATAATCAAACAGAAGGTATAGTTGGATTATGATAGTAAGTGCCGCTAAGAAAATATATTTTCGGAGATAAGATTGATAGCGTTTATTAGTATTATGGTATAGGTATGTGTAGAGATAATTATTGATACTATCTATCAAAAGTGACAGCTGTCGATCACAAGGCTTTAGTATAAATACCTATAATTTACGTTAGTCGGTAAATTAATGGACGTCCTCAAGACAAGATGTCTGATGTTATAAAAATAAGTGGTTGAGGTATTGATCAATCAATCTGCATCTCAGTTTTTGTAAAGATTATCCAATACTAATGAACCGTTGCTCAGGGAACGCCCGAATGTAGACCTTCTCATAGTGAATACTTTTCGTGGAGGTTCTTTACATGTTCCAATTAGATGAAGGATGATGATAGTGGATATGACGTAGTGGGTCAAATGAAGATATTAACCTAACTTAAGCCGTATCTACCAAACCCGGTGACCATGGGAATTATTCCCCTTTCAAACAAAAACACTGGGGTACCAGCCAGTAATCGAGCCCGGGACCTCTAAGGCAGCAGCCAGTAGCTCTGACCACTAATACCACGAGTCCAGTTGAGTCTCTTGGGTTAAAATAACAAATGTATTGGCCTATACAAACGTCGATCTATATAGACACGTTTATGTTATTTGTTAAGTTATAGATTAAATAGTGACAGAATGCTAGTTTTCCCACATATGTCAAAATGGACGGTTTTTTGTTTGTTTTTTGTCAAAAGAGGTAGACCTCATAGAAAACTATTTGATGCATAGGTGAATTATATTAGGCTCACAGCAACCATATCAGTGTCAATAAATAGTGGGTTGACTTGTTTTCACAGCAAAGCTCCCATCGACTTCAGACAGCCCCCAATATAAATTGACCGCTTAAGTTTGGTGGACCCCACTTTGAAAGCCCCGAGGGTTTGTGGAGGGTAAAGGGGGATTATTACTATAAAGCCGGTATCAGCAATCCCAGCTTAAACCACGTGTTGGTTGGCTCCGAAAACCTCTTCCCTTCCGAGTAATAAGACCCCCTAATTAAGGCAGACACTAAGCCGCGAGTTTGGGAGGAATACAATCACGTCCCGTTATTTTTTTTTTAAATCATGTTACAACTGGGAGACTAGGTACGATTGCCATAAGAACCATTTATAGGACTTAAAAAATTAATGTGGCCAACATTAATAAACAGTCAAAAGATCTTGCAACTATTGGAGACGACACTGTCTGTCAAACGTGATAACTGTATAACACATGGCGTGGCATATAAAAGATCCAAGCGACCATTTTAAACTGTAATATAAGGTTCTACTTATAGTCTACCGACTATATTGCGTACAATACTATTGAGTATTTTTATTTGGTCCGGGTTCAATTCCCGTATCCATGTGACACTTTTCAATTTAAAGAATAAGTTTGGCTTCGCATTTTAGACTGGGTGATCCGCATCTTACACTAATAGTATAGGAATGACGAAGATAGGAATTTGAAAGGATGCGTACATGCATTTGTTTGGAGAGAAACGGGTAAACCATACACAAGAAGTCGAACCGAATTTTATTTATCGGTTCTAATTATTGTTCTTCCAGTTAACATTTTCAGATTTTGATTCTGATCCGGTTTGAGAAAAGTAAAAATTCATATTATTTTTGCTTCCGATTATTTCAATTTAGTATTTAATAGTTATACTATCGTTATAAAAATATGTAAATATAAAAACACATTAAAAATTATTTGTAACAAATTAAAGTTTAGGTTATCTATATAAAACAAATCAAGATACAATACAAAAGCTCTTGAGAAAAAGCAAAAATAGTATAGAATATTTAAAAATGAGATTAGGTTGAAATAAATTTTACAGCAAATCAGAAAACTTATTTTTTTTTTTTTTTTCTTGTCGCTTACTACTAAATGTACAGGCTATGCGGATATATTATAATCAATCTAATGAGGTAGGAATGAGGACGGAAGAGTTTTAAAGTATTTAAAAATGAGATTAGGTTAGATAAGGAAAGGCATAAAATTCAATTTGAAAAAATAATTTTAAACCCGATAAGAAACCTTATGAGCCTAAATACATATCGATTCCAATTCCCATTCTGGCTCTTATATAACTTAATTTCGGCTATAGGTTTTATTTTTTTATTTTTTTTCAAAATATATATATATATATATATATATATATTCTTTGAACTAAATTTTACGGCACAATCAGACAAAATTTTCCATATAGTGTATTAAAGCTTGGAATAAAATTTTCAAAATTCAATAATTGTAGAGCACCCAAAATAATTTATATTTGTGAAATTAAAAATGTATTCTCATTTAATATGAAAAACTATTACCAGGTACCCATTTAAAGCTATTTTCAGAATGTTAAAAAATTTATAAAATTGGTTATAGGTAAACTAAACTTAAAATAATTTATTTGAAAAACCAACAAAAGTTATTTATTATCATATAAAATATTCTCTAAATAAAATTCACAATCAAATCATTTGATCTATTTTTTTTAATTCAATTTTTTTAAACGTTAGTTGTCGGTTAGCTACCACTAAATATTTTTAAAATAATGTCTTATAGTTATTTATTATATATAAAAACTTAACAAATACCCATCATGAACCAAATCGTTTGAGCCATTTCTTAAAATATTCAATTTCTTTTAATGAGTAAATTACCCTTAAACGAATTTTTTCCCGAAAAACAAAGTTTGTCATGTTAAGAATTCCTCAGATATATATTTTAAACAAAATATTTAAAATTTTCGAAAATTACCTATCCATAAACTAAGGTCTAACAAATATTTACAAAATCGTTAGTAATTTTAGAAAAAAATTATAGTTATAAAAATCACTAATCAATTAACTACCCTTTATTTGAGGGCTTGTATCAGAATCAAAGTGACGTCACTATATATTGCTCCAGAGCATCTAAATATCAAGTATGAACAAAATCCATTAGACCGTAATAGAACTGTAGCCAAGCACAGACAGAGAGATATCAGGACATACAGAATAACAGAATATAGAATCCACTTTTTTGAATTCGAACACACATAACGTAAAGACTCATCATAATCACGAGGTCAAAAATTTGCACGATTACAATACATTCTCTTTATATGAGAAAGTAAAAAAAAAATCAAACTAAAACTTTAATATATATATAAGCTGTTGCCCGCGGCTTTGCTCGCGTGGAAGTTGATTATATACAAATACGAAAATATACATGTATTTACAGATTAATTAAAAATATTACGTTACGTTGATGACCATAACTTGACCTCAGATCCAAAATAATGCAAGTCCGATACAAACTTTCACCCCCTTTTTCATCCTTATTAAATAAAATTTCCAAAATTCCTGAAACACGTATTTATTTGTTTTACGTCAATAACCGAAATACAAAATTTTGTTTATGTAACTTTCAAAATGACGGACTTTCATACATATTATCATACATATTATCATCCCTATTTTGACCCCTTTGGGGTGGAATTTTCTAAAATCCTTTCTTAGTGGGTGCCTACATAACAAAATGAATATACAGTCCGAATTTCATGCTTGTAGCCTTGATAGTTTGCGCTCGGCGATGATGAATCAGTCAGTCAGTCATCAGTCAGTCAGTCAGAACATGTTATTTTATAAGTATAGAATATATATAATCACAAATTTTATAAATTTTCAAAACCTCAAATAACCTTAAGGATACGCTCAGAGGAGCAGTAGACTTTGTTTGCTACAAAAATCCCATCACATGGCCAGACGGAAGTGTGAAATGTGAGTTAAATCAAGACGACGTCTCGCTGTGCGCATTAGTAAAAACATATGAAACTTTTTAAAAAATTGTACAGATACACTCCGTAACATATATCAGCCCATGTAGCCACGGTACAGCTACATCAGTATAAAATTCACTAGATGAATCATTACGGCGTCATTTGTCACTCGCGTGACCCTAGTAATCCCAAGCAAGTGACGTTCTTTAAACCTACACCTCAAGCTTTTATAATATTGATGACCTAGTGGTCTAGGGGTAAGGTGTCGGCTTCTGGGCTGGGGTACGGGGTTCAATCCTCGGTCTCGGTACAGCTTTATCTGATTACCAAACCCTTTTTTCAACTCTGACAAGACGTGTATTAATCACAGATGTGAAAGTGGGGAATGACAGGCCTCCACCATGGTTCGGATTCCCCGTTAAACTGTAGGTCCTCCATTTCATTTCACACTCACCCTACACATTAGCGTAAGTGCGTATAACCCAAACGTGTAGTAAGACGGGGTGCTAATAATTAATAAGCGTAAGTGCGTATAACCCGAATGGGTAGTAAGACGCGGTGCTAATAATAATAATAATAATAATAATAATAATAATAATAATAATAATATAATAATAATATTTTATAATATTATTTTGAATATGAATCAACTTCCATTATGTTGTCTATTAGGATTTTACTTACTCATCCAAGCTATTCTTGTGTTGTATTTGTAAACAGTTTGTCAACTATAACAGTTCCTTAGGATGGTAGGGAATTATTACGTCATTTGTGGCAATACTGCTTGCAGTTAAGAGTAGCAGTTCTGAGTATTATGAATATATAGACATAGATGTGTTTAACCCATATAATAATAATAATAATATTTAGCACCGTGTCTTACTACCCGTTCGGGTTATACGCTTTAAGTACTAATTACACTAATGGATTAGGAGTTGGGAAGGTTTAATTAGAGGAAGCAACCCGCATTTGCGTGGAGGGAGAGTGGAAAACCATTTAGGAAAAACCACCCGCAGTTCACCCGACCGAGATTCGAACCTCATGCTCCCCGTCCTCAGCAGTCAAGCTCAACACGACAAGCGCGTTAGACAACTACGCCACCGAGGCGGGTTTTAACCCATATAAAAGGTATGTAAATTGGTTTGCGCAGACAAATATGAACCAAATAGCGACTCACAATCCGAATAATGAAGAGTTTTTCATGTTTAAGTGGTTTTACCAAATGTATGCATTTTTCCTTTTTTTTTAGTTAATTATATTACAGTACTAATAAATAAAAAATTTACAAAATAGAAAAAAATCAGAGGTAAATAAATATATAAAATAAAAAAAGTGGACTCAAGGAGGACCCACCCCCACCAGCATCACTTCATCGCCGTCATCGCTGTCCCCCATAGTCGTCAAACCCACCCTCTCCCCTATCGCCCTTTTAATAAAATCTTGTACAAAATATGGGATTGCTAGGGTTAAAGCGACATTTACTGCTCTTTCTGCCGTAGCCTAAGATCCCATCTTACATCTGACTTTCCGGGGTAGGTACTATGAGGTTTACTTAAAATGAAATAAAAAACTTTTATACGGATAATATATGGATGCAATTTCTGGTTCGAGGGTAGTCTTATACATATTATATAAATAACATCCATCTGTGATTTTTTAATTCACTTGACAACATTGAAATTTGGATCAATAAAATAGTGTTTAAATATAATCTTTTTTTTAAATTTTGTTGCATTTCTTAAACACATTTAAACTATTTCACTGATGTGAATTTCATTGTCTTTTAGAGTAAAATACAAAAAACAGCATCACGATTTAAGCCTGGTTAGAGCTATATTATCTAACTAAGTTGGGTGTTAAGCGGGGCAGGAGACGGGTGCTTTAGGATTCGAAGACTAGAAGGACTCATCCCTAACTTTTTCTTTTTTTCTTTTTTTTATTGTCGCTTTCTACTAAATGTACAGGCTATGCGGATATATTATAATCAATCTAATGAGTTAGGAATGAGGACGGAAGAATTTTAAAGGTAATCTACCCGCATTTATGTGGAAGGAGAGTGATAAATTATTTAGGGAAACTACCCTCAGTAGACCCAACCGGGATTCTAACCCCGATCTCCACATCATCATCAGGCCAGTATAGCAAGAGAGTGACGCCTTAAACCTAATCTAGTCAAAAATTATAAATTAAATATATAGAAATTATAGAACAAATTGAATAAACCTTTGGGTTATTGCGCCGTGGGACTGTGAAAGTCGGCTAATTTGAATTTCTAATACCATCTTATTTCCCCTTCACCAGTTTAATCCATCGTAAATCTCTCTTTAATCTTTCTTTGCACTCAATTTCACTGTTCGCTTCACACTAAGTCCTCGCACATTTCGCTTAATCGTAGCTTATAAAAAAGTGGTTTCTTTTAAACTAAACAAAAATTTTAATTTTTGTCACAATTATCAATCCCTCTTACATTAGAAAAGTAGACTGTGTTTAATTGGGATATTTTGTTTGGACTTTCTAAACAATATTTTACTGTAGGACTTACAAACAACTTATGAGAACACTAATATTAGGTGACCTGGTGGTTTGGGGGTAAGATGTCGGACTTCTGTGCTGGGAGTCCGGAGTTTAATCCTCGGTCCCGGCACAGATTTATTTGATTACCAAACCCTTCCTTCACCTCTGACAAGACATCTTGTGAATGTGGAGAATGCCAGGCCTCCACCGTGGTTCGGATTCCACGTTAAACTGTAGGTCCTCCATTTCATCTCACAATAACCCTACCATTACACATTAGCGTGAGTATAACCCGAATGGGTAGTAATACGTGGTGCTAATAATAATATTATTCGACACCTTAGCTGAGTCGTAGCGTGTCAGCCTACTGAGATAAGGTTTCGGGTTCGATTCCTGGCATGGCCGAAAAATTCATAATTTGTGAAATGTGGTTTACCCTTTCACATTGATAAATTTATGGCCGGGGACTGGATGTTGTGCCTGCCTAGTCTCAAGTTAAATTATAAGGCATGTAAAGCTATGATAGAACAGCAAGCTGATATTGATAGATTTAAGTCTTGAATAAAAAGAATGACCCAAGCTAAAGGCTGGAAACATTAACTATGCCAATTGCAGCTTTAACTTAAATTCTAATAGCTATATACTCGTATTAATCAGTGATCCCTCTCTTATTTAGCACCGCGTCTTATGTACTAATCATACTAGTGGTTTTAGGGATTAGTAATGTTATATTTAGATGAATTGTTCCCGTATTTGCGTAAAGTGAGAATGGAAAACCATTTAGGAAAAACCACCCTCAGTACAACTAACCGAGACTCGAACCTCGATCTACCTATCATCGGCAGTCTAGTCTACTGCGAGAGTAGCGCGTTAGACCACCGAAGCGGGTCCCAGTACTACTGCACAAATCTAGCAAATTAAGTTAAAACTTTACATTCAAATGGAAATAAATTTAAAAGACAAAATAATAATCCACTCTCGCACTCTCTAGTAGAATTGGCAAAACCACAATAATGATTCAGTTTTCACTAGCCGGTTGGTATCGAAATGCAGCCTCCCTTTTTAAATTTAATATTAATTGGAAAAACCACACACGTCACATAAATGTGCAACAAAATCCACTTGAGCGTCTTATGCATACGTAAAATAATGACCAGTGTGCTTTTAACTTTTTAACTAATTGATTATAATTAAATAATGTGAAAATAATATTTATAGTTGTTAAGAAACAAGCAAAGACCCTAAAACTCGATACCTCGGTGTGCTCGGGAACCCAACCTGAATAATGCTAACTCTATCCTAGGGTCATAAAGGGCCATAGTGTATTTCAAATAGGTAGCAATGTTTTCAAGTTTCAAAAGAGTTAGAGTCGTGATTATTCAGCCTAAGTGGTATAATTCCGGGCCGGATAATACGGAATCCGAGTGTAAATAATTTTGAAATTGGTTTGTGTCATGTAGCTACGCCTCGCACACATCTCCCTTGCTCCACAGTTTCCGTTTCCGGCCAAATCAAAACAGTGCTGCTATCTACACCGACCAAGTCAAATAGTACTGTATTATACGCCAACCGAAGGCATAGCAGTTATGCTGTCTCCAATGTAACATTTGTAAGGCGTTTGCGATCGATTATCCTTTATTAATGACTATTGGATATGTACAGGTTTATTTTAAAACGCACTTGCTAACACGGAGGACCGGGCCGGATAATACGGAGGGTCACATAATCAAAGCCAAGATAATCGTGACCATGGTACTATATTTTATCTCGTGATTTTCACAAGGGTCGTGGTAACGCCTGGAAGAGCTCGGAAAGTTGCAAGCCGATACATGATCTCATGTTATTCCTACATGTTGTAGTACACTACTTTAACCTGAATGTGTCAAATGGTCGCTCTTAAAGGAAATTTGTAGATCTTATGGTTATATTAATAAATTATATCAATGCAACTAAAATAAGAAAAAGTATCTAGCGAAGTATAATTTCCATTTTCCAATATTAATACTTAGATATAAATTATTTTAGTTGAATAATTATTTATTTTTAAAATATTTAAATAATTAATATATAACTAGATAAAAATAACTATGCTTTTTGTGATGAAGACCAATTTTGGTTACGTGCGTTGTTGAAGTTTTGAATAGTAAAAGAGAGCGTGGCTGTAAACTTCTCCATATAGTGTAATTTATACTATTTATCAAAATTATACATCTACACTTCACTAGAATAATACAAGCTACTTCCAATGGTGAAAATCAATTTCAAATACAGTGAACAGTTTTGTGACAACCAACATTTTACAATACTTGAATTTGATGGGAGGATGACCACTTAGCTCAAGAAAAACCGTCAATATATTTCCTGTCGTAGCTCTTATGGCTATTGATTGCTTTAAATAATTCTCCTTCACACCACTATTCCACTTTATTCTTTGTCACTTCCCTCCCATCACGTAATAATCTATTAATAATAGATTCTCTCAGTCCTGTCAGCAGCGTGTACGAGAAGTATTCTTATAGGCTGGATTAAGGATCCTTTCTCCCTGAAATATATTATCTACTCCCTCCACTCCTTCTGAATTCACTAAGGTCCTCGCTACACAGACATTTTGTAATTTTGATTGGCCTCTTAGAGATCATCGTGCTTTCTAAAGACTGATTTAGGTTTAACGTAAGACTGTTATCGTATGGTCTCTCGGGTTTTCCATGGGTGATATAGCTATTGGATTTTTCACGGATGATTATGTATCTGAAGTTTTCCACAGGTGTAATGTAATTGAGGTTTTCCATCGGTGAAATGTAGTTGAGATTGTCCACTAATGAAATTTAACTGAAATTTTCCACAGGTGTATTGTAAGTGAGATTTTCCACAGTTTAAATATTAATATTAAATATTATTTTCCACAGCTGAAATGTCGCTGGGGCTTACCAAGGATGATATTCCACTGGTGTTTTCCACGGGTAAAATGTCGCTGGTGTTGTCAACGGGCAAGGCCGTAACCAGCAAATAATTTCGGGGGAGGGAGGCCTTGGTGGGCATATCCCCCAAATGCCATAACCTAGAAAGAACTATAAATTATAAAGAGTTGTATAAGATATCTGAAGTGTTTTTATGGCAACATAACTCCCTAACTGCCAGAGACTAGGATAAATTCTAAATATTAAACACCTTTAGAAGCTCTCTGAAGTACTTTTTATGGCAATATAGCCCCTTAATTTGTATTTGTATCTTAATTTTGATTTTGTTTGAACCATATATAAATCCATATATATTTTGTTCATAAAATTTCAGGGGGTGTTTGAACACCCAACATCCCCTCAGCTACGGCCTTGTCCACGGGTAAAATTCTTCTGGGGCTTATCACGGGTGAAATGTATCTGGTGTTTGTCAACGGTAAAATGTCGATGGTGTTTTCCACGGATGAAATGTATCTGGCGTTTTCCACGGGTGAAGTATCGCTCGAGTTTTCCACCTACAATACATATTTGAGTTTCCCATACGTTATTTATCCCTTATGTTTTTGCGCCCTCTGCCAGTACAGGAGAATTTCCTCTAAGTCAGCCTCTTAATCTCAAAGCCCTTGTATTAAGAAATTAATAACCTAGGTGTTGAAAGTACTAATCAACACACACACACAAAAAAAAGGGGCAGAAAGTCAACATTGATTTTTACGTGGTTGACTCGGTCCCTTATATGTTATCATTAGAAACGAAAATTGAGGTAGAATAATAAACTACCTCTACTGTATTATTAACCCCTTTGTTTTATTTTTTTCCCTGCTGACTGCGAGAACGTAAAATATGATCACACGTCGAGATTCGGTTATCATTTATGCTTTCCCACCCTCTCCCACTATCTCTGAAAATAATGTTTTGTCGGTGAGGCGGGCGAGTGAATCTACCTATTTTTGCATATAATGGAACATTTATTACAATAACGAGAGTAAAAAATCACGTTATTTCCGAGATAAGCTTATATTATTTGTTTGATATGAATTTCAGATTTTTTTAAGTACTTCCCCATATTAATTCGCATATTTATATTAATGAGATACAGATGAAAAGGGGATACTTAGAGGTAATGTAACAGCATTATTTAAGAGGAAAAGTTACCAAATATATAGGAGAATCCACAATTTGAACCCCAATCTTACTGTCACCTACAAACCATACAAATCCACTTTAATACGTAGCTAAATGAGTCCACATTTTTGTGAAAGAAAATTGGGGGAAAACAGAATGTGTGGGTAGGGAGGGAAGTAAATGACAAAAACCCTTAATGCACTTTGCAGGATTCAAACACCCACTACGATAACAAAGTGTGGATACATTTTAGTGTTTTTGACCAGTCAGCCACCTTTCTGGTACCAAATCAGGTTTAAAAGTAAGAAAAATGGTTTGTTCCCAAAACTAATTTTAATTTCCAGCGTAAATAAGTATTTTTGACTTTTTTTTTTAAACGGTTTCGTCTAAAATTGATAACCCTTTCAGAAACTGCCAAATCGAAAATATTGTTCGCTGCAGCTAACACTTCCCTCGATAAATTGACATTATCTTGATCAAATAAGTGAGTGAAATGAACGAAGAGCCCTCCACCCAGGGGAGAACTGCCATTCTTTACGCAGATGAGGCCCATAACGGGCGGTCATTTCTCTTGATGTGATACACGTGTCACGCGGGGGTTTAAGGGGGAGAGAAAAACTTGCGCGGGGAGAAAATAAAAATCGACGTGGTTTCCACATTTTGTAAAACTAGAGACAGAGAGAAAGAAAGAAAGTTATGACTACGTCACCGATGAAATACGGCACAAATACCCACCGATTTTTACTCCCCGAATCATGTCCCAATGTGATGTTGAAAGGTAGGGGTGCCCACAACCTACGCAGGGCCAGCGATAAAGATTTTTCCACCCTTTGTACATGTTAATTGGCAACCCCACTTTTAACACTCTCTTAATAATTCTTACCGTCCTCCACCCATGCATTCAAATTTAAAAAACACAGAAAAAAGTTTATAATCTTACACACAAACTACTTAGGATTGCGTTAAATTCTGCGCTGGGGAAACCAATTTACAGTGAATTTGGTGAAATAAGAGTTGAAGAGAGTAGAAATAGGGGATCACAATGATTCTAGGAAATATTAATTAATTTAGAGATTAAATGTACCACCATTTTTGTGGAGGGAGAGTGGAAAAATATTTAGGAGAAACTATCCACAGTACAACCGACTGTGATCGAACACCGATCTCCCAGTCATCGCCATTCTTGTATATTGCCAAAGTGATGCCTTAGACGATTCGTCCACTGAAGTAGGTTACAGTCTTGATTCGAAAGTAATTTTCAAATTGTGTGTGTGTGTGTGCTGTGTGCCCAGTGGAGAAAGTATGGTGTGTATTGGCACACCCACGCCACTTTCGACAAGATGCCAAGTTAAACTTAGAATTCCTAAGGGCAATGGAATTGTTGTCCAAGTGCCCATAAAGTAGTAAAGTTAAGGGGGCCGCTTACTAGAACGCTGATACTCACGCCAAACGTTCAAACATTCTTAGATATTTAAGAAGAGGTCTGTAATTTAAAAACATGTTATACGCCAAAATGAATGGTAAAGTTATCAAACAAAGCCGTATACCGTTTAAAGTCTTACATTATGAACAATTTAAAATGTTGAGAAACTGTTGTGGGGTAGCCAACTTTGGTGAAAGGTCACTAACTATATATCAAAATAGAGACGGAGCTAGGAGTGTGCAAGCTCCACTTTATTTTTAATTTGAAGCAAATATGAATCGAATTATAAAAAAATATTCATGATAGTGAATCGAAGTTTTAATATTGTTAAAAAAAAGTTTGATCCAAACAAATTGTAAAAGAAAAAAAATCCATGGCGTCAACCTACAAGTGCGCTATACCTACAGAGCTTTCGTCGCATGTTGGCGAAGATATTGCCAACATTTTCAGATAGAAGGTGACATTTTGTCAACAAAAAGAACCTTCCGTCCATTAATCTCAGTTTTTTAGACTGGAGTAGCTACCTCTTTATTCAAGTAGCTCTTTAAATATCCTCACGAGACTTAGTTGACTACAATCCAGACCCATAGCTTCACAGAAAATTTTTTTTTTTATAATTTTATAGCTTAAAGCATAACATATAAAATACAAAAGTTGTCTTGTGAATTTTTATTAATATATTCCGATCTTAACTTATAGATCTAGTTATTATAACAACATGGGTATTAATTATTTGAGATATTTGTCATGTGAACATTAATTTGTGGTATCTTTAAGGTAGCGAGCTTACCTTGTATTATTTAATTATGACACATCTTATTAGATATGGTCCTGGTGTAATCCGTCAAGGTATGTCTGATACATTTTAGGGTAAACGAATAGTACATAACGTCACACATTTTTTTTAAAAAGCTTTAAATTTATTCACGTGGTTTATCAAACCCAGAGAAAAAATAATAGGAGCGAAGTCGAAGTTTTTGGTGCTTCACATAACCCCTACTGTATTCCAAAAGCTACATAAAAGCATAAACATTATCTTATCCCTTGTGCTTACATATTTTTCTTTACCCCTTTATGTATTATTCCACATATCTACACCAAAAGGGCAGGTATGAGTCAGGTGTAATTTTATAGGAAATTTACAAGTATTTGAGTGAAGAGAGTGTGTGATACAATGGGACGTGTTAGAGTTCCTCCTCGAAAGATGATTTAATCCCCTTTTCGATAAAGATCACTTAATTCTATGGTTTAGTTCCACCACTTGGTGGGTTCTTGGGGGGGGGGGGGTCTAATTACTTCACTTTGGCGGTGGTGAGGTGGTAAGGGGGGGGGGGGTTGAGTTGCTTCAAGACACCTGAAAGAATGTATTATAAGTATAGTTTGTTAATTTCTACATATACGTATGGCTCTTAACAAACCTAACCTAACCTTTCATGCGTTAACGAATTTCGTTCTTATTAAATTTTGTAACGTACTGTGTGAAGATCGAAACCCCTGGAACTGTAAAACCAAACTAGACTAGAATCACCTGATGACTTTAACAATGTGCCCACTGGTGCATTTTTTTTAAATTGGGTATTTAAAGTGCACTTTCTGAACCGACTGATTATATCATCAAATGACGTATAAACTAACTCAAATATAGAGCTTACAAAATATCTACCCCCCAGCCATTAATTCAATACTTTTAAAGGGTAAATTATTATTATTATTATTATTATTATTTATTATTATTAGCACCGCGTCTTACTACCCGTTCAGGTTATACGCACTTACGCTAATGTGTAATGGTAGGGTGATTGTGAGATGAAATGAAGTACCTACAGTTTAACGTGGAATCCGAACCACGGTGGAGGCCTGGCATTCCCCACATTCACAAGATGTCTTGTCAGAGGGAAGGAAGGGTTTGGAAATCAGATAAATATGTGCCGGGACCGAGGATTGAACCCCAGCCGCCAGCACAGAAGTCTGACACCTTACCCCTAGACCACCAGGTTACCTTTTAAAGGGTAAACCCAGATTTCAATAATGATACATTTTTTGCCATGCTAAGAATCAAACTCGGCACTCTTAACTCATTAAGTTCAATAGACAGATATGCTACCGACTGAACAAAGGTGGTGAATCTACATTGGTGCAGGTACGTAGATATATCATCTGTACAGACTGTCAAATGAGATAGCATAATGACGCCACCATACGCTCTAATACCCCCACGCCTCTGTTAGCTTAGTCTAATTAATTCTAGATTAAGTGATTAAGTACAACCCTCAGATCCCAGCCATTAGTTTACTATATATATATATATATGTATATATCACACACACACACACACATACGAGTATTTCAAGAGTAATCCCAATTCACAACAATACATTTTCAGCTTTGACTGGTATAGATCTGCAACATATAGATTTATACACCAACGCAATATCATCTGAGCTAAGGTACCGGACACAGGGGCGTCGCTTTGGGGGGTGGGAGCGAGGATATGGAAGAATTCCTCACTCTCCCCACCAATGTCGGGAAAAAGCTAGAAAGTAGAGAATTTTGTGGAGAGTTAAGATCTTGGGATGGTAAAATCTAGAACTACTTTGTACCACAGTACTTTCAATTATGAAAGGTCTATAGCACAGAATTTTGTATGTAAATTTTAAATTTCCCCAATCCCTACTCTTCAAAAGTTCCTAACATCATAACTCATCAATCATTGAAAGGAGATAGCGTCTTTAGTAAATTGTATATAAAGCTTAATTACGTAAGCGTGTATTAACCACAACTTGTGAATGTGTGGAATTCCAGGCCTCCATCCGTGGTTCGTATTCCACGTTAAACTGTGGTCCTTCATTTCATCCTCACAATCACCCTACCATTACACATTAGCGTAAGTGCGTATAACCCGAACGGGTAGTAAGACGCAGTGCTAATAATAATAATAATAATTACGTAAGCTAGGCCTATTAGTGCCGTTGCCACTGAATAACTCACTAGTTTTAAGTCTACTCTACTAGCCTACTAGGCACTAGTAGCCTTAATAAGGTTAGTTATTGTTTTAAATTGAGCCCTTACTAGAGCCTGGAGTTTTTACGAGCCAAAGCTTGTTTGTGTTCCTATACGCAATGGTGATGTGTGTTTGTTAAAACGAAAATCATTTGTTATTTGAAAAAACCATCACTAACAAATAATTTTAAAAATACATTTGCCTAAAACCTAGAGTCAAACACCAATTATCGCCTCAAAGGTTACCATTTTCTCAGTAGTGTACCCCCTAATCTCCCTTCTCCAGGTCCCTTTGTAACCAGGTAATTTGGGAATTTTTTTAATTTCAAAAATCTGAGTTGGGAAATCCCTTGTTTCTTTTCCTCCCAAAATATATTTCTTTCGTGCGACGCCCCTAGCTGGATTCCACAATGTTAATTAAACAGGTGTGAACCAAATGATTTTTTTTATAATGGATATGGCCTGATTATGCGGTGATGGAGAAGTCTGGGTCAAAATCCTGGCTGGATCATTGAGTGTTTTTTTACTAAATAGATTACCACCCTCCTACTATAAAAATTGGAGTTTATTTATTCTTAATCTTACCTTCCTCATTGATACCGTATTAGTGTAGATAGAGGCTAGCTCGACCAGAGCACAGAAAAACCAAAACAAAACCAAAACTAGTTCAAAGGAACAGTAAAAATAGTGAGAATTCTAAGAAAACTCACTTGAGCTTGTAGAGATTGTAGGGAGACTTGTAGACCATATTTGTTGACTTAAGAAAAATAGCCTCTTTCACTTGAGTAAGAAATGAACCCGAGCCTCTTCATCGTTCAATCGCACAACAGCTCATCTAGCCATGTTTTAGCTCGGTCAGTTGCGCGTCTTCCTAACGCTCCAGGGTCCAGGCTTCGATTTCTAGTATGGTCGAAAAGGTATCGATGATGTTGTTTTTTATCCGAGAACTGAATTGTGCCCGTTTTAGTATTCAGTTAGTTTGTTAATCGTGTGTTGATATAATCAGTATGTTTAATAGGAGCAGGTTAAGTTTTTTTAAAAAGCACTGCTAGTAAAAACAAGTGCACCACTACCCTTTCGGATTATTGGCCTAGTTATTGCGCTAGTGAGGTAAGGCTAGTGACGGTATAATTTAAAGGAAATGTACCCCCCTCTGCGTGGAGGAATAGTAGTAAATTATTTAAGAAAAATCACACTCATTACAAGAGATTCGAACTTGTACCTCTATATCCCCGGCATGCCGCACCAGATGAGATTGACACACAGTCCACGCACTCATCGGGTAGCTGCTGGTATAATTGTACTATTTATAAACGAGGCTATGCGATGAATCCAAAGCTTAGGATTCCTAACTATGAAGATAACCAGTTCATATATTTGCAAAGAATTTATGGCTGAGACCTATAACAGACAGATGACCCCTGGTGGTAACCACTTGACCATTGTGTTACAAATATGTAATTTTTAAACTAAAAACATTTCATAGTATATCGACTCTACAATAAACTCAAAATCATAGTATCTTTTAATATAAAAGTAAACCATAAGAAATTACAAATAATGCAATTTCAATTGTAATAAGGAAAATAATCACAGCTCATCGAAAATGGATCGTAAATAAAGAAAAATTACAGAAATCACAAATATTGTTTACAAAGTCAATTTAAAAAGTGACTAATCACAGTTGATGGGATATAAACTGTAAAAAGTGACGTCACATCTCATAAAATGAAGGCTACAAAAAGAAAAGAAAAACATAGCTCATCGTTGTAAAATTTACCCCCCCCCCCCCCAACCTTTCACAGGCACAAATTTTCCTGAAAATAAACCACTTAAAATATAATATTTTTTTTTTAAGTTGGGCAAGTGCACGTTTTAATTAACGTCCCGCAGTTATTGGTCCTGCTGTTGATTATTGGCGGTTGCAGATGGCAGCAATGTTGGTCTGGTGGTGAGTATGTTGGAAACGAGTCTTTGGCTGAGGAGTAAGGGGGAGAGAACAGAAGGGAAATAGCACTTGGCCTAGAGTCAAATTGTGGCACGCCTGGCGGTAACAACCAAACAACAAAACAGACAGGCAACGCGCGTGCTCCAGGGCTGCCAACACCACCGGCACAAAATGAACACGACACGAGTGTCTCCTCCCCCCAGCCTCCCTTCCTCTCCTTCAATCTCCGTTCTTCCCGCTCCTTCTTTTTTCCTAGACTCCTTTCAATTGTATTTCTGTCTATGAGCAGCCGGCCGGTCTGTTGCTCCTATTGTGTTTTTTTTTTTACCGCGCTATTTTCCGAACCTGTCTCCCTAGAAATTGAGTTCGTTGTTGTATTCATTAATCATGATAAAAAAAATGAACACATCAAAATGGGATGATTTATTTTTTCTTGTATTGTAAAATATTCGTTCATATCGACCTTTGGAGTTATCCATACTTCATAAACATACCTTGTTGAAATTATACTATTATAAAGCCACATAGCTGACTCACTCACCGGCATTAATTTACCCCCACTTCCAGATGAGATAGAAACTTGACATTTGGCAAATTTATAGCTTCTAGCCTGTGACCGACGGTAAAGTTCCAAAAAGTTAAAAAATAAAAAAATTTTAACCCCCCGAATAAAATTCAAAATCTCGAACAACTTTAAAGTCAGTGCGGACCTTTCTTTGAAGGTCTCTTGTGGCTAAACGGTAAGACCTATATATATATATAAAACTCTGTAATTACTTTAGTTTACATCCACTTGCAAAGAAAACTCATTGGGTTGGATATATAACTACATGAAGGGAGGGTTAGATTTAATTATACGGCTTATTTTTAAAAAAACACAGCTTGGGATTACTAGACGACATTTTGTAGAAAAATAAATGGGAACCCTACCTGAGCTTATCCTTATCTGTGAAAGTAGGGCTAAGATACTCTAAAATGGCCTAACGCTAATATTTAAAACTCCTTGACCAATTATAAAAGAACTGTTTGTAGGTAGACTTTAAGAAAACTCAACAAAATTCACACGGTGTAACCTATCGAGATTGAATTTCAGCCTTCCAGCTTGAAGTAATAAGTTTAATAAAATACCATCAAAACTTATAGGTCTGAATTCAAAAGCCGCAAGGCACCATCTGCCTAAACAGAATTTTTTCTATCAACTATAACAAATTTAGCTTTGTTTTCCCCTGATTGCATCTTACTATACATATTATAATCATTGCGTCAATTGAGCAGAAATAAAAAAAAGTAGAAACTAGAGGAAATCTACACAAATTCACGTAAAAGGGAGTGTGGGTAGTAATTAAGAATACGCCACTTCACTAAACTTGGTTATAAATTTGAAACCAGAGCTCCCAGTCACCGACAATCCAGTCTATTGTGAGGGTAAGGCCCTAGATTTTGTGACCACTGATGCGGATACTAAAAAGAAAAAAAATGAAAATAATAATAGATCAATTTTATCGATATTATGTCCAAACAAATATTGTAGGGTCTACGTATGATTTGAACTACTTTTACGGGCTAATGCCTCGCTAAGGAGATCTGACCACTATTTGGAATCGCCCAGTGGCACGCCGTGAGGTGTTCCGGGTAGGCAATCCTTCTAACAGACGTGAGACGCAAGCCGTATCGAGTAACACGTCGCAGGGAAGGCCTTGTATTCGAGATTAAATTTCTCCTTGGGAATAAGTCAAATATAAAACGAATAAACTCATAAAAGAGTACATACTGAATGTAAGAAAAGGGGTTTTTTACTTTCTTCTACTAGCACAAGTCAGGCTTCATATATATATATAAATCCTTAGGTGCACTCCAATCAAGCTGAAAGGTAGCCGCAGCCATACCTTGATCGATTACATACAGTATGGCCTTATATTATAAGCTGAACCATAGCGTAGTCCATCAAGATAAGCTTGCTACTTTTAAAGATAAATGAAGTGTACGTATTCCAAACCTCAGCTTTCTAAGCACCTTGGATTTGTAGTTGAAGGGTCAACACACAAACAAACATATTTTATTTAGAAAGCCGCATTAGTGGGTAGGTGGCACGTCAACTTCATCTGGTATGGTTTCCAGGTGACAAGGGGTTGATTTTTTTTAAAATTGGGTCCAGTGTACAGAGTGTATTTTTACCTAAATGGTTTCCCACTCTCCCTCAGCAAAAAAAGTTTATTTCTTCTAAAATGTTACTTTACTCATTCCTATTCCATTATAGTAATTAAATTAGTACAGCCCAAATGGGTAATAAAACGGGAAGAAAATGTATTTACATATTATATTAATATAGTTTTAGAGTAGATTCTACATGATTTTGTCAGGATTGAGTCAGAATTGTTCAGTTTATTAAATGATGTGTGTATATATTTTCTATACATAAAAAAACCACTTTAATCCTTCTTAGATAATAGCTTCACTCCGTCGATAGTGGTATTAAGAATTCGTCTAAATATTCTAGTGTTGATCTGAGTGTGTGTGTGTGTGTGTGTGTGTGTGGTGTGTGTGTGTGTGTGTGTGTGTGTGTGTGTGTGTACATAAATATCTGATTACAATAAGACAGTGATCTACGACCATTTTACATCTAATATAACACCAGACCGAACAAACTTAAGGTGGGATGGAAAGTAACACTTGTTAAATTCTGTGGGGGGGTTTTCAAATTTTTTATGCCAACTTCTTTTTTTGTCAAAATAAATAAAATATTACTTCAGAAGATACATTTAGTTTAATTTTTTATTCATGGTAATCTCAACAGTTCTTGAATATCCGTCATAAGTATCGTGGTATTTGACCAGACGATTTTTAAATAAAGAGAAAAATAATCTTGCTCAAATTATGTAACGCCCGTGACAGATATTCATAATCTGTTGAGTGTAATATGCATAGAAAATTAAAATGTGTGTATCTACTGCACCATTATTTGATTTATTGTGACTAAAAAAGGTTTTTGGCATTAAAATGAGAAATTACGAAACTTAGCTCACATTCCCTTCCATCCGCCCCGCCGACGTAAGGACACCACCTACTTGAAAATAAATACTTTCACACTGCTGTGTTTCTCATGGGAATTGCAGTTATTCAATTTCTAAACCACTCGTGCAATCCTCAGTTATCTTTTTAGTGTTCCTTTGTGAGTATGTTAACTCTAATGCTAATCTATGTTTCTAACCATTTACTCTGATTAAAAATAGCGAAATTTTGTGTGAAACGTCGCTGAAAATTAGCTAATTTCAAATTCTTATGAATTTTTATCAGCTAGTAAAACTTAAAACGAAAGGTTAAGTTATATTGGGGTATTTTAATATAATTATTTTACCTCCAATTTGGTAAGAAACATATTTTGAAATAGCAAAATACTTCTTTAATAAATCTGGATTTATTGACGTCTGTAAAGCGAATTATTACTCCGGTAGGTTGCACTCTTAATTCATAATGTTCTTTCTTATGTTTCTTGAAATTATCTTACTAAAAAAAAATAGTTTGTTTCCATGATTAAGAATATTAAAGTGACAAAAAAAAGTGAAACCTTAGTAGGGCTTTTATTTAAAAGGTTTATTTTTCTAAGGAGAGTCGTATATCTATCGACCTTAGGAAGTAAAATAGAATAAGTATAACTTTAACTCATAAGTTAGTTTATACAAACAAGTTTACTAAAAATAATTTGTTAAGACTAAACAAAATATTCTGTCTTAGAAAATGTGCGTGATAAAGGAGCTCTGGATCTTTTACTCACAGTAAAACAATCATAACTTATTCACATTAAAATAAATAAATACAGTATTGAATATTATTTCCGAGAAGATGTCTTGTAATATTAGAGCCATATCTCCAGCACTTATCCATAGAGGCTATATTATTTTTAGTTATGAAGAAATTATAAATAAGTAGAAAAAAATTTTGTGTTTTGTTTTTCCGAAATAAGTATCTAATATTATAAATTCTGTACTTTGTGTGTCTGTAAATAATTAGAATGTTATGCATTCAATTTGTGTGATGCGTTAAGCTCCATCAAACTATAGAAAAGCATTGATAGGATTATGGAGCCGGAACAAATAGCAAATGACATAATCTCTGTAAAAACTAAAACAACAATCAGACAGATTGAAATCATAATGGAATCGTTGATAATTGTTTAGTCTGGCATGTGAGAGTATAAACACTGTCGTAATAAAATGTTGACATTTTAAGAATAGCAACAAAGCACACTTAGGGAACAAACTAAATGGGGATGAAAAGAAGTGGTGAAGGGGAAAAGGGGGAATGTGTGAAACGAAAGAATGAATGTGTGAAGTGAAAGAGGGAATGTGTGAAGTGAAAGAAGGAATGTGTGATGGGAAAGAAGAAATGTGTGATGGGAAAGGAGTAATGTGTGAGGTGAAAGGAGTAATGTGTGAGGATAAAAAAGGAATATGCAAGGGGAAAGGAGGGATGTATTAAGTTAAAGGAGGAATGCGTGAGAGGAAAGTAAGAATGTGTGAAATGAAAGAGGAATGTGTGAGGGGAAAAGAGGAATGTGTAAGGGGGGAAAAGGAATGTGTGAGGGGAAAGGAAGAATGTGTGAGGAGAATAGAGAAATATGTATGGTGAAGGGAGAAATGGAATGTGTAGGCTGAAAGGGGGAATTTGAAGAGTAAATAAGTTAAAAAGAAGCAAGGTAATATGGGAAAAGTGTAAAGTTGACAAGTGTAAGGGAGGAAAGAGCTTATGAAGAAAAGGATAAGAAAGTAAGGAGGGAAAGAAGATAACAAAAGTAAAAGATGAAGGAAGGGAAGATGACAAAGAAATACGTGAATTAGAATGGAAGAAAGTGTTAAAGGGAAGGTGTGTGTATATAATATATTATATGAATGGTTATAGAAAAAAGAGAGTGGAAAAATCAACACAATCACAAACACCCGCAATATAGTAGGCTAAATATCGTGATATGCCTATTGAATATTTATCCTAAACTATTTTAATACTATTACAGCAATCAGACTTCAGGAAGTTTAATTAGCCATTTTAGAGAAAGGTGAAACACATAATTCATGATGCTACATTTTAAACTCAACCGGGAATCAAATCCCGATCTCTTAGTTAAGTGGCCAAACGCGTAACCAACATTGCTGAAGTATTGAGCAAGCTGCAGTGGCAGATTAAGCTAAACAACAGAAAATGTTCTTTGGTTGTAATTAATTAATACTCCATGGCATCAGTCTGAAATCGAACCATACTGACTGAACGGCTGCCATCTGTTGGTGATGATAGTGCTAACTTTGATGATACAGGGTTCCATGTGATCAGCACAACGAACACTCCGGCCATTGATCTCAGTTTTCTAGACTGGAGCTGATACTTTTTTTTTTGTTCAAGTAACGTCTCATGTCCTCACGAGGTTAAGTTGACTCCATTAAAGACCCACTGTTTTAAAAAACAATCTAGAAGCACCGGGGATTGAAGCCGGGATCTCTGGATTTGTAGCCAGGAACTTTGACCACTAGACCATAGAGGTGGATTAATACATACTAAAGAAAATATGTCCCCAGACATGTAATTTAACTTAGGGCATGTCTTTATAGTGAACATATTGGTTTATGAAATTCATTAAAACCGTTTATCAGGATTCAACTGATGTAAATTATAGTTTTTTTTTTTATAAAACTAAGAATTAATTAGTACTTAACTTGAGTGAGTGTGATCAGCACCTTGTACTTCACCTGTAATAGAATTCTAACCCGTCTTATAACACCTGATTTCACAAATTGCAAACTAAACTTATCAACGCCAAAGAGGTTTAAAGCAAAGCCTTTAAGAAGTAGCTGCCCGCCATTTAAAGAAAGTCTCGACGATCTTGACCCTATCTGATACAGTGATCAATAAGGTTTTAGTAATATCCATCACGTGTAAAAAAGGTGTTTACATATTTTTATCTGGACAAACTATACTTGTGTGTCAAAGTTATAATACAATAATACCAATGAGTTTTAAATTTTTTTTAAAACAAGAGCTAGAAACAATTTACATGAACTAATCCAAGTGCACAGGAAATAAAAAGTGAATTTTAAGTTAACTTACCAGACCTCTAAAGTAGAAAATAGGATTGACCAATTAGGACCTCCCATACCTCTTGCTTAAAGTATTCAACCAGGAATCTAACCCCAATATCTGCTGCTACTCTGGTGCAATTACTTGAAAATTAATTCCTAACTAGCACAATGGTGAAGTCGTAGTTGGGAGTATAGGTGGGGCGGGGGTAATTTCAAGACCTTTGTGACTGCTATGTGTATATCATGCTGTTCTAATCAACAGCTAGGTTACATAAACTTGGCGGAGAGTGATCTAAACAGACGATAGGTCGTTGAACCTGTGTAATTAATTGCAAGACATGTCAATGAACCTACAATCAGATGTGTGTAGGGAATAACTTAAGAGACAGTTAAAAAAGCTACTAAAACAATTTTTACCCATGTGGGATAGACCACATTTAACCTTTCGTGTCAACTAAATACCGTGTCTCTTATAATTACGAGATTACATCTCATTAATTCACATTTAAATTATTTTTACAAGGCTTGAAACTAGAGAAATATTTTATCATCTCATACAGTGGCATACCTTGGTAGTGATTTCTCAGGGGGAACCTAATATGTCAGTGGGATGCCATACCACGGAAAAAGGAAAATCGAGTAGGGTGGAGGTTGAATACTGAGCACTCTGCAATAGAAACATCTCTAAGAGCCCCCCCTATCCGTTATAAAGAGGGAACTGCCGAAATATCTCTGGCAAACAAGACATGCACTTAGTTGTAGTGTGTGTTTTTTTCGGGACCACCGCCAATTTTGATTTTAGTGAGCGTTGTGTTTGGTAAATGCAGGAAATGCCTGTGGTGGTGAAGTGCTAATATATTGATCGTCCAATTTAATAAACGAACATCGTTAATAGTTTAAATATTGGTTCTTATTGTTCCGACTGTATTAAATGTACTTGTCACATTTATGATTGAGGCATGACATGTGTTTCAGCTTAGCAGAAGGCCACCCACAGGTTCATTTGGCAGTCGTGTGTGTTGTGTTTATTGGTGCGGTTTTAGTGGTGGTGTGCTGGCTATTAGAGACTTTGTATGATGAAATTATCCGACAAACAACAACCAAACATTAGTGGTAGTTCTTCATATTTTTAGTTGTACGTTTAACACAGAGCTATTTATTATATGCTGATCATGGAGGCTTGGATATTTTCTGATATTATTAATTATACTAAAACCAATTCCATTTTTATTTATTTCTCCGTCATATCTTATTATCCGTCTGAGCTATTCACAGTTTAATTACACCAATGGCTTAATGATAATTAAGATAAAAGTTATAAGGAAATGTATCCACATGTGCGTGGAGAGAGTGGGAAGTCTAGGAAATCCGCCTTAACACACACCTACACACTGCCAGGTTAAAGCTTTACCGTCACCAGCAAACAAGACTAGAAGATTAGCCTGGAACTTAGTTCTCGTGGACCCCGATGTAATTTTTTATTGACTAAACTAGCTTTACGCTAGCCTCTATTTCATTGATTAAACATTTCTCGGTAGCGTGAGAAAATAACTCATGACTCTTATCTCAGTAGAGAGATAATTAATATGTTGGCTTAGTGCAAATTTTGTGTTGTAGAATTATTCAACATAATATATTTCATAAAAAGGTTTAACGCCGTTCAGAGAACATACATATTTTTAACTAGGTACAAAAAATCCCCATTTAACGCCGGAGCCTTCCAACAATTCCGAAAGTGGGATGCTTACACCCCCCTTCCCCCCTTACTTTACGCCCAACCTCTTCCTTCTTTCTCAACACTTCCTGGTGTCCAATTAGCTACGCACTGAGGAGCTCTTTTTACAGGCGCCGTTCGACGCTAGAAACGGCCATGGTTCACCTTCTCACTTTCTAGTGGAGTCGATGCGGCTTGTTCGCTGATAATTAGGTTTCGAACTTCACATACTGTATATCCATTTTCTTTTTCCTTCGCTGTTATCTATATGGCAGCTTTAAATACATTTATGTTATGTGACATATAACAAAACTAACCAGTTTTATGGCGTATGTTAATTTATACTTAGGTGAAAATGCATATTTTAACAATTTAAAATAAAATTTCCTCAATTCTCAGCAACAATATAAAACCATTGACAAAGGTGGTCGCTTAACTCAATTCCTATAGGTTATTCGCAAATGACCCCATTCAATTATTCAGGTAGGTAGCGCAAAGGTCAACGAAGGTCGTTAGGTGAGCTGTCAAACCTTCGCCGATATTTCGGAAGAGGGAATCTGAGAGTCGCAATGGAGACCGAAGGGGAAGGGAGAATTGCTGTGACTGGGTGGTTGTATTTCTTGAGTTTGCTGAATCCTGGAGATGAATACAGCACCAAATCTACAACTAGCGCTTGTGAAAGAAAGGAGTTGAATATTAAGCTTTAATTCATACAGACACACTTCCTGACACGACACCATCGCCAAGCTTGAAACTCGAGGCTTACAATCATCGGAATCTTTGGAGCTGTTCCAGAAATAATCAAATAGTTATGTGCGGGTACAGCTAGTAGAGCCATTGCAAAGACATTTCAAAACATATTGAAAAGAAATGCAGGCCTCATGTTTTGAAAACAATAAACAAAGTTCTACGGGAAAAATATACTAAGGAAGTAAAGTCCGTTCACCGTAGGAATAGTTTTCTGAAAGGCCTTTTTCTCTACCAGAAATATATTATATAGTGGGATATTGGTAGGAAAAAAGACCTTTAAGAGCGTAAGTCCTACCGTGAATGAAGTATAACAGTATATTCCAACTGAGATGAGTAGAGAACCTCTAAAGTGCTTCCTTCCTCATCACTACACCATAAAAGTTATTATCATACATGCGTATAACCTAAAGTGGTAGTAAGAAGCAGTTGTAAAAAAAAATTGGATAAAACTTATCACTACTTTTACTAGATAATTATTCTTACGATACAGTCATAGATTTAGGTCGTACTGTCGGTAATGAGGCAGATACAACTGCCAGTCTCCTGGTCATCATTTAATCACTGTAGAGGGGGAAACTCTAACTACAAAATTGATAAATATTTTTGCCATAACCAGTATTTTTATTTGGGTAGATATAAACGTTACCGGCCGAGATAATGTGCAGGATAACGCGAATTTTGGCTTAGCTTTGAAGGAGAAAATGTTTGTATTACTAGCAAAAATTAATTTTAGATATGTCTTTTTGGAAAATAATCTTTATAATTTTCTATCATTAACATAAAAAATATGCGATTCTCTGTGCTCAACCTTTTATTAGCCGTCCGGGATAGCCACGTATTTACTCTAATGGGATAATAACATGAAAGGTAAAGTTTGAAAGAAGTTTACACGCATTTGCACGGAGGGAGTAGGGGAGAACCCATCTGGGGGGGGGGGCTAAGGGGACACAGCTGAGATGTAAGCCCTGAAACACCAGACGAGATGACATTGATACTTTGTCTGAGTGCCTAGCTAACGAATGTATACTTTTTTTAAGCAAATTTTTAAAACGCATTAAGATATGATTTTGAGGGAAGGCTTGGGTGGGGATTGCCACTACTACCTATTTAATTTGCTTTTAAGGCCCTGCCTACCCTCTCTGGCGGTGTGTTGAGCTTTCAGCTCTAAAATAGATGGCGTTCTAACGTTATACAAACTGGTGGATTCCAGCCATCAGGTTGGCAGAATTACTGGTTTGTTTAAACAATTGGGAGACTGGCGACCGCGACCAGTAATCAGTAAAGGCAGCAAGCAAACTTTTTCCAAGAACTGAGAGAGATAAGAAATGTAGTGCCGGACCGTAAAGTGTGTAGGCGACCAAGTTTGACTAAACGTGGGAAGATAAAACGTCAAGATACAATCACACTCTCGAGCAGAAAAATTAGCCTATCCATTCCAGTCACTAGACGTCCATTAACCTGTAGTACCACTTTTGAATTTTGAACCTTTTTGATGCCAAAGTTTTGTACTAGTTTTGTACCGTTTTGTACCACAAAGAAAAAGTTTTGTACCCGTACCCATTTTGAGTAATTATCATATCAACGTGGTGACTCCAGGTTAATGCTATTGTACCACTTTTGAATTTGTTTTATGCCAAAGTTTTGTACTAGTTTTGTACCATTTTGTACCACAAATAAAAAGTTTTGTACCCGTACCCATTTTGAGTAATTAGCATATCAACGTGGTGACTCCAGGTTAATGCTATTGTACCACTTTTGAATTTGTTTTATGCCAAAGTTTTGTACTAGTTTTGTACCATTTTGTACCACAAATAAAAGTTTTGTACCCGTACCCATTTTGAGTAACTAGCATATCAACGTGGTGACTCCAGGTTAATGCTATGTACTACTTTGAATTTGTTTTATGCCAAAGTTTGGTACTAGTTTTGTGCCGTTTTGTACCACAAATAAGTTTTGTACCGTACCATTTGAGTAATTGAATATCAAAGTGGTGACTCCAGTTAATGCTGTTGTACACTTTTGAATTTTTTTTCAAATAAATATCTGGTGAGGGTAGTGATAAATAATAATATATACTTATTTATCAGAGAAAAAATTATTTAAGGTAAAATTAGAGATAACTTATTTTGAAGATTTTATCACTAACTATAATAACCTATACGAGAAAGTATGTATCTTACGATTTTGTCGTACCATTTATTTGAGTTTATTAGTAAGCAGGTAAAATAAAAAATAACTAGAATTTAATGTGCTAAATTTGGCCGCTGTGCTTTAGTTAATTTTTAAAATTTAAAGCTTAAAGAGGCAATAAAATATTTTAAAAGCAGTTTCATTTCGAAGACTAGAACAATTTTGACTATAAATATATCTGTTATTTTTATTACTGATATCACCACGTCATACTACCTGTTCATGTTATATGCATATATACCCGCCTCGGTGGCGTAGTTGGCTAACGCTCTTGTCGTGTTTAGCTCAACTGCTGAGGATGGGGAGATCAAGGTTCGAATCTCGGTCGAATGAACTGGGGGTGGTTTTTCCTAAATGGTTTTCCACTCTACCTCCACGAAAATGCAGGCTCACTTCCTTTAATTAAGCCTTCCCAATTCCTAATCCATTAGCGTAGGCCTAATTATTACTTAAAGCGTATAACCCGAACGGGAGTAAGACGCGGTGCTAAGTATTATTATTATTATTATTATTATTATTATACGCATATATGATAATCTAATTGGGTAGTAATGAGGAAAGAAGCATTTGAGAGGTTATCTACCAGCATTTTTATTTTGGTAGATGGGGAATCAATTTAGGAAAAACTACTCTTAATAGACCCGACCAGGATTTGCACCCCAAGTGCTCCGCTATCAGCAGGCCAAATTAACACTGTAGTGACCACTCAGCCACTGAAGTGGGTACCTGTTATTTAATACGGTTTTTACAGTTTTTAAGCATCTATATGGATTTACACAATTTTCCAGAAATAAATGTTTTTGGGAATAATTTTTTATCCATTGGTAGAGTTTAACTTGAGTAATATCTCCATGGTGTCAGGCTGCAAGCAGGCTATACCAATCGAGAGGCTGCCGTATGTTGGCGAAGATAGGGCCAACATTTTCAAGCTGAGGGTGCCATGTGGTTAGCACAACGAGCCCTCCAGACTTCTATCTCAGTTTTCTAGACTTAAGCGCTACTTATTCCTTCAATTATATCCTCATTTGTCCCCCCGAGGTTTATTTTGGTTCCGTTTCAGACCCACTGCTTCACAGACAGAATTAGGGGTACTGGGATCGAACCTGGGACTTCAGGATCTAAAGCCAGTAAATCTGACCACTATACAACAGAGGCGGTCGGGTATCAACTACTTACTTACTTACTTACTTTATGGCATAGGGCAACACAAAAGTTCATTAACTTTAATGGTTTTAAAATATATTTTTCTTATAATCCGCTCCATGTCGTGGTCATATATTGCTATACTGATCACTGAGTGCGTAAATTAATCCGCTCTAGTAGCTTGACTAGTTCGATTCCCTGTTAGGTTGAAATTACTTAGTATTAGCGTGATACGAACTCGGCCAAGGCACAAGAGATTTTGAACATACAATAAGCACGTTACATTGAACTAGGTGTTAGTAACATTTACTTTCAGCTAAGAGCTTATTTTTAAAAAAAAAAGTACTTGAAATATCAGAATAATCGCTACATTGTTATATATAAATATCTATTTGT
This sequence comes from Timema cristinae, assembly GCA_039000515.1. Classification (NCBI taxonomy): domain Eukaryota; kingdom Metazoa; phylum Arthropoda; class Insecta; order Phasmatodea; family Timematidae; genus Timema; species Timema cristinae. The sequence goes on along the minus strand of JBCFYV010000012.1, from coordinate 69,660,910 downwards.
ATCTTAATTTTGATACATTTCTACAGTAAGTATCGCTACTCATCCATTGTACTTAAAGTAGTAGATACAGATAGCCTAAGCGCCAGTAATATGCATACCATTAAAAAAAATTACCCTTTACGACAAGCAGTTAAATAATCAATTATATCTTTGAGTTTCTTTGTGCACCATTACTTACATCGACCCATGCTTCATAAACTTGTTATTCACAAGGATATAAAATAATATTTTGTAATATACTTCTCCACCTCAAAATTTATACAATCCATTGGATTTTGTTCGAAAGAAAAAAGGTCACATATTGTTAATTATATAAAAAGTAATCACAGTGGATACTTATTGTTCGAGACTCGATACATTTCTTCCGATACGAGCGCACAGACTGCGAGAATGCAACAGGTTCAAATTAAAAGTAATCACATTTAACAATCTAATAAAATAAAATAAACATTTTCACACCTTGATAACCAAAAACTTCGTTCATTAACTTTTTGAAAAATAACTTATTCCAAAGTCCAATGAGAGTCAAATCCTATACCGTAAAATAAAATAATACTGAGAACGTCTCCAAATTACATTTAGACCAAATTTTATTTAAAATAACTATGTTTGATATGAGCAGGAATGTTTATTTTTATTTATTATAATAGTAGATTAAAAATTCAATGTACAGTAGTTTTCATATACTCTGAATATTAACACTTATTATTACAACGTGTAGTGCTCAAGAATGAGAAAACCCAAGAAAGAATGTAAGATTAGAGTGAAGAATTTTACATGTTTTACTGTCTCAGATAAATAAGGGCTAGTGTCATAAAACTTTGTGTGTGGAAAAGCATGTGGTTTTTTCTTTGAAAATAATGTATTACTAGAGTAATACTCTCATTGAAGTAAGTAGGGACCAACTATATTTATTCACACAGCAGGAATTCTTTGTGAGTATTTTAGTTACTGAATATATTAAGAAGTTTATATTTAATTACGCAAATTTTCATAATTGGACATTGGCCCTTCTTATCCTAATACACATGGTATTAATGTTTCTTTGACTCAAGAAGGTCACAGAGATTAGTTTAACACTCCACTGCCGCCTGCATTCCGATACAACAGGTTAGCCAACGCTTGCAAAACGATACTATCTTGTAAATGGGTAATGTTCATACTAACGGCACCTATTATCAGCTAAGACAACTAGTTGCAGAAGGAAAAGTTGTATTTAAAACCATGTATTTTGACTAGAGTGTCGACTTGGAGTCGTTAGAGCTCAATATCATCGTGATTATTGATGCTAACACCAAATTAAAAAATATGTCTAAAAAAAAAAGAAATTATTCATTAAATAGATATGTTATAAACAAACACTCATAGCTTAATTGTACAAAGAAAATAAATAAATCCATTAATAATTTTTGTTTTCCCATTTAAAATGCATTGAAATGGAAACATTTTAATAAAAATATTTCAATAACTATTTTTAGCATGGTTTGAAAATTCCATAAGAATTATGAAAGATGCCCAGATATGATACTAAAATAAATAAAAAACAACAATGTAGAATTATTAAATATTTTTTAAAAAAATTTTTGTTTATAGCCGTGCATTTATGGGTAGGCAGAGCCTTAAACTGAGACAAAAGTATAATATTGTAAGCGCGAGGATAGATTACTAGTATCTCTTAGGAACACACTTTTAAGGAGTGAGGCAAAGCCTTAATTTAACTTGTAAGGCGTAGTAATTAGTTTTTCCTAGTAAAAGCAGATGACGTAAGAGCAGAGGAAGTGAAAAGCTGGAGGAGTAGTCAACCCTCAAACTTTCATTACTCTCGTTCTGGGGTACAGCTTCGAGAGAAATTATTTCACACGCACCAAATTTCCCAGCTTTACATTTTAGTTTGGTTAGTGCGTCCAATAATAAAGGTTTTCCGTGGGTTTTTTTATTCCGATATTTTTAGTAGTAGTTAACGCACATTTTAATTACGATAGTAGGTTAGGGATGATAACGGAAATATAGCCTAACTTCTGTAGAAGGATAAAGGGAAACATTTTAGACAAAAACACCCTCGAAGTAAACCTGACTGGGGTATGAAATTAGACTAATACGTCACCGGTAAAACCAGATTAGGCGAGCCCAACATTTAGTCTTCACGCACAACAATGCAAATATTACCAAAGCTGTTAACAGCTTCATCTAACGGATAGGGATTGTGGGGGTAATTTATAGGAAATTTTCTTCTCCCTACTTTAGTTGGTCTGGAATGGAAAAACCAAAGTGAAAAATTACACGTGGGAAACCCCTAGGTGGGGATGCGAATTTCAACATCCTGATTTCTGGTAATCTCGAATATTACAAGCCTGACACGCACAAAAAAAAAACTTATAACTTATTTTTGTATGTAACTGTACATCACACACAAAATAAATAATGCAACAAATTTTGCGCGTAACTGAACACAAAATGCATGAAAAATACAGTTTTGTATATAGCTGTACACACATAACACACATAAAAATTATTGCAACCTACTTTTGTACGTTACTGTACATGACAAGAACAATAAATAAAGTAATACATGTTTTATGCGTGAGCTGTACACAACACGCACTTTCCAAGATTGCAAGTCCGCGCGCGAGCTACATAAAGGAGCATTATCACGGAGCAGTATATACCAAGGTAGCAGGAACTAAAAGGAGGTATACGAGCCCCGGAGAAGTTTAGGAGGGAAAACTTGCACGAACAACGGAAGGCAATTTGGTAATAAACAGGGCTAAAAACAAGCGAATCGCTTCAATTAAAAAGCTTCGAGAACATAACTAAGGAAGTTATTATATGCAACACGAATTGCAACCTAACTTAACCTAAAATGGCAACACCCAGGACAAGGTTATAGCGTACATTTTTGAAAGCGTGTATACAAAATGTGGATAGTTTTCGTCGAAATTCGATTGCGTGTCCAAAGGATTTTGAGTAGCTAAGTGGACGATATAGAAGCCACTCATCATCATCATTATGAATTTTTATTCTACACAATTAGTTTAATATCTCATCTCAAGTGATTTGAATCTAAAATTATAAGAAATAAACTTAGTACCTGAAGCGTTTTTTTAATCGACATAATTATATTGTGAGAATGACGTCCTAAGCTACGTGAGCATCGGTTATTATCGACGAATATATTGTACAATTGAATTGAATTTAAATACATTTTTGGTCCAACTTGATCGCTAAGGGAATATATAAATTTCTAATTCAAGGAGAATTTATGGAAGATATTTAAACTTGAATTAATATAAAGATAGATTAAGACCACCGTAACGATAGTATGATGATATAAAATTGTATCTTTAGATTAGTGCAAATTTTGGATATCCTAAACATGCTTAGTACTATCACCCCCTAAAATGTTTTAAGTTAACAGATTTACCAAAACATGTAAGCCAGTTGATTTAGTAAAATAGTTATTGAAATTGGTAGGATTGTTTCTAAGCTAGAGTGATGTGAACAGTATACCTAGTTCCCTCCATTCAAAAAATTCTAAGTACATTATGTTACGAATTATGTCTTATTCTTGTCGTAGCTATAGTCTTTCAAATTTATATTTGGATTTCAAGTTAAAACATCTCTTATAATTTCTCCTTGGAATTGAAGATGATATTTTCTCTTTGTGATCAAGTTAGATAGAAAAAAAAATTAATATTATTATATAGTTAATTGTACTTTATATTTATAAAGAATAAACGTGATTCATGTGGTTTAATACGTCAGTCTCGCAAGATATGTCTAAATTAAAAATAGTACGTCCTAGGTAATTGATCAATTGCTTAAAACTATAAATTCAAATCACTTGAGATAAACTTTTAAACGAAAAACCTTCTTAGTGGGTTCCATGTTGAAACGGATATTCAGATTGAAAAACTATGTAAATACATCGTTCAATCTAGGTTCAAAGAATTTCCCAGCCAAATTTTGTTTAAAATTAGCTCACGCATTCGATAGCTATCTCCTAACAAAGAGCTATACAGAGAGAATGATGAAATTCCAAAATGGTAAAGTTAAAACAGAACCTCCTTACGCCCAGTCAACAATCACCCCCACCCACTAGTAGTCACAGAGTTTAGACCATCCAGCTCACAATATGTTCGATTGTTAGTGAAGGAGAGTTCGCAATCTCAGCCGGGTGCGTGCGGGTTTATTTACATAATGTGATTTACTAGGATTCTCCCATTCCTTCTCCATGCTAATGTAGGTACAGTTACTCTAGCTATCTTCTTCACCCTACGTGACGGATTAAAATTATATCCAAAAAGATGTGCTAGCGAACTAAATAGGACTATCTCACCTAGAAGTTTATAATTATAATTAGCACCGCGTCATACTACCCGTTCAGGTTATACGCACTTACGCTAATGTGTAATGGTAGCGTAATTGTGAGATGAAATGGAGCACATACAGTTTAACGTGGAATCCGAACCACGGTGGAGGCCTGTCATTCCCCACATTCACAAGATGTCTTGTCAGAGGTGGATGGGTTTGGTAATCAGATAAATTTGTGCCGGGACCGAGGATTGAACCCTGGACCCCAGCACATAAGTCCGACACCTTACCCCTAGACCACCAGGTCACCTCACCTAGAAGTAATCTCTAGTAAGATTCTAGAAGGAAGACTCTTAGGAGATAAAAACATTATTTTTTTACCGCAAATTATGAAAACATTTTACTACAGTATTAGTACTCTTTGATATATATTGATGCTATCTATCAAAAGTGGTATCCTAAGTTAACATGCATTAACGTATGAATATATAAATAAAATAGTTTTAGTAAATTTCGTTACTGTCAAAACAGTTTATCCCTATATGAACCCGACAGTGGTATGATTTGCCGCCAATGGGGTCTACCTAGTTAATTTTTATTAAAATGGTTTCCTACTTTCCTCCAAGCAAATGTGGGTACATTTTCCTTAACTATACCTTAATAATCCCTACTTATTTAGTATAAGTATTTCTATTCTAAAGTCCGGATGTGTAGTTTTAAGTGAATTCCGTTAAAATTATTTTATAATAAAATATGAACTAAAAATACACGGAAATTAAATAAGAACACAATAAAACACTTTTTATAGGTTTACATACCATCTGTATTTAGAAATCTGTTTGTCTGAGCTACATAGAAGCGTTTAAACTCCCTCGGAAGACGAACGAGAGGTTTGAGCACGACAAATGATGAAGTGTAAACCAATCTAGAATAGATAAAAAAGGACGGGCGGGAAAGAGACAGCTGCTTTCAGATTATAAAGGGAAGTTAGTATACGAATGCTTAATGTAGATATTTCATGAAAGAACAAGAAACAAAGAAAAGGTGTTTTTAAAGAATTATAACTTAAGTTTGATTGGGTTACTTGATGTGAACTTTAAAAGCACAAAGGGCGCGGTTGGTGTACAAATGAACAGTGTTGATGTGATAGTGCCACGATATGCAGATAAAGGCTGAGAATGAAAGTGATTTGTTGAATGCATTAAATCATTTGAATGTGGGGACAGGCAGAATGGATCGTATTATAAATGTCTCCAAAACTAAGGTTATAGTGTTTTGATAAAGATGAATCAGGAAATGATTGTCAGTTTAGTATAAATATAAAACATTTGATTAGTAATTTTGTGAACGTTAGTGAATGATTTTGTGTGTCTGGACAGAATGCTTTGTAAAAATGCAAGGCTAGATGGTGAAATCGGTTGAAGGGTGAATGCATCTCAGAGTAATTAATTGTATGCATGTGGACAATTGTAAAGAATGAAAGCGTATCGAAAGAGGCAAATATGGTGGTATATAAAGAGGATTAATACCAACGTTGTTTCACGGATGTGAAGCGTGGGTTTGTCAGGAGACACAAGAGCAAGGTTAATGGAGTTGGAATGAGATATTTAAGAAATGTATTTGGAAAAACTCGTATAGACAGAGTCGGTAATGGATGGGTGATGAAGGAGTGTGGTTTGAAAGGAAATCCAATAGGTCAATATGAAAGAAGCGCCTTACGTTGGTTTGGACATTCTGAGAGGATGAGTGTGGATTGAGTAATGAAGCAAATATATGAAGGTATAGTTTGTGTATCAAAAGGAAGGAGTAGGCCATGTAAGACGTGACTAGATGTTGATGAATAAAATAGTATGTATGACTCAGTGTATGGATGTTGGTGAAACAAAGCGAGTTTTAAAGGATAAGAAAGTGTGAAGAAAGTTAATGAGGATGGATTAAGTACGAAGTTGTTTTCTAAGCTATATGCACAGTTTCTTGTCAGGGAACGCCGTGATTAGGTATGTATATATGTATGTTATTTCAGCATTATACTTACAAAGAAACTTAACCTGATAAAGTATACTCCACTTATTCTAAAAAGTAGCATTCTCTCATTGATAGATTACACTATGGTCCTATTTTATAAACAAGACCCGGACTTTATTGACCCAAAAATTATCAAAAAATGTCCTGCAACGTGACCTAAAAATTCAAAAATATAACTTTAAATGTATAAAATAAAATACCTAAAGGTATGAGCAAAAACTCTTAGGGAATGCACACAACTAAATCAAACCCTCACGTATCAAATATATACTAGAAACTTACTATGCAAAGAAAATCCTTTAGTCACTAACGCTCGCATTCAGCTAAACATAAAAGTGATTCACAGATTCCTTCTTCAGAAGTTATAGCTATCCCCTACCAACGCAACCCTCTCAAGCTTATTTACAGTGCCTTGCTAAAAATGTGTATTTCCCAACTAGCCAAACAAAGAGGATACAGAGATAGTTTCCTACATTATCTTCTCATGCTGACAACTGTGCGTTGAAAAATGTATGTTTGAATATGTAGGCCTAAGCATTTATAAAATATTTATAATATTTAAAAATATACTTATTCAGCATTAAATTTAAAAAAAACTCCTTGAAATTATTCAAAAGTGTCACAAACCAATAACATATATTTCCACAAGCAGGGAATGATTAACAGAATTTATGTAAACAGAAGCGTTGTCTGTGATGTATAAAAAAAACTACCCCACCTGTCTTCAAAATCTGGGCCACGCTTATCAACTACTATATAGTGGAAACATATTTGCGGTAAGCTTGCTACCTTTCAGGGTAAACCGAGTGCATTTTTGGGTACTACCAGGCCTATATATTATATTTAAGGTTCTTACCATTGAAGTGTGAATTGGAATTTTAAGAAGTTCAAGAGGATGAGTAGTTATTTTAAAAATATGTCTTTTTTAGTAATTCGACACCAAATGAATTCAAAGTTATTAAAATTTGATCCAAGGGACACAAAATTATTTGTAATATCCTATAAGTTCTCGTTTTCTTTTGTTTGTACCACGTCTTACTACCTGTCCGGTCTATTCATATCTCTATACTAATGAATTAAGGACAATTAAGGTAGTATTTAGATGAAATGCACCCACATTTGTGAGTAAAGAAGGAGGGCTGTAAGCAATTGAGGGTTTATTTTTATTTAGTTAAGTTATCTAAGTTAAATCAATCTTATCAGTATAATGATAGTAAGATTTACTTTTCAGGTTTTATCTTATGGTTAGTTATTTTAATTACACTATTTATTATGTGTTTAAATAGCTTAATTTTAGAGCTTGATATTGAAGATATCAAAGTGAAACTTCTTTAAATATACTTCCAAAAACATTAATTTGATTTTTATAATGAAAATATAGCCCTACATCCAGCCGGGATTTGAATCTTGGTACAGCAAACCAGACAGGACGAGATTCATGCCTCAGTTCTGCCCAACGGTATTGGTGAATAGTTACCAACCATTACAAAATTATGAAAATTATTTTACATTTTATACATGTAAGTTTATGTAATACACTGCAAATAGTGGAATAACTCCTATGAAGGACTTGAGTATTATAACGCGCAAAGCGCCTATCACGTCGCGGTGCCAAACGACGCAAACTGCACTGTCGTTTGGTGCGCTCTACTACGGCACCCGCCAAATTAACACCCACCCACCCCTTCTCCACAACGTAGGTTTGAGAAGAAGTAGTAGCTACTGGGGAGAGTAGCGATTACAAACTCTGCGTGCTAACATCCTCCACCCCCCTCTATCCCCTAAACCATCAACCCTTTCAGTGTTGAAGTCGGTGTGCAGGCGTGTCACTGCTACTGTTAGCTGGAGGGGAGAGGGGGAGAGGGAGGGGGTGTATTGTTGACTCTACAAGTGCGGTGGCGGCGGCGTCTGACTCGTTAATACACTATACACCCGCTTCCTGCCTCTCACACCCTCGACTTCATTACTCGCAGACCTTGGGCAGGGTGAGCCAAACATTGTGATTTATTATTATTATTATTATTATTATTATTATTATCATAGGTCTGTTATAGGTCTTACGGCTGTTGGCCAGCACTATGATAAAGGAAATTGAAATTGAAAATTGTGTTATTATTATTTTCTATTTTTATCGTAACTATTCATCAATATATATAATTATTTGGCTATTAGAGTTTATTATATATTGTTATATTATATGTGCTTGTATGGTACTTGTATACTTTTCAGTGCAGGCCTTTTATAGATCTCACGACTGTAGGCCAGCACTATAATAAAGAAAATTTAAATTAATAAAAAACGTAATTTCTTTTAAATTTGCCCTTAAATATGTAGGTGTTTCATGTTCCTTTTTGGGTCTCTTGAAATCCAAAATTATTTTCTCTTAGTAACTCCTATAAGCCTAGTATTTTATCATGAAAGAAAAGCCCGAACTGAGAGAGTTATTTAAGGAAATCCCATACAATTAAGAATTTTCTAATATAAAATGTATATTTTTTAATAAAGTTTTTTTTTATTGATTTTGTATAAATCACCTCAATGGTTTTGAATTTAATCATTTCACTTCAATGTCTCAATTTACTATCTAAAATTTTTGTTTAGCTATAATTATTGTTTTCTTGTGTAATTATTCTATATGTTGTCTATGTAGTTTTCAGTGCTGGACTGTTCTTGGTGGTCAGTACAAAAATAAAAGAAATTGAAAATAATGTTTTGTATTATTATTATTATTATTATTATTATTATTATTATTACTATTCTTATAACCCGAATCGGTGGCCGTGTGGTCTAAGGCATCACTCTCGCAATAGACCAGACTGCCAATGATGGGGAGATTGGGGTTCAATCCCAGTTGGGCATAATGAAGAGGTTTTTTCCCCTAAATGGTCTTATACTATTCCCTCATGAAAATGCGGGTACACTTCATTTAAAGTCAAGCTTCCTCATCCTGAACACTTTAGAGTAACTAGTATATAAGCGTATTCCCCGAACGGATAGTAAGACGCGGTTCCAACCCTTTCTTCAAGATTACTACGTACCGTCAATGGCAGATAGTAACAACTGGACCTTTTTTTTTTTTGTCTACTGCACCTTGCTACCCATCCTAGCTCTTTGTGTGCTCAAGCTTGTCGGGTGGGGATTAAGGAATCTAGAACTTTAGATAAAGTGGAGCCACATTTGCATGAAGGCTGAGTGGAAAATTGTTTAGTAGAAAACGCCTTAGGGCGTCTAGCTGAGATTCATACCCTTAGCATCTTGTCATAGTCAAAACCGGCTATACGAGAGTGACATCTCGGTCCGCGTGGCCACCAGTGTGGGTTAATAGCCTAAAAATCCCGCAAGATAGAATTTAGGTTTCTTTTACAAAGTAAGAGAGACGAAATATTTTCCTTAAATTTTTTGATAAAATTGTTCTGTTTCTTCTTTTACACCTCGTATTAGTTCCCGTTCCAGCTGTACGAATATACGTTGATTGCATTAATGGTGCACGGATAAGTAAGAGATAATTTAAGGAAAATATACCCGCAATTGCGTGGAGGCAAAGGGGAAAACAATTTTAAGTGGAGAAACGCAATACACCTTATCGAGATTCGATCCCTGACCTCCTCGTCAACGATAAGTCTGATTAAATGATTTTGGCCCTTAGATCATGTGCCCAACGATGCGTGTTCTACTTAAATGGAATGAATGTTCTCAAGATATCTTAAGTTATAAATTACTATTATTAATAATATTATTATTATTATTATCACGTCTTACTATACGTTCGGGTTATACGCACTTACGCTAATGTGTAATGTTAGGGTGATTGTGAGATGAAATGTAGAACCTACAGGTTATCATGGAATCCAAACCACGTTGGAGGCCTGGCATTCCCCACTTTCACAAGTTGTGATTAATACACGTCTTGTCAGAGGTGAAGGAAGGGTTTGGCCGCTGTAGCCCTGATGTGTTAATAATTCCCGTATTATAATCGGAGCCTTTACGAATATACACCCCTTCCCTTGGGATTCAAAGATATGAAATTTCTATCGGAAATATTTTCTGGAAAAAATGTTCATCACTACCTAGAGTCAACCTCCCTGTAACAGTTGGCCGCAGGGTTGGCAGTTAATCAATGGTAGTGATTGCCTCGATCCACCCCTCACCAGGGTCGTGAGATAGTGCAAGATGATTTAACCTTGGTAGATCTAGTTCGATTCCAGAGGGCACCTGTATGTATTAACTTAATATATGTGTGAGTTGTCACAGCGCAAGGAGGCCGTCTAATGGGACGTTGAGACACGTTGCAAATGCCCAGAAGTCTATAAGTTTTTTTCTAAATATGGTTTACTCCAAAAATGAGATGAAAAATATAAACATGTTCTTTTAGTATTGAAAGTATTATATTTTGAGATTCATAATCTTTAAGAAAAAAGATGAAAAGTGTAAGTAACTAATATTTAACGACGTTTCACGCAAAATGTCAGAGTTATGTGTTCAACGTAAATGGTTGGAAAAATATATTAACTTTTCTTAAACAAATAAAATAATTGTAACAATGTCACAACATGATATAATAGTAGTGATAATGATTGAGGATAGTTTTAGTGGTTTTGAAGTTTAAAAACCACCATTCTCATAAGAAATACCGTAATAAGATATTTTTTACCTTAAAAAAGGAGGCACCTTTGAATTCATTGCTTGTGACATGATGTAGCCGTATGTTCAAAAAGTGCATTTTAAATAGATCGTTCCTAAATATTTGCTATTTTTAATATATGGTTTCTATCAACTTAATCTAAAGGGTATAGATGAGTAGGGTAGTTGAAAGGAAATGCAACCCCATATGCGTGAGGAGAAGTTTATAATACTACAAAGTTAATTCGTAATGTATCCGGTCGAGATACAAACCTCAACTTTCCCGTCACCCTCCGAGCCAGTATGTTGTAAGCATGGCGCCTTAGACCATGTTAGTAACAGTACGTGTATTAGAGTTAATGTAGTTTGGAAATAATCCAGTCTAGAAGGAAAACCGTGAATAAGTTGTGAAAGACATTGGTTCGATTTTTAGCAGGTTCTGACAAAGATATTTACTATTTAGTTGGTAAATATTTAGATTCTAAGATTCAGGTGATACAGTAGAATTTTGGTAGGAAGAACACTATATTACAATTACAAACTACTTTAACTACTTCAATATATTCAAAAGTGTCATGTTGCCTTCAGCACCTATGATCAATTACAAGAAGTCATAACATATTTTACTTGATCTTATGTTATTTGCATTTAATATCATATGTCTTTCCTATCTATCTTCATTGATGTTACCTTCACATGAAGCTTTGCCTGTCAGCAAACTACTAAAGTTTTTCAATAAGTTATTTCTTGGCAGTGATCGAACCATACTCGACTAACTCATGTTGGTATCTCGTCTATAGATTCTTAACTTTTTCCAGAAATACATTATTTAGCGATAACGGGGAAATTACGTAGTGTCATTGAGTAGTCCAGATTACTACACTCTATGATGCCTGACTACTTATCTCCCATAACCATTTAAATCCTTTCTGATATGAATTCGAGCACTGTCTCCAGTCATTATGGCCTTCTACTCTTCCTAGATTTCTATATGATTCCAATTCATCTGTAATTAGCAATAATGATATTTATTAATCACCTTACTGGTAATCATTATACTATGTAATATTGATGTGACAGTTAGGATGAATACATATTCATTCTAAATACGGTAGTTCATGTAATTTCAATAAATTTTGGTTAATTCACTAAAAATTTACCTATCCGGAACTTAAACATTTCCCCAAAGCAACATGATATTTTTATAATTATCTAGTAGTGTAACTTAATCACTAAGTGTAGAAATATTTCTATGTATAAGCAGTTCATGTATCGAGGGGAAAATTGCGGTAGGCCGTTCATTTTTTAAATTGCATTACATTTTCGCGTATCCAAAAATAATAATTAAAATGCATATGCTTAATAATTTACTATCAAGAACATATGATGTAGTACATACAGTGAAGTTTACAGGACTTATTAACTTTAAGCAATTTATACCTGATTCAAATACCTATAGCTTAACGGACTTGCACTTTCCAATATTATGTTCATAATAAAATGTTATAAGTTTATCCAAAAACAGTGGTAATGTAATAAAAAACTTTCATGGAAAATAGCCTACAAACTTGAATCCAGGTAAATAAATGAATCAAATATGACAAATTTTTATCTCTATTAAATAAGATTCAGTTTGAAAATATTTATTTTATATTAATAGATAATAATATTTAGTTGAATTAATAATGTGATACATAAACCTTAACCGTGATATCAAGCGAGTCACTACTAAATTAGTAAATTCCAGTATTTTAATTAGCAGATTTTAATGGTAAACAATATTCAGTAAAAAAAAACTTAAAAATAAGAGAAATTTACATAGGAATTTAAGTAATATAACTCTATTGAATGTATTCATGTAAAGTTTGCACATAATCATGGCTAAATAATTGTAATTAATAGAAGCTAGCATAATATTATCCCAGAAAGAAGAAATAAATTTACGCATATTTTAAGGACCAGCTTTGCCAATACTAATTTATAAAATCTTTCCAGTGAATTAAAACAGCAAGATAATTCTCCTACTTATCAGATGCAGTACGTCAGTGCCAATATATTGAGGTTCAAATAATAATAGATTTACTATAGATATAGGTTTCGACTATACTGTTCATGATTTCATAATACAGTGTATAAGCCCGAACATTAATTTTCAGTTAAACATTTTATTCAATTGCTCAGTAAATAGTAATGTCCAAGTATATACAGTTGTTAAATTCTTTCAGTTTTCTAGAATTTGGAATACTTTTTCTCCGTAATGTTTCTATAAATTGATCTATTCATAGCAATATTCAGAAAGCTGTATAGCCATGATAGAAAATTAACTATTGTCTCTAATGAACATTGATTTAAAAGTTCTTATGTGAAATGTAAAAACTTATAATGTTTTCTCGATCAACACACCTTCAATTATAATAAAATAAAATTTAAAACTAAGTGATTTAAATCTAATTTCACTTAATACAATGATCTTCATATTGCGGAGATACCATCAAATTTCTGTAAAGTTACTCTATCAAAATAATTAAATTGTAAATAATATTAATTTTACTGTATAAATAACGATTATAAAAGTTAGGGTTATAATGAGTATTATAATGATTATATTATAAAATCAAATTGTAAAACAATTACAGAGCTAAATAATAAAATTGTTTAAGAGCGGTATTCGTTTTTTAGAATAATATTGAAATTAATTCAAACATTTTAGAGTTAAATATTTATAAAGTTTTATACAAGATTTCAGCATAAAATTTGACAAGTACAGAACTGTATATTATATTTAATAACGCTAAACCATATATATACCTTAATGTAATAAAATTTGTAGTATTTGAATAAATGAACTAATTTTAAGTAACAGAATAAAGGCGAGCCGGAATTCCCACATATAAAGTCTTGTCAAAGTAAGGAAGTTTAACAAATTATTTCAATAACAAGGATTAAACCGGACCAAACTAAATCCAAAACTTACTTAACCAAATCCCTGATTATAACCCAAATAAACATTAAGAAATAACTTTTCAAAAAGAATTACAATTAAATCATAATTTCTCTTTCGAGTATATAGAATTTGCGCTTAAATATTAAGCACTCTTATGAATTTACATTGCTTAAAATCTCTTAGAAAATAAATTCTTTTAAAAACTTTTTTTATAAAACTAAACATTAAAAGCCTATCAAATGTTAATAAACATTTGAAAGTAGAAAAAATAAACAATTATACCACGGATAGTTTTAAAATTGTCATACAATAACAAATAAATGAAATTGTATGTTTTTAATTAAAATAGTAATTTTCCTATACATAGTATTTTCTGTAAATTAATATTAATAGTTAATTTATTAATAATTATAAAAAACCTAACTTCTTAATTTTGATAATTAATAATTAGCATTGATTAAATTAGGTAATAAATGATTTAAAGTTTCAGAATATTATATGCAAAATAAGTAGAATTAATTTGTCAAATGTTCAATATTAATTATTCCACTAAAATTTATTTTTTTAAATAACATTTAATCAAAAAAATTAAAAAAAATTCAAGTCAGAAATTAATTTTTAATTATGAAAATATTATTTTAAATAAATTAATTTTTAAAACAATTTTTTTAAAAAAAGTAATTATATTTAGAGGGTGGAGAAGGACGGAATATAAAAAAAATTTAAAAAACAATTTAAAAATAAAATTTAAGGTAGAAAGAAAGTATTTAAAAAAATGTAATCAACTTACGTGAAATGATTATAAAAAAAAGTGAATTTACATTTAAAAAATCTTAAAACTGATGGAAATATTAACTGATTCAAGGTATTAAATAATTTAAATTCTAGATGATACCTTAATGAACTAATTAAACTGAAATTTTGATAATATTACAATAAATTCCTTCAATTAGTTAAGTTTATAAAAAAGTTATGAAATAACTTATTAAAAGGTTATTTAAACATTACACCAATTCACTATTGCATATAACTTAAAAAATAGTCACCTAATTACAATCATAAATTACCTATTCCTAAATTTATTAAATTTTTAGAAATTGATTTAACTTCGATTTTGCTAATCTATGGCACAGTGTTTTTTTCTTCTCATACTAACATAGTTTTTAGCTTCATTAATAAAATGTGTCAAGTTATATTTTCAACTAGGTCCAATGCATAAATTATACAAGGTAATTGCTAGTGAAGTAAGTAGGCAGAAAGCAGAAAGATTAGCTGTCATCTAGCATTTTTAATTTCCAATTACTCTTACTACAAAGAATTTACTGTCCTTAGGAGCATAGATACGTACAGGAAATCTCCAATTCTACCCTCAGCTAATAAAATATACCAATACTTTTGTGTTGTTACACCCTAATAATATATAAATTATTCACAAACTCATTCTAGTCCTAAGTAATGCCTTATTTCCCTGAATTTAGTTTAGAATTAATCAAATATCCCTTTAATATTCCTAAGCCAAAATTTATTTAAATTAAGTTACACTTAATTTATTAATAGAAATAGAAAATTTTGTATATCCAGAGACAAACGATTCTACTAATAGTTAATCAAAATCTGAAAGTAGTGAAACTTTGTTGAATGTTGCTCCCTAGAAGCCTTAAATATTTAATATTAAGAAAAAAAAAAAAAGTGTTTTTAAAGAATTTAACAAAATAATATGGTCATGTGAATTTAAAAGATTAAAGGCGTGGTGATCATAAACGTTTGAATTTATAAGTGCCAATTTAGATAAAGCTGAAGTAAAAGTTGATTTTGTTGAATCATTTAAATATTTTAATTTGGGGCAGCAAATGATGTATTAAATGTCTCCAAAATTAAGGTTTATAGTGTTTTGATAAAAGATAGAATGTATCATTTAATTATAAATAATCAAAAGTTGATTAATTTTTAAACGTTAAGTAATGATTTTGTGTTGGACAGAATCTTTGTAATAAAGTCAAGCAGTATGTGAAATGTTGAAGGTGAATGTTCAGAGAATTAATTGTATGCATGTGGACAGTTGTAAAGAATGAAAGTTCGAAAGAGCAATATGTGTTATAAATGTATATTAATCAACTTGTTTACGATTGAAGCGTGGTTTGTGAACAAGAGCAAGTTAATGAGTGATGAATATTTAAAAGTAGTTTTGTAAAACTCGATATTAAAATCGGTAATGGATGGTGGTAAGATGTGAGTTTGAAAGGAAATCCAATAGGTCAATGTGAAATAAGCCTTACGTTGTTTGGACTTTAGAGATGATGGATTGAATAATGACTAACATAGTTATTTGGATCAAGGAAGTAGGCATGTAAGACTGACTAGATGTTTGAATAAATAGTATGATACATAGATGTTGGTTTGTAAACAAAAAATAGCAGCGCAAAAGGAATTAAAGCTGGAGTAATTATGGGATAGTGGAGTCTCAGTACATTTAAAGATATGAAAGTTGAGAAAGTTAATTGAGAGTGATAAGTACAAGTTTTTTAAGCTATAGCACAGTTTCTTGTCAGGGAACGCCGTGATTAAGGTATGTATATATGTATTATTTCAGCATTATACTTACAAACAAACTTAACTGATAAAATTAATCCACTTATCTAAAAGTAATTTCTCTCACTGATAGATACACTAGTCCTATTTTATAAACAAGACACGACTTTATTGACCCAATAAATATTTATCAAAAATGTCCTGAATGTACCTAAAATTCAAAATATATACTTTAAATGTATAAAATAAAATACCTAAAGGTTATAGCAAAAATCTTAGGGAATGCACACAACTAAAAACACTCACGTATCAAATATTATACTAGAAACTTACTATGCAAAGAAAATCCTTTAATCACTACGCTCGCATTCAGATAAACATAAAAGTGATTCACAGATTCCTTCTCAAAAGTTATAGCTATCCCCTACCAACGCAACCCTCTCAAGATTATTTAGTTTGTAAGTCCTGCCACCAGCTAGTAAATATCTAGGTGCAAGGGCCGGAAGTGTAATATTAGAAGTACTGACCTCAGATAAGTTAGTTTGTAAGTCCTGCTATCCAGCTAGTAAATATCTAGATGCAAGGGCCGGAAGTGTAATATTAGAAGTACTGCCCTCAGATAAGTTAGTTTGTAAGTCCTACCACCCAGCTAGTAAATATCTAGGTGCAAGGGCCGGAAGTGTAATATTAGAAGTACTGACCTCAGATAGGTTAGTTTGTAAGTCCTGCCACCCAGCTAGTAAATATCTAGGTGCAAGGGCCGGAAGTGTAGTATTAGAAGTACTGACCTCAGATAAGTTAGTTTGTAAGTCCTGCTATCCAACTAGTGTTATATAATAGGGCTGGGCCACAGACAAGTAAGGAATAGACTCTCAACCTAACGGGGGTTTCACCGCGCTCCTTTTGCCAGCTATAGTCCATCAACACTAGTCTTCGCTAGTGTCACTGCTGGGTGATAGGTCTAACTACAGCGATCCTAGTGTTAAAAGATTCAAGCTGCCAAAAGGAGCGCAACCATTTTAACCTGGAGGTTGAGTGTCTGGGTACATTATTTGTCTGTGGGCTAGGTGCGTAGTATTATATCCACCCTCCTTGGCTAGGTTAGTTTGTAAGTCGTGTGCTGCTGTGCCTGTATATTAAAAAAGTGACTGTCATAAAGTCCTTCTCCCTTTAAAACAAATAATATATAGGGCTAATTCATCCAAAAGTATTACCATATTAGTTCGATTCTAAGACTGCATCGATTGTAATTTTTCACTAGCACCAACAGAAAAAAAAAGTTTTTATTCTAAGAAAATAAATTATATTAAACGCTAATATATCTTATATCTAAGAAATATTTTTACCACTAAATTCAATTAACTAACTACAATAGTAGGCTAATTTATTTATCAGTTTCTTCTGAATCAATTAGTCTGATTATTCTGAGCCTTCTTTAGTTTACTATTCCCGTTTTATGATCATCGAGAGCGTTGGTCGAAAAAGAACTGAAGTTCTAAGACGCCATCAATTCTAAGGAGCATCTTGTGTTTAGAGACGTTTAAATGGGGAAAAAAATTGCGTCTATGAATCGAGGAAATACGTTAAGTTACTATAGTCAACTCCTCTAATCGAAAACAGGTGTTCTAGAACGGAAATTGATAACATACAACTTACTAAGTAAAAAGGATCTCTGTTCCCCATACTAGATAAACCCCCACCCCCTGAAATAACTACTACTCGAACATTTTGGACAGATTAGAAGAGTAGAGAAAGAGAGTGAAGAAAAAAACCTAAATTTAATGAACGATAAAGAAGTACCTTAATTATGGTAATGTTCTCATTATCTCATTTTCACCCTCTTGAGTTTGTTTTGCCATCAAATTAAATTCTCCAGGGGCTCATTATGCTTGCTAATGACATTATTATTACCAGTGAAGGCGGGAATCTTACATTTTAAATTATACTCCAAACAATTTGTGTAGAGCTCTATGTAAAGTTGTTTTTTTCTCTCTTGGGGTATGGACGAAACGAAGTCTTGTTATTCGGAATTCTTCGAACGGAAGAAAATGTCATTTATTCTGTCTCCCTTTTTAATTATTGTATTTTTACAATGAGAAAAATGTCCTCCTGAAATTAATTCGAGCGTAAGTTTCTATTTTGGAGTTCTAACTGTTTTGGGAGTGGAAGATGCAGTTGGACGGGTGGAAAGGGGTGGAACTATTATGTGAGACTATGGGGTGTGGGTGAGGTGAAGGAGGGGTTGATGAAGAACCAGGAACGGGGTTGTTAGTAAACTAATTAAACAAATTCATTAGGAGGGTAAGGGAGTTAGTAGTGGGTGTTGGGGAGCAGAGGATAGGGGGATAGTACAAGGGATGAAATGGAGGGCTATATGACTTTCGCCAGTTACGGTGAAGGACGTCTTGTTGACAGCATAGTAGTGGTTGAAATGACAGTTCTGGATCACTTTCTCCAATAAGAATAGCATTGATCCTCCACATTGTGAAGGTGGGTTACTTTCTCCCATAAGAATAGTATTGATCCTCCACATTGTGAAGGTGGGTCACTTTCTCCCATAAGAATAGCATTGATCCTCCACATTGTGAAGGTGGGTCACTTGCTCCCATAAGAATAACATTGATCCTCCACATTGTGAAGGTGGGTCACTTTCTCCAATAAGAATAGCATTGATCCTCCACATTGTGAAGGTGGGTTACTTTCTCCCATAAGAATAACATTGATCCTCCACATTGTGAAGGTGGGTCACTTTCTCCAATAAGAATAGCATTGATCCTCCACATTGTGAAGGTGGGTTACTTTCTCCCATAAGAATAGTATTGATCCTCCACATTGTGAAGGTGGGTTACTTTCTCCCATAAGAATAGTATTGATCCTCCACATTGTGAAGGTGGGTCACTTTCTCCCACATTGTTTCTATTAACTGGGAAGGTGGGTCACTTTCTCCCATAAGAATAGCATTGATCCTCCACCTTGTGAAGGTGGGTCACTTTCTCCCATAAGAATAGTATTGATCCTCCACATTGTGAAGGTGGGTTACTTTCTCCTATAAGAATAACATTGATCCTCCACATTGTGAAGGTGGGTCACTTTCTCCCATAAGAATAGCATTGATCCTCCACATTGTGAAGGTGGGTCACTTTCTCCCACATTGTTTCTATTAACTGGGAAGGTGTTTTACTTTCTCCCATAAGAATAACATTGATCAGTGACGGATTAGGAAATATTGTTTTGGGTGTTTGACATTTATTTCAAGTTTTATCTTGCACCCTCCTTACTATTAGTTTAAATCTGTTTACACTGGGGTTTTATAGTTAGAAAAGCTACCAAACCTACTTTTACGTATTCATATGTCAAGTCATATGGTCCACATACAAATTTTATATATATTATAAATATCTATAAAATAACATCAATAAATAATAAAATTCTATCAATGTAAACAAAAAAAGTTTTTCTTAAAAAGAAATAAGTAAATCGGCAAAAAATAAGATGTTACCTATTCATAAATGATATGTTTCTTAAGAAGGATATAAAAGACAAATAGCCTACCTCAATAGTAAGGAGGGTGCAAAATAAAACTTGAAAGAAATGTCAAACACCCAAAATAATATTTCCTGATCCGCCAATGATCAGTGCTATTCTTATGGGAAAAAGTAACAGACCTTCCCAGTTAAAAGAAACAATGTGGGAGAAAGTGACCCAACCTCACAGTGTGGTGGATCAATGTTAACCTTATGGGAGAAAGTAACACACCTTTCCAGTTAAGAGAAACAATGTGGGAGAAAGTGACCCAACCTCACAGTGTGGTGGATCAATGTTAACCTTATGGGAGAAAGTAACACACCTTTCCAGTTAAGAGAAACAATTTGGGAGAAAGTGACCCAACTTCACAATGTGGTGGATCAATGTTAACCTTATGGGAGAAAGTAACACACCTTTCCATTTAAAAGAAACAATGTGAGAGAAAGTGACCTAACCTCACAGTGTGGTGGATCAATGTTAACCTTATGGGAGAAAGTAACACACCTTTCCAGTTAAGAGAAACAATGTGGGAGAAAGTTACCCAACCTCACAGTGTGGTGGATCAATGTTAACCTTATGGGAGAAAGTAACACACCTTTCCAGTTAAGAGAAACAATGTGGGAGAAAGTGACCCAACCTCACAGTGTGGTGGATCAAAGTTAACCTTATGGGAGAAAGTAACACACCTTTCCAGTTAAGAGAAACAATGTGGGAGAAAGTGACCCAACTTCACAATGTGGAGGATCAATGTTAAACTTATGGGAGAAAGTAACACACCTTCCCAGTTAAGAGAAACAATGTGGGAGAAAGTGATCCAACTTCACAGTGTGGTGGATCAATGTTAACCTTATGGGAGAAAGTGAGCCAGAACTGTCATTTCAACCACTACTCAGCATGTTCTAGAGCTATTAGGAGGGGTTCATCTTTTTGAACCAGACAGAAGCGGTGACCGCCTATAGGAGGTAGCCCAGAAATTGCTCATACTTTGCTTAGACAAGCATGAAATCTGCACTGGTTGGAACTAGTCTCGTCTTGTCGAGTTTGGAGATAGCAAGGAGGTAGGGGTTTAAATACCAGTCGGATATGATGGTTTTCTCACTTTCCTAAATGTGGGTACTACACTTATTTTAAAATGTACCTTCCTTATTCCTATCATATTAGCGTAGATATGTAATTAGTCCTGACATAAAGTGAGACGTTGTAAGTATGTACAAGGCTATGTATGTACATATGCGTAAGTGTAAGGGTGTGTGTGTGTGTTTAAGAATATGCGTGTAAGGGTGTGTATGTAAGAATGTGTGTAAATGTGTGTGTATGTAAAGGTGTGTAAGGGTGGATGTGTATAAGTACACGTGTAAGGGTTCGTATGCAAATGCGCACGTGTAAATGTGCATGTGTAAAAATGTACGTGCATGTGTTCATGATAAATGTGTGTGTGGTTTGCGAAAATGTTATCTTTTACTGATAGACTAAAAAAAACCTGCATTCATTCCCCTCGCATACAGTATGTTATGTAACTTTTTGTGTGTACGGGTGATTATTAAATTGTTTTAAAAATAATTTTCTCCCGTCAGAAAAGGTCATAGTTACAGTGAATGGACTGTATACTTCATGTAAACGTTTGATGTAAAATGGGAACTTTGTCAATATGACTAAATATTGGATTTGTTCGGTGAGCGGATAATACTCTCAAGTAAACATGAATAAAATAAATGCTTCACACATTACAAATGTTGTTATTTATTTAAGCCGGGAAGGTTTAGGAGAGTGGATGCCATACCTGCCTGACACTAAAACCCGGTTTTAATACCACACTGATGATAGATTTAGTTTATAAGAAGTGGTGTTTCATACTATCTTCAGACGAAACATTAGTGTGGTTCCTAAAATATTTGAAACAAAAACATCACTATCCTGATCTCATTAAAGTGGATTTTTTTTCCCCATGTGCTACGAATCTTATAACCCTCCTAGGCTATATGCAAATTGGCCCAAAGTAATATCCACTTCAGGGGCGTAATGGTCTAAGGCGTCACTCTCTTGTTAGACTTGCCTACTGATAGCGGGAAGAAGGAGGTTCGAGCTCCAGTTGAGCCTATTGAGGTTGGTTTTTCCCTTAATGGTTTACCATTCTCCTCCCAAGCAAATGCGCGTAGAGTACCTCTAAAAATGCTTCCTTCGTCATCCCTACCCCATTAGAAAAACTATAATGTATGCAAATAATCTGAGTAGGTAGTAAGGTGGGCTGGTCAAAAAAATACCTACAATAGCGATGAGTAGAGTAGAATTTAGAGGAAGTTCCTCGTATTTGTGTCAAAGGAAGAGTGTTAAAACTATAAATAAATAAATAAACATCTCAGTACACCCAGGTGGAATACGATCCCTGACCTCCCCATTAGAAGCAATCCAGACCAGACATTAGACTGATTGGTGCAGTTTCATATAAGTATTTTGGTAAGGAAAAGGTTTTAAAAAAAGATACCAAATGTTACTTTCTAAATTATTAGTGTTAATTTTATTATTGACAATATCTATCAAAATGGACAGATTTAGTTCAAATGACTTGGCGTATGAATATATGAAAGTTCTTGTGAATGTGTGGAATGCCAGGCCACCACCGTGGTTCGGATTCCACGTTAAACTGTAGGTCCTTCATTTCATCTCACAATCACCCTACCATTACACATTAGCGTAAGTGCGTATAACCCGAACGGGTAGTAAGACGCGGTGCTAATAATAATAATAATAATAATAATAATAATAATAATAATAATAATAATATATTAAAGTTATTAAACGTTCCGTCCCAAAGTGTGCGTGTAGTTCTAGGTATTTTCTCATTCGCGCCAGTGGACACACGGACACAAGTGTCAGCCGGTGCTGAAGAGTTCGAGGTTTGAATCCTGGATAGGTTTAGTGAATCAGACATCTTAGTTCAGTCGGTAGCGTGTTTATCTACTGAACTAAAGAACCCGGGTTCGATTACCAGCATGGCCAAAAAATTTATCATTCGTGAAATATGATTTTACTCTTTCACAGCGATGAAAAAACGGTCGGGGACTGGATGTTGTGCCTCTCCTCGTCTTAAGTTATATTATAAGGCACAAGAAGCTACGACAGGCTTATCAAGCCGGTCGTGGAAAATATATTACTTGAATTTAAAAAAAAAAACTGACCCAGGCCACACACTGGAAACAGTAATGGATGTAAATAACCGGTTTAGCTAGCTTTATTTTTAAATGGCGTTTCAAACATTCCTATATTCAAATGTGGGCGCACTTCTTATAGCATGTATGATCTATTATCACCTCTACCCCATTAGTGCCATTATTAGAATAACTCAGACAAATATTGAGAGGCAAAGTACGGTATAGTGGGCGGAGGGGGATAAATAGACCAATGGAATAAATAAACAAGAAACACAACCTATTACATTATTAGATTCGAGTAAGATATCTAATTTATTGGAAAAATATCGACAAAATATCATTGACGAATAAATATACATTTTGAATGTTAGAGCTGACAACAATTGAACTTTCAGGCATTGTAGAATACGATTAAAACAACTGTAAAATAAATATTGATAAAACAGCCCAACAAAGCCTGAATACAAATAACACCATTTCAATAAATCATAGATGACAAACTCGTTGATGGTTGTATGTGATAAAATAAGCCCTAGCCATTATTCACAGCAGAATTTGAAGATTATAAGACTTTTATTCTTGAAGTTTTTTAGAGCTTGGCTTTTCATAAGAGCATAGGGTTCTGGTATAAATAAAAAACGTAAATAGTGTTTTTAATTTCCTTTATTCTACTTTTTCTACCATTACTCATATCACACCTTGAAGCATGCTCATTTCAGCTTTCAGCAAGTGAGACTCACTT
Source organism: Timema cristinae (assembly GCA_039000515.1). NCBI lineage: Eukaryota > Metazoa > Arthropoda > Insecta > Phasmatodea > Timematidae > Timema > Timema cristinae. The sequence continues at coordinate 69,637,065 of JBCFYV010000012.1, read as the reverse complement.
GATTAAACGGTTGTTTTTTAAATATGAGATTACTTATATTATTGCTAGAGATAAAATTTCAGTGAATATTGCTAATTTTAATTCATCCCAAATTTAAAGAATTCAAAGTGCAATTTTTAAAATCAATAGATCAATCTTTTCAAGACTATTTTGTTTTCATAGTCTTACTAACCCCTTCTCCCCCAGAATATACGCATGCCTACACTAGTAAAGGTAGGGTTAATGAAGGTAGACTTTTGAGGAAATGTTCCAATATTTGCGTGGAGGAAGCGGGAAAACTATTTATGGAAAAAAACCTCAACACAGCAAACCGGGATATGAGCCCCAGACTCTTCGTCAACTGTAAACAAGACCAGACGAGGTTGGCGCCTAAGTCCATGTACCCATTGATGTGTGTTCTAATAACCTGAATAATTACACAAAACATTAATGCATTGGTAACATATTAATCTACCCCTGCACCTACTAATCAAAGGTTGTAAACGTTCAGGTATCTCCTTTTTATTCATCACCTTTTCCTACTACCTGTTCAGGCTAAGCATTTATGTGATTGTTACTCAAATGTGGTATGGATGAGTAAGGAAGCATTTTAGAGGTAATCTAACCGCATTTGCCTGGAAGGAGAATGGAAAACTATTTAGGGAAACCCACCTTCGTACATCAGACCTATATTCGAACCCCGATCTCCCCATCATCACCAGAACAGTCTAAAGTGAAAATGACGTACCAAACAATTTGACCACTGAAAGGGGTTAGTATTTAAATTAATATTTAAATCGATTAAGGTGCTACTCTCATGATATATTAGACTGTCGATGACGGGGAGATTGAGGTTCTACACCGAACGGGTGTACTGAGAGTGGTTTTTCGTAAATGATTTCTCACTCACTCTCTCTCTATTTCCACACGCCAATGCGGGTACATTTCCTCTAAATTCAACCTTACTCATCCTTAAACCATCAGCGTAATTAGAAAATAAGTGTGTAGCCCTAATAGGTAGTAAGACGTGGTGCTAATAAAAAAAATATTGTAATTTGTTACTTAGACATAAGGTTTACCTCAAAGTGAGGTTAAAATTATTAATCATGCTCCGTCCATACCATTAACAACCTTACGGTTTGATAAGAATAAATTACAAAATATACGCATGAAAAAGTTGACAAGTTAATTTTGAACCACGTTTTACTCGCCGCAGTTGTGTGATAAAGAGTCTATGGGTATAGGGAACTACAGTAAACAAATTAAGTTATTTATTGTTTTGGTCACAAATTAAAACTCCAAGTTATTTGTGTATTCTCTCTGTGGTTTTGAAGCGTCTGGAATTCAATATCCGTAAGAAATGTCCCGTTGTATTTTTACTAGCAAGAAGGCGGTGCCCTCAAACTATCCTTTCACAATTCACGGTCATTTGAGAGAGTTAAAAAAGTTTTTGACGGTCATGCTCTAACAAAAATACATACCAGTTCTAAATATACCCCAACTAAGTGGTCCCCAAACATTGGGTCGCAAACCATTCATTGTTTGATAGATCACGAAAATAGTGTTTGTTTTTAATCACTCATTTATTTTTTAGCACTGCGTCTTACTAACCGTTCGGGTTATAAGTATTTTAAGTATGTATGTAAAGCATGTATATATGTAAGTATTATGTAAGTTTGAATGTAAGTATGTATATATGCAAGTATGTAGTGTTGTGTATATATATATATGTATGTGTATGTATTAAGTATGTAGATATTATGTATAGTATGTAATGTATATTATATGTATGTATATATATATAAGTGTTATGTAGTATGTATGTAGATATATATATATATTATATATAAAGTATTATGATATGTATGTATGTATGTATGTATGTATGTATGTATGTATGTATGTATGTATGTATGTATGTACTAATTAAACTAATGGTTTAGGAATTAGGAAGGTTTAATTGAGAGGAAGTGCACCCACCTTTGCGTGGAAGAAGAGTGAGAAACTATTTAGGGAAACCACCCTCAGTGCACCCTACCAGAATTGAACCCTGATCACCCCGTCTTTGGCAGTCTTAGCCTAAGAGGAGAGTAGCACGCTCGACCACAAGGGCACCGAAGCGGGTTATTTAATCAATTAAACGCGTGATTGCATGTTTATTTCTCCCCAAAGCGGGATAGCTTCACTTATGATTAAATGTCTGGCCCAAAACACAACCAAACAAATGAAATGTGTTATGCCTTTCTCTAACACAACTCTGAATGGGCGTTTGTATTCACATTTGCTTGTTTTTAACTTTATCATATCAAGAGAAAGTATTGTAATAGCCATGAGAACGTTCGACATCAAGATTATGATGAATGTTTAGGTTGTATATGCGCCCGGACTCAAAAAACTGGATTTTACAACTCTGTCTTTCCCACGCATGTCCATCCGTCCCTGGCCACAGATTTGAAACGGTTTGATGGATTTTGTTCTGGATATTATTGGAAATACCTCAGGATGATTTTTTGATTTTGTCCCTAACCCCCAAATTAAAGAGTTTACTGATGAAGGATTTTAGAAAATTCGAATGGCTATAGCAATTTTGTTTAAAATATAGGCCCATAACTAGGGAGTCTTTTAGATGACAAATAAAACTGTTAATTTGTTTGGGAGAGGTGGGGTAGGAGGGGAGTTCGTTGAAGAGTTTACTTAAGAATCTTTTTTTAAATTTGAATATTTAAAAAAAATTCCTTAATGATTTGGCTCAAAATAGGTATCAGTTAAGTTTTGTACACTATAAATAATTATAAACATATTTGTTTTTCTAAAACAAAAAATTATTTTATAGTAGTTTAACGACGGCTGATTTTTGTAAAATTTTAATTTTTCTAATAATAGCTCTAACGATTTTGTCTAAAATTGGAATCAGTGAGCTATTTTACAAGATCAAAAATAATGTTACGTTTATTTTCCGAATTCAATTTAAGGGTGGATTTTCTCCCAAAGTCAAAAACCCGAAGGTTGTTTTGATGAGTTGGGCATATGCTCAGCCCTTTGGCTGGTCAAAGCTGCTTGCACCACCTGGTAGAAATCTCGTGTACTAGGGGTGTTCAGGAAGTGTGATGGTTCCCAGTTTCCTTTCATACTGAACGAGCTCGGAAGGACCTACCATTTTGCCGGGAAAGGTACTGTCACAAACCTTCCAGGGTTTTTCTACATGTCACTATCGACATGGGACTGATGGTTTTACTTTCCCCCTGAAGGAAGATAAGCTATGGATTTTTATCACTCAAGAATAATCCGTCAACCTCAGCTAGATTTAAACCCACGAACATCGGGTCCTGAGGTAAGCACCTTACTCCAAGACCACCAAGGTCGACTAGGGTAATTTACTTACTGTCGCTAATCCCCCAAACCGTGGGCCTACTTTTCAGAATCGCTTAGTGGGATGGGTTAGGCTGCGTAAAATAAACGTGTGGTTCGGTTTGATCTTGTTTGTTAAAATAAATTAGTTAGTATAAGAATGTATAAATGTGAGGTGGGTTTGTAAAACATTTTTAAAGAGTTTGGAAAAAGGATTCTCGTTATGTCAGTGTCCATACTTAGCAGTTCTGCACCTGGACCTACCTATGTTTTTATAACTTTGACTACTGTAGAACACACGGCTGCTCGATTATGCGCGGTTGTTATATAACTATGACTTTAGAGATGGTTTGGGGTTTCTCTCCTATGTACCGAACAGGGACTCGAACTGTATGATAATCTCCTTACAACTTACTATTACTCGACAGCTGATTATGTAAAGCACTTTGAAGAACCCCCTTAACACAACAGGCGTCCTTCCCGATCACCCTTCTCTCAAAAAGGTATAAAACCCACTGTTGTATACATTCAAAAGTAGGGTATTTTCCCCTGAGCTAAGAATGATGTCAATACACTGTGTTGTGCTAGTTGGCAAAACAATCTCTGTTTTACAAACATGACTTGATGCACGTCCACAATTGCTGATGTGAAACAATTGACAGTAACGATTGTTTAGGCTTATGCCATCCTCGCATGCTTTTGATTACTAAAGTCTGCATTACGACAAATTAAAGAAAATTTGAAATGTTTCAAAATTTTATTGGTCTTGAATACTGAGTTCAAAATTGGTATTTGGGAATAGTTTTCATGATTGATAATATACTTTCTTTTAGTATTTAAAAATTAAAAATCATTTTAAGATAGTTCACAAAATAATAAATTATTTATGAAAATTTGAAATTTGTTAAGAATAATTGAGCAATTTGTTTTGAAATTTATACATATTAAAAGAGTGTTTATTGTGATTAACAATATATGTGTTTGTTTTTATTAGGAAAGCTTATTCTGGGGTATTTAATAAAACCTATTTTTGAACATTTTCTTCCAAGCTAAAATACATTATATGAGAAGGTTTGTATAATTAGGTCGTACCATTTATATTTTAAATAAACATAGAAACAGATTGTTTTGAATTTGATCAGAGATGGAAAATGATTCACTTTTTGAATTTAAGAAACCTCATTCATCTCGCTAATAGTGTATCAAATGCCTGTTTGCACAAATAAAGATTAAACAAATTACAAAATAATAATTTTACCTGTAAAGCGTATATTATTTTTACTATTATTGTCAACATTTTGATTTTTTTAAATACAAAAATAAAAGTTTTTGTGTTATTAAACTACTACTATAAGGGTGACATTTGTTGAAGAAAATACAAAAACAAAATAATACCTTATAAATCTTGCTTGATCACCAACTATGCATCTGAATTTAAAAGGGTTGCAACTCAATGGAATTTGAGGGACCCACAGCTTTAATAGCATCGAGCCTCCAATATCAAGAGACAGATGCGTTGATCATGCCAGTGGAACATTTTCGTAAATCAACGCCATCTATCAGCGAAGAAGGTCTTCCGTGATGGCAAGAGACTACTTAATTCGGACGAGTTAAGTCGAGAAGCGATGGAAGCAAGTATCTCGCGTTGAGACTCTTTTTTTATCGGCACCCGCATCGGCGGACACGCGGAAAAAAGCCAGGCTCGTTTAGTCTGGTTTGACGGGAATGTGGAAGTCGGGGCTCGATTCACGTTCGGGCGTAAAGCAGGTTATTTTCCTATAGAATACAAGACACACAAAGTCGAGCTAACGGAAACTATCTTTTGATAGATCGCTTTTCGTGTTGCAATATAAGACGCTGTATTGGACCTATTGTGAATTGGTGTAAGTACGATAGCGTTGATTATACTCCTAAAGTGGACCTATTTGGTGATGGAATGGTCTAAGATATGGGTCTTCAGCCCATGGCTCGCGTGCCACTTGCAGCCCTCCGTAACTTTTTTTTTTGTAGCCTGTTAGCTCATGAAAGACATACAATTATTGCAAGAGAAAAAAAATTACAAAAACATATTTATATTTTACATACCGGTAATTTAATGATAAAATAAATACGTCTTTTAATTTATCTTATAAACTATTTTTTGCTTTATACTTGAAGAAAAATATCACGTTTTTGTACAAATTTACCTTGAACTACTCTAGTAGACAAGGTAGGGAGAGAATACTATTTCGGGTGAGTTCGAACATAGTCGGGAGTGTTCGCGTTCGCTCATCACGCCAAAAGTAAAATAATATATTAAGTGTTCAATCCTAATCTTGTCGGTGTGGTATTGCGGCCCGCGATCAAACAAGCGACGGAAACTTTGGCCCTTGGACCTTAAATGGCTGAGGACACCTGGTCTAAGGCCTCGCAATATACTGTAGTAACGATTATGGGTAGACCGGTGTTCGAATCCGAATCAGGTGTACTGAGAATATTTGTACTTACGTGGTTTTCCACTCTTCCTCCAGGGAAATGCGTATACACTTCTTATAAATTAAACATTCGAATCCCTATCACATTAACATAATTAGCTTGAACATACAAATGAGAGAGAGGCTGAGTTATGACGCCCTAGACCACTCGGGTATTGACATACATATGTTTGCAGTTATTTTTATGAAGCTAATTCAAAAAAAATACTCCCGGTTTTAAAGTTCCCACTGTACTGTGGGTGTATTTTGATAAACGGTTTCCCACTCTCCCTTCACGTAATCACGGATGCATCTAATCTAAATTATACCTTCCTCATTCCTAAGCTAATAGTGAGGGTAATGATCAGTAAAACGTGGTGTATTGCTGCTGTTGTCTGTCTAATAGAATCCTTCAAAATACACCCACAGTACATCCAACGAATACTAATTTTCATCCCCAGTCTCCCAGTCACCGGCAGTCAAGTTTATAGTGAGAGTGACGCCTTAAAGATTAGGTTAATGCAAGTGGCTCTCAACTTGTTAAATATGCATATTAGTGGTTAAAAACAACCCGGGAAGCGTCTCTCTCTCTCTCTCTCTAGTTTGGTAGGATGCAGTTTAGAGGTTTAAAACAACTCGAGCCGTGTGACTAAGCAAACCTCACACCTGCATCAGACTCACCTCGGCTATACTTAAGACTACGCACGCCAAGAGATTTTTGGGACTAGGGGTGGGGGGGGTACAAAACCAACAAATTACTAACCACATAGATGGTGGAACACGTGGTGGATAAAGTCGCTAGTCTAGTATAGTTTGGTTCCCAGGTGACGGGGAAGGTCGGGGTTCAAGTCCCAGCGGATAGAGTACCGTGGTGTATTTTCTTCCTAAATGATGTATAACTATCCCTCCACGAAAAACACGAGCATACCACATCAATAATTCCATCTTCCTCATCCATGTCCTATTAGCGTAATTAAATGCGAATAGCCCAAACGGATCAAAAACGTGGTCTTCATAGTCTCCCGAGTTCAACTCTTATTATCTGTCCAGAATATCCGTGTATATATACTATAATAAGGCATAGATGAATAAGGTAGAATTTATATTAACTGTAACCGCGTTTTCTTGCAGAGAGGGTAGGCAAAACATACGAACAGCTGGGATCCGAACCATGACCTCTCCATAATATTTGCTCCGTATTTCTCAGCAGAGAAGGTAATCGATTGCTTAAACAAAAAGTTTTCCATTTCCAATATTAAAAATAGAATGATGGGAGAGGGAGAGGTGGGGTGAGAGGGGATGTTAAATCCTTTCAGAAGTCATCCGACTGGAATGAAGCATGTGTGTGTCGTCTGCACCCGGGGAAGTTGACAGTCTGTCTACTTTAGTTAAAGACGAAACTTTCGTCGGAAGACGATATAAAAAGAAATTTGCTTTATTTATTTATTCATTTTCTTAGAGTCTTTCACTACCAGTCCGGGATATATGCATTTTAAATATGATAGTACTTGTAATGAGGGGCACGTGGTATAAATGTGAAACTCATTTAGCATGATTAACCCCATATGGAGGCAGGGGTTCTAATCCCAGTTGAGTTTCCTGAGGAAAGCCCCACTTCCCCTCCATTCAAATTATTTAATATGTAATATCATATATATTTATTTTACATAATATTATATATCTTATAGATAGTATATTATATAACTTATCTTGTGTGTATATATATATATATAGGCTACTATATTCCTAGATATAGATATAAATAAATACATATATGATTATATATATCAGATAACCCAAAACAGGCTGCGCAACCATATAGGCAAACTAGACGACTAAGATATTTATGCCAGATTACATATCACGCTATGCGAGCGAAATCGCGAACCGGGCGATTCAGTTCGAATATGAAAAGTAGCTAAAATAAAATTAATGTAATGATGGATTATTATTACTTAACATAGGTAATTATTTTAAATATATAAATAGTAAATAATTTATTACATAAAACACTGACTATTGTTATCACAAAGTAAATTCCTACGCATCGTAATTATTTTAAATACAGTATCGATCGATTAGAGACTAGTGACTGCGTTAGGTAGTTACTTCTATGTGCGGCCGGTCAATCTCGCGCAAAGATTTATCGATACCAAACCTCTTCCTGAAAGACATCTTGTGAATGTGGATGCGCTCACCGTGGTCGGATTCCACGTTAACTGTAGTCTCATTTCACTCAACACACCATTACAAATTAGCGTAAGTGCGTATACCGAATGTATAGACGCGGTGCTAAATATAATAATATAATAATATGATTAGAGACTAGATGTATCGAGGATGTTCCTATGTTCATTTACTCCCTGAGATGTATTGTTTTCACTAGTTGCAAGAAGGGTGCCTGAGAAAGCAACACCGCAAGACCACGTTTGTAAGTCCAACTTACAAAACAGTTTGCCTAATGTATTTGTTGTTCTAAGAATTTTATTGACACTGCCTGTATCTGTAGCAATGGTGAGCGCAACATTTCTAATTTAATGTTGATTAAAACACACATCTGATCTTCTATTAAACAAGAAAGACCAGTGGGATGGTCAACTCTATCTATAAAGGAGGAAATAGCTCTAACTATTGACTTAAGTGAACTAATTTCAACGTTTACAAAGATGAAAGCAAGAAAAAAGAAAATGTATTTAGCAATTCAGTCTTACAGTTCTAGTTAATTTGCATGTATTTCACTTTTATTAAAAATAAATATTGCTCAACATTTGATATACTCATGTACTTCTGGCAATAAATATGTATTAATTATTGACTAACTGTGTTTTTAATTTTAGAAAATATGTGACTCGGTGAATGATTTCCATTTCACGTGTGTCGAAAGTATATAGATCAAAATTCAAAAGGTTCAATAGTATGACTTTTGACTATTTATATAAATGAAATGAGTGTTAACAGGGTGAAGGGGGGGGGGGGAGTTAGCGCTCACAGAACTTTTGCCTAGGTCACCAAGTTACCTTGCAACGGCCCTGAACCCAAACGAGTAGTGCAGTGCGATAGCAAACCAATATATATACTGTGTGTGTGTGTGTGTTTAAACACTAACGGGTTAGGGCTGAGGAAGGTAGAATTGAGAGGAAATCTACAGATAACTGCATGGCGGGAGCGTGGGAAACAATTTAGGAAAAACCTCCCCCAATATATCCAGCTGGGATTCAAACCCTGACCTCACCACCACCAGTACACGAGAATAAACGAGGCCGCCGATGAAGATAAGGTCGCTTAACCTAGAAGGACTCATCTAAAACCCACCTCTCTCAGCCACGAGGATAACCTACCCCAACGTGACCTTGACAGGAGTGTGCAGTCTAAGCTTACCAAAGACTCCCTTGAGGATTTTTTCTTTTGAAAGTGCATACGGGGTTTGACTAAGTGTGAGTTATTATTAGCCTTTCTTCAGAAAATATGTTGACTCATTTACTTAAGGTCGGAGTGTAGGAGACGTGAGAAAATGGCAGTGTTTTTACAATGTTTATAGCTAAACATTGTTTTGGTTAAAATAATTAAAATACTGCTCCAGTAGAAACAAATAGTTTAATTCTCTTCACATGTTGATATAAACAGTGGCTAAATATCTGTCATTATCATTGCGGCACTAGTTTACAAACTTTTTAAATGAAGAGAAAAAGTTGTCGTTAAATTTTAAGTCACCCTTGACAGATATTCAAGAACTGTTGAGGTCACCATGTGAAGAAAATTAAACTCTGTGTTTGTTTATACATGAGAAATGTTTGATTTATTTTGGTCAAAAAATAAGTTTTGCTCTAAAATCTGCAAAAACCTTTATCTTAATTCGCGTCCCTACATCTTCACCTTAAGGTTTAACCTCATGATGTTGCTATTTTAATTTAGATTGTTCAATTATTATCCCCACAGCTATCAGATATCTAAAGTTAAATTAAAATTAATAATAACATTGACTCCTATATTTGTTGATAATTGGCTTGAGATGTCGATCCGAAATCCAAAGGGTTCATGGTTGATTCTCTATAATGTTGAGGGTGACCTTGTGGTCTAGGGGTAAGGTGTTGGACCTCTGTGCTAGGGTCCGGTGTTCAATCCTCGGTCCCGGCACAGATTTATCTGATTGCCAAACCCTTCTTTCACCTCTGACAAGTCATGTATTAATCACAATTTGTGAATGTGTGGAATGACAGGCCTCCACCGTGGTTCGGATTCCACGTTAAACTGTAGGTCCTCCTTTTCATCTCGCAATCACCCTACCATTACACATTAGCGTAAGTGCGTATAACCCGAACGGGTAGTAAGACGCGGTGCTATATAATAATAATAATAATAATAGTGTTGAGGAAGATATTTACCATTTTTGTTGGAGGACTCTTGATATAATATTAGTAAATATATAGGAGCTAGAGTTGAGTGAGTAGTATTAGACGTAGTAACGCGGGTTTAGTTAGTTTGTAGATCATGTGCTGACACAATGATTGTGTTTAGAAAATCTAAGTTTTATAATCCAATTAATATATTGATGTAGATCAACCCAGGTACTCACCTAACAGTTTCGACCACTGAGCCGGGGGTCTCCAATCTGGATAATGTTTCGGGAACTGATTCCTGGTCCAGTAGGTTTGCATAACCACCTTGTACACGTTGAGCCTGTTAGGTTGACAACCTCCCCCCGTGGGGTCTAATGGGGTAGGTAACGCCGTCGCGCCTTGGTAACAAAACACCACGACGATAAGCGACAGTAACATGGATATCTCGCCAATCAAACCCATGGCCGAACAGAGTAAAAGATCTTAACTCCTACGAATAGAGAGGTAAAAAAAAAACCTCGGGTGAAATGGGCCTCGGTACTCTTGAACTGAGTATTTTGCGAACTTTTTTTTTTTTAAGAATCGGATTTTTATTACCAGTCCAAACTACCTTACCAACGTAACCGCCCGCCGCCGATTCACATGTACAACTGAAACCCAATGAGATGCTGTTACATGCCACGCTAAGAGGGCGAGGAGGGGGATACAGGGAATTGAACACCGGCGCACGAGATTTTAAACGCTTCGGCAAATTCCGTATCTTTCCGCGCCGGGCCTGACGTCACAGTCTTTGCTGTGGCCACCGAGGAAGCTTTACAAGAAGAGAAAGGGGGAGAAAAAAATTCTCTTTTACTTACGTTTTGGTCTGTTTGATTTTTTTTTTTTTTTGTTTCAATGGGGGTAGGATTATGGGGTGGGGCTAGATTCCCTCTTTTCTACTTCTTTCTTTCTACTGTGATTTTTCAGCAGCGACGGAAGTTCTAAAAGAGCTCAATTTAACCTAACACGTGTTATTTTTTTTTTATGTCTCGTTTTGTTACAGTCGTAAAGGGATGGATTAAAATGTTCCACGAAGAATGGTTTAATAAGTCACTAGTATTTTGTCATTCCAAGTTAAATTTTATTGCCGAACAACTTGTGAGCAATATTTGAGAAAAATAATAAAATAATCTTAAAGTTGATCAAACTTGTGATTATTTCCTAGCTACTTTTTTCTACAGCGTCTCAATAATCGTTCGGGCTATAATCTTGTATTAGTTACCCAAATCTGGAAGGGATGAGAAAGGTCTAATTGAGAGAAAATGTAATAAAGAATTTGCGTGTAAAATGAGAGAGAGAGTGAAATATTTTTATATTAAAAATACACTTAGTAGATCCAACTGGTATTTGAAGTCAGACATCCCCTTCACCAGTACTGGAATAGATGAGCTTGACATTAAACTGCTTGCCTACTATTAGGAGTATCGTATTTAATATGAGCTTTCTAAAACAACTGATTAAATCAGCATAAAACTTACCAACCTAAATTTTATAGTGGACACGTCATCCAGCCCCCTGCCCATCAATCATCGCTGTGAAAAAGAAAGTCCTAGTTTCACCAATGATATTTTTTTTCAGCCGCGTCGGTAATAGTTCCCAAGATTCTCATCTCGATAGACAGATGCGCTACCAACTTTACTTAAGACTTCGGATTACATATTTGATCTAACCACATAACCATTTTGGTCCGTTTAGAAACCAGAATATCTGCGTTGGTGGGCCTACGGACTAAACGTTAAGCCCGTATAGTTTGTATTGCTGGTTACAGGAGGTCTTGAGCTCAAATACCAACCGGGTGTACTAAGAGTGATTTTTATCAACCTCCTTTTACGCAATTGCAGTTCATTTTCTCCTAATTATACCCTTCTAATCCCTATCTCAATAATGCGGATAGCTTAGACGGGTAGTAAGACGTTGTGGAAAACAAAACCGACACAACACCCTGTCCCCTGTCCATCAATTCATCAGTGTGAAAGAAGAATCCTCCATACTCCTAATGAGAGATTTTTAGACTGTGTTGGAACTCTAACTCGGGACTAAGCCCTATTAGATAATTTAATAAATGCACCATGACTGATCTACGGTATCTTCCATCAAAAGTGTGAAGTTAAGGTGTGGGTGTAGGGAACGCGAGTTTAAGGCAGTGTTTTTCAACTTATATAGGGAAAAAAAACCTTTATTTTAGCCTTAATAAATCAAACAGTGCTCCATTAGAAACGTAGAGTTCAATTTTTTTCACGTGGTAACACCAACAGTTGTTGAATATATTTCATGAGCATAGCGGCATTAGATTAGAAACGTTTTAAATTAATAGAAAAATTTTTCTTGAAATTCCAGGATACTTTTAACAGATTTTCAAAAACTGTTAATATCGCTATGTGAAGAAAATTAAACTATACTTTTCTACTGAAGCAACGTTTTATTTATTTTGGCCAAAAAAAATGTTTTACTGTAAAAACTGTAAAAACGTTTACCTTTTCTCGCGTTTCCTACAATCCCACTTTAATATTTGCAAAGCCCATGGAATACAAAACAGTTAAAAAAATGTTGCTGAGTAATAACAGTAAGCTTTGGTCTTATTTTCATGTACTCATAGTTTACCCCAAAAATTAGAAGTTTAACTTTTTTTTTAAGCATCACGTCTTACTACCCGTTTGGGTTATACGCCTATGCGTGGAGGGAGGGTGGAAAACCATTTAAGAAAAGCAACCCTCAGTGCACACGACTGGGATCAACCCCTGATCTCCCCATCTTCAGCAGTTCAGTCCAACACAAGTGTAGCGCGTTAGGTCAAGCGGCCAGCGAAGCGGGTAGTTTAATCTTGATCAATGATATGACGCTCATATTATATAAACTATATCATATTGGAACCAAGCGCAGTCTTACCTTGACTGATAACACAATGGCCTTACTTTATAAGCTACACAAGGGCCGTCCAACTTGAAGACAACAGAAAATCCAGTGGACGGTATTTTCACTTTTCGGATAAATTAAACAGACGATGATAGGCCTATAGACTAATAACTAATATATTACATCAAAATTATAATAATAATTGATATGCAGTACAGTACTTCAAATAATACATATAATACATTTTACACATTTTAAGTCTGCTTATGTTTAAGGAACTACTGAGTGACATCATATTTTTTTAACATTTCGAATGCGTTGCGGGCCGCAAAATATGCTGCCGAAAGCCAACATTTGGACAGCCCTGAGTTACACCATAGTGTAACCTAGCAAGGTAAACTTGCTACCTTGTAGTGTAAAAAGAGCGAGTGAACATGGTTTAAATATTGAGTTAATAGGAATTAAAATTTGGCTATATCAAAATGCACAGCCTTTTTGCTGCTTTTTACAAAATGGTATAATTATATAGCCACCATATATAATCATATATTAAATTATTGGTCTTATAATCCGTCTACCTTGTAAGGAAGCAAACTTACTTTGCTTAATTTCACTATGGTGTAGTTTAAAATGACTAAAAAAATATGGTATGCCTCGGCAATATAACTCCGAAAATATAAATGTGTTTATGGGTTTCAATATAAATTTGAGCAGTTGAGCTCATTTTTCTGTTCCACATAGGCACCAAGTGAGAATAGAGCACATTGAATTATTCCATTCACTTTGACTAATGGATTCCAGTCTCTGTAAAACTGCCGAATCTTCGTTGAACGAAGTCAAAGCTTTCTACACTAGACTATTATCGCCGTTCCAACGATTGAGGGGGGGGGGGGGCTGTGTCATTCGTTGACAAAGTATTCGCTGGGCTAAGAGATGGATTCAAGGGTCAGGTTTTGTTGCCTAGATGTGCACGTGAGCTAAGACGTCAAACTTGGACCATATATTATGCTGGTGACAAGATTCGAATTTCAGCTAGGTGTAGCGTAGACCTACTATTCATGGCGTCAACCCGCAAGAGAGCTATGCCGACCAAGCAGCCGCCACGATTGGCGATTATAGTGAAACATTTGCAGATAGAGGGTGTCATGTAGTCAACACAATAATCTCTCCAGCCTTGAATCTTAGTTTTCTAGAACGGGGCTGCTATTAATATATCCAAGTATCTCCTCATTTGTCCTCGCGAGGTTGAGTTGGACCCCGTTCCAAACCAACCCACTGCTTCACAGAAAAGGTTCTGGAGGTGCCGGGGATTAAACCCGGGACCTCTGGATCCGAAGCTAAGGGCTTTGACCACTAAAGCACAGAGGAGGTCTAGCTACGTGTACTGAGAGATGATTTTCCTAAATTAGTTCCCACTATAACTTGCTATGAAAATGTGGGTACATTTCATCTACATTCTAACTTCCGTTAGAGTAAATATGCAGATATCCGAGACGGGTAAAATGACATGGTGCAAATAGCTTAAACAATCCTTTACTATGAAGGGGAAACCCCAGTCTCACCAATAATACGTTTTTCAACCATGTGGGAGATCAAACCCGGGCCACCTATCTCAGGAAAACAGCTACACTATCGGCTGAAATAAGGTTCTTCTAACCACCAGGCTACCATGGCTCGTTTAAATTCCTTAACTGACTTATTATATCAGCACATGACTTTTAAACTAACTTAAATCTATAACAAACACAGCACCCAGGCCAGGAACCGAACCCGGGACCACTAACTCAGCAGACAGACACGCTACCAACTGACTTGAGGTGTCGGACCTAATATACTAAGTCAATCACGAACCAGAATATTAGTCTTAATCACTCCGAAAAAAAATAATGCAAAGCTTGTGTAGCTTGGCTCTTTTTTTTTCTTTTTTAATGGTTTGAATTGTGATGGCGTCTGTACGCATGCGCGCTTGTGTGTGTTCTTTCCTGAAATACACCCCGTCGGTGCCACAGGGAAGAGGAAGTCAACGCGAACCTAAAAAAATAAATAGAAAATGCGATGAAGAAGCGTCGTTTGGTAAAACGTTATAAGTTACATTTGAGATGGTCTTCAAGAATAAGATGTAATGCGGGACCAGTTACATATCTGTGAACCTTTCTCATCACTCCTTAGATAAATCACCACCATTAACGGGCACGAATACAAAGGTATCATTCATTGTAATATATTCTGTTTTTAGCCAGTGGAGGCCCGGGATCTAATCCCGGCTGATGTACTGATGTGGTTTATTTTACTAAAATAGTTTCCCAACTGTCCTCCCCGAATATCAAAGTTAATTTCTTTAGAATTCAACCTTTGTTTTCTATACCCCTTTTGCTGATGGTGACGGATAGCCTGACATGTAGAAAGGGACAAAGCTTAAACAATAATTGGATAAGTATTAATGACTTGTTTTTTTTTAATTTCATGGTACCTTACTACTCATCCAAGTTATCCACACTTAATTACATTAACACCCGCATCAGTGGGTACGCGAACTAAACGTAGAGCTCGTCTAGTCTGGATTACCGTAATGTGTGGGAGGAAGAACGGGAAATAATTTAGAAAATCAAATCAGAATACATCTGGCTGGAATTCGAACCAGGTCACTGGCAAACGAGACTACACGAGCATGATTCTTAGACCATGGTGCTTACCGACGCAGTTGCACGATAGTGATTTTACTGTTTTACCTTCGTTAGCTATGGTTCTTTCTGGAAAAACTAATTAATAACTATGATCCCACACTTCTGGTGGTTTGGTTTGAGGTTCTAGGTTTGTATTGTGTTTGGCCAACGTATATGGAGAGGTTTGAGCTTAAGGGGTATTTTGATATATAATTTAATACTACGGTTTTTCCATCGTCTTCCCTCGCTTATTTTAAACTACAGTACCTTCATTATATCCATCACACCTTGGATTAAGTCGTTAAATGTTTGTGTGGTGATCTGGTCGTCTATAGGTAAGGTGTCGGACTTCTGTGTTGGGATCCGGGGTTCAATCCTCGGTCTCGGCACAGATTTTTCTGATTACCAAACCCTTCCTTCACCTCTGACAATACATCTTGTGAATGTGGGGAATGCCAGGCCTCCACCATGGTTCGGATTCCACGTTAAACTGTAGGTCCTCCATTTCATCTCACAATCACCCTACCATTACACATTAGCGTAAGTGCGTATAACCCGAACGGGTAGTAAGACGCGGTGCTAATAATAATAAAAGTTTGTTTTTGAAGGCTCCAATTAAACAACATAAACATTTCTTCTAAAAATGGTTACTTTAGTGAACTTATTTTAACGTTAAAATATGCTTTTGTAGATCTAACTTTCACTTTATAAATCAAGGGTTAGTTAAATGGATTGAGAACTAAGTAAACTTTATGACAAACACAGCAACCATTCCTTTGACCATTAATTCGTCACTGGGGATAGGGAGGCTCTATTAAAACTACTATACCCCATTGATAAATTTTCGGCCGTGAAGGAAATCGAAACCCTATACCTTAGCTCAGTAGGCCAAGGCACGTGGACTGAGTGAAGGAGATGCTAGAGAATTGTCACTTAAGACATTTTTTCCAGAAGGCGCCTCAAGATGTTTGAAGGAGTTTGAAAAAATGATCACAGAGCGAGGAAAGGTTTAAATCTGAAAGGAGCCAAAAAGTGACTACGCGTCGCTTAAGAATAAATAAACATGTCAAAAGAATATAAAAGTTGCTTTTGTACAATGTAGAAGGGACTTTATGGCTCATATTATAAAGACATAACAAGACTAGACAGTTTCAAAATAACGCCAGAAAGGAATGGAGCAATGCACCTTTTCAAAAAAACTATCTGATGGGCCTAATTGTGTTTTAGTTTGAGCTGTTAATGTGAACTTCTTGAACATAAATTGGCTACAAACTTACTTAACCTAGACCAGCCCGTTTAATAGGTCGAAACTCTTTATAGGAGTGGCCACCAGGATAATGTTATTAGCAGTACAACGGCGCCAAAGTTGTTTACTTCTGCATCCAAGTGTTTCGGTTATAAACTTGAGTCACGGCTATCCTGCGTAAAGTGGAGGCATTCCGGGGTCAAATAGTGGAAAAACCTGATAATACGGAATCCGAGTGTAAATCATTTTCAGAGTGGGTTTGGTTTGCCTTATGTAGCTACGCTTCGCGCACACCTTCATTGACACAGCTTCTGTTTCCAGCCAAATCAAAACAGTGCTGCTATCTACACCGACCAAGCGTATGCGACTGTATTATACGCCAAACACATCCATAGCTATGCTTTGATGTTTCCGATGTAACAGTTGTAATGTGTTCGAAATAGATTTTGTTATTAATTACTAGTGGATATGTACCGGTTTGTTTATTTTAAAACGCACTTGTTAAGACCGGTAACTGGACCGGATAGTCGAAGGCCGGGTAATTGTGACTCTAATATATTACATTCTTGTTTTGGCTTGGACTTGTCTGTATTTTAGATTCTAATTATGTCTTCCAAGAAACCAAACAGTTGTGAAGGGGGGTGTATTATTCCCTGTTTTAGGCTTTATTATATCCTGTTTGACATAGTAATAAGTATGTATAGTGATATGGTAGGCTTAGGGCCTAGGTATAGGGGTGTTGTCAGGTCCCAAGTGTGCCGAGCTAAAGAGTTTAAATTGTGCTACATATTCAGCTCTTTCACCAAAATCCCTACTAATTGGATAGCATAAGAACCTGTATTATGTTTTTGTCTCATAACCACCAGGAATCGAGCCAGAGTTCCCTGAACCTGCTACGCCTTTTTTCCCCCTTTCATCTCTTGTTATCTGTCTAGGCCTAGTGGGGTATTTATGAGGAAGGAACCATTTACTGAAATGTTCTTGCATTTGCGTGGGGTGACAATGGGGAGAGCCATTTAGTTAACTGTCCTCAATACACCCGACAGAGATTCGAACTATGACCTCTATCTTGTCACCCAGCAAACCAGACCACGCGAGACTGACACCTTTGTGTTGGTTCCCACTGGTGGGGTCCCAAAGCTCTTAACGCCTAGTTAATTAACCTCGTGGGTAGCGCTTTACTCAATATTTAAGGTGATGGTAAATAGTTGATTATCATTGGACGAACGTGGTTGGCTCCAGTCGGAAGATAATTTGTCTATAAGCCAAATGTCACAGGCTCTATGAATTTATAAAGAGTGTACCAATATCTGTGTGGAGTTAGAGTGGAAAGCCATTTAGAAAAAAACCACCCTCAATACACCTGACCAGGATTAGAACCCCGTCATCGGCATTATAGTATATTGCCAGTGTGATGCCTTTGAAAGTATGCATCCACCGAAGTGAGTTCAGCTGAAGTTAAAGGTCTTCTATAAATGTATTTTCATTTAGAGTTGAAATTTCTCATTGAAGAAGAATTTTAATAAAAACCTAACCGATATTATACAAAATGTTAGAAACTCAAAGCCCAAACTGCACACATAGTTTGTTTGAACCAAAAGTAATACAAAATCCCTATTCACTAACATCCGGCAAACTATGCTAATACCATTAAATTGGGTTCAAAGTTTCGGCGTACGGAGCCGAAAGGACAATGCTGTGCAAGCATGCATGTACAACAGGTTGCATAGGACCTGGGTACGCGTCACTCCACATGTAATAATGGCAAGCACTTTATTTGATGTAGGGCCGTTAATGATGACCCACAGAACGTATTCCCCTTTCTAGATAAACTTGTGTGTTGTTTAATATTAATGTGGTATGTTCTGTTGCGTGCTCCAAGATGTAGAGGTGTATAGTGCTTGCGCCTGACTCCTATGCAACCTGTTGTACACGCATGCTTGCACAGCTTTGCTCTCTCGGCTCTGTACGCCGAAACTTTGAACCAATTTAATGGTATTAGCATAGTTTGCCAGAGTGTATATGGATTTGCTATTACTTTTGTTTCAAACAAACTATATGTGCAGTTTGGGCATTGAGCTCCCGAACAACCTATATAGAGTAGCACATTGTGATAGAGAACCAGATTATACAGCTTTCCTTACAAGAAGTAAAGAAAGTTTCAATTTGTGAACCCTCAGTTAGTACGTGTGCAAAGTTTCGTTTCTATAGGTCTATTGGTTTTGTGCTCCCCACGCATGGGGTCACAAAGTCTAAGGCTTAAGACTCCCAAGAAATAATAAATGCTTTAGGTGCACATTCGTTAGTTTCCCTACTTAATTATGTCTACCAAGTTGAAGATTTAAATACCCGATTCAGTGGTCGCATAGTCTAAGGCTCTTTTTTCTCAATAAATTAGACTGCCGATTACAGGAAGATCATGGTTCAATTCCGGTTAGGTGTACTGAGGGTGTTTTTTCCTAAATAGCTACCCACACTCTTCACCACGTAGATATGGTTACACTGGCTTTAAATTCAACCTTCCTAATCCCTAACCCACTAGCGTAATTAGTACATAGGCGTCTAACCCGAACGGGTAGTAAGATGAAATGCTAAAAATAAAAGGTTAAGTGATCCTTCATTTGGCAGCTACACGCACAAGCAATCAAGCAATTAAAGATTTCCAGCTCTCAAATTGTTAATGTAATGTAAAGTTTAGATTTGGTTATCTGAATTTAATGACACTTCCCAGTAGTCACGCGATATAAGCCATTAAACTAACTATATTTGATTTTCGTAAATACTCCCTAGGAGGGTTTCACTAAGTGCATGCAAAGTGTCAACTTTATATGTTTCTTGATTTTGAAACTATCCACACCATTAAGTAACAAGGTTTAAGGCGTCAGGATTGCAATATACACCCTAAGGTTTCTTTAAGTACGCAAGTTTCAACCTGTTATTTTAATTGATTTTATTGATAACCGTGGAAGTGGTCATGCAGTCTTTGGTGTAAGTCTAGCGATATATGTTGAAGTTAATAAACAACCTGTGTGCACATTAAGTTTCCCTAAGTACATATGTTAAGCTTTAACTTTCCATGTTTATTTTGTTTTGGAGCGATCCACATAGCTCTTCGCGTGGTTTAAGGCATCAAATTCACAATATAATTTACGAGTAAGGCTAAGTCCGAGATGTGTAGCCTAAGATTTCCTTAGGCACCGTTTATAAGTATTTTTTAAATTTTAAAATGACACCTGGATACGGAAATTGAACCCGGGACCTTTGGCTTAGTACGCCAATAATCTAACTTCTGATATATCCAGGTATCGTCTCGTACCCAGGGTCAATTCTTCACTCATATTTTAAAGCAGAGTCTGTGGTGGACTTGCGGAAAGCGTCAGCTACATATGTGTGTGATCAATTAAGACCACAAGCCATCTGATACCGTAGTCACCCCGTAGTCACTCGGTAAGGATTTATGCTGCCAAATGACTAAAAAGTTTCAGTTTTCTACGTTTCTTAAGAGTCAAGTGGTACAAGGTGTTATTCTTACAAAAGTATGTATTATATATTTTTTTAATGTTTAATTTTACCCTCTTAGATTTTCTACGATAATAATAAAAGGTTTCAGATTTATAGGTTTCTGGGTTTTGGAGATACCTTCACAGGTTATCAAGCAGTCTAAGGCGTAAGGTTCTGAAAAAAAGTAAACGTAAAGAAAAAAATCGACGTGTAGCCTTCATCTTCAGGTATCCCTAAATGCAAAGTTTCTTGTTCTTGAATTTACACAACTATACATAATTTAATTTATTAGTGAAATTTTTATTTGTCTGATTTTTTAAAAATTATTTAGGGGTATAAAGTACACTTCCTGAACACGACTAATAAGCTAACTTAAATCTAGAACAATCGCAACGTCCAGCCCCGGCTGTTAATTCATCAGTGTTAAAGGGTAATACATATTCTCTCATTGATCAATTTTTCGCCCATGCCAAGAATCGAACACAGAACCATAGATTAGTGACATACCTGCTACCGACTGAGCTAAAGTGTCGGACAGTGTGTCCAAGAATCACCATTACCTACTAATGTGAATACAAAACTAACTAATCAAACAAAAATAAATTCTATCTTTACAGGATGGTGCCAAAACAATTAGACGATTAGTAGCTTGAAAATTAACATTTTAATTGAGAAGTAAATATTCATTAGCTAAATAAAAGCAAATTACATACTACATTTTTTCACACTTTTTGATTATAATGTCACTCAGGTTCGCTCTACCGGACGTCAAGCAAACCTCAGCAAGACGTCCATCACGTTCCTCAGCATTGTTTATATAGCTAATTGTTTCCGCCCACCCTATATTAATATTGATATTTCTTCCGTAATTTCGCTTTAAATGTCAAATTGATGTTTTTCTTAGTAACCAAGTTAGACATAAAAGAAAAAAAACAGATGCTTAAGCTTGCCTCACATCAAATCGGATCGGAACAGATCAGAACTGTCAGAATCGGAACTTCACGAATGGAAACTAGCTTTGTCCGCATAGTGGTGCAGAATTAAATTCATATCAGGCAGAAGACAGAAACCAAAAAGGGTGATTGATTTGATGTTAATAGGTGATAGCAGCAGTAAAGAGGAGGTAACAGTGGTTACCTCTGTGCATTGCTGCCGATGCCGATGAAGTGAAGGTAGAAGTGCACAACATAAAATGCAACATAAAATTTCCCAGACTTCCTCTAACGCATTTTCCTTCATAACACAGTCATAATGTTTGTTAGCAATGTTATAAATTATAGGGTATTGTTGAACTAAAATGTGATTATTTCTTAGTCCAAAGATATTTTTAAATAAAAGCAAAAATTGTCGAAAACAACATCAAAAGCTGTAAAATGAGCGCGAGTGTAGATGATGCAATGATCCAGTGTTGAGGACGCTTGCGCATAGCTTCGGAATCCATTAGAATCCGTAAAAATACTCCCTCCTGGCAAACCGATTTGTTCCGTTCCGATTCTACGTTGACGTTTCCGATCAGATCCAAGACCGTGTGTGGGCCTCCATTAAAATACAAATAGTCAAACATTTCCTATGCGTTCCGTTTCAATCATCTCGTTCCGATCCACTGTGGAGCAAGTATCGTACATAATAATAATAATTGAAATAATCGTTTTAGCGAGTTTAAGCCAGAATCTTGGAAAATCATTAATACTCAGTAAAAAAAATCTATCTTGTGTCTACCTTGAGAGTATAAGAAACACATAAGTGAAAATCCTGTCTGACCCGTTGATCTGTTTTCGAGTTTATCGCAAACATACAACCCAACTAACAAACATACTCACAAACCATAATTTTTATATTAGGAAGAGAAATATAATTTATCGCTTCATTTTATAAATACTGTCAATTACAAACACCTCATTTTATAATAACTAGTTGAAGTATCCAGCTTTGCCCGGGGAAATATTTTTACTTTAATGATGTAGTGGAAATTAACTTTAAAATTAGTGCCTTTGAGCTCTCCTTCACCCGTGGCGTGTTTTCTTCCAGACCAGTGTTTAATTAACTAAACAAAATGTAATCAAATTTTAAAAAATCCTGCTTTTGAGATGCAGACGTTCAAGCACTCATTTTTAAAATTTCAGACTTTCGCTTACGATAGATATTGCTCAACGCTCATTACAGACAGACTCTTGATGATAAACATACAGTTTAGAAGAAATGTAACAGAATTTTGAGTAGAGGGAGAGCGAGACAATATTTAAGAACCACCCTCGATACACCCAGCTGGGGATCTAACCCCAACCTCCTCATAACCGGTAGTTGAGTTTATTTAGAGTGAGACCTTGACTATTCTACCACTAATGCCGGTGTTGATCGCTTTTAGTATTCAAATAATATTCGTTACGTTATGCCATTAATAAAGCACTACCCGCATCGCTGGAAACGTGGTTTAAGTTTTAAGCTCATTTAGCCTGGTTTGCTGGTGATGTGGAGTTAGAGGTTCAAATCCCAGTCAAGATTACTGAGGAGGATTTTCATAAAGGGCTTACAACTACATTTATCAAATTTTGATACACTTATTTTAAATTTTACTTTAATCATCCCAAACCCACTATTGTAATTAAATGCGACTATCCTATATGGGTAGTAAGGCAGGGTGTGATTAAATCTAATTGTTTACTGATAGTAACATAATTGTTTGGATTGCATTATTTAGGCTATTCTCGGTTACCATTAATTTTGGTACTTATCACGCTATTACATAATTTAGCTGATCACAATCCATAATGTTGCCTTTAATCGTATAAAGAGTATTGCCAGATGGCGTCGTGGCTATATAATACTTATTGGTACGTTCACCGACTAATTAGATAACTTTTGGGTTTCACATGTGGCAAACCCCGTAACTGACACTTGTGCCCGATTAAACCACGATGTGTAAGCTAAACTACACGCTGTTCACATTCTAGTAAAATACGCCTCATTTTGGTTAGGAAGAATATGGAAATATTTATGTATTTGAATTGATAAATTTAATGTTTTAAATATTTTATAATTAGTACGTTCCACACCATTGTTATTAACTACTTATAACTCTGCTGGGGTAGATATTTTAAGGATAAATTAGGGAAAATGCAACTTCACTGGCGTGAAGAGAGGGTGGTAAAATCACAGTAATAGATCACGTCACCATTAGCGTACTTGGCAGAGAAATTCAGGAAACTTTGAGTCTGGCATTTTACTCCTCAATAAAATTCCATTTATTTTTAAATACCAAATAAAGCCTCTAACTTTATATATGAGTTTGATGACATCGGATAGGGTTTTATTTGTTTGTCACATACAATACTCATAAGTACATAAACTCTGCTCATGAACAATTGGTTGTGGAAAAATTTATTTTATGTCATTTTGGAATTTTAGGTCATATTTTCTTGGTTTGCATTCTTTTATAATCATTCTAAAGCTCTTGTTTTGAATTTTTTTAGTCTATTTTAGGCGTTTTAAAGCCATGTTAAGGTATGCTTGTTGAATAAGTATATTTTTAATACCATCGAGATCTAATAAATTTATAAATACTTAAATAGAGTTTATTCAAACCACAATATATTATGTCAGTGTGAGAAGATAATTCAGGCTATGAACTTTGTATACTCTTTGTCTGTATGGTTGGGGTGACCTGGTGGTCTAGGGGTAAGGTGTCAGACTTCCATGCAGGCGGTCGGGGTTCGATCCTCGGTCCCGGCACAGATTTATCTGATTTCCAAACCCTTCCTACACCTCTGACAATACATCTTGTGAATGTGTGGAATGCCAGGTCGCCACCGTGGTTCGGATTCCACGTTAAACTGTAGGTCCTTCATTTCATCTCACAATCACCCTACCATTACACATTAGCGTAAGTGCGTATAACCCGAACGGGTAGTAAGACGCGATGCTAATAATAATAATCTGTATGGTTATAAAATACACATTCCTGTGAGACGCTGTAATTAGACTGGAGAGGGTTGCTTTTGGAAGGGTTAGCTAACAATTCTGTAGCAAATATTAGTAAATCAATATTATATTTAGAAGGACACGAGAGTTTAGTTGTTAAAGGCTTTTCATTGCATTTTTGTTTGTTTACATTTGTAAACCACGTGTTTGACTTACTCGTGTGCATTCATTACAACTCTTTGTTCATATTTTTAGTTTGTTTTTTAAATTTGAAGTCATGACCATTTTTAGTTCATCAAACTCCGGACCTTGATAAAAAGTAAGGAATTCACATGTATGATCAAAGTTAGTTAGATGTGTGCAAGTCTACTTATATTTTTATGTCAATATGGATGCACCAATATTTATTTATTTATCACCCCGCGTCGGTGGGAGCGCGAATTAGACGTCTAGCTTGCCTAATCGGGTTTGCCAGTGACGGGAAGATAGGGTTCTTATCTGGGCCAGGTGTTGTGAGAATGTGTTTTCCTTATTAGTTTACCACTCTTTCTCCTTATAAATGTGGGTGCATTTCCTTTAAGTTCTACCTTTTGTCCCTACTCCCTATAATCAAGATGCTGAATGTCCAGGTGGGTAGTAAGTAGGGTGAATGCAATCAAAGATCTTGATGTTAGACACTGTCAATAGACTGTAAAAAACACCAT
Organism: Timema cristinae; assembly: GCA_039000515.1. Lineage (NCBI taxonomy): Eukaryota > Metazoa > Arthropoda > Insecta > Phasmatodea > Timematidae > Timema > Timema cristinae. The sequence continues at coordinate 69,612,024 of JBCFYV010000012.1, read as the reverse complement.
TATGTTTGAATTAAAATAATTTGTTTTGTAATAATGTAGTAAGAAAACTTTGAAATAGAAAAAAAAGGAAACTATGAATGTGCTTAAAGTGCTATTTTTTCCGCCCTGAGACAATTTATTGGTCTATTTCCCAAAGCAATTTATCGCTAAGGAAACTCCCGTTACAAAAATAATAAATGACGACGTGATTCAAAAGAGCAGCATTAATCCTACATTATTTTGTTTAGTACGCTCTGTTTTAACGCATAGTAGACCTTTTGAAAAGAGTAGCAGCGTCTTGGCCGGACACTTAAAAATTTATCTTCAGTAAAATTTATCACTTATTTATGTGAAACGAATACAATCAAGATTGCTTAAGCCTTAAAATGTAAACTTCAGTTAATTTACCCTAGGAAAGTTAACACTCGAAACATTAGCAAATTAATTTCAATAAAGTAGGCCTAGTAATAGTGAGTCTAGTTATTTTCTCCCACTCATTTATTGACCAGCAGACTTGGTGATTAAATGTATCACCAACGTAAGGGTTCATCTGTCAGCTTTTAACCATATATGTAAATATTTCCATATTATATTCAAATCCATTGCGAATTTCCCAAATATTCAATGACCTGGCATTTTTACTGGAAAATATTTTGAATGATTTACCGGAAAATATTCATCTCTGTGCACACACACACACACACACACACACACACACACGAAAAGTTAGGGTAGGAAGACCGGGCATGATATGCGGATTTCATCTCAAGTTACAAAATGTTGAAATGTCCCTTCCATAAACTCTCATGACCTAAGTGCTCCCTCCCCTCACTATAGCTGCTTGGTAATGAGTAGCACATACAGAAAAGTAAGTTTAGATCGATATCTTACCTCTTCCATTCCTCACCAATTTCTATGACTCATTCGACCCTATCTTATTCTATAGTAAGAGGTGAATTTTAGGGGGGATAGAACAGGAGAAAATATAGGTCTAAACTTACGTATTTCTATCTTATTATTATTATTATTAGCACCGCGTCTTACTACCCGTTCGGGTTATACGCACTTACGCTAATGTGTAATGGTAGGGTGATTGTGAGATGAAATGAAGGACCTACAGTTTAACGTGGAATCCGAACCACGGTGGCGACCTGGCATTCCACACATTCACTATTTCTATCTTCTAGGTTACGTGATTACTTTCTACTGAAATTAAGAAGGTAAAGAAAGTTCCATCTTCTCCGCTGGAACAAAAAAGGCACCATAGTGCTGCTTTAATTGCAATGCATGAGAGTGTGGTGTGTACGAAACTATTCCACCTACGTGTGCCTGTCCTTGTTCAAACAATTTTTTAAATTAAAATACATCTAATACAACATAAAACAAAATTTAAAAACTGGCAAATACAAAGTCAGAGTGTATGGTGATAAACAAATAAGTTAAAAATTAATATGTATGTTTGGCAGATATTGTTTTATGAAATATTTAGTGATATATTAGTCAATATAAAATAATATAATATTATTTGAAAAAATATTAAATCATATAGTGTATATTAAACAATAAAAAATTGTTAATAAAACATTTTAATGTTAGCAACAAATTAAATAAATTTAATGAAATAGGTAAAATACAAAGTATAAAAGTTCAAGAAGAGTCATTTGTAGTTTTAACTTGATATAAAATAAGTTAAAACTGAAGTCAAGTCAATTAACATACGGTGTATTGAAACATTTTTAAGCTAACATAAAAAAAATTATAATTAAAAAAAGTTAAATCAATATTAATTATTTACTATACAGCATTAGGAATTCGAAAGTTAATTGCCGCACTTACAAAAATATGCTACCGATCCTTTTCTTGAGCTAGTTCTATCCAGTCCGCCTCATCACACTCTACCTCTTTTCGGTCTATTCTAATTTTATCCTCCCATCTGTATCTAGTTCTTGCCAATGGTATCTTCCCATTAGGTTTATCATTCAATATGACTGATCAGATTAGACTCCAGCATTTAATTCGCTTTCAAACGAGGTGTCGCTGATCTGCTGTTAGCCTTGCTCTAGCGGTAAAAGGTTGAAATATAACTTAAACAAATACTTTCTTTTAGATTTACATTACTTTGTGATGACCTGGACATAATATAACATAATATCTAACATTAATTAATTAATATAACATTAAGATACTTTTTTTTCAGTTTCACGTCACCCTGTGATTACAATAAACAAACAAGATCAATTAAAGTGTCGGCCTCAACCAGCACATGTGTTATGGATGAGTAAGGCATAAACTAGTCAAAATGTATCGGTGTTTGCATAAAGTAAGGTTGAAAGTTATTTTGGGAAAACTTACCTTCAGTACATCCGGCCCCGTCCTCCCTATTACAGGCAAACCAGACCATACAAAGTGGGTGTGCTCATCGATTAGAATATATTTAAAATTATTTATTTCAAAACATAGACAAACAAATTAATCATCTTAGGGGTATTGTTTAGGATGATAGCCAAGTGAAAATATCCCCTCTTTAGTGTTGAGAGTATCATATGTGAAACCACCATAAGTTCAATCGGCTGGTATTCAAAACCCCGACCTTCCCATCACTGGTAGTTCAGTATTTTATGAGACTGACGCCTTAGACCTTGAGACCAGCCATGTGAGTTTTGAAATTATTAAATAAGCTACTCCAAGATGTAATTTAAAATTTGTAGCTCTGTACACATCTGTTTTTGTAATTTAAGAATTTATACAATTTGTTTTATTGATGTATCTGGATAGCCGAATTAAATAGAAGAAATTGGTAAATTCTTAAATGACTTTCAACTTCATAAGGGTAAAGCAAATGCATTAAGGAAGGTTGGAAGGTTACAACGAATATATTTTTAACAGCCTAGTTCAAATCCTGTTGTTTTTTCAAAAATAAATTAAATTTTCCCACCGAACAAGCATTTTATAAAATTATTAAAAATAATGGTCCCTTTATAAACGAAGTTAGTTTACATTTAATTTGAAGTGAGTATAGCTTTTTTTTACATATCACAAAGTCAATTTGCCTTAATCATACTAAAAACATTAATTTATTATTTTTTTCCTCTGTTTCACTTTTTTATTCATACACCATGCATCTTTTTTTACTGTGGAAGGCATAATCTATTTATTGAAATATTCAAATTAGAAATTTAAAATGGCAAAAAAAAAATGACAGTGGATCTACATTTTAATTAAATATTTAAATGACAAATTTTAAATTACAAAAATTGACATTGAACTAACATTTTAATTAAATAATTTTCAAAGTAATATCTATTTTTCAAAATATATTTGTATTTTTTATTCTTACAAATTTTATAAAATTATTTGAAAATAAATAATGTGTTTTCTAAAGAAAATTCCCTCGCTGTATTATTCTTTTGAAGTGACGGATCAAGGACTGAATGCGAACGAGATGAAGAGTTCATAGGTCACCTGGTGGTCTAGGGGTAAGGTGTCGGACTTCTGTGCTGGGGTCCGAGGTTCAATCCTCGTCCCGGCAAAGATTTATCTGATTTCCAAACCCTTCCTTCACCTCTGACAAGACATCTTGTGAATGTGGGGAAAGCCAGGCCTCCACCATGGTTCGGATTCCACGTTAAACTGTAGGTCCTTCATTTCATCTCACAATCACCTTACCATTACACATTAGCGTAAGTGCGTATAACCCGAACGGGTAGTAAGACGCGGTGCTAATAATAATAATAATAATAATAATAATAATAATAATATAAAGAGTTCATGGTTGATCTTGATGCGTGAATTTGGACTACTTCTGGTATAAGTAGCGATGCAAAAAGGTGTTAAAAACCAGTGCAATGTCAAGTAAAGGAAATCTAGTGACACTACATTATTAAGGAGGTTGCGGGTTCTAATCTAGGCCAGGTGGTATGGAGATAGTTTTTCACATGTGTCTCTTCACTTTGATTTTTTTTTTCACCCTTTTTCCACACTAATGTGGTTTTATGTCTTACTAGCTGGAGTACCCGTTCTTCTCAGGGAAAAGTAGCCAAATCTTAAATTCACTATTAAACCTTTACTGGTTCAAATTATTTACCAAAACTCGAATAGTAGGGTGACTAAATGTCAAAAATAACAGAATGTAAATATATATATATATATATAGTCTGAACATGTGTAATAAAACTGACATTTTATTTGAAGATGAAGTTATTACTTCTCTATACACAATAGTTAAACTCTTGCTTTCTGGTGCTAATGAAAAATAAAGAATAGTGACACAGCATAAATAAATGGTTGCTAAATAAAACTAATTAAAGTTACATAGTACTTTAACAATCTACAGTTTAGAAAAGAAAGTAATTATTCACTTGAAGTTTTTTTGACCTGATTTAATCCGATTTTTTAAATTCACCATATAAAATATTCTTTTCTTCTTTTCTTTTATATGGAACATTAGTTTAAGACCTATTGGTAGGATATTTGGAAGTGTCCAAATAATTCTTGCGAACAGACAGATATCAAAACTATATCCAATTAGGAAGTTCAACATCTGGTTGTACTATTTATATAATTTCTTCTTGTTCAATACTAAGATAACCATCACAATACCAAACAGAATATGTCAAACAATAAATTTTAAAACCTATATTTGAAACGAAACATTAATCAGCGCATAAACTGAGTGCACAAATAAATGCAATGCATAGAAAAGGTAATGTCTTCCTGAGCGATCATAAGATATGTGAAAATAAATTATTTACATTGTTACCTACACATATTGGGAAAAAGATCATCACATTTTAACATAGGGCATAATGAAACAATAGACTGTTAAAAATACAGATTTTACCGTGTAATTAATTACCCGTCAAATTTCAATTTTCTATCACAACAAAAATTTGGGTTTTCTTAATAGTTTGGGAAATTTTAATCCCCCTATTTCTTAGATACAATTTTCACATTTAAAATTTTCATTATTTTATGACTATCTGGGGTGTTTTTTTGTACATGAACGCAACTATTTCAATTTTATACTACACCTAGAAGTTTTTTTTGTACTCGTTTTAAATATCCTAGCACCCCATACCCTATTTTCAAAATATTAGTTATACAAATATTTTTTTAAATCACACTCTTCTACTTATTTGGGGTAATCAATTCACTTCTTTGACAAATTTTAATTTTCTACCACACCAAGAAAAAAATAATAATTTTGAGATGAGTAAATTTCCATCTGTACCTTCGCCCCTATTCCACTGAACTTTGTTTCAAAATTATAATTAATGTTCAGACACTTATGGCTATCTAAGGTTTTCTATGTATGGTCTATCATACGGGAAATGTTTTATTCTATTAGTTTAGGGATTATTTGGGGGTGGGGGGGAGAGAGAGCCTTCTTTCCATTTTCCAGTAGTTAATTTTTATTTTATCTTCAGAGTGTTTTGGGTGGTTCTTATACCTGTCTGACATATTTAAGTCTTCTACCACACTGAGAAGTATTTTCTTACATAAATTTTTGAAATTTCAAAATCCCCCTTTCACCTAGCTTGACCTATAAATTTCATATGTTTAAGAATGTCTAAATTTTATTTGTTAAAGAAACATAATTTTACTACTAACGTGAATACAAAACAACCAACATAAAGTATAATTTCTCTTTGAATTTAAGATTGAAAAATGTATTCTGTAATTATTATTTAGATTGCAGGGATTTTATGATCAAATAAGACAGAGCAAAATAAATTTTAGAAGAATACAACGATTGCTCGCGTAGTTTAAGACATAATATTTGAAGGAAAAAAAATCATTGGGATGTAATAGAATAATATAACCTACAACGATAACCGGACGCCCATGTTATACCCATGTGAAATTTCAGCACAATCAGTACAATGGTGCTTGAGCATCAAACAAGCAGATAGACAACATTTCATTTTTACTCTATTAGTAGCCACACTAACAGTAGGTTTTTTCAACATTGCTTCGCTATCTGATGAGCTAGCGTGATGTTATATAACTTAACCGATTTCCTGAAAAATAAGGAGTACAAGAGAAGAAATCCGTCTCAATCCAATGATTACTTTTTGAGTTAACTTGCAAAAACAAACAAAGAAGCCGAAAATCGAATGTACAAACTGATTAAGATATATAGATCACTTCCACTCTTCATCCATAACTTATAGATTAAGCAGTTAATAAGCCTTGTTTTGAAAATAAAATTAAAGAATTAAAATTAAACCCGCACCGTGGTCAATAGGATAAAGGTGTCCGTTTAATTTTATTATGTTTACTGGTGGTAACAATATATATATACCCTTCCGAATTATTCCCATTTTTACTCTTCTGGAGGAAGGATAAGGAAGGCTGAATTTGAAGGAAATAAACCTATATTTGCATGGAGGGAGAGTTTTTTCGATAATGCAGATCAGCGTTAGTTCTTATTTTCTTATTTAGTTAAAATCCATTGAGACTGGCGGGCCAGAAAAAAAAAAACAGGTCGTGGACCATGGGTTGGACCACACTGCCTTAAGACCACGCAACCACCGATTGGGTCATATTAGTGTATATATGCGGAAAGGCCGGAGTGGTATAGAGTTGCTATATACGTAAAAAGAAAGCATTTGTTAGTGGAAAGGAGAGACAACTGATGTATTCATCAAAGAAACGTTGCAGATCATGCTATGACGTCACACCACGAAGAAGTAACTTCTGCAAACAACTATAAAATATATAGCAGCAAATGGTACCATGTTGTAATAATACCTCTTTACTTGGATTAGCAGCTCGAACACCAACCACCTTAATTAACATAATAACTTAACCTAACTCGACCAACATTTCATACTAAGCGCATAGCCGTAGTTCCGGGTGTTTATTAGCAGAGGAGACGGTCGAGTACAGAGGCAAAAAACAACTTACTAGCCGCAATAGTGCTCATCATTTGATCTGATTTTCCGGTGATAACGTCAGGTTTAAAAACCTAGACTCGTGTACTGAGGACGTTTATTCCAAAATAATTTCCCACTCTCCTTCCGTGAAAATGAAGGTTCCATCAAATTCCAATAAGCTACATTTTCCTCGTCTGTACTTCATTAATGTAATTAAATGAGGACATACGGATGAGTAGTAAGACATAATGCACGTTAAAAATAAGGATGAGCCCAAAGGTAAATAAAGACTTATTTTAGACATGGCTCTAAGTTAGAACCAGACCCCTCTGTACCCGCTAGTTGGACTTCCTGATCAAGGCACACGATACTGGTAAAGTAAAAAAAAAAAAGTTTTAAAAACTATTTGAAAATATTGTTAATGCAAGTTTAAAGTACTAAAAACACGTTTCCTTATTTAGATTCCGAGTGCTAATGACAAAATATCTTAAATATTTAAATCAGGTTCGTCCTGCTATCCATCTAGTAAGTATCTAGGTGCTATGGCCGGGTGCGTATTATTAGACTTAATGCCCTAGGTTGAGTTAGCTTGTAAGACCTCCTATCCAATTAGTAAGTACTTTTAAGTGCAAGTGCTGGGTGTGCTATATATAATAGGTGTACTGCTTTTGGTTAAGTTACTTTTTAAGTGATATGCTGGTATAGTTCATGTGCTTAGTAAGTGCACAATAATACCCACACACAAAAAAAACGCATCGAACCAACAACTTAAATTGTATTTTATTTTCTCCTCTTCCAATAATACGATACGAATACTATATCCAAGAAAAATCCCCTTTTATTTATCGAGGAACCCTTTACAGCCTTAGGGTTCTTTCCACCCAAAACTCAAGAGTTCCTTGAAATGGGCCCCTCAATTCCGCCTTCTTCCCTCAACTCTTTCTCTCTCTTTCTCTCAGAGGAATTTACATGTCACCCAAGACGCAGGGGTTGACTTTATTCCTGCGTCCCTGTCGGTAAATTATGTAACTAACCTCTTTGCAGAGATAAGGTTCTCCTTTGGGCCTAACCCTCTTTTGCCCTTTATTTCCCCGCGCTTTATATTGTGTATAAAAATATTCTGCCGAAATATTCGTAAAATACGAGGCGTGGTCTTACTTTACAAAATTGCTATTTTTCCCTCATCTCCCCGTTCAACCAATAAATGTTAGTAAATGCTGATATGTAGATATTATATGGTTATATCGATGCTACTTTTATTATATATTATGTAAAATACGCCTGCTCCACCTCACTACATCCTGTAGTTTCCAGCTAGATAGTTTTGTTTTTCAGAATGTGACCGCCCTCTTCTACTCCTAACAATACCTTATTCTTACTTCATTCATTTAAATTTAAAATCATAACTTTATTTTCACAAAATTCTTATACAATGTACGCTCTGTTGTGAAACAATCTAGACCTATCAAAAACAGACGTGGCACTTGTTTAAGACACAAATCAGCCAGAAGGAGGGAAATTTAGGGAGGCACCTAGAGTTAAGAGTTTTCATCGTGACATTATTAGTAGATACAGGGGTAGGCTTAAGATGAATTTTAGCATATATATATATATATTTATTTTGCATAGCGTCTTTCCATCCATCTGGGCTCTAAACATTTAATTACATTAAGGGGTTAAATATGGGTTAGGTAGAATATAGATAAAAGTAAACGTATAACCTGAATTGGTAATAAATAAGATATGGTGCTAAAAAAAAATTCACAAACTTTTCAAATGTAGCGGTCACTTACTACCAGTAAAAAGATCACAAATGAATGTGGGATAACTGTAAATGGAATCTAGTAGGTTCTAAATATGTCACAAGATGCCAACACAATCTATCTTGTAGACAGTTTAGGTAACAGACGCTAGGTAGCGCATGCACATTTGCAGTTCAGTGTCAAAGTGGTGACAGGTGATCGTGGAGTATACTAACTAGGTGCGGCGTGCAGATGTAAGGTTTTTGTGAGCAAAAGGACTTCCTGGAGAAGATATTCATAAAGAAAATATTCTTGTGAGAAGGGTTTGTCACGTAAAGCAATACGCAACTTTGTCGATAAATTCCCTCATGTATGCTCAATAGTTGCGAATGAAAACCGAGCTGGTTGCCCTGTTGAGATTGAGACAGAAGCAACTGTGCGGTGAGTGGAAGAAATTATTCGAGCTGAGAGGCGAGTAACAATATACAGTGCAGCAGCAACTGCAATAGAGTGTTATCGTGGTTAAGCCTAGCCTACATCGTAATGCATGAGCGTTTGAATTTTTGGAAAGTGTGCGCATGGTGGGTGCCCGGAAAACTGATTCAGGAATCAAAACATGAACCAAATGGGCTCGCCCTTACAACATCTCCGTCGGTATGTAGATGAAGGAGAATATATGCTTAGCAGGATTGTTACTGGGAATAAATCATGGGTGCATCACTATCAACCCAGGATGCAATGCTATGGAAACATCACAGCTCATTGTCAAACAAACAAAATAATTAGGGTTACGCCATCAGCAGGGAAAGTTATAGTTGCAATGTTTTTGAATTCTCAAGATGTACTGTTAGCCCATTTACAGAAACGAGGTGAAAATGTGAATGCTGCATCGTTCTGTGAAGTTCTGTCAAAGCTTCAGGCTGCAATTCACAAACAAATAAAGTCCAGGCCACCGACAAGAATGGAGACAATAATGACACTATCAGACCTCATAAAGCACAATCATTAACCAAGGAGAGAATTAAAGATTTACCCTGGAGATTTCTCGCACTTCCACCTTATATTTATAAATTTACTGACGCAATGTTAATATAGTTAGGCGTTAAGCTATATGATATGTATCAGCCACTTTTGATAGGTAATATCAATACCCATATAATACTAATAATAATACAGTAAAATACTATTACTGTTTGTGTTTTGTAAGTTCCTTCCTAGCAGAATACTATTACTATATAAAGAGTGTAAGAATAAATGAAGACAGAAGCATAGTTACTTCTATCAAGGTCTAACCTAATACTATTTCTAAGTTTGTTTCCTTCCCTGTCTCTTATATAAATGCTTTATTTTATATTCTTTTTCACATTTTTTGTTTCTTATAAGCACCACACAATTATTTAATAACAGCTGTGGGGACCACCCACAATTGTAGTGAATTACAAGTCACGTGATAGTGCACTTGTCATTTCTTATGGTAGACATAGGATCCATATCTCATCTACGTTGGGAGAGTAGGTGACATCTATCATAAGGTTATTTATTATAACATCGCCCGAAAGTCACCAATATCAACCTACGTGTAAATAATTATTATGTGCTTAGTTGTATTTTATTATAGATCCTAAGTGTTGCTAAACGCTTCTAAGAATAATCACAACCAATATTTGCAACAACAAAAAAAACTTTTGCTTGCTGTCACTTACCTAGTATCTCACTGTAGATAAACTTTACATCTCATATTTCTCATATAAAGAACGTAATTATTTTAATCGTGAGAATTTTTGGTACATGCGGCAGTGGACGTAACATTATAAGACCTAAACGTTATAACTCTTAAACTAAATTTCTTACCTTCCTAACACCTAATTTTATAAGACCTAATTTCACTGCATCTAATTTTATAGCTCCTAATTTTACTAGACCTAAAAGCAATGGACCTAGAATTAATTTTTAATGGATTACTTTAAAATATCCTTAACTGTTGAAACAAACAGTGGACCTAAACTTTATAAGACCCAATTTTACAAAACCTAACTTCACTGGGCCTAATTTTATAAGACCTAACATCACAAGTCAACAAGCACAAGACCTAACGGCATAAGACCTAACTTTATATGGCATGCCGGCATAAATCCAAAAACAACATTCTTTTTAACACACTGATAGGAACACGGACAAAGTCGTACTTACTTACTAATTACTACGTTCACAATACAATATTTTGTAAGTGTTAAAAATTTGAAATCATACATCAAATTTTAACAGAATTGCTAGTTGATACAAGGTTGTGAAAGGTTGTGTAAGTATAAGGGAATCGGTGTTAAAATACGAGTGATGTATTGCTAATATTATAGTAGTGTTAGTTACATAAAAATAGGCCAGATCTTTAAAAAAAAGTAAATAAACGCTTGACAGCTGGTTAGTAAAATAACCATCAACAGAAACTCTTCCCTATTAGACACCAAAAAAGGTGAGATGTTTTAATCCAAGGTGGCCACCACCAAAATAAAAGATGGCCACTCCTATACCTTTTAAGCAGAGGTGGAGCCAGACCTCTAAGCCCAACAACGCGATCTTTTCATGACGAATTCCCTACGCCCAGCAACGAGTTTACATTATCTCTCCAAGCGAATGCTGGTGCACTTGATCTATTCCGAATACCCTCTCTACACCACATATTCAACACCCTGACCCCATAACAGTAAATTACCCGCGTTTCCTTGTAAGGTTATGGAATTTCTTCCCTTCAGCTTACCTGTCGGTCTAGGGGTAAGGTGTCAGACTCCTGTGCTGGGGGTCAGGGGTTCAATCCTCATTTCCGGCACAGATTTATCTGATTTCCAAACCCTTCCTTCACCTCTGACAAGACATCTTGTGAATGTGTGGAGTGCCAGGCCTCCACCGTGGTTCAGATCCCACGTTAAGCTGTAGGTCCTTCATTTCATCTCACAATCACCCTACCATTACACATTAGCTTAAGTGCGTATAACCCAAACGGGTAGTAAGACGCGGTACTAATAATAATAATAATAATAATAATAATAAAAAATAATAATAACTTACCTTTCTCTCCATATTGACACACTAGTTTTTGAGGCAGAATTCCCTTTTTGATACTATTTACGTAATTTTTGACCGATTTTTCCCCGAACCCCAGACCCCATAACGGTGAATTACCCTTGATGACTCAATTAACCTGTGCAAGTCTCGATAAGCTTTCCACTCCCTTCCCCTCCAACCCCTGGCCCCATACCCTCCATCCTCTAATCCTCACGGCAATTAGAGATGGCGGCACGGAATTAAAAATATAATTAAAATCTGATTAAAATAGAATTCAAGTAGGGGTCTAATATTAGACCTTATAGCATGATGTGGAACATCAAAATGGCTCCCTACCCTCCCTTGTACGTAGCCTGTGCAGGTCTTGACATGAGCCCTCAACTCCGGGTCCTATAGCCCTCAAGGCAAGGTCATAGGTTCTAAAATCTAGGGGGTGATGGATTAATTTTATGTTGTTTATTTGATGGTCAAGATGGAACCGAATATTTAAAATTAAATGGAAGTTATAATTTATTACACCTAAGACCTAATGGCACAAGATCTAAACTCTATAATAACTAAACCCCATACGAACTAACTTTATAAGACTAACTTCACTGCTCCTAATTTTATATCTCCTAACTTTACTAGACCTAAAAGCACTGGACCTAAAATTAATTTTTCATTCTTTACTTTAAAATATCCTTAACTGTTCAAACAGGCAGGGGGTCTAAAAGTACAAGACCTAAATTTTATAAGACCTAACTTCACAAGACCTAACTTCACTGCAACCAATTTTATAAGACCTAAAGTCATAGCTCCTAAACTTTGGGTCTTGTTAAATTAGGTCTACTGCATGTCATCCAATTTTTTTACTCAATATTATGATGGGTTTTGACGTTGTATATTCTTCTTAATTAAAAAAGGGGGAGTTTTTCCATTATAATTTTTGTCACTTGGTCATATGTCTGTACCTGGGTCTAAAACCTAACCAATTTTGTGAATTTCATTCAAACTTGATATTTAAAGAAGAAGTGATTCTAATTCTAGACCTAAAATTACGTAAATAATGGCTAAGTTTTAAAATAATAAAATGACTTTAAAAATTGTGAATTTTAAATGAGCATCTGAGAACTGCTTTACATGATAATTAGTAACCTGTATACGTTTTTCTGAGAAAAAGTTATTTAAAGATAGTTTATTTTTGAAAAGTGTGTTCAAAACATTAATACACTATATAAGAAAGCTAATACGATTATGTCATACCTTTTATTTATTATGTTTTGAGGCACTTAATGAACTTAGTCAAGGCCTTAATTTTTATACAACTAAGGTTTTCGTTCTGAAATTCCCAGGTGGAAGCACTTTATCTGCGTTTTATGCCTCCACAGGGTCCATAATGATGAATATATGTTTATGTATCACATCCCTTTCCAAAATCAATAATACCAATATGCAATGCTAATAGTTTGATCCGTAGAATATGGATACAGTTCGGTCGGCTACAATCCTTTTTCCTCCGCATTGTGACTAATGCCTGTTAGTATCGTTAAGCGGGGTCAGTAATTTATTGCTGGACATAGCATGAATGTGGAGCAGACATTGCCGGTGAGTGTTGAATAATTAGTCACTAGATTAAACCACCACGCTGCTAACAGGCCGAGTTGTGTGAAATCCGGGAGAAATAAAAGTGAATTGCATAGTCGCTTTAACGCGACGAGTTATCACATGGTTCCAGTGTCGTTGGTCGACGTCGGGTACAGTGTCTATCCGTACTAGAATCCAGTGATATCACTAGTAACAGTTGAAAACTAGATAAAAAAAATTATTTAAACAAAAGCAGTTAATTCATGCAGTGGGAATGTAATCCTAAACCCACGCTGGTCACTCTTTAAATGGGACGCCTAACAAAGGTTTCCACTAACGAGACTGGATACCAGAACTATCCGGACCTTGGGACTGTCCATGCACGATATTTAGACATGTTCATTGAGAACGCGAGAAAAATAGAGACAAAAAATCTTGAATGTAGTTACGTTTTGCAGCTAAAAGTGTGACTAAAGTTTGATTCAAACGTTCGACGAAAATAGAAAGCAGAATCTGCCTCAGTGGCGCAACAATTTACACGCTGTATGTTGATCCATGATGCACTGCGACGCAAACTTAAAACAGCTGATTATCAACATATTTTATTTTTTAGTGGACTAACATATATTTTAGATCATTCTCTCGACGGATATTTTCAAATTAAAATGCTCTGTCGGGGAGCAATCCAATACATCGATACACACGCTTTCCATTAACGGGTTATTCCAAATCTCCTCACAAAGACCAACGAAACTGCCTGCTAGCTTCTGACTGTTGAGCGCATGCGTTGTCAAATGCGCACGCGCACTGATTTGAGATGGTTGGTTCTGAGATTTTATTCGTTCTCCTGTTTCGAACTTATCAGGCAGAACGGACGAAGTAGAGATGAATTGATCTTTAAGAGGAACAGCTCGCGCCGATTAGGCGGAAATCTTGTGATTGGCTTAGAGCTCGTCACGTGACCCGGTTTCTGTTCTGCGCTAGTTTTTCGGCCAGCGTGTGAATCCACAGTAAGCCACCGAGCACAATAAAGACATGACCTATGGATATGTATTTTCCGTTAATATTGATTGATTTATTTTTACAATCAATCTCATCTGATTTGGTTCGTCGATGATGAAAAGGTAGATATATACGAAGTCCTATATTGATATAATCAGTTGGCTCATAAAATGTTTGATAAATTACCGTAATAATAATAGTAGCAATTACTTCATTATCAGTTAACCGGCCTCTTGTTCTAGTGGTAAGTGCCACTAGTAACTTAACTAGAGGTCCCGTGTCCAATTCCCGGTGGTGCCATAGGTATTCTTCCCGAAATGGGAACTGTCCCTTCCTATAGCAACTATAGTCTAGTTAATTAGGTTTAAATTAGGTTTAAGATTCCCACTGGCTCCACAACTATCACCAAGTCATCTTATTGCGGGAATGACGTGTAGACAACCTCCAAGGTACACCCTGTGCCGGATAAAAGTCAACATACAAGGATACCAAACTAATCTGTATCTCTCACGGTCAAATATGTCATACGATAAAACATGTGTTTTTTTTAAATTCCAATTCATTTGATTGACATGCTCAGCTTTGTTCCGTGACGTTTTTTCAATATTGTTATTTTCTCATCCTCCCTCTATGCTCATGCTAGTGCATCTCTTTAAAATTAGCCTTCCCCACATTATATCATACGATAAGTTTCTATTGTATACAGCCTGAACTGATAGTAATACATGTGGGACTAAATACTTTTTAAAATTTGATTTTTTTTTTATATTTCAAACATACTCAGAAGATTAATTATTTTGTACTGTTGCGATAGACCAGACTGCCGATTACGGTAAGATTGTAGTTCGATCCTGGTCTGGTGTACTAAGGGTGGATCTTCTTAAATGGTTTCCCACTCTTTCTACATACAAATGTGGGTGCACTTCCTCTAAATTCAACCTTCCTTGTCACTAACCTATTAACATAATTAGTACATAAGCCTATAGCTAAAATGGGTAGTAAGACTTAGGCCTAATTTATATATATATATATTTATATATATAGAGTGGCGCATAGGAACTTTGATAATCTACTTTCTTTATGTATCTTCTACTTTTTGTTTTTATTATTTTTATTTTAACATTAAAACAATTAAGAGCTTCTACAAGTGTTCCCTTTCTTCAATCTGCATACATTTGTTAAATAACAATTCTTCATTCTCCCTTCAAAATATAAATATTCATAAACACATTTTGTATATTTGTTGGCGTCTTTCTCGAAAAATATACTTAAATAAACAAAAAAAACTTCATTGTGCTGTGTGAATTCATTTGGAATTTAATTAACAAGCTTGGCGAGGTTTGTTGGAATGTTAAAAATGGGCTTACTACTTCTAGACTGCGTCTGACTGTTGCTATTGCCTCTGCGCTGGATACAACAAATATCTTTCGATTGCCATGACGTCACTTGAGATCAAAATGTTTGGTCCTATTGGTTATAGATTTGATGCACAGTCTAGTAGTAATAATAATATCCACATCTCAGTCAGGTTTACTGAGGGTGGTTTTCCCACTCTTTCTTCACGCATATTCAGGAACATTAACTCTAAATTCTACCTTTCTCGTCTATAACTCATTGTTGTAAGATATTCGTGAGAATCGGATGAGTATTAAGACATGGTGAAGACAAAATTAATATATTATCGCAGACAAATCGTAAAAACGCAACAACAACAAAAAGCACTCAGCTATGGGACTGAGCTGCAAATGTTCATAAACAAATAGAAAGAGAGACCAAAGTAAAAAGAGGCAAATAGTTGTAGGATGGGTGAGACGGAGTAATGCATGCGGTTCATTCACATTCACATAACACTATATCATGAACTCGAAAGTAGTCTCCCCCTTACACCTCCCGTACCGTTACAATGTTTTCATTGGATCGTAAATATAGTTGCAGTATTCGCTTAATTTGTGAGTTTTAGTAGTTCTCCCTCACTAACCCTCCCCGCTAGCCTCCTCCCGAATGTTTCATGAGCTGTTTGAACTATATCTTTTACAAACAGGACTAAGCTTACGTTTGATTTGGTGACAAATAAACTACATACTGATAATACCTTCTCTCTCCCTTTGTTGACATTAACTTGAATAATGTGACTCTAGTCACGGAATGATACAAGGGGGTGCCAAATTGGGTTTAAAAAAAAGTACTATCAGGTTTAACGATTACGTTAAAATCCGCTCCGGTGGGCACGTAGTATAAATATCAAGCTCATTTGGTCTGGTTTGTCAGTTATAGGGAGGTCGGGGTTGCAATCCAAGTCGGGTGTAGTGTTTTTACACAATACTTCTGTTAAAATGCGGATGCATTTTCTTTCCATTCTGTCGTTCTCACTCCTGCCCCATTAGCGTAGTTAACATATAATATACTTGTAAACTGGACGGAAAATGAGTTAGACGTGGTGACAAAAGATTGCGTTCAACAAAAGGTTTTTTTTTTTTTGTGAACTGGTGGTCTAGGGGTAAGGTGTCACACTTCTGTGCTGGGGTTCAGGGTTCAAACCTAGGTCCTGGCACAGATATATCTGATTGCCAAACCCATCCTTCACCTCTGACAAGACGTGTATTAATCACAACTTGTGAATGTGGGGAATGCCAGGCGTCCACTGTGGTTCGGATCTCACGTTAAACTGTAGGTCCTCCATTTCATCTCACAATCACCCTACCATTACACATTAGCGTAAGTGCGCATAACCCGAACGGGTAGTAAGACACGGTGCTAATAATAATAATGATTTTCTTTGCCTCGCGTCTCACAACCCGTCTGATCTATCCGCATATTTACGCTAACGGTTTAAGTATGATGGAGTTCCAAATTCGGTAGAGGTGTGATTACATTTGCGTGGGTGTAGATTTAAAAATAAATGCCCTCTATACACCCGACCAGGATTCGAATCAGACCAGAGGAGACTATCTATAACCTTTGTCCATACACTCATTGGTGCGGGTAAGATCATAGTTACCCGCCTAAGTGGCGTAGTTGGCTAAAGGGCTAGATTCGTGCTAAGCCAGACTGCCGGGGACGGAGAGATCGAAATTCGAATCTTGGTCGGTAAACTGGGGGGTGGTATTTCCTAAATGGTTTTCCACTCTCCCTCCACGAAAATGTGGGTTCACTTCCTCTAAATTCAACCTTCTCAAATTATAATCAATTATCGTAATTAGTAATTAAGTGTATAGCCCGAACGGGTTGTAAGACGCGGTGCTAAATAAATAATCTATAATAATAAAAGGAAGTGGTTGTCTGTGTGTGTGTATGTTTGTGTGCGATGCCCAGCCATTTCTACGGCACGCATAGATTTTAAACTTTTAGCATATGTGGACGGAAGGGGGTCCGAATGCACCTCAAAGCCGGATTTTTAAAATTCTAATTAGCTTTTTAAATAGGCTATTTTTAATAAATTTTTGAAGAAATTATTGTTAATCTGACAATTAAATTCTCATGGCAAATCGGCATCTGGGGTAGAGGGGTACTTATATAAATCTTATACCACAGTGGGTCACGGGATTGCTAGTAAATAAATAAATAACACCATGGTTACTTACTGCTTAGTTTTAGGGGTAGGTATGAGAAATTTTGACTAGAGAAAATGCACCCACATTGGTGTGGAAGGCTGGGTAAACCCCAGAGATGAATGTGGAAAAAACCATTTCAGTGCAACCAGTTGGTATTCAAACAGCTCTTTGTCATCGGTAATTCATTATGTTGCGCACTGGCAGTAAAATGTATTTAAAAATGATCCATTAATCCTTTTAAATTCGTTTTATTACTTCCCTTACTCCTCTTCTCATGTCAAGCTGTGGATAAAAGTACATCATTTTGGATCGTCCTGTATAATCTACATCACTTTATGTGCGGAGGATGGAACAAACAGTCCACTAATCCTAACACATAATAAAACACGTTGTTAAGGGCCATGTAAACTTCAATTAAAATGAAGCAGTTCGATAGAGCTTTTATCAAACTCATTCAAAACAGTGCTTGTTACTAAGTCTGCACCAATGGACATGAGGACCAAGACGTCGCTCTCGTCCAGTCTGGCTTCCCGGTGATGAGGAGGTTGGGATTCAAATGACCGAGGGGTGTACTAAGTTTTCGTAAGTGTATTCATCCTCTCCCTCTCTCCACGCAAATGCGGGTCCACTTCCTATAAGTTCTACCTTATTCACCATTACCTGCAATGGTGTAAATATTCTGACAGTAGTAAAAAGTGGCGTTAAAACCAAATTACAATGTTTTTCAAAGGATTAGAGCAAGGGTTCTCAAAAAGGGGTATTGCGAAAATATGGGGATATGTCTTGCCAATTTCACAATTATTATTGCACCTAAAAAAATTGTCTTTGCTAAAATTGATTTTGTGTTTCAATAGTACAATTTGTAATCATAAAAAAAAATTGTTTTGATTTCGTCCTCTTAAGGGTTTTCTTAATTCATGACAGCTAGTCACATGGATGTTTCATACCACAATTTTTATTTGATGTATTTAACGTGCATTTTATTCTTTTATTTATTTAGCATCGCGTTTTACTACCCATTTGGGTAATACGCTTAATTACTAATTACGCTAATGGATTAGGAATTGGGAAGGTTGAATTTAGAGGAAGTGAACCCGCATTTGCGTGGAGGGAGAGTGGAAAAAACCATTTAGGAACACCTCCCCCCCCCCCATTTCACCCGATCGAGATTTGAGCCTCGATCTTCCCGTCCTTGGCAATCGGGCTCAACACGACTAGCGCGTTAGCCAACTACGCCACAGAGGCGGGTTGCATTTCATAAACTGATTATATCAGCATACAAGAATTTCTATGAGTGAGGACGAACGGGCCTTCCAATTTTGCCAGTAAACGTATTGTCACATACCTTCCAGGGTTCTTTTACATGCCACAATTGACATGAGACAGACGGCTCTACTTCCCCTCCGAAGGAAATTGTGCTACGGATTTTTATCACTCAAGAAAGCTGATCGAGCCCTGCTGGGCTAGAACCCACGTATATCAGGTCCTGAGTCTAGCACTTTACCCCAAGACCATCGAGGTAATTTCAAGAGTCCCACAAAATATAATATATGTGTCAAAGGGTGCCGCCCTGGTAAAAAATATTGTTGAACACTAGACTAGAAAAACCTAATTCAGAACCAGAGCAATCTGGTTTATATCCCAGGCAAAGGTCGGTTTTAATAGCATGGAACTATGTGAATTTGTGGTGATTCCAGATTGTCTTGGCTCTCACTACACACGTTGCACTTGATTCATCATCATAAATATTCAAACAGATGCCGTTATCAGCCTGGAAAAAAGGAGAAATGGGAGTTTTTCATGGGTTGGGACCTTTGTTATTTGAAAAAATACATCGTTATCAATTTAGTGGTGAGAAGAAACAACATTCTTTCTGAGCTGGGAACCAAACTTCTTATCTCAAATAGATGACGTTATCCGTCCGAAGGAGAGTCCGATCTTTAAGCTTGTCCATGGAGTCAAGCCATCGATTCTGATTCCCTGTCAAGAAAAAAAAAAAGTGTCTCCCCACGAGCGAGAGAGTTTCATTGCAATCTGTATCGTGCGATGGATCCGTGTGATTGGACTCGAGTGTGTGTGGTCAGCATTAACATAATTGATTTTATATGTATATATAATAAATCGGTTTAATTCCTTTCTATCTTTTTTTTTAAATATTAATCTTAGAAAAAATAATAAGTAGAAAAAAGTTTACTTTTTCACATTGGTTAGAATTTTTCTTAGCGCCGCGTTTTACTACTTGTTCAGACTACACGCTTATATACTAATTATGCTGATGAGTTAGGGATAGAGAAGGTTCAAATTTAGAGGAAGAGTACCTACATTTATGTGGAGGAAGAGTGGAAAACAATTTAGGAAAATCCACCCTGAGTGCACCCGACTGGGATTCAAATCTCCCTTAGACTATGTGGCCATTTAAGCAGGTGTAAGATTTGTTCTTTAATTCCGATTTTGTTCACATGGTCACATGGAGTGTGGCTGTTAGATTCCCCCTATAATTATGTTTGGCTAATCAAATACTTATTTTGGATTTGAAGATTAGGTGTATATATGTATTTATTGAATTGAACAAATAATTATGTTGCATTTATGTGTTTTTTGATATCTATAAAACCACCGTAAACGGTAAAACAGACCAGATGATACTCACACCTTTTACCACGTGTACAACAGTACATTCTAGGTAAAGCTAGTTTGTAATTTAAGTAGTTTATATAATATTTTGTTTTATATCAATGTGTTATGCTGGGAAATCGATTAAAACTACATTTGTTTAAAACATGATTACATTAACACAAGACTTGCGAACTAATTTAACCTAGGATATAATTGTATCGGGATTTAATAAAGCACGCTTTTTCGATCACAAGTCTAGAAGACCCTGGCTCATCCCCGGTGTTGGTGACAAAGATATTAATTTAATATCCGTATGCGTGATTATCTTACTATCTATTCAGTAAATATCTACGGCCGGTTGTGTAGTATTAGACTAAATGAAATGTCCTTGGTTAAAGTGGAAGTGTAGGGGACGCGAGAAAATGTAAATGTTTTTGGAGTTTTTTAGCACTATTATTAGCACTGCGTCTTACTACCCGTTTGGGTTATACACACACTAATGTGTAATGGTAGGATGATTGTGAGATGAAATGGAGGACCTACAGCTTAACGTGGGATCCGAACCATGGTGGAGGCCTGGCATTCCACATACTCACAAGTTGTGATTAATACACGTCTTGTCAGAGGTGAAGGAAGGGTTTGGCGATCAGATAGATCTGTGCCGGGACCGAGGACTGAACCCCGGACTCCCAGTACAAAAGTTTGACACCTTACCCCTAGATCGCCAGGTCACCCTTCTTATAGCAAATTATTATTTTATATTATTTTGCCAAAATAGATAAAATTTTGCTATAGTAGAAACATAGAGTTTAATTTTCTTCACATAGTGATATCAACAACTTTTGAATATTTATCATGAGAATTTTAACATTTGATGAGAAACTTTTTAAATGAAAAAGTTGTCATTAAACTATAGAACATGCTTGATGGATATTCAAGAACTGTTGAGGTTACCAAGTGAAGAAAATTAAACTCAATGTTTCTACTGGAGCAATATTTGATTTATTTTGACCAAAAAAAGTTTTGCTATGAAAAGAGAAAAAACACTTATCTTTCCTCGCGTCCCCTACATTCCCATCTTAAGTTAGTTTGGGATAAGATCGCAACTCCATGCAGTCTGATTTTACGGTGACAGAAAGGTGGGGTTAAGATTCCAGACGAAAGTAATGAGAGTATACTTTTGTTGTATTCCCCTTCCCTCCACATAATTTCTAGTATATTTCCTCTGCCTTCCTATACTCTATATAAATTTGGTGTCGATGTGTGGATTATTCGGACGGTGCACATATGAGAGGTTTGTAAGTTGTGGTATAGTTTGTGTTCTAGAAATGGGTAATTTTTTTACCTCAAGTTAGAGCTTCTGACCACTTGGTCAGGGGCTGGACTTATTATAGAGGTTTAGCACTTAGAAAATTTTCCTACACAAGACACTTTAAAAGCGGGCTGCGCTTGGAATGTAGCCAATACGCTGTGAATTTATGTAAGACCATTGCATAATTTTTTTTTAGAAAAAAAAAAGAGCTCTCCAAGTCGTTATACGTCTAGTATTTGCTCACACACCACTAAGGTATGCACCCATGAAATATTTGACTAACTTGGAACGCACGAGCATAAAGAAGAAGGTTTTTACGCCAGGCTGGTCAAAATCCACGTTCGATGAAATATGATACAGGCGACTCTGATAACGGACCTTCCAGCCACTACCTTTTTCATACTTATTTTCTGCTGCATTGTATAAGTAAATATTATCTGTAAGACACTGATCGAAACTTGTTCAAATGGTTAGTATGTAGCTTTATAAACCACCATAACTATAGTAGTAGTGATTTATAAAGAATACTATCTTACAGCTACAAAAGTTAATAAAACTATTTTAATCTATTCATACGTCAAGTCATATTATCTACAACTATCACGTTTGATAGATACTATCAATGCTTTTAAAATAGTATTAATCTTATATTAAAATGTTAGCAACGCTGACCAAAAAAGAGTTTGTACGTTCTTAATTATTGTTCTTCCTACCAATATAAGGGTAAGTATACCTTGACCCTAGCCTATAGCCCATTCTCAGCTTTCCACCCATAGGTTTAGCTATCGCTGTCATAACGAGATAGCTGTACTACTATGATATTTTGTGTGTATATGTATTACGTCTTACTACCCATCCAAACTATCTACATATTTATTACAGTAATAAGGTAGGTATGAGTAAAGTAGAATTTAAAGCGTGTTTATCCGCATTTGTGCGTATATAGAATATGGGAAACCGTTTAAGAATAACGACTCTCACTACACCCATCCGAAATTCGGGTCCTAGCACCATCGTCACGAGTAAGCCAGACAGAAGAGGTTGACGTCTTAGCTCGCGTATCCACAGGTGAGGATTACAATTCATTACAAACAATCTTGTCTTGTCAGGTTTGCTGATGATGGTAGGGGGGATGGAGACGAGCAGTACAGAAATTAAATCACGAAAGGGTGTACCGATGTGTTATTTCCTAAATGATTTTTCAACGCAAATATGGGCACATCTTCTCCAAGTTATATCTTTCTCATCACCATTCCATCAGTGTAATTAAATGGTGATTCCCAGACGGGTAATGACTAATGAGCTGCAGAGCATTCTGATCCAGGGTCTCTCAAACTGTGAGGTGCGAGGTGGTTTCTGGTGAGGTGCTGGCTCGGAAGCAAAGCAATTTTAAATAAACTGAAGAGTTTGTTTGTCTGTCGAGAGCTTTGCACGATATCTACCACACTCAAAAATCTGTAATTTTAAAAATTGAGATGGCCTGGTGGTATAGGTATAAGATGTCAGACATCTGTGTTGGGGGTCCAGGTTTCAATCCTCGGTCCCGGCACAGATTTATCTGATTGCCAAACCCCTCCTTCACCTCTGACAAGACATCTTGTGAATGTGGGGAATGCCAGGCCTCCACCGTGGTTCGGATCTCACATTAAACTGTAGGTCCTCCATTTCATCGCACAACCACCCTACCATTACACATTAGCGTAAGTGCGTATAACCTGAACAGGTAGTAAGACGTGGTGCTAATCATAATAATTTAAAAATTGGTGGCTCCTGTGCATGAACGTGTGTACATCAAAGCCAGAATTTTAAACTGTATTAAAAACCTGGTCTAAAGTAAACAGGCCACGGGCATCGCAGGGCTTAAAGGCACTAACTTTAAGGTTACTTTCCACCTACTATTATTAAACTAATACTATTTCCCCAGGCAAAGACGGGTACCACTTTAACTAGACAAAATATTTAATATCTAATGAAATAAGGCGTGGTCGAATGGTCTAAGACATCGCGTCATTCTCTTGTTAGACTTGCATGCTTAAGACGGACAGAATCCCAGTTGGGTACACTAAGGGTGTTTTTTCTAAATGGTATTTCACTCTCCTTACATCTAAAATGCTTCCTTTCTCATTCTATCCCATTATATTTATCATATTGTACCGTGGCTACAAACTATAACCAGCGTACATCCAGCACTTACCCCATTTAACGGCTATATGGAGCAAGAAGTTATGCCAGCCGACGACTGTGACCGCCACTAAGAGTAAACAATATCTGGGGCCTGTTGGGAACGTGCAGTTGTTTCCACTGGAACAAACCCACTTAGTGGTTGATGCGCAAGCGCGGCCTTGTACAGATTATTGGAGCTGTAGTGCTAAGCGTGCGCTTCCCCCCCCCCTTCCCCCCCTTCCCCCATCCCTCCCATCTTCTACTACCTCACAGCGTTGTGCGCAGGTGCTGATGGGGTAATCTAAGCTCTCATTTGCTGTGAATGACATCACCTTACGTAATGTAATCCATCCTCATTTCCCCCGCTGTTACAAGCAGGATATAAGCAAGTGCTCAGCAATTCTCAGTACACTTTGACGCTTATAGCTCTAAGGAACATCTTAGAAAATAATTAAGCGTAATGTTTGGGGATTCTAATAATATTTTTTTTTTTAACTTTTACGTTTGTGGGTAGGGTTTGCGTTCAGATAAATATGTAGCCGCCTCTTTATGCGCCGTAAGAAATTGTCTTTAATTTATATTAGATTTTTTGGGGGCGCTTCTATATTATTTCTAAGTTGCGGAAATTGTCTTATAATATTCATTTAATACGGCTAATTTAGTTTAGCTAAGATTAACGTATTAGTTGACCTTTTGTCTTTCCACGTTGAAATTGTTTATTAAAGTTTGGATCAGAGGATTAGGCTTTTTCGCACTGGCGTATAGTTTATGTTATTCGTAGGTATGAAGCAGTTAGAGTGAGAATTAATGGGATGGAATAGCCTAGATTTCTGTCACTGTTTTTGTATGTACTTTATTGACAAGCCAGTCTTTTGAGATTTGAATTCGAAGTAACTCTTATATGTTTCTTGTAGAATCCCTATTGTGAGATTGTATGTTACGGACAATATTAGAACGATATGTTTATGTTGTAAACTGACTTTACTGCTCGTCCTATAATTAAGAATTAATAAACTCTGATTATATTTTTGATTAATTGGAGAGAATTTATGTTATATTTAAATGTTTAATATATAGCGCAGAACTCGCACCCTTATGACTGTCATCTTAGAAAATTATAAGCTTAGATATTTACAAGTTATTAATAAACTCTGATTATATTCTTAATCAACTGGAGAGGATTTATGTTATGTTTAAAAGTCTATGCCAGGCCTCCACCGTGGTTCGGATTCCACGTTAAACTGTAGGTCCTTTATTTCATCTCACAATCACCCTACCATTACACATTAGCGTAAGTGCGTATAACCCGAATGGGTAGTAAGACGCGGTGCTAATAATAATAATAATTTAAAAGTCTTATATGTTGCGTAGAAGTCGCAACCTTGTTGCATCTTATAATGTTACAAGATCTAATATATACCTGTTATAAATAAACTTGCTGAAAGGCCCTAATTGTTACTACTCCTGATTTTATTTAACTACTACTCTAATTCCCTGATAAAAATAAACAATGGTAGGTGCTAACACATGGGTTTGGTTGGATTGAGTGGTGGTCATTAAAGGGCCCTGGTGATTTATTAGCATATTTCTTTTTGTATGACACTCTCGCTGTGGTGGTATTTTGGTCAGATAGGGAAAGGACGCTACCACCACAGGGAGAGTTGAATATATGCGTATAATCCGAACAGTTAGTAAGAAGCGGCGATTAAAAAAAAATATTGCGTTCTTTCGTTTTAATTTAAAAGTAATTTTTTTTTCTCATATAAGTGAGGCTTAATAAATTACTTTAAATGTTCAAGTGAGACAGAGAGTTTTAGAACCCCTGCTCTTGTCCACCACATCCAGCCAAATTTAGACAACTTTCGCCATCCCGTAGTGTGAATGGGGTACCACCATCACGAAGAAAGATATGAGCTATCTATACTTATAAAATAACATGTCCTGACTGACTGACTGACTGATTCATCATCGCCGAGCGCAAACTATCAAGGCTACAAGCATGAAATTCGAGATGTATATTCATTTTGTTATGTAGGCACCCACTAAGAAAGGATTTTAGAAAATTCCACCCCAAAGGGGTCAAAATAGGGGATGATAATATGTATGATAATATGTATGAAAGTCCGTCATTTTGAAAGTTACATAAACAAAATTTTGTATTTCGGTTATTGACGTAAAACAAATAAATACGTGTTCCAGGAATTTTGGAAATTTTATTTAATAAGGGATGAAAAAGGGGGTGAAAGTTTGTATCGGACTTGCATTATTTTTGATCTGAGGTCAAGTTATGGTCATCAACGTAACGTAATATTTTAAATTAATCTGTAAACACATATGTATATTTTCGTATTTGTATATAATCAACTTCCACGCGAGCAAAGCCGCGGGCAACAGCTATCTAGTGATTCATATAACCACTAACACACAAGACAAGCTGCGCTGTGAGAGGAGGAATCGCTCGAGATGTGTGGAGGGTTGCCAGCTCCGTGATGCAGATGAGGGGGGGATGATGCGTCCACGACCGGTAGCAACAAGACACATCAGGCCAACTAGGTCACGTCGAGACACTACCTCTTATTACCCGTTCGGGTCATACGCTTATGTACTAAATTACGTTATGGTTTAAGGGATTAGTAAGGTTATATTTAGAGTAAGTACACCCGCATTTGCAGGGGGCAAGAGTGGAAAACTACTTTGAAAAACTAACCTCAATTCATCCGATTTAGATTCGAACCTCAATCTCCCCGTCATCAGCTGTCTAGTCTACTGCGAGAGTAGCGCGTTAGATCACGCGGCCACCTCAGCAAATCCGTTATACAAACACTTGATAGTTTTCTTTCATGCTTTTGGGTGAGAAATGATTTGTTTTACTAAGATATTTCTTTTCACCTCATCTTACTACCTGCCCGGACCATCCACACTTTAATAACGCTAAGAGGGTGAATATGAAGAAGGTATAATTTGAGAGGAAACGCACCCAAATTTGTGTGGCTGAGTGAGGAAGAAACGACTAAAAAAAATACATCCCCAATATACAGACCAGTGACTTCCTGGAATCGATAAATCAAACTAGACGAGCCAGGCGTTTATTCCGCGTACCCACCGATGTGGGGGCTGAGGTTATTTAACTGATACTTGCCGAACCAGTAATTATCAGTGTAGCACATGACATAAACTAACTTAACTATAGAACAATCCGTACAGATGTACACGCAGACAAAGGCTTTAGTCTCGTCTTATCTTGTTTGTTAGTTGTCGGGAACAGTGTTTTTTTCCTAAATTAATTTAAAGTATTAAGCTGAAAATCAAACTAGCTAAAATAATAATTGTTGTTAATATTGAATAGATAAATAAATTGATCACTAATTTTATCTAGACGTTAGAGCAACCATGATGACAATTGATAAATATGGTAGAAGCTTAGGAATGAAGATATACGACGGGAAAGAGCTGGTACAGGGAGTACATGAGGTAGTAGAGTAAGCAAGACTGAGATGACATGGCCATGAAATGAGAATGGAAAAAGAAAGAATGCCGAAGAAAATTTTGGTAATGAATTGTGTAGGAAAAGGACCTCAAGGAGTCCAAGAAAGAGTTCAGAGAAGCAGATAACAAAAAGTGTTTAAGTGAGAGGAGAAGAATGGAGAAAATTAAAGGAGGAAGAGTGATGGACCAATAAAGGAAGATGGAGGTATTCTACTAAACTGGCCCAGCCAAAGGCTGGAAACAGTTGATGATGATGGTAAAGGTTTTCGTAGATATGTTTGATTTAACTCTCTTGGGGTGCAGAAAACTATAGAACAAGACGTGATTACAATAAAATGTTAATTTTTCCAAGAAAATATTATGTGAAAGAATTATTAATGATGCAATATTTTGTTAGTGTATTAAAAGTATTGAATAGAAATGTGAGATGGAAAATTTTGTTTTGTTTTTCCCAGAATTATTCTCAACAATTAAAATGAAAATGAAATGAATACAATCGAGATATACCAAGTTTTAAAATTGACACTCCAGTTTAGTTGAATTTAAGACGTTAACACCAGAAACATTATCAAAAAAGTTGCAATAACAGCTACTTAAGTTATCTTCTCACATTCACGTGTCGACTACTGAGCTTGGTGGTTGAATGAATGCGTTACTACCGTCAGGGTTCCCCAGTCTGCTGTGTACCAGATATGTTAATACATTATTATAATCAAAACCTTTACGAATAAATACCCTTCTCCTGTTTATTTTTAGCACCGCGTCTTAATGACCGTTCGGATTTTACGCTGCATGCATATGAACTATTATTATTATTAGCACCGCGTCTTACTACCCGTTCGGGTTATACGCTCTTACGCTAATGTGTAATGGTAGGGTGATTATGAGATGAAATGGAGGACCTACAGTTTAACGTGGAATCCGAACCACGGTGGAGGCCTGGCATTCCCCACATTCACAAGATAACTTGTCAGAGGTGAAGGAAGGGTTTTGAAATCAGATAAATCTGTGCCGGGACCGAGGATTGAACCCCGGCCGCCAGCATAGAAGTCTGACACCTTACCCCGAGACCACCAGGTCACCTACCATATGAACTAATTACACTTATGTGTTAGAGATAAGGAAGGCTGAATTAAGAGGAAGTGTACCCACATTTGCGTGAAGAGAGAGAGAGTGAGAGAGTGGAAAAACATTTTAGGAAAATACTCAGTATACCGGGATTAGAATCCCGCTCTCCCTGTCATCAACAGCTCAGTCTAACTCAAGAGTCACGCCTTAAGGCCCCGACACAGACTCCGTATTCGTATGTCCGTGATCCCTAGCCCGTGGTCCGTAGTCCGTGGTCCGTAAGAAATCGATGCCACAATATCATATTTCTCTGGCCACAGAGTCCTTACTCCGTAGAAGTTGCCCAACTTAACTTTCTACGGACTAGTTTATACGGACTACCAATCACAGCCGAGTAAATATGTGCATGCGCATTGAAATAAAAGAACAAATTGCAGTGAGAGGATCCGTCGCTATGGAAACATATACAAAATGAAAAGATGGCTACACGTGGAGCTATTCAGAAACATTTTTCTAAAAATCTAAATACCCCGGGAAGAGCGGCCTCTAGGAAAATGTTTTCTGAGAAATACCAAGTTCTCAGCTTTTCTTTTGTAGGGTCAACAACACCCCTATTATTAAAAATATTAAAATTCCTTGTTTTGTTTTCATCCAAAATACTAGTACATCCGTTTTGCATTTTCAGGTCATTGCAAAGAATTATTTATTTATTTTAGGTTTGATAGTTAAAATCGAGTTATAAATATATGTCTTGTGGTTGTACTTTACCTACATTTTAGTATATACTGTAAGTTTTCTCAACAAAGTTGTTTTTAGTTTCTTTATTTCTTATATTATGATCAGCAGACTTCTTGACGCTAACTCCTTGCTATTTTCTTTCGATTTTTTTGATTGGACGAAGTCTCTTTCTATCTTATTGTTTGAAACGATCACGCGATTACAGATATTGACTCTGTAATCACGAGTAGGATTTCTTATGGACCAGGGACATGGACTACGGATATAGAATATGTGTCGGGGACCTTAGACTATGCGGCCATTGAAGGAGCTAGTATTATACTATTTTAGTGGATTGACTGAGGCTAGGAAGTGGCTCAAATGTGACCACTCGTGTGAAATTATGACGTTTTGTTGCGTGGCGCTGTGGTTTAAAAATGCCTCGGCGTAAAAGAACACTAATTGTGCGAGCCGTATTCATAGAATCATGATTAATGTGAAAGAATTTTTTGGAAGTCAATGATTATGAATGAGAATGATCACATTTTAAATTTATCAATGATCACTAATCAATCAATTATGTTCGAACCTTTTTTTTAATGCAGCTAATTAAAATGTAATTTCAACTAACCTTATTTTATTTATATTACTGCGTCCCACGAGCTGTTTTGGTTATATGCATCTGTAATGATTACCCTCATGTGTTAGATATAACGAAATATACCTGCCTTTGTGTGGATGGATAATATAAAACCATTTAGGAAAAACTCTTCTCAGTAAACTTGTCTGGGATTCAAACTCCCATTTACCCATAATCGTCAGTCCAGTCCATTGTGAGAGTAACGCCATAGACCATTCGACTACAGAAGCAGATATTAAATTAAATTAAATTAAATTCACACCTTCATTTATTGACAATTCGAAACAGATATATTATTCAGGAAAAAATTAGTTCATTGTCTTTGTTTTAATATAGAACATTTTTTATTTTTGTTTTACCACCGCGTCTTACTACCCGTTCGGTTTATACGCTTATGTAGAGAATTAAGCAGTTTTTAAGCTATCCATTCCCATTGTCCACACAATCTCTTTTGTTTATTTAGAGCCTTTTTTTTATAGATCTTAACGTTCAGCCACAAGAGACCTAAAAAGAAAGGTCAGCACCGACTCTAAAGTTGCTCCACCATTTTGATTATTTTTTTGTTAAAAATTAAAAATTTTAACTTTTTGAAATTTTCCCGTCGGTTACAGGCTATAATCTATAAGTTTGCCCAATTTCAAGTTTCTAGCTCGTCTGGAAGTGGGTAGACATTAATGTCAGTGAGTGAGTCAGCCATGTGGTTTTATAGTAGTATAATAATAATAATTGTAAGGAATCCTCGAGTAACCACGTAGCGCTGTTGATAGGGAGAGAGGGGCCAGCTCCAATGTCTAAATGATGTTACATGAGGGAGATGGAGTAAATCACAATGTTACGTAGCACAGATCTTTTAATTTAGTTCTATATTGAAAAAAATAATTTTATTGTTCATGTTTTCGCCGTTATCAAACATATTTATATTTAACTTCCAATCACGAGTAGTATTAAATCTGAATCCCTTTTTTAGTGTCACAAAAGATTCCTTATGAAACAATGGCATTCCCTCTTGATGTGAAAAGCTAAGTGGCACAGATGGTAGGGGTAAGCTATAATGTCTTAATGGAGTTATATGGGTGGAGAGGGGTAAATAATCGTAAGAAAATAAATAATGTCTTAATGGTGTTACATGGGTGGAGAGGGGTAAATAATCGTAAGAAAAAAAAACACAGTTACGTGGTGTATTTATTACTCCGTAAATCCTTTATGTAGTTCAATAGTTCATGACCTATAAACATAGAAACGAACTGCTCATTTCAGTGAACTGAATGACTTTGAACAGCAGTAGAAATTAGTTCTTCCCAACTTCATCTGGTATTAGAGCTGCGTAATCAGAAGTTAGGACCGATGAGGGACGTCTCAGACTAGAGGTTGGGTTAGTGTTTGGAAAGGGGAAATGACGTTGAAGAGAATTTTGGGGGATAGGAGGGAGTAGGTTGACATGTTCTGAAGGAACCCTCCACCCCCATCATGCCCTTCTGCCATGACCTTATGTTGCAGAGTTGGAGTGAAACTTATCTTCCTCTCAACCCTTCCATTCCCACCCTCTTGGTACTGTAATATAGCTTCACTCTATTCGAGAGTATTCCACCCTCACTTCTGGGTTAAATGGGGCTTTTCTCCTCGGGCTATGTTTACAAAACCTTCCCCTTCTTTCGTGTTTTTTTTAAGTGTACCTTACATGCGGGTTAAAAACATTGAACCAAAGTTCAATCCGTCCCTTTTGGCACCGTACCTTACTACCTGTTTGGAGTATACATCTATTTACTAGTTACGGTAATGGCTTGGCAATTATAAAGGTTGAATTAAGAGGAAATGTACCCGCATTTTCGTGTAGGTAAAGTTAAAACCATTTAGGGAAAACATACTCAGTACATCGGACCTGGATAAAACCCTGATTTCCCGACATCCGTAATCTAGTTTTTTTTGTGAGAATAGCGCCTTAGACCATGTGGCCATCAAAGCGGTTGCTAGTATAATTTATAACAAGTTTAGGGAACATTAGCTCGATTTTTTTATGGGCTATTTTTGTTTATTTTTTATATTTAGCGTGCGTAAATTGAACCAACTGATTATAGCACCATATGACTTACAAACTTACTTGATTTTAGAACTGATATAAAACTTATCCTACCCGGCCCCAATTTCAACAATGATAGACTGTTTGGATGTACTTGGAATCGAATCCAGGATCCTACCCAATGGTACGGGTTTATGTTATGTGCATGGACATCGGAACTTTGTGTCCATTCTTCAAAACAAATATTACTAGAGACCCGTCAGACTCGTGTATTTGATAAGAAATCTTAAGTCATGCAAACAAAGTATGATTTTGATAAAGCTTTGTCAATGTTACTGGTCACGATAATCATAAGTAAAGCCTGTGTAATATATATACATATATATAAACTAGGCCCCCTCACCCCTGGAAGAGAACAGGGGGTGGGAAGATAATTTACTCATACGCCTACTAGTTCAGTTGCATGGTGTTGTGGTTGTGAAAACATTTACTATAATCAGATTTTTGTAGCGAGAACAATTTTACAAAATTTAAACAAAATTTTTCGGCGGTCAATATTGTTAGCATTCTACTTTATTTATGTTTTTGATATCATACATCAAAAAAGATATAAACAATATTACTGGAGATATGAATGTATAAAAGTATTTTTATCAACATTTTTGACTTGTCATTTACTGTTATTTCTACCAGGACCTTATTAAGTACCGGGTTTGTCCTAATAATAAATACTCAGGCTCTAGGGTTGAGTGTTTAGTAAAGTAATTTTCCACATGTCATGAATTATATACGTTTAATTATTAAATTAGTCCTTTACTAAGATACCCGCATTAGTGGGCACACTAAATGTAAAGCTCATATGGTCTGGTTTTCCAGTGATATGAAGGTTGGAGTTTGAAACCCGGATGGATGAACTGAAGATTGTTTTTTTTATAAATATTTTCCCACTCTTCCTTCACGTGAATGTAGGTACATTTCCTTTGCTTCCCAATCTACCTCAACGCAAATGCGGGTAAGTTTCCTCCTTCTATTACTCTGAACGAAAAACTTAATAGACAATTATGAGCCCACCTTAAGCATATGAAAGCGAGACAGAATGTCATCAAGAGTAAACTTATCTTCATGTTGTCTGAAAACTCGTCTTACTTTGAACTAGATCCCTGTAGATCCCCTTTCACTCATCCCTTCTGGTCCATACGTTAGTAGAAAAAATGCAACCCCAAAGCCCTCCCCCCTCCTTTCCCGCCACTACTCTTCTTCAAGACTTGGACGAGATTCCAGGGCCTGAAATCTTTTCGTTGACTGGTCAGTTTTATTTCTGAAAACTCGGTGGACCTTCATCACGGTATAGCTTTTAGAATATGGCAACTTGCACTAAGGGCTGTTTCAAAAGAAAGTTAAGGGGAGAACGAAGGGGTGGAGGCCAGTTTATAAGAGGCTGGATGTAGGGGTTTTAATGTCCCGAAGTTGTGATGGGAGGAGGAAGGGTGGGAGGAAGAAGGGTTACTTGATAAACTTTTCGCCCATACAGACGACTCCGTTTTATCTCGCTTGCTTTTTTTTTTATGGAAAACGTTCTTAATAAACTATCATCTTGTTCAAAGAGACTTTTAAAATAAAATTCCCCATCAGGTATGCAAAATAAGTTCTGAAATAATTTATATAGCATATTGGCTATGTCGAAATAGAATCGTGTGAAAGAAAGAGAAAGCTAGGATATAAGAAAAACTAGGATATAGGTGAAAAGGGATAAAATGCAAAATTAAGAGGAAAATAATGAAAAAATATAGAATATAAAATTGAGAAAAATACAAATAAAGTGGGAAATAAAGATAGATAGTAGATAAAAATATATGTAACTAATAATAGAACAGGAAAATAAATGAAGATACAAAATATAAAAGTGATGACATGAAGAAACATGTAGAGAAATAAGAATAAAATCAAAGAGTGAAAGGCGAGATATTACAGTAACATACTTTATTTAACCTCTAGATAAAACCTGTACGAACACACAAACCGGCCATCCATCTGATTGAGAACCTAACACCTTAAATCGCATGACCATTGAAACCAGTTGCTTCCATATTAATAACAATTAAGCCTAATACTACCTGAATTGGTGGGAACACGGACTAAGACGTCGGTCTCATCTGATCTGGTTTGCCAGTGAAGGAGATGTCGAGGTAAAACATTTTATATTTATACGGTTACTAGGGATGTGAAAAAGTATCGATACTTTACTAATATCGATATTTTCCTATTGATACTAGTACACTTTTACTCTATACTTTTTTCCGATACTTTTACTGATATTAGTACTCACAGTCGGTATCGGATTGGTATCGAAAGAAACAACTTTTTTTTATCTTCATTCATGCTTGGATTAAATGTTTACTATGGTTAAAGAAGGGGATAAAATAGATTTTAAAAATATATTACTAATTATATTTAGCTAATAAATAACTTTCCACTTGCTAGATTTTCATAGACATTTTGAAAGCTGGTATGGTAAAACCTTTTATAATAACTTATCCTTTATACAATACTATTTATCAATACCTTACATGTTCCAACACATAACATAGACGCGATAAACCTAAATCTACTATAATATGGTTAGATTATTATAATTTTCAGTGTTTAAATACACATGAAAATACAATTATTACTATGGAAAATTTGAATTATTACATGATAAAAAAATGTTTTTTCAGATTAAAATTTCTGTACCAATACTTACTGATATCGATACTTTTCTTTCAATACTAGTATGGTATCAATATTTTTCTTCCGATACTTTAAATGAATACAACATCGATACTTTTCTTTCGATACTAGTACGGTATCGATATTTTTCTTCCGATACTTTGAATGAGTACAGCATCGATACTTTTCTTTCGATACTAGTAGGCCTACGGTATCGATATTTTTCTTCCGATACTTTAAATGAGTACAGCATCGACCCTTTTCTTTCTATACTAGTATGGTATCGATATTTTTCTTCCGATATTTTAAATGAGTACAGTATCGATACTTTTCTTTCGATACCACATTCCTACTGGTTACTGACGTCAATACCACATTGGCTGGGACAAATTTGATACAAGGTAACACGATGAGGAAGCTGAATTTGAGATAAATGTCTTGGTTCACCTCAAGGAAAATAAAATCTGTAAACATTTAATGTGTTAGAGAGGTGATGAGGTTATTAAATTTAATTGCTGAACGTCCTTCATGCACTCAATTGTGGATTTAACACCCACCCCTTTTTTCAAGATTAATTGTACCACCTGGCTAAGGGTCACCTCTCATTCTCTTTAATAAACCAACTTGAACTCCCTCGTCCCTCAAACCTAGTCTTCTGTGACGTCACTTGGGCGTTATTTCAAATATACGATGGTCTTCAGAGCGTATCCAGAAGTTTGGTTTGAAGTTCTGAACGCCAAGATGTGAGGGGGGAACATGGGCAAAGAGGGGGGTATGGGCTGGAGACTGAAGAACCCTCGACCAGGAAGACTATATTTCCAAAACTTTAGCCTTGGACGGGATGAAAACTTGTTACAGGAGAGCTAAGCTGAAAAAAATTGTTGGTTGCTGGCGCGACCTATGCACATTTCGTAAAATTATTTACTTTAGCTATCGTACTAATTTTTTGATCAGGTTCATACATTTTAACACAGTAACAGAGTAACATGTCTATGGGATAATAATGAAGAGGGTAGCTAGAGGATTTAACCGCATTAACTTAGAGAGGGAATGGTGAAACCACAGTAATTAATACCAGGTGAGGATACCCCAGCTTTGAGATTTGAACCTTAACCTTCCCGCCACTAACAATCCAGCCTAGTCAACAAGGGGGCCACATGGTCTAAGACGTCAGGCTCGTAAAAGACTGGATTGTAGGTGGTGGACAGATCGAGGCTCACAGAACCGTGGTTGAGTATAATGAGGGTGGTTTTTCCTACGTGCGATTTCTCAGTGTGGTCACAATATAATGGATTTTTGGTGACGAGGAGATCAGGGTTATAATCCCGGTCGTGTGTACTAAGAATGGTTTAACCTAAATGTTTTCTCAATATCTCACGATGAAAGTTTGGGTTCATTTATTCTACAAATATAATTTTATCATCCTTATTGATTAGTGTATATCTGCGGAAATCCCAAACTAGTAGTAAGACGCGGCTTACTTCATAAAGAGAGCTATTCTTAAATCGATAACTCCCAAATCCTAATATTGCTTCTCTTGAGCTTTCATCGCCAACATTTCATGTAATGCCTCCAGGATCCTCAACACACTCAGGAGATGAGATCTGTACAAGATTCAATAAGAGTTGGTTGGGTTCGTTCCCCGAATGTGCTGTTTGTTTGACCCGTTGACTGAATGATAGCTCTAGGCGCCGTAGGAACACCCACGCCAAATGGTTAGTTTCTGATCACACCCACTAAAAAATAAGGGTCAGTGGATCTAAATGACCATAACCAGTCAACAACCATTTGGGGAGAAAATAGTCTAGGGCTAGTATGTTTATGGTATGTCATATTTTAAATCTAAACTTCAGTTTAATACTGAATCGGACATAAATAGGTATATTTTTTGAGAAGCATAAAATGTATTTTTTTATCCTGCATATAACTGCATGCTATTTTTTAATTTGAGAGCATATATCGACAATATTTATTTAAAATACCTCATTTTTAGTAGTAAACCTAAAACATTTACTTTAATTGCTAGCAAAAAAATAATATCTTATGTTTTACACATGGATAGTAAAAAATGACTAATGAGTATGTATTTCTTTCAATGTCTAAATGAATAAAAGTTTTACATTTAATATATTTTTTAACAAATTATATATGTTTAAACTATTCATTCAAGATTTTCAGAGAACTTAATTCAATTAAGGACATATTTAAAAAGACCTAAATATATATTTTTGCCAACTGAAGTTAGGGAATTAAAATACTTTATTTCCTTGGTAATATGGCCATAAATGTTAAGTAGGTACATATTTATTCATATATGGGGCGTAGCGCTGACAGGTGTAGACCTAGTTGCTTTTTAATTTCAAGTCAGTCTTCGCGTGTATTAACTTCAAACTGCCCTTTGACAAAGTACAGTGATGGATGGGCGGCAATAAAATTGGTCCTTCAAATAACTCAGAAAACTGTCTGCGCTATTTTTGGTCCTCGGATTTATATCGAGTTCTTGTGCCCACAGTGATGGTAGAAACTATAGCTATCACTTTGAATGTAATTCTACCAAATATAATCGGCAAAGGGTAATAGCTTTTCATTATACGGTGCTTCCGAAAATAGATCTACAAATGCACTGTCAATTTCCTCCTTTTAACTTTATCTCACAGAGGTACTGTGAATGTTTAAAAAAAAAATCCAGCTCGATATTTTGGTAAGAGTCAACGTTTCATGACCCTTAAACTGAAAAAGTTGTTTTCGCGATGCCATCTGTCTGTCTGTCTGTCTGTACCTCAGACTATAGCTACAACTTCGTATTTAAAGTTTTCATAAAGTTCTCCCGGGTATTTTTTGGAATAAGGTATCTAGGTTATCCCTAAAATTAAGGTTATTTTACTGAAGGATAAAAAAAATTTAATTGATTTCTCAAAATCCGCTCTTAAGATTTTAATTTAATTTTGTATCCAAACATTGTTTAACATTAAAAACAAATCATCGATTCTCGTTTTGCCAATAAAATTACTTCAGGGTTATTTTAGGGAAGCGGAAATTTCCAATCTTGATCATATCTCCGCAACTATTTTAGATACAAATTTACTTATTATTTTAAAGTTATAATGCTGTAAGAAATAAATTTATTTTTAATTTTGAATATATTTTTAAAACCAATAGTTTCTGAGCTATAAATAAACATAAATAATGTTTTATAAATGCCTTTGGAATATGACATTGAGTGTTTTGCGCTTTGGTTGCTCTTTTCTCAATGTTTCTGAAACACTGTATATTATTTTATTCTTTCTATTTTTTGTAGTGTTTCTGCAACAGTGTATAATATTTAACTTCCCAAATCCTACTAGTTTTTCTAGTAATTGTTTCCATTTTAAGATAAAAGAGAAAGTCTGTGTGTTGCTACCGTATAATTTATTTAGATATGGAAGACAAAAAAAATTCGACCAGTCACCTTCTTTCAATTTTGGGTTATTGTACTCTGGCTTCATTCCTAGCCTAAGAATTTCTTATACCAATTTTCCCTAGCCTAAATTAACAAGCCTTGTTGGTGGCATCAGGCAATATTATTTATATGTCGAGATGAGCAGACATTCAAAAATCCAAAATAAAACCTTCTGAGTTAAATTGACCAGTACAAAATTGTATACACGAGTCCATATTTTTATATAATAATAATACTTAGCACCCAGTCTTACTACCCGTTCGGGTTATACGCCTAAGTACTAATTACTCTAATGAGTTAGGAGTCGGGAAGGTCGAATATAGAAGAAGTTAGCCCACATTTGAGTGGAGGGAGA
This sequence comes from Timema cristinae, assembly GCA_039000515.1. Lineage (NCBI taxonomy): Eukaryota > Metazoa > Arthropoda > Insecta > Phasmatodea > Timematidae > Timema > Timema cristinae. The sequence continues at coordinate 69,573,724 of JBCFYV010000012.1, read as the reverse complement.
GTGCAAAACAATTTAAGAAAAACCCCCCAGTTCACCCGAATGAGATTCGAACCTCGATCCCCCCCACCCTTGGCAGTCTAGCTCAACACCAAACCTGCGCGTTAGCTAAGTACGTCACCGAGTTGGGTCACATTTTTATATAGATGTTTAAACTTTTATATGAGCCATCGACAAATGAATGAATAGTGCAAAATTGTTTTGAGAGTTCCATCAGCAAGTATGGTGGATGAATTTTTACTTAGGAATTTTAAGTTTGCTTCACAAGTTTGCAAAAATTATATCATCTTTTACATTTCAAAATTTCTCATTTCAGTTTGTGTAAATTTCAATTTATTTTAATTTATCGATTGTTTCGATTAATGATTTTGGCTTTGCAGGATACTTTTTATGAGTTCACGATATATTGCTATCCTAGTATTATTGACGTCTTGTTTAGCAACTTTATTACTAACAATGCCCATGAGTACATTTCTAATAATTTTAGCTTGTCTTTCAGTCAAATTATCAACCACTTTCCACTTACATTAATTCTTTAGAACATGATTGTTATGCTGCCTCTCTTCAATCTATAAATAGTACCTAGTGTTCACTTACAATCCTAAGAATCCAACTCACTTTTGATTTGTGTAGACCAAACCAATGCAGTTACTTGTAGTACACCTTCTTTAAAAATTCCCACTGACTAATTCACGAACACGATACTTGTATCTTCTGAAAAATATTAATTTATTGAATTTATTTGTCCCTATCATTATCACGTCTATGGATCACACAGCTGTTGAAGGAGTAAGTTCGAAATAAGTAATTGACATGAAGAGAATAACAACACAATACAACTAAAATTAAAAGCGAGATTTGTCGTTCGTGAACGAACAGGTCAAATTGAACTATACAACAATACGAATTAATTTAAAAAGTGGTGATGAAGTTGTAAGTCCAGTCGTCTAATGTAAATGGTCAGATGTCAACAATTAGTGTTGTATCATATGGAGACTAAATACAAACAATGGTGCACTTTTGATGCACCTACCTTGTACGCTTCTGATGCACTCCAAATCATGTAAGTTACACAAGTTCGGCCTCTGCACTTGCACCCTCTAGCCACTAAAATGACGTCACGATGGCCTCTTCAATTATACACACATTGCTACGTCATTGAAGGAAACGTGTTGCTAATTGCATAGCATGTCTTTCCTATTTGCTGTATATTTGATGAGTGGTCCAGGAGTCGTATTTCAAGTGGGGAGACGAATAAAAACGAATCGATAACACTTTTGGTGTAAAGAGAGCGAGATATAATTCTTCCTTTCCATTTTTGTTGAATTCACCCTTAAAACATTTTATTTTTTTATTGGGTTTATTAACGGGCACTTTTTGAATTAATTGTTGATATCAGCAGAGAAGCTACAAACTAAATACATGGACTGCAGGTCAAATGGCCTGAGGTGCCAGAACCATGTTATGTTTAGATATAAACTAACAGACACAGCACTAAATAAATACATTTTACGGGTTTTTTAATAGCATTAATCATAGATATATTAAACCTTATAATTTCATACATACAGCATATAACCAGAATAAATGTGTTGAGTTTAAAACTAAGGGTTAATATTGCGATGATTTAATTGTTATTTTTGTATATCTTTAGGTGAAAAAATAAATTTCACTTAGCCAAAATTAAAGGGTTTACTTCTCCCGTTCAGGTATCATTTTTCAATTAGTTTTAAAATATTGATCCATTGTAAAAAGAAAATAGGTATCCCATTTAAATTTTTCAGCCCATTGGATTAAGATGTTAACAATTAATTTGTTAAAGGTAAAAAAAAAATGCACATTTGTCCGAGATATCCACGTATTTACAGTTGCGGGGTGGTGATTAAAAAAGTATAATTTATAGGAAATATAGCCACATTTTTGTGTGGATGGGAAGGGGGGAACCATTTAGTAAAAAGCACTCTCAGTACACCCGACTGGGCTTGGAACCCCTACCTCCATAACATTAACAAACTAGACCCAGACAATGGTGACACATTAGTCCGCGTGCTCCTCGATGTGGATTTTGAAGCAGATAATTAACAAATTTTAAAACAAGGATTATAAACTTCAATCTAGTTATTATTATTATTATTATTATTATTATTATTATTATTATTATTATTATTAGCACCGCGTCTTACTACCCGTTCGGGTTATACGCTCTTACGCTAATGTGTAATGGTAGGGTGATTGTGAGATGAAATGAAGGACCTACAGTTTAACGTGGAATCCGAACCACGGTGGAGAACTGGCATTCCTCACATTCACAAGATGTCTTGTCAGAGGTGAAGGAAGGATTTGGTAATCAGATAATTCTTTGCCGGGACCGAGGATTGAACCCCGGCCGCCAGCATAGAAGTCTGACACCTTACCCCTAGACCACCAGGTCACCCTTCAATCTAGTGACTGCATGAATCTGCACAGTACCAAAATTAATCATTCATCGTCTACACCATACCGGTAGGCAAGCGGACTAAATGTCAAGCTCATCTAAATTGATTTGCCGGTATGGGTTCAAGTCCCAGCCAGGTGTTAAAGGGGTGTATTTTCATTAATGGTTTACCCATTTACGCTTCACGCGAATGTGGGTAGGCTACATTTTATCTAAATGTTACCTTGCTCATTACTACCCCATTGGTTTATTTAAATGCTGATCTCTCGGACCAATAGTAAAAGTTACATATTATATGTATCATCGAGTTTGTTTCTCTTGCAGATTACGTTACACACATATCTTTGCAAATGTTTACGATTCATTCTTATCTCTGCGTCAATTGGGTGCGAATTTGAGTACATCCTCTGCAATTTCTCCATCAAGGATTTGACTGTCAACTCTCATATCTATACCAACAAACAAAATAAAATAAATATTTTATAAGAATGAATGGACACAGTTGTCTTCTGGTTAACATTTACTAATGCATTAAAGGTATATTTGTACAGGCATGAACAAAAACCACACCCGCTTTAGAGGACACGCGGGCGAAACGTTAGGTTCGTCTAGCCCTTTTTTTTTTAGCACCATGTTTTACTACCCGTTCTAGTCATACGCCTATGTAATAATTACTCTGATTAGTTAGGAATTTAAAAGGCAGCATTTAGAATAATTGTACCCAAATTTGCGTGAAGTTAGAGTATAAAGCCATCTAGGGAAAACTACCCTTAGTACAGGTGATACAGCAGACCGGGATCGAACCCCGATTTCCCTGTCACCTTCAGTATAGTCTACTGCCTATTGCTATAGTGATGTAGGTGACCTGGTGGTCTAGGGGTAAGGTGTCAGACTTCTATGCTGGCGGCCGGGGTTCAATCCTCGGTCCCGGCAAAGATTTATCTGATTACCAAACCCTTCCTTCACCTCTGACAAGACATCTTGTGAATGTGGGGAATGCCAGGCCTCCACCGTGGTTCGGATTCCAAGTTAAACTGTAGGTCCTTCATTTCATCTCACAATCACCCTACCATTACACATTAGCGTAAGTGCGTATAACCCGAATGGGTAGTAAGACGCGGTGCTAATAATAATAATAATAATAATGCTATAGTGATGCCCTAGACTACGCAACCACCAGATAGGGTCTTGTCTTGTCTGAATTGTTGGTGACTAAGTGATAGGGTCTCGAATCCCGGCTGGTGTATTAGGGGTGTTTTATTCTTAAATGGTTATTCACTCAATCTCCACGTGAATGGGAGTACATTTCCTGTAAGTTTTACCTTCCTTGTCACTAACCCCGTAGTATGGGCTGGGTATTAAAATGGGTCAAGAAAATTATCTTCACTATGAGTTTTTAATTTGTATGCTTATAACCCGGACTGGTAGTAGGACGCGGTGCTAAAAAAAAAATATATTTTAAATTTCAACACAGTTATCGAAATATGCTCATTATATATTAATTTTAAGAATAATCTGCTTAGTCATATTAAATTGAGTGGGCATTAATATAAATACACAAGGATGGATTTTACCAAACCAAACTAAACCAAAACACTACAAATTGTTATTGTAATAGACCTATCCTTTAAAAATCATAAGCGCATGCGTGGTAAGCAACTGAGTTGAGTGGTGTCAACATACCATTAACAGTAGTTGGGGAATGCATGCTAATGGGTTAGGCTTCCCCACAGAATTTTGTGTTGAGGTGCCTTAAATCAGAGATAATAATAATAATATCTACTATTCATTGTGTCCAGGTGAAAATTAGCGTATACTCCATTCACGGTAGGAATTACTCTCTGAAAGGTCTTTTTTCCTAGCAATATTCTACTAAATAATAGATTTTTGGTAGGGAAAAAGGCCTTTCAGTAAACAATTCTTACGCTGAACAGACTTAAAGACAAGTTTCTTGCTTGTCCAAATCACATCCCAGTGAAAGCTCAGACGTTTTATGATTTTTGTGGAAATTTACAGCTAAATATAGATCTTTAAATGCCTCAACCACTTTTTTATGACATCGGGAACCCTGACAATAAGACATCAATACAGTCACTGAGCTACGTAAATTATTACATATATATATACTACAATTTTCTTACGAACGAATATAATATATCTAACAGCTAGAAAATTTATTAGATCTATTTTCACATATTCATACGTCAGGGCATGTGATTTGCAGCTGTCTATTTTGATAGATATTATCAATGTCTATAAAATAACCCTATTAATACCCGCTTCAGTGACCGCATGGTCTAAAGTGTTACTATCGTAATAAACTATGACGGGGATATCGGGGTTTGATCCTGGTAGGGTGTACTGAGGCTGTTTTTTTTTAAACTTGTTTTTCACATCTCCTTTCGCGTAAAGGTGGTTACACTTCCTCTAAATTAAACCTTCCCAATCCCTAACACATTAGTTTGATTAGTAAATAAGAGTATAATCCAAACGGATAGTAAGACCTGGTGCTACATTTTTTTAAACATAATACTATCAATAATTAAGTAAGATATTATCAATGAGGGCCATAAAAAATATGTTTGTATTTTCCTAATGGTACTCCAAAAGACTATTAGTATCAATCAATGTAAAGATTTGAATTATAAGAATTCAGAGTTAAGTTGCGTTTGTGCAGTACATTCTGAAGGAAGATCTATTTTGATTAGAAAATATCGTACACACAAAAACAAAATAGCTCTCAATAAAAATATGTAAAATGTTTAAATTTTATCTTAGTGTTAAATGTTATCAACGGGGCTGCCAACCTAACTGCTGAAACGCATTGTGGACATAGAGAGACCCTGCGATACCTAAGTAGAGAATATTTCCATTGCGTCAAAATGTAGGTGAAAAGTATCAATAAATATGTCTAAGCAAAAACATTTCATTTTATGGTTTTTAATTTTGAACACCCTTTAAAGGCTAGAGTTAGCTCATTTTTGACGTTTCATGGGAGATTTCGCAACTCTTAGAATAAAGTGAATGGTTATAAATATAAACTTCCTCTAAACTACCTTCTTTATTTATATTTAATTGGGGTAAATTAATGCGTATTGCCTGTACAAGCATTAAGACGTGGAGCAAAAACCTATCAAGGATATAAACAACTTAAATTAAAAAGTATATTTTGGTTAACTAATTTATAGGAAACGCACAGCCACATTAGCATAGAGGGAGTATTGAAAAACCCTGATGATAAATGTAAACCATTGAAACCATCCCCTGTATGCCCAAGCAAGATTTGAACTCAGACCTTCCCAATAGGAGTAAACACGTTTCCGCGAGTATTTATGGATTACTTATAGTCTAGGATGAAACTGAATCATTTGTGTTCACTTTGGTGATTGACGGGGCTCATACAAATATAGTTAACTTTAGAAAAAATGGATACTAGTAGATATTTTTGAAGTGCATCATGGATTTATGGTGACCTAACAAATAAATGAAAATGATCGTGGTATGAGCCTGTACACCGTAATTATATTCCCATTTTCATAGGAAGAGATTTATCTGACAAATAGAAAATCTACTGACTCTACTTTCATGTATTAATACGTCAGGACATGTGTTCTGAAACTGTCACCTTTAATGGATACTATCAATACCTATAAAATAATATTTATTTTTAACATAGAGTCTTACTACCCATTAGGACTATACGTGTATGTACTAAATACACTAATAGTATCGGAATGAGGAGGGTTGAATTTAGAGGAAGTGTACCTGTATTTGCACGGAGAGGGAGAGAGAGAGAGAGAGAGAGTGGGAAATCACCCAACCGAGATTGAACCACGATCTCCCCGACATCGGTGGTTTAGTCTATTGCGAGAGTAGCGCCCTAGACCATACGGCCACCAAAGCGCATAATAACATTACTTAAATGGTAAAGTAATTCATATTACATGTTATAAAATGCCCTTTATATGAACCTTGAACTGAATTTTCCCGCATGTGTTAGCAGTGTGTTGATAAAGGTACTGTTTAGAAAACCTACGCCATCACGTGAAAGATAAACTTGATCATTGCTTGGAGCGTTACTGTCTCCTTATGAACCATCAGTGTTTTTTTATACCACAAAAATCTACTCATTTAAAATTTTATTCATTGTCTAAAATAAATTTATACTAGCCCTATCTTTCGACAAAAAGGTAAATCAATAATGCCGCTTGTCTCGATAGTTCATATTCAATTTGTTTCCATATGACAACCACTTCTAGAGTTTATGACATCCATGGTCACACCTGATTTACAATAGGGGGCGTGGCCTCTGGATAAACTAATAGTGTAGAGTAGGGGCCAGCTCTGTCCCAACGGTCCACCGCACGAACTCTGTACAGCCCTGCTGTAGGATCTGAAACATGGCACAATTCTAGTTGGTTACACGATTATTATGAATGCTAGTTAGCTTTGTCGTTAAACTCAAATTCACTCCACTAAGAATATATAATGGCACAAACTTAAGATGTTTTTTTCTGTCAGTTGTACAAATGATGTTTATACAATGTCAGCATAGTATAGATTAGTGGAGTCTTGTCAGTGCAACATTTTTTCAATTCCATAAAAACATTTGAATAATGATACATTTATTATTTTTTAACTGATTTATTTTAGGTATTTAACGTCCATTTTCTGAACCGACAAATTATATCAGCACATTAGAATTTCTATGAGCGAGAGTGAAAGTATCTACTATTTTTTCAGGGAAAGGTGTTTTCACATACCTTACAGAGTTATTTTATATTCCACAATCGACAAGGAACCGACGGCTTTACTTCATCTTTGAAAGAAGTTGTGTTTTGGATTTTTATCGCTCAAGAAAATTCCGTCGACCACGGCTGGGTTTTATCCCACGAACAGATAATTATATTTGAAGTCAAGATTCAAAGTGTTCCAAAGGTGGGGCAACAACTCCTCTAAACAGTGTTGACGGGGTGTTGAGTGGGGTGGGCGCTTTTATACAAAGGTTTGTGTATATGCTCGTATTTATTTCGTACAAAGGTACGTGTACAATATCGTATTTTTTCTTACAAAGGTACGTGTGCGTGGTCGCTGTTTATTATTAATTATTATTATTGTGAACTATTTATTAAACAAGTATTAGGCCTGACTTTTTATTCAAGGTAAAATTTATTTACTATAACTTTAAATTAAATGTTTTACTCTAATAACTATATTATATTTTTAAATATACATAAATCATAATTTAAAAACACTATTTTAGATTTTTTTTTGGCAAATGGGTTATAATTTGATTGTATAAAATGATTAAACTCTTAAAATGCTGAAGTAGAATGTTTTTTTACAAGTCTTACTAATTAAGTATATCAGCATATTTACACTAATTGGGTAGGGTTTAGGAAGGTATAATTTATATGGATGGTATCCATATTTGCATTAAGGTAAAGTATGGAAACCATTGAGGAAAAAAAGCCTCATTGCTTCCGGCCAAAACTCGAAACCTTCCTAACCTTCCAGTCAACAGCAAACTAAACCAGACCATCACCTTATTATTCGTGCCCACCAGTGATACATTTCCTGTCATGGCCGGGAATTTAGCCCCAGAACCTTTACCACAGAAGACAGATTCACTACCGACTTAGTTTGACTGTCGAGTCTGTTCTGAATTATTTTTTTACCACCACGTCTGGTTATATGTTTATACACTAATTATGTTAATGGTTTTAGGGATTAGGAATGTTACATTTAGAGGAAGTGTACCCGTATTTGAGATGAAGGTAGAGTGAAAAACCATTTCGGAAAAATCTCAGTACACCCAACAAAGATCCGAATCTCAATCTCTCCGTTATCGGCAGTCTAGTCTACTGCGAGGTTAGTACCTTAAACCATTCGGCCGCCGAAGAGTGTTCTTCAGTTAAATTAGTCATGTGATTATATAATCAGTTGACAGTGACGTAGTTAAAGTAAAAATAAGCATCTAACACGACAAGCCGAAAGTCGTGTTTTGTGGGTGTTCTCCAAGTGATGGCATTGGGATCCGGCAGTCTGTGACGTCATCGTGCTTGGACAATACTACTTCGTGATGGAGATTAATAGATTTCTCCATCTTTCTCTCTCACTCTTCTAACCACCTTCACTCGCTGATTAATACAATTTCACGAATATGACAGGAGGCCGTGGTTGTTCATTACAGTAGTGTTAAGCCTTATCAACAGTAGCTCCATGGCTTCTTTGGTGCTGACTGACAGCTTTGAAAAGTTACCAGACCAAATTATGTATCCCTACGCCGAACCATATGATCTGAAAAAACATGTGTTTAGCAGCTGTCACTTCTGACGGTCAAAATTTAGGTATATACCTAAATGTTGATTGTTGGAAGTCAGCTGTGAGCTGTCAATCAGCACCAAAGAAGCCATGGGGCTACTGTACATACTGTCCATCCATAGTTCATCACGTCCCGTGCACACTAACGGTGGTGTTTACCTAATTAATACAGTTCAAGTTGACAATTAGTAGCGTGTGAATAGCCTATTAACATGTGAACTCAAAACAAGCAATAACCATTAAAACTGGAGCGTAATACTGTGATAGCGTTGGTTGTAGTTGTCGGCGACTTGAGCGAAGAAAAGATGGACTACTATAAAATATATAATTTTTGTTTGAAGAACAGTATCTTTTAGTTACTAGAGTTACTAAAAAATTATAATATATTCATAAATCAAGTCATGTTATCGTCAGCTGTCACTTTTAATATATATTACCAATGCTTATAAAATAATACTAAAATATAGTTTATTTATTTAGCACTACGTCTTACTACCCGTTCGAGCTATACGCAAATAATCTAGTTAAGTGTTATCAATGTTGGCCGAAAAGAAATACGTTTGAATTTTTCTAAACTGCTGTTCCAACCAAAATCAGGGTATAGTTTACATACATTAGCGAAATGAAAATAGTATTGTCTTGACTTTAAAATTGACACAAAACGAAACATATTTTTTTATATAAAATGTGTTGAGGAAAATGATTTGATTAAATATATATCATTGATATATAGTTTTTTATTTTAAAAATAATACCAAATTATTTTGAAGTATTATATTGGAGTTTTAATTCAAGCATACAAAAACAGTTTTCAAATAATTTGATTTTGGTTGATTACGTTTATTATTCTCAAAACAGGGGTTAAAACAATGTCCATGTGAATGTGTATCGTAGTTTTCGTAGTAGCCAATTTTATAGATATTTCTAGATGATTTTCATTATAGATTCGGTAGAAGCTTATCTAAAAAATTAAGTATGAAAGTATATTCCGTGTGTGTAAAGTACAGTCATAAGACCTTACAGTAAGAGAGTCCTGTGTATACAAGGGTTGATCCGTAAGTCTAGTATTCCGTAAGACTACGTAGAGGTTAATTGGATTAACTTGAATTTTATAAAGATCATCGTTACTAATGATACCTACTAATTGACCTCGGTGGTCTTGGGGTAAAGTGCTTTCCTCAAAATACAATGATAGTGGGTTCAAACCCGGCCGCGATCGGTGGAGTTCTCTTGAGTGTTGAAAATACGTTGCACAACTTACTTCGGAGGAGAAGTAAGCCGTCGGCCCATGTTGATTTTGGCGTGTAAAAGAACCCTGGAAGGTTTGTGAAAATCCATTTCATGGTAAAATTGGTAGAAACTTTCACTCTCGCTCATAGAAATTCCCGTGTGCTGATAAAATCAGTCGTTTCAGAAACTGTACGTTAAATACCTCTAATAAATAAAAAATATTTGTACCTGAGAATCAATAGTAAGTATAAACTAAATTAACAATGAGGTCGAAATTAAAGCATCAATGGCAGAAAAAATGAAATAGACAGAATATTAAAGTTTCCCTTAAATTGACGTGGTATCATGTAAATAAGGAAACGGATTGTATGAACAAGATTGAAATATATTTCGTCAGTCAGCTATTTGAAGTTAAATATCTTAATACTACGGTATTTATGAGAGTGACAGTTCTTAAAATTAAAAACCACTAAGATAATACCCACTTAGAATTTGTTTTGACTAGGATAATATATATTTGTTTGAGGAAGGCAAGATATTGTTTCTGGCAATTTACTTTAAATCTCATAATCTCGACATTTCAAGTAAAGCGTAGTAAAAAATGAGATAATCTCACATTTTCTTGTTTGTTTTTTAATTATAGAAGTTGAAATATGATGTTTTTAATCAAGAAGGAACATATTGACATCTTTCACCATTTTAGCGTGAACTAAATTTTCATATTACAAACCCTTTCTTAATTAACACGGGATTTCTGTGCGTCTGTAACGCGTCTCAGCATACCTATAAGTGACCCCCTTAAGGAGTATAATCAAAAGGTGCATGTAGACGAGACTTTAGGCTCGAACAAATTTTATTCATCTATTTCCTAACTGAAGTGCTTTCCCAAGTTTTCTTTCCAAACCATTTTAGAAAATGTAATTCAAACCATTACTTACCCTCCCTTCCTTTTTCATCTTTTTGTTGTTGTTCAAAAAAATAAAAGAAGTTTTTTTTTATTGAAATGACTTGTGAAAATGTTTCTGTTCTAAGTGTTTTATTTTCGAAAATTCCATCTCGAACCATAAGGATACTTACTCAGTGTCAGTTTTATTGTTTTGTGTATTAATATTATAATCCACCATTTTCATATCGTTGATTTCCTTTTCCGTGACGAGGTTTTTTATGTTCTGAAGCAACAACACCACTAAAACAATCCTCAATTATCATAAAATGCTCTCTAATGACTAAGATAATAAATGGGACGGTGCATAGACTTACCCGCTCCATTACCTAAAAATGGAGATATTTACTTAAAACTTGTAAGAAATGTGAGACGAGATAATAGATATTTTCAGGAAATCATGGAAAAAAGAGCATCACATACAAAAGAGCATAAATGGAATAATATCTATTGTCGTATAGATATATTCACCATTCAAACACATTCATCAAATAGCATAACAATCAGCTACTCTATTTCCCAGACTTTCATTTAAAAATTGCATGTTCTTATAGCACTGTTGATTTTATAAAAACACATTAACTATTAAAGTTGTTTATTTTTAGTGGTCCTGCAACTTTACAATGATACGTTATTTCGTATCTTAAAGCGTTGAGGAGATTTTTATAAAATTGGAAATATACACTTATGTAAAATACCCTCAAAGTCATTTTATGGTAAAATTAGATGCACCATTTTGTTTGAAATGATAAACAATGCTGTGATACTAATTTTAATTAGAATAGTTGGAGCCTATATTGAGAAAATTGATTTATTCTCGTTTCGATTTCAAGTAAATACCCCTTAATTTTAGTGTTGGATAAATAATTTCAAAAACCCCTCTAAGAAACATTATTAAAACTCTAGATATAAAGTTTTATCCTGATTGCTAAAATGGCTTCAGCAATAGTACCAGTAACAGACAGGCAGATAGATAGCACTCAGCATTCCAAAAACAATTTTTTCGGATTCATTGAGTCATGAAACATAGACATCTATCAAAATTTTGAAGTCTATTTATTTTTATGACTACAATACTTTCTTCCACTGAGAGGTTGCTTGAATGTAAAAATGAAGTCTAGCTTTATGTTATTAACAATTATTTCTTTGTTCTAAGCACTATGAGATTTTGCGTTAAGCATAATTGAAAATTAGCTAATTTTAATTAATAGTGGTACAATTTTTTTAAACATAAAACTTAAAATAATCAAGTTTTAAATCAATAGGTACATATTTATCCTTCACATTCATTTCGGTGAGAGTCATATTTTGAAATTAAAACCATTAATTAAATAATGTTGGCTTTTTGAACGTTTGCAACATGTCTCAGTACTCCGGTAGGTGGGGGGGGGGGGGACCCTTGTATGAAAGAGGGAAAACATATTACGAGTGACTCAGCAGTGTTTAAGCCATATTGATAAACATGTATTTGGCCAAAAAAAATATCTAAATTTAACAGTGTCACTGTCCTACTAAATCTTTATTCAAGAACTCTCTGAATCTTGAGTACAGATAGAACGTACGTGTTGGCTTTAGTTTTAGGGTGGTATGCAAGGACGATACTTAGAGGGTTTTCAAGGACGAGTCTTAGGGAAGAGTGCAATAATAGGTCTTAGAGGTATTTGCGAGGCTGAATCTTAGGGAAATATGAAATAATAGGTCTTAAGGGGAGTTTGCGAGGCTGAATCTTAGGGAAATATGAAATAATAGGTCTTAAGGGGAGTTTGCGAGGCTGAGTCTTAGGGAAATATGAAATAATAGGTCTTAAGGGGAGTTTGCGAGGCTGAATCTTAGGGAAATATGAAATAATAGGTCTTAAGGGGAGTTTGCGAGGCTGAAGTCTTAGGGAAGTATGTAAAATGAGTTTATGATATATACTGTAAATATGTTATATTAGTGACCGAGTGAAGCGAGGACCTGTTTGTTTTAAATCTACCATTTGGCCTTTATTATATTTATTTGTTCTGCCAAATGATTGGACCAACTTTAACGAAATTTTATATAGATGAACCTAGGCGAACAACGTATTATTAGAAAACGTTTTGGTTATTGTCCTGAGGCACTGTTGTGTTTTATAACTCGTATGAGTCACACCACTCCATTTTTCAAGGCTGATGAGTGATGATGATATGAATTGCCGAAAGTTATTTTATTAAGGAAATGTATATGAATGCATGGTGGCAAAAATAATTAGCAATAATATTTCTTTTTTTTTTTTTATGTTTATAAACTTTTTAAATACTACTGGTTTCGATTTTCTTTAATGTTACATGTTTTATAACTTTTTAAACTTCTTAACATTTTGATCAAGTTTTGACTATTTACTTTTATAATATTGATTACAACTTTGTGTTTAATGATTTAAACTCTGAATAATTGTTCTTGGTTTTAATATATAATTATTATTCTGGTTCATTCATTTCACTACACATTTGTGATTATAGTTCTAAATAAAATCAAGCATAATATAATCTATTTTTGTTTTTATAATTTGGTTATCCGTTTCAAGATTAGGCCTGCTCAAAAATGTTGTATTTAATTGCTCATCCCATGTTTTTGAATTTAAGATTCTAAGCAATCGTTCTAACACCTCATCGTATTTATTTAGATTTTGGCATTAAAAGACTGACTTCTTAATACATGCGAACGTCGGTTAATATCTATTAAATAAATTATATTTTAAACAAAGAAATAATCTAACTTCTACTAAGCTTGATTACTTAAATGTATTAGTCAGATATTTGCCATCCAAACGGTGTTTTTTTTCCAAAGAGAAATAATTCTAAGATTGTAGGTCTACAAAATTCTGTTACGTCAAAATACTTTAACTCAAACTCATGGAGTGAACAATATCTACTGTTCTCAAAACTACCAGTAGTTTTATTCTCATAGTTTGATTTATTTTTTTCAACAACCAAAATTACAATATTTTACTAGAACAAACAGGAAAAGGCAAATAATTTGAGTTATCGGCATGTCAATATACTTGCGTCACCTTTGAGAATATGTATACACTATTAGGGCTGAGGAGTAATTGATCTCGCGGGCTCACTTGCTATGCATTCAAATTAGGAGTGGTTAACTCGTTTCTACCCGGTCCCAGCACAGATTTATCTGATTACCAAACCCTTCCTTCACCTCTGACAAGACATCTTGTGAATGTGGGGAATGCCAGGCCTCCACCGTGGTTCGGATTCCACGTTAAGCTGTAGGTCCTCCATTTCATTTAACAATCACCCTACCATTACACATTATCGTAAGTGCGTATAACCCGAACGGGTAGTAAGACGCGGTGCTAATAATAATAAAATAATAATAATAATAATAATAATAATAATAATAAACTCGTTTCTATGTCTTGGGTTTTTTATACGATGATTGTTATTATCATAGAAAGAGGAATCTGACCCAAGGAGACGAGAAAATAATAACGAATACTTTTTCTACCCTAGTTTACTTGTTCGAGAAGATTGGTGAGTAAATGAGTAATGGCATTAATACTATGTATGGATGACCTCATTCAACTGTCTAAGAGGCTATATAGGTTCGAATCCTGTTTCTTATCAGATGATATTTAAATATTTTATCGTGTAAGTGTATCTAAACTATGAGTACTGTTTTCTTTAGGTTTATAGTCTTTAAATTTTGTGTTAGAAAGTGCTGGTTTCCCTTTTGGATATATTGTGTGTTCTTAAAATATACTATTATTTTAAAACATCCAAGGGATGGCTCACTTATCTAGATACGGTGGAGGCTTATGTTGATTCCAAAACCTACGCTATTAATAACTTTTATAAAAGTGATTTTTTATATTTTTTATTTTTTATTTAAACTACACTTTTTAGAAAGAGGTTTAAAATGGCAAATGGGTTCCAAACTAACTAATTAATTCTAAACTAGAGATATCACGATACCTGTTTTTCTCGATTCCGATTCTTAAGTTCAACGCCGATTTTTCGATTCTTAAATAAATTTTTTTCGATTTTTTTTTTTTCCCAAACACCCAACCTCATATAAATAATAGGTAGGTATTCAACTTCATAACATACAAAAAATAAAATACGTTCATAGTATAATACCCAAAAAATCAATTCTAACCAACAAAATATCAATTTGACCAATTATTAACTCATATCATCAAAATAATAAAATAAATAGGAATTCACTTATAGTAAACATGTATTATTACCTACAAATGAAGCCTCATTGAATCAAACATTTGTAAATAAAAAATAAATAAAAAAGGTATAGTAAACAGTTGTTGAGAACACACGTCTATTCAATTCACCAAATTTGATCGTTAAATGAACGTGCACTGTTTTGAATTAATGACAGCGGAAAGAAAATTTAAGTAAGTAGCAGCTTAAAAAACTTAATTAGGGTTACTTGAAAATAAAAACTTTTTCTATGATTATTATTAGTCAAATAAAAGAGATTAGCTTTGTAAAAACAATCAAAAACCTTTTTTTTAGATATTTAATAGTAATTGTTACTGTATAGAAAATCTAACTTGCCTGATACCCTACTCCCCCTCAATGCGAAATTTGGGAGTCAACCATGTAAATCAACATATGGTCACTTGAAACTTTAATCTCGCAATCTTAAGATATTTACTAAACAAACTAAAAGTCTTGAAAACTTATAATCAAACCCAAAAAATGATATAAACTCAAAATCAATACAATAAATTGCATATTTTATAACAGAAAGAATAACACATTTAATATGTCACAAAAAATATAAAGTTGTCCGCCATAACTGATCCTACACACGTCAGCCCGCCAGAAATTAGTGATGAACTGTTTTGACAACGATATATCAGACAACACTTTAAATATATTGAATTAAAATAAATATAACGTTTTATCACTCTATTTTTATTAAACTTGTCTTATTCAAATAGCTAAATAAAACATTAAAAATTGAAAGTGACAAAGAATATAATTACAAGAGAGCGGCCATCTTAATTTGATCGAAATATCGTAACTCTCGATATAACACGTTGTAATATATCAATTAATGATAGACATATCGATATATTAAGGGAAAATACCATCCCAAGTCTACGTATTATATATCGATTGTTTGTCTAAAATCGATTCATGTATTCTGACAGTCTCACTTGACTTTTTCTTTTTAAAAAAGGTGTGTCAAAGTTGTTAAGTCTTTATCTCTTGTTACTGTCATAATGCCAGGTCCTATTGTATCCAAGACCATTTATTCTTCATTCACAACACCCCATAATGTTAGGTTCGTATTATATTCGTGGCAATACGTTTATTTACAATTCTCCGACATTTAAGAGAAACGGCAACTAAACTAATATGAGAGATAATCGATTATTACCTATTCGGAATGTTTCCGTTTTGTTTAGTTGCAAGTTTTATTGAGAGCAAAGAATCGAAATAGTGATAATAGTAATGTTAAGATCGATTCTCGATTCTTTCGATATCAGTAAGAATCGAGGGTATCAAGGTATCGATGAATCGAGTTTGAGACCCTACTCTAAACTAAATGTAATATAATATGTGTAACAGAACTAACACATGTACAGGAATCTAGACTTACAAACTAACTTAACTTAGAACAGCAACATTCAACACTCAATCATACACAATGAATTTTAAATCCTTACTACGAAGGGTATATGAATACCTAACTATACTTCCACCAGGTTTCAAACTAATCACCAAGGCATCTTGTCCACCTCACTGACCTCTCAATATTAACGGGACTGAGTTTTGCTACTAAATAATTTATAACGTACATGTTGTATTGATCTTTCTTTCTTTTTTCTTTTTTAGAATAAATATATATATTTTTAACAAAACTACCCGACTACAAATTCTGATTTCTTCTGGTTTCCTCAGATAAGTATCAAGGTTTATATGCAATAATTTATTCCTACACAACTAATGGAATAAATTAAATAGAATATTTGCAGGAAGCATCCTTTGATAAAACACAAACTTATTTTTGCTGACAACATTTATAAAAATTTACTGAATGTTATTAGTGTTATTTCAAATTTATAAATAATATATATCAAAAGATACAGTTACGATCACATAACTAGACATAAAAATACGTAAAAGTGGATCTAGAATCTTTCGTAAACTGTCAGATAAGATTATTCCTATGAAAATAAGACTGTAGACCAGCAGTGAATCCTGAATCTGAACACACGTGGTAGAGGGGTTGTGGGCTAAGGGGGGGCAAATAAACAGGTTAGAGGGGGAAAATGGAAAAAAAATTTGGGGATACATGATGAAAGGAGCAAAATAAAATTGTATATTTTACCATTCAACACGTAATATATACAATTAATAAGTGATTGATAAAATCTTGGCAAACCTTTTATAGCAAAAATTTTAGATGAAAATAATGTTTATAAAAGAGCGATAAATTTTAATATTTTGTTTATTTTTATTTCATTAATATAAATACTATGTTTATTTGTGCTGTATTACAGTATGTTTTATAGTAATGATAATATTAAATAATAATAATAATTATAACAATTATGACGAAATTATCGAATTAATTTTACAAAAATAAACCCAAAATATGTTTTGTACTATCTGTCTTAAGAACATATCTACAGAATCAATATATTGCAAAAAGGTTGTGGTTTAATTACTTGTGGTTTCATTATACAAATATTAGATTTTAAATTAAATGCTAAGATAAAATTACACTAATTATGACTTGGAAACTAATAAAAGTTTTTATTTTATTATGTTGCTAAAACATCCTTTTAACTAAATGTTAACTAACTAAAGCTGTGGGAAAATTATATTTTATCCCCTCCACTACGCCACATTCCCGAGGCCAACTCCCGTCTTATCCCCTGACAACTAAAATTTAATTTAGATGCGTCATGTTTACATTGCGATACGATTGGTACTTTGGACCCTCCCCCGAAATTGAATCCTAGATACCCGCTTTATTATGTTTATAATTGAATTTAATTAAATTAATTATCAAAATGACGTTGCATATTTGTGAGGAGGCTTTTTTTTTTACTTTTAAATGTCAGAAAAGACACAAAGTTACCGTGAGTCGACTATATATATAAAGGCTATTATCGCTGCTTCTTCTCCTAGTGATATTCCGCCGTGGATCAGGCAACCAGCACTTCAAAGAGGTATACTTGGAGGAAAACCTACCCTTGATAAGAGCTTAGTTACTCCATCCGGAGATTTTTTTAATGTTTCTTTATATACGTGCCACACCAACGTTATTAGCAAATTAATCCAAGTAGTAGGGCTAACCAGATATATTAGAGTAAATGTATCCACATTAGCTTAACAAAGAGAAATATAAAACCACAATGTAAATCGCATATGAAAACCCCACTCCTTAGTCAAAAGACTGGGATTATATAACCAACCTCCTTGTAAACGGCGACAAAGTACAATGCGACTCTAACGACAGTTGTTGAATATCTGTAATGAGCATACCAACATTAGAGGAGAAACTTTTTTTAATGAAGAGAAAAAGTTGTCATTCAATTCCAGGACACCTTTGATATAAGATATTCAAGAACTGTTGATATCACCACGTGAAGAAAATTAAACAATGTTTCTAAAGGAGATTCTTTCTTATATTGACCAAAAAAAGTGTTAACATAAAAACTGCAAAAACACTTACCTTTTCTCGTGTTTCCCACATCCGCACCTTAAACTTCTCGATCTTCGCAACGATTATTTTGAGTGGTTTTTTTTTAGTATAAATAAATGTGCTAATATTTTAGTTTTATTAGTGATAGATGTCCTAGTCAATGTTTGAGCTATCGTAAATTACATCAGTTGATTTAATGGCACAAGATGAATCAGAATCTGCCGGAAAAATAGATGAGTAGAACCAACTTCAGTCAGAACTGAACCCAAACCTCTAAAGGAAGGACCAGGAATGTCAAATGTCCACCTACTCTCTTCAAATACCAGCAAATATGTTTTTAGTGTGAGCTTATACTTGAATTTTAAATTCCATAAAACAAATCTAAAGAAGTTCAAACGAGTTTTAAATAATTTTTAGTAGTTATATCATTTTTGTTCGAAAATCATTAATACTCTCTTACTTAACAAATTTGTTACCTTCCTCAGATGAATAAAGTAATTTTTAACAGAGTAAAAACAGAACATTCTAACAATTTAGATTAGTTATGCTTACAATCCTAACGGGTAGTAAAACGCGGTGCTAGAAAAAATAGATTAGTTAAAATCAGTAAATTACCTCTAAACAGATAATTACCAAAAAAATCAGTATACATTTTTATTTTTCATTCAATCATTTTCAAGCATTCCACAGATATTCATTTTAAACAAAATCGTTAAAACCAGTTTAACAAAATCTATACAGTAGATTATTACTATTAGCACCGCGTCTTACTACCCGTTCGAGTTATACGCACTTACGCTAATGTGTAATGGTAGGGTGATTGTGAGATGAAATGAAGGACCTACAGTGCAACGTGGAATCCGAACCACGGTGGAGACCTGGCATTCCCCACATTCACAAGATGTCTTGTCAGAGGTGAAGGAAGGGTTTAGTAATCAGATAAATCTGTGCCGGTACCGAGGATTGAACCCCGGCCGCCAGCACAGAAGTCTGACACCTTACCCCTAGACCGCCAGGTCACCTATACATTAGAACCCCCACTATCCGGATGTCGATTATCTGGACGACCGGTTATTTAAATTCATATCACAGCAACAGCTTTCGTTAAATTCTGGCGCAAAAAGGTTTAATAAAATTTGTCTAACTTTTCAGAGTTTTGTGTATGGAATGTAATTGCTTTTAAAATGTCCAAAGGTTTATTTTTATGTTGTGTTGTATAATAAATACATAATATAGGATGTAATTTATTTTATGATGTGTTGTAAGCACATATTAGTACATACGTTATACTGCTTTTTAGTACTAACTTATATTTTAAATAAAGTATTTTAATGTAAACTTACTTTTTTTTCTTAAGGTGTGACAAAAGGGAGCACGAGTAATTTTACAGTTTTTATAGCATTCAAAATTTTGGCCAAAATTAATCAAATATTTATCCAGTAGCAACATAGAGTTTAGTTTTATGCGCATGCTAATAGCAACAGCTTTTTAATATCTTTCAAGGGTGTCCTGGAATTTTGTCAAAACATTTTAAATAACGAGAAAATTTTCTACCTAATTTTCTGACTAATCTAGGTCCTAATTAATCTGGATAATCGTGGCTCTAGTGTAATTTAAAAAAATAATTCATTAGTAAATAATGTCCTGCATTAATAATGAACATTCTAAGATAATTGGGGATTGTTTTAGTGGTTTTTTAAAGTTTTGCATTATTATTCCCATAGTAAATAACACAGTGGTAGGATATTTCTTTTCAATTAGGTGCTACCCTTAAGTTGGGCTGGTCACTATTAATAAATCTACAAGCCAACAATGGGAGTAGAATATACTTGTGACTTATAAAGTTGTGAGCTTTTCGTTTTACTCAACATGCCAAAGCGATTCATTATACTGCAAACCTAGCTTCTAATGGCTTGCGGGTGTACTTGAAGAAAATAACACGACATTGAATAAATAGGCCTAAATCAGGCAACTTAGATCGCACTCCATAAGTCGAGAAGTTTCAAAGCACAGTCTATTTATAACCTAATTTCCACACAGGTAATTATCAACTACACTAAGCTCATATTCACAGATAGACATGTTCCAGACTTTCAACTCCTAGGAAACTGTCCTATACGATTTTCCGATATTAATATTAGGGTCGCAACACTATAATAGATTTAAAAAAACCCTCTTACGGGAATAAATAAAAAATAAAAACACATGTTTTATTTGAAACATCTCACAACATAAAAACTTTGTAAATTTGTGGACATCCATAACTTGACGTAAGTATGTAGCCTACGCATGCGCTGATCCGATAAGCACACAGAAATGAACACAAAGACACAGTAATATTATTAGTATATGAAACACCTAAGGTGCCTTAAATTTTTAATTAGTGTACCATTACAGAGATCTGTACATCTACGGTATTCGAATCCTAAGCTCTTTGTCACTGGCAGTCTTAATTGTTAAACCTATTTTGATAGCCTAATTTTACCTGTCTTTTTAAGTATCTTTAATATGGTCTTTAAAAATATAATAAAAAGCGTTATTCAACAATGAAAAGGTCTTCATAAATAGTGGCCTTTGAATTACTTATACATAAATTATTTATCTAGGGTGTACCAACATTCGTATTAAATGCTCCAAGAATTTAAAAGTGTAAGAAATACAGTGTTATGTTGTTTTTCAACACAGTCGAAATTTCCCTGTCCGATAAACGGTTTGTACATTGTATTAGACTCACCCGAGGCGTGGCTGGAATTGTTGACAACATATTGGAATGACAAGAAAATGAACTCTCTTGTGTTCACCTTGTGGAATATTAGGGGTTCGTCTCACCACTGGAATATTCCACTTCATAGCTTGAAAGACACCTGCAACAAACATTTACATACACATTAAGCCTCTTCTACATACGTTTTAAGTTCCGTGACCGTATAATCCTTAAGTACATATGATGTTTTAACTGTACGTAAGCCGTCCTCATAACATAGTGGTAAGCACTCTGGCTGCTAATCTAGAAGTCGCTGGTTCAATTCTTGGCTGGTACCGGGGGCCTTTTTTCAAAAGGTGAATAATTCTCATAGCCCACAGGATTTGGTTAATAAGCTTAAGTTACGTTAAGATTTTCATTGGCTTAAACCAGTCATATTCACTATCACATCACGTCATCTCATCGGAACATATAAAGAGCCTCTACAAAAATATGTACAATTAATTCATTCGGGCATCCCTGGGTTCATTAGTTCATTAGTACTGGGGGACTGGTCAATCCTTTCGCAAATTGAATTACTGATTGATGTAGCACAAGTAGGTTATTATTATTATTATTATTATTATTATTATTATATTATTATTATTATTATTATTATTATTATATTACTATACACGCACTCAGTGTACAGTACTTAATCATGTGTATCGTGTAGACCAATGCGATATATGATATGCTGTCCAATCAAACTCATACAAATAAATCAACTTAAAGAGTAAATTTTATAGGCACAATTCACATTTCCCAAATCTTATTTTTTGTTTGTTGTTTTAGTTAAAATAATGATGGTCTATTCAAGTTTTCAAGGAATTGCTATTGTCTATAAATAAATGATGATACGTTTAGAAAATGGTGATCGTTTCCTTTCCTATCACTGATACTTTAATTTTGATTTGTATGTAGATTTTAAATTATTTGTCTACTTGTGACTGGCTCTTCGTAGCCCGCCATAACGACAGTCCTTAATGTGAGACAGATTAGAACGCTAGAAAAAGACAGTGATTTTGCAGTTTTATATAAAAACTTTTTTGTCACAATAGATAAAATATATCTCCAGTAAAAATATTGAGTTTAATTTTCTCCTCATGGTAACATTAACCGTTTTCAAATATCTGTCAATGGTGTCCTGGAATTTAATGAAAACTTCTTTTCTTTATTTAAAAAAGTTTGTCACATTAATGCCGCTATGATTATGACAAATATTCAAGAACTGTTGATGTCACCATGTGAAAAAAAGTAAACTCAATGTTTCCACCAATCCGAATATATAGTAAATCAAAGTGCTTAAAAGAATTACAAAGCTACGTACAGCTAATCATAGCTGCCCATTTAAAAATAATTCCTATTTAAACATCAATGTTTCAAAAAGTAACTGTTTTATCTTTGATTTTTTACCAACAATGATGTAGCGGTTTCAATGCATTATCGATGTTTTCCTTGAGTGCATGCACCAATACCTTGAAAATAAGAGCGCTTTCCCGAGATGTAGTATGTAGGCAATATGGCAACCGTTAAGTTTGGTGGGCTAGTATTTTCACAAGGGGTATTTTTTTTTTTTTAGCGCTGCGTCTTACTAATTATTCAGGTTACGCGTATATGTACTGATTACGCTAATGAGTTGAGGTTGAGAAAGGCTAAATTTAGATAAAGCGTGGAGAGGGAGGGAGAGTGGAAAACCATTTAGTAAAAACCACTCTCAGTACCACCCGATTAGGAACGAACCCCGATCTCCCTGTCATCGGCAGTCTAGTCGAGAGGTCTTCAAACTACGTACGGCCCATGGGCCGGATCCGACCTACGGAATATGTTCACCCAGTCCGCAGACACATTTATAGAATAAAACAAATAATGAAGAAAATAATTGTAATGGGGAATACTGAATATTTATAGTGTCCCTGTATGTAATACTCATAATACCGCCATACACCATCATATACACCCGGCGGCCGTACTGGAAACAGCCTAACTAAGGTGAACAGTTCCTCAGCACTCGCTAGCCGCGTTTCTTAGAGTGCCTGTTGAACGAAGGGTCTCCAGCTTGTACTTTGGGTATTTTTCCCGAAAGGGGAACCCCCCAAAGATCACCAGAGTTTAGTTAGTTAGGCTTAAGTTAGGTTTAAGTGTTTCCACTGGTATAATAATATTAATGTAGCCCAGACGTGCAATATAATTATTACTTAACTTAAACATTCAAATTAGAATTAAATTTCAGGATTTTTATGTAAAATACAGAGTAGGATTCGAGGAAAATAAGATTTAGCCCCTCCCTCTAGACCTGTGTATGTAAATGATCCTATGTAATTTTGAGAGAGAGGAAGAGAGAAGATAGCCCCATTTTCTCCCGCCGAGTATTTTAAAACAGCTCTTAAATTATTCGGACATACAACGTTATTAATATATAGATTAGCGCTAAATCATGTCTTGAGAAATTTAGGATCCAAACCCCCTTAAAATGTAACGAGAAAATAGAGGAGGTCTAGAAATTGAAATGTCTTGTTATAAATAGCTTCCTATCTTCTCCTCTTTTTCTGTCCTCTCCTTGTCGCAATAAAATTAATGGATGCTGACCACAGCCGTTCTTTGATATGTCCAAGGTGGGGTGAAGGGGTGAAACGGTGGGGGTATCTTTATTCCTCCCTCAGTGACTCTATTTTGTTGTATCTCTTCTTCGAGGATTTATGGCCATTTGATTAGAAATATTTGTTAAGCAGAAATGACTGAGTCTAGTTCCAAATGAGATTCGATTTATGTATTGCTAGCATCAGCGTTATTAAAGGTTAAGTCTAAGGATTAGGGATGAGAAAGTGCACCAGCATTATCCTGTAAAAAATAGTGAAAGTATGGTTAAAACTACCCCTAGTGCACCCAACTGAGACTTGAACCTTGATTTATCTTATCATCAGCAATCTAGTATCTATATTGATAGAGTGATGCCTTAGAGCATGCGACCATTGATGTAGGTTGTGTGTGTGTGTGTGTGTGTGTGTGTGTGTGGGTATTTATAAGTGAATATCTGAGCTGTGTCTTAGTTAGTTTGTTTGTTTGTAAGGTATTTTATATTGTTTTTACGACCAATAATAGGTCTTGCTTTTGAATCTCATAATTATGATTTTGACAGGTTAACCCGGAAGGAAGGTGAAAGTTGCGGAAATAGTCTACTTGACCTGTCAATATAGCTGACATACGGGATAGAATAGTATGATTTTGAGAAGAACAGTAGACGTTAGTTGCTAAAGATACTAAAACCATTTTAGTATATTTATGTATTAGGTCATGTTATCTGCAGCTGTCACTTTTGATGGATATTTTCAATATTTATGGATAAACAAAAATAATAAAGTAAAATGCTATCAATGTTTGGCGCTGATAAATATGTTTGAATTTTCTCTACTGTTCTTCCAACCGAAGTTAGGGTATAAGTGATAACGGATTACCCGTGTTGTCTTTAAGTTGCTATTAGCAAAGATACATAATATATTAATCGTTTTTGGTAAATTCCCTCCCATTTGATTTTTTTATGCGAACTTCACACAAACATTATAAGTTCTTAAGTAAATTCCCTCCTGTCTAATAAGGGTGTTATGTAAAATGGTGTATCTTCCTCATCCTGCCTTGGATAAAGAATGATGCATATAATAAATTATAACAAATTAAATTTAATAATTAAAATAATTTATTTACATTTCAAACACTTATTTCAAGGTGACCACATTTTTTAACTCAAGTATAGAGGCAAAGCCTACCAAAATAAAATCAATAACATGGTGCAGAAACCAATTATTTGTTTTGTTTTTATGATTTTTTGATAAATATTTGATTGTTTGTCATAATGTTAACTTCAATTTCCTCGGAAAAAAAAATCTAAGAATACAGAAAAGAAATATTGTGAAAATAATATTCATCAAGTTCGGAATATTTTTTACCTACGAAGCTACAGAGTTACATTAAACTTTTATTTTTTAAATTTTTAGTACCGTATCTTACTACCCATTCGGACTATACGCCTATATATTAATTACGCTATTGGGATAAGGATGAGGAAGGTTGAATGAGAGAAAATGCACCCACCTTTGCGTGTAGAGAAAGAGAGAGAGAAAGTGGAAAACCATTCAGGAAAAATCACCCTCAATACACCCTCCCGGGATCTAACCCAGATCTCCCCGTCATTGTCAGTCTAATATATTGCAACAGTGGTGCCTTAGACCATGCGGCCACTGAAATGGGTCATTTACGTTTAAATAAAATTTAAATGTTTTTAAAAATCAATCTTAATGCATACAAGATGGAATTTACGTCAGCCAGTAATAATTTATGGGTGTGGAAAACTTCAACTTCGCTTCGAAATTTAAAAAAAATCCTGCTTCAACCATTACAAAGCTTAGACTATACAAATATAAAACGCTAAACTACACATTTAAGTTCAATTGTTGTCAATTTGTGATATTATTTATCTTAAAAATTAGTTTTCGTATGCAAAAATCCTTAGTGAATTAATATCATGCTGTGATAAAAAAAATCAGCTTGGAACAAAAAGTTTCAAACAATTTTGCTATAAATATTTTGAAAATTATCTTTAGTGTTTGAAAAGTTTTATAAATATGAACTAAGTATTTTTTAATTATAAAACAATTAATGAAATATAACAGAACTTCTATTTGGATACGAAAATATTTCATATTCTGTTTCGATTCAAATTGAAAAAGTGGACCTCACACACGGCTAATACATTATATTATATATTATATTGCATCTACTATAACATACTATTATATACTATAACTATAATATGTTATTTAGTAAATATTATATTTATATTTAAAATTCCAAAACGTTGAACTTATCGTGGATCTACTATAATCGGGTGGCCTGGTGGTCTAGGGGTAAGGTGTCAGACTTCTATGCTGGCGGCCGGGGTTCAATCCCAGGTCCCGGCAAAGATTTATCTGATTACCAAACTCTTCCTTCACCTCTGACAAGACATCTTGTGAATGTGGGGAATGCCAGGTCTCCACCGTGGTTCGGATTCCACGTTAAACTGTAGGTCCTTCATTTCATCTCACAATCACCCTACCATTACACATTAGCGTAAGTGCGTATAACCCGAACGGGTAGTAAGACGCGGTGCTAATAATAATAATAATACTATAATCCTTGTAGCTTAATAATTCAATTTGAAATAGAGTAAGCTAGACAATTAAACCTGGATCATATTAAACAACGTTTGAAGTAAACCCCTTTAGTTAATTTGGGATTTGATACTGGCAGATCGAGGGTAACTGAATGGTGAGAAGGAGGGAGGGGGGGAGGGACAGAATAAAGTCCGTTCACGGCGGCTTTGGCCTTTTCTGACAGTTGAAACTTTCAAGCATAACATATATGTCATGTTAACTTTAACAGGATGTATTAATCACAATGAAGGGCGTTCTCACTTTCAAAAACAAGAGAACAATATTCATCGTGGGTTTTTTAAATTTATGATCCTTACATTTAAAAAAACTCGCAGTTGCGAATAAGACAAGTCTTAAAAGAATTCTCTTACCGTGTTGCAATTTTTGAAGATACTGAAAGTGAGTGACCTTTGTCGATTTATTTCTACCAAGAGAAATTGCTCGGGATGGGGGGGGGGGGGGGGAAGCTGCTCCCTCGGATCATGACAAGGGTTGCAAGGAGACCTCACGGCTTCCATTCCATTGGAGAAACACTCGTGACCACACCAGCAAACAGATCGGACGTGTGTTAAAACACGCAGTCAAAGGGTTGTAAACGCGCAAATCACGTCAACTCAACTTTCGTTATTTATATTAATTCTTCAAATGTTAGTCAGAATCAAAGTGTGGAATTAATTAACACTAATTATCTGTTATCTTGCACTTAAATCAAACCCAATATAACCGTTGGTAGGTTACGTGAAATTAATTGGCGCTCGAACACAATGTATTTAAATATTTTAACCTAACGCTGAATCTGGAGATAGGTCGAAACCATTTTTTCTAGAATATGGATATTTATTAAACCTATGGATTTCATATCCGAATCCTAGAAGACAAGATAGTCGTGAAGTATAATTTTCTTGTTTCTCAATTCTGACTTTGTTTATGTTAATTCTTTAGTCTCTATAGGAAACAGGAACTGGAACTAAGCTCGGCGGTGCATATGAATTGCGGAACATCCAATACGGGTGCACATGAATTGCGGAACAACTAATACGGGTACACATGAATTGCGGAACATCCAATACGGGTGCACATGAATTGCGGAACAACTAATACGGGTGCATATGAATTGCGGAACATCCAATACGGGTGCACATGAATTGTGGAACAACTAATACGGGTGCACATGAATTGCGGAACGACTAATACGGGCCCACATGAATTGCGGAACGACTAATACGGGTGCACACGAATTGTGAACAACTAATACGGGCCCACATGAATTGCGGAACGACTAATACGGGTGCATATGAATTGCGGAACATCCAATACGGGTGCACATGAATTGTGGAACAACTAATACGGGTGCACATGAATTGCGGAACATCCAATACGGGTGCACATGAATTGTGGAACAACTAATACGGGTGCACATGAATTGCGGAACGACTAATACGGGCCCACATGAATTGCGGAACGACTAATACGGGTGCACACGAATTGTGGAACAACTAATACGGGCCCACACGAATTGCGGAACGACTGATACGGGTGCACACGAATTGTTAAACAAGTTATCTGAGCCCGGTAATACCCTTATACGAACTGCGGTGTAAAAATTAAATTCATAATAACTTTGTTCAGAATGGTACATATAAGTTAAGTTAGATTGGATTAGGTTAGGTTAGGCTACGTTAGGCTACGTTAAGCTAGGCTAGGATGGGTTAAGCTAGTAGCTAGAAGTTGAATGGAATTACAAGTTCTCACGCAATTCTTGTGGACCTGCTTACAGGTATATTTTATTCAGCAATTTGAGTGGGACTACTAAACTACAGCTAAAGGGTTAGTTCACATTCAGTTGTAAATTAATGATATGAGGTCTGGTTGTTGGGTTTGTCTTACAGTCATGTATAGATAAACCACAGATCAGCATTATAATAGCTATAAAAATATATTCAAAATTTTATAATAAATAACTAAAAATCTATATTCTGAAATGTTGACAAATCCCTGAGTCTCAAGAATCCTAAAGATTAGAGAGACTTGAAGGTTCCCCCGAATCTTCCCATCTTCCCTCGCCCCCCCCCCCCCCCTCGCCATTACTAAAGTCAGTTCCATATTAATTCACCTTTACACCCGCTTCAGTTTAAAGAAAGCAGTTGTTTTGTTAAATTGTAATAAGTGATCACCGTTATCAATACGGATGAGTATTTGTGATTTGCTGTATTTCTCTAAACAAATATTATGAAATATTTATAGTTTTCTTTCAGCTGTTATGTTCATAGCTAACCAAATGTAAAGTAAATCCGTGCTGTTGACATCTTTTGAAGTCATACAGGTACCTGATAGAATTACTGATGACGATAATTTTGACAGTCGACGAAAGGGTATGGGGACAATCTATTGGGGGCCTGTAATCGTAAAAATGTTAAGAACCCCTGCATCACTATCGCAATAGACCGTACTGACAATAAAGTGGATATCGGAGTTCAAATCCCAGTTGGGTGAACTGAGGGTGTTATTTTCATAAATGGTTTTCAATTTCCTTCTATGTAACTGTGGGTACATTTCTTCTTAATTCATCCTTCCCAATCCCTAGCACATAAAAGTAATGCATATATATATGCATACAGACAAAACGTGTAGTAATACGCTATGCTAAATAAACTCTCTGAACATATTGTGTGGGACTGTAGTGGGAGTAGATTTCTTAGTAATTATTTTCAATACCATTGATATGAATTGCTTAATTTATGGTGTATGGATGAGTATGACTTTAGAGGAAGTGTATCTGCATACGCGTGAGAAGATAATGGGAAAACCATCCCTGAGTACACCCGACTTGAATCATAACCGTGAGTGACCTGGCGGTCTAGGGGTCAGGTGTCGGACTTCTGTGCTGGAGTCCGCGGTTCAATCCTCGGTCCCGGCAAAGATTAATCTGATTACCAAACCCTTCCTTCACCTCTGACAAGACGTATATTAATCACAACTTTTGAAGGTGTGGAATGCCAGGCCTCCACCGTGGTTCGGATTGCACGTTAATCAGTAGGTCCTCCATTTAATTTCACAATCACCCTACCATTACATATTGGCGTAAGTGCGTATAGCCCGAACGGGTAGTAAGTCATGGTGCTAATAATATTAATAATAATCATAATAATCATCATAACCTTGACCTCAATGTCACCATCAATCTAGTTTATTGCGGGACTAACGCTTTATACCATGTGACAAGTGTACTATACGTCAAGCTCATCTAGTCTGGTTTGTCGATGATGGAAAGGTCGAGGTTCTAGTCTCGGTCTGGTATGTATTGTAATACAGGTAGAGATTTCCCGACTGTGACTTTCCCACACCTTTTCCGCGCTGATGAGTGTGTGTTTCTTTCAAGGTACCTTCCTAATCACCTACCCATTATAACACCTTATTATTGTATACATTGTTCTAATTTCCTGTGGTTCGCGTTTAGCCGAACTATCATCATGTTAGCTACAGTAGCCCCACGGCTTCTTTGGTGCTGACTGACAGCTCACAGCTGAAAGCTAAAAGCTTTGAAAAGTTATCAGACCAAATTATGTATCCCTACGCCGAATAATATGATCTGTAAAAACATGTGTTTGCAGCTGTCACTTCTGAGAGTCAACATTTAGATATATATACCTAAATGTTGACTGTCAGAAGTGACAGCTGTGAGCTGTCAAGTGCATGTGAGCGCAGTCGCACCAAAGAAGCCATGGGGCTACTGTAGCTTTGGTGGCCGCGTTGTTTAACGCGCTACTCTCGCAGTAGGTTAGATTGCTGATGACGTGGAAATAGAGGTTATAATCTCGGTCGGGTGTACAAAGGATGGTTTTTTCCAAAGTAGTTTTCCACCTTTCCTTCACGCAACTGCAAAATATAACCATCTTAATCTCTCACGCATTAGAGTGACTAGTACATAAACGTGTAGCCCGAATGGGTAGTAAGAAGCAGTGCTAAACAAAAATTCAGGGTTGATATGTACTTAAAAAACGGGGAAAACTTGGAAAATTCTGGAATTTTAAAACTTTTAGAGCTTACATTAACTACATTAATGTGAAAGAAGGAATTTTAAAGAAAGTGTATTTAAATCCATATGTAAGGAGGGTGAGAAAAATATTCAGGGGAATTTACCCCGGGACACCTGGCTGAGATTTCAGCCCTGACCTTACCACCACCCTTAACAAATCAAGACGAGACTGATGCCTTGGTTCCCACACACACTATATTTCGGACTATAAGTTTAAATCCCTACCCAGTTGTGTGTACTGAGGGTGTCTTTTCCCACATGGTTTCTCACTCTCCTTCCAAACACATTCACGTACGTTTTATCATCCCTACATTAGTGTAATTAATAAATATGTGTGTAATTTGAAAGGGTTGTGAAACTTTTTGTGTGTGTGTTTTTTTTTAATATAAGGATAAAAGTGAGGTCAAACAAGGATAAGTCAGGCGTGCTGGCCGCTCGTCCAACTTTTACGGTTAGTACACGTAATAAAGAAAGAGGCACTTACTTTGTTCCGACCTTCTCGTCAATCCAGAAGAGCATCACCTCGCCGAAAGTGATGTTGACAGCTGTCAATTTGACGACCTGTAACAGCATCAGACAAGAGAGTTTTTTTTAAACTAACCAAGACACGCACGGGTGTGTACGCGAACAAAGAAGTCAGTCACGTCTTATTTGGTTGGGTGGGGATGGAGAGGTCGGAGTTCGAATCCCGGACAGGTGAGCTACGCTTGTATTATTCTTTTTTTACTAAATGATCCACCATTCTCCTTCCATGTAACTTAGGGTATTATTTTTTATAAATTCTACCTTCCTCATCCTAGCCCCACTATCGCAACTAAAGTGAATATAGCTCGGATGGGTTATAATATGTTCTTGGATGGAAAAATAATGGTTGGCGTAGTAGCTGTAATGGTTACACACTCTTACCTTAGCAAATATATT
Source organism: Timema cristinae (assembly GCA_039000515.1). Classification (NCBI taxonomy): domain Eukaryota; kingdom Metazoa; phylum Arthropoda; class Insecta; order Phasmatodea; family Timematidae; genus Timema; species Timema cristinae. The sequence goes on along the minus strand of JBCFYV010000012.1, from coordinate 69,542,245 downwards.
ATTACACATGTTGAGTAAATTTTTACTAACTTAAACATATTTTTAAAAGGGTTTTTTGTTGTTATTATTCAAATGTTTAGAAATTCTTTTTTTTTTTAGCACCGCATCTTACTACCAGTTCGGTTTATACGGCTATGAACTAGTTACACTAATGTATAAGGAATTCGAAAGTTTTAATTCTTACGTGAAGTGCACTCAAATTCGCGTGGAGAGAGAGTGGAAAAACATTTTAGAAAACCCTCAGTACACCCGACTGAGATTCGAACCTCAATCTCCCTATTATCGGCAGTCTAGTATAACACGAGAGTAGCGCGTTAGATCATGCGGCCACCGAAGCGGGTGTTTAGAAATTATTTTCAAGTTTTAATAAATAGCTTATTAGGATAGGTTTCAAAAAGAAAGCTTTTTTTGGGCTCTTGCGTCTAATCTTAGAGAGTAGAATATTAAAAAACAATTATTAGACTGTGTTTATACAGTTTTACATCAAGATGAAGAAATTTAGATTCAAACAAAACTTTAATATAAGGAGTAGGAATTAGTAGGATGACTTAGATAAAATGCTTCCGCATTTGGGTTAATAGAAACTCGAGAAAACCACATATATAAATCAATTTAGAGTGATAACCCCAGTGCAACAGGTAGGATTCGAGCCATGATTTCCTCGTCGTCGGTGACCTGGTGGTCTAGGGGTAAGGTGTCAGACTTCTGTGCTGGCAGCCGGGGTTCAATCCGCGGTCCCGGCACAAATTTATCTGATTTCCAAACCCTTCCTTCACCTCTGACAAGACATCTTGTGAATGTGGGGAATGCCAGGCCTCCACCGTGGTTCGGATTCCACGTTAAACTGTAGGTCCTCCATTTCATCTCACAATCACCCTACCATTACACATTAGCGTAAGAGCGTATAACCTGAACGGGTAGTAAGACGCGGTGCTAATAATAATAATAATAATAATATTTCCTCGTCAATGGCAAATAAAAACCAATATGAGCCTGATGCCCTTTTAGACCACTTGGTCACAACTGCGGATGACTCAGTATCAGCTCATCCAAGGTGACGACGATGGTTTCTTCTTAAGAATCTGCACCCAACATTTGCCTTGAGATGAGAGTAGAAAAGGTGAAGAGGGGGGGGGGGGGAATCTACATAATGTAATAAACCGTTCCTTTCGCGCCACCCCCTTCTCTCCGTTCAACCAACTTGAACACGTGTCGTGCATGGAACGAAATCTGTGATTAAAACTGATTACTAGACATGAAGGGGAGCGACGCCTAGCCTCGCGACTCTCAACGTAATGGTTCAATTAGTCAACTTGCGTAAGTTCCGGCACGACTGCGTGACGATACAAGTTTTAACTTTTGGTCTACGTTCTTGCGTATAAGTAACTTGGATTTAAACTTTAGAGATGTTAAGGAGGTAGTGATTAAGATGTAAATGATTGTTATAAAACAATCATTCATACTTTCGCTTATAGTATTTTATAGTTTGGAACAAAATTCTGTCATTAATAAACTAGCTTCAAATGTATTACTATCCACAAATCAAGTATAATTGCAGTGCTATTTATTCTTTAAAACACCTTCTTGATATCCATTTTGAGCAAATAGTGATTCGCCTCAATGATCGAACGGTCTAAGGAATCACTCTCGTGTTGGACTGGTCTGCTGATGAAGGGAAGTTCAGGGTTTAAATCCTGGTTGGGTCTACTGAGGGTGTTTTTTCCTAAATGATTTCTCACTCTACTTCCATAAAAATTCGGGTAATTTACCTCTAAATGCTTCCTTCCTCATAGCCCCATTAGAGTAGTTGTCAGATATGCGTGTAACTTGCGTATAACGCGATGATGAAAAAAATAGTTATGGCCAATTTTGAAAAATTTTGGATTTGCAAAAATAATGTATACGTAAACTAATCTCAAATGAAGTATACACTGTCATTTATCATGTAAAAAAGTCTATAGATAGCGATTTTGAACACATTTTTAAAGCCATTTTCGGAAAATTTTAACTTTACAAACATCATTCATTTGTAAACTACACTTAATTTTATTGTTTGAATTAAAATCACAATTTTTCCTTGAAGCATGATCACATAACATCTAATTATCAAGTTTGAACGAAATCCATTTAATCGTTTCAGCTGTGGTCCCAGATACAGACAAAGGGACACAATTATAAGACCCACCTTTTTATGTCGGGGACAAATAAAATGTAAAGATACATCATTATCCCTAGGTCGAAAATTATTATGATTTCAATATTTTATCAATATGAAAACATAATTAATTGGAACTGTATGATCAAGTTCGCATTGTACCAAATATTCAAACACAAGCCTCTACTACTCTATGCATTACAGTTGGGCCACGAAACCCTTCTGGTTTACTGGTGACGAGAAGATCGGAGTTCGAATCTTGGACGGGTGTTTTGAGGTGGTTTTCATCAAATAATTTTCTCACTTTTCCTTCATACAGATGTGGGTACATTGCCTCTGAATTCTACCTATATCCTCACTACTTTACTATCATAAACATGTAGATAGCCTGGTAGCACGTAAAACCATTAGTTTGCTAAATCAAATATATGTTTTTAAATCTCAATAATAACGTTATTCATCGTTTTATAATAAAATGTGAGAGAATGAGGTATAGACAAACAGGAGATGAAAATTTTCCTGCAAATATGCCAGGTCATTGAATATCATGGAAAAGAGAGGCATTCGTGAAGGGTCAGATTATATTATTATTATTATTATTATTATTATTATATGACCGCGTCTTACTACCCGTTCGGGTTATACGCACTTACGCTAATGTGTAATAGTAGGGTGATTGTGAGATGAAATGGAGGACCTACAGTTTAACATGGAATCCGAACCACGGTGGCGACCTGGTATTCCACACATTCACAAGATGTATTGTCAGAGGTGTAGGAAGGGTTTGGTAATCAGATAAATCTGTGCCGGGACCGAGGATCGAACCCCGGCCGCCAGCATAGAAGTCTGACACTGTACCCTAGACCACCAGGTCACCATTTTATAATATTGAAGATCAATATATCTTATCTACAAAAGACCCGACGTTAGTGACACATTCAACCACCAAGCACTGTAGTGATTGGTGAATGTGAGAAACGAACAGTCTGTAATCGCTGTTATTTCTTTATTGTAACTTATCTTATAATGTTTCTGGTGTTAACGTTCTTGGGATAAATTAGACTGATTGGAAACTTTAAACCTTGGGATACATCAATTGCATTAGTTCCTATAAAAATTCTTAGAAAATTTTCAGATAAAAATTAAAGTAAATTTGTTATCTCATATTTATTGGCGTGTGTACCGAAGGTGGTTTTCACGGTTTCTCACGCTGCCTCCACCTAAATGCTTTCACATTTCATCTAAATTAGAACCGATTCACCCTATCAATTAGCTATATTAAAATACGGATATACCTGATCTATAATAATAGACGGTGAAAAAAAAATCTATCCTACAATCCTGTTTGTGTGTGTGTATGGTAGAGCCGTTATACGATGACATGGAAACTAGACGAGCTTGACGTTCATTCCACGTGCCCACCGACGCAGGTGACCCAAAATATTGTTTCTTTTTCGTTGAGGGGGCCCATTTAACTGCTGGTTGGGTGTTTAGAGGAGTGATTAATGTCCCTGCTGCCGGAACCAGACCATTATTAAAAATAGGAGAGGCGGAGTTTTGGCTCCTACCAAGACAGGAAGAGAATAGAACGGTGAATGGGAGGTTAATATTATAGTTGGAGACATCCTGGCGCCCCTTGGGCACAGACAATTATATACCAGACTAACGGCCTCCAGGTTAAAGTGACTGCGCTCAGTGGGCGAGCTCGAGTTCTTCAACACGGGTATCACTAGCTGCCATCAAGGGTATTTTTTTTGAAAAAAGAGCTAATTTTAAACATGGTTTCGCTGAAGAAGAGACAAATATATTTTTCAAGTCAATCGACCGGTTACCCCGAAGTTAGGTTCAGGTAGTGACCCAACCCCCTCTTCACATAATCCTACCCCACAAAGGGTTCAAGCAGACTGTCTATTACAATTATAATGGTCCGTTTATAACGAACATGTTAAAAGTTAGTAGTTTAACAACGGTACATTTGAAAATTATTTAAACGCTGAGTATTGACACTAGCGAACCCCAGTGTTGATGGACTAGACCTGGCTCAAGGAGCACAGCGTAACTTCCATAAGTATGAGGATTTGGTGTAGACTTGGCTGTTCCCTGAGGCCATGAACAAACCTTCAATTATTTTCATATCAATATACGTGTGCTAGGTATGACCCGCCTGCTGTAGTATAGTGGTCAACGTTCCCGACTACAAATCCAGAGGTACCGGGTACGATCCCCGGTGCTCACAGATTCTCCTGTGGAGCAATGGGCCTGGAACGAGGTCAACTCAGCCTCGTAAGGACAAATGAGGAGCCTCTTTAATAAATAAGTAATCCTCCTCGGTGGCGTAGTTAGCTAACGTGCTAGTTTCATGTTGAGATAGACTTCCGAGGACTGGCAGATCGAGGTTCGAATCTCGGTCGGGTGAACTGGGGGTAGTTTTTCCTAAATGGCTTTCCACTATCCCTCCACGCAAATGCGGGTTCACTTCCTATAAATTTAACTTTCTCAATTCCTAACCCATTCGCATAACTAGTGCATAGGCGTATAACCCAAACGGGTAGTAAGACGTGGCGATAAATAAATAAATAAATATCGGTTCCTGTCTAGAAAATTGAGATTAACTTCGTGAGGGTTCGTTGTGATGACTACATGACACCCTCTATCCGCAAGTATTGGCACTATCTTCGCCAATATGCGGTGGCCACTCGTTTGGTATAACTTTAGGGGATGATGCCATGGAGTTTTTATAAGTAAGTATATTTAATACTATTTACCGCAAACAAAATATAAAAATTCGAGTTTTTTTTATATTCAAAGCAAATGTATTTAATTAGGAATCCTACTACTCAAGAGGAGAGCTGTATAGGAAGTTAATTAATTGTAAATAATTGATAGTAAGGTTATATCTTCTTTTTTATTCCCTCCTTCTTATTTTATTTTATTTTCTTCTATGACGATATGTTTCGGTGATTTTTCAACATCTTCAAGTTTTATTTGTATTAAAGATGATAGATTTTACTTCATACTATTGGAATGATTGTGAAATTTACGGTTTTATATTAAATAATTTTTAGTGAGATTATCAACAATATGTATAAAGTTTATACATATTGTTGATCTTATCACTAAAAATGATATGTACAATATGTATAAACTTTATACATATGGTTGATCATCTCACTAAAAATTATTTAATATAAAACCGTAAATTTCACAATCATTCCAATAGTATGAAGTAGAATCTATCATCTTTAATACAAATAAAACTTGAAGATGTTGAAAAATCACCGAAACATGTCATCATAGAAGAAATTTTAATAAAATAAGGACAGGGAATAAAAAAGAAGATATAACCTTACTATCAATTACTATTACTTCTTACCAAATAAACATGAACATTATTAGAAATATTAGAAAATAGTTGAGGATTTAATTGTACTTATCTTTTCACTTTAAAGAATCTATAAAACCAAATATAAAATCCCTTCATTAATTGTAGCGATAGACATGTTGTCTATATAAGCACCATACAAGCAAAACTTGTGCCGCCAAAAACTACGTCATCCTTGTGAGAAACTCAAGGAGCTAAAAGAGGCTCTCGTCTACATAAATAATACTAGAATCATGCCTCCAGCAACGACGTTGTCGTTTTGAGAGAATCAAGGAACTAAAGGAAAGAGCCGAGAACAACTGGGTAGTAATAAACTTGTATCGTCAAGTATTATAATATTATTGCTCAACCAAGCTTTTTGTATTCTACATGAGAACATATTAAAATAATTGTAATTTGTTCAAAACAGTTTTCAACTTTTTTGGATTTTTAAATATTTTTAAAAAAAATAGTATATATTAAAAATAAATATCCAAGCCAAAGTCCTAGATATGTGGTTCATAAGGCTACGGCCATGTTTGTAATCTGGCGTGTGACCCAAAGTAACTTACGTTTGCGACTGGGCCATTTTCATCATCAGACTGAGTACAACTCAAGTGCTGCGATACACTAAATACAAGATGACACCTACCAAGATCAGAATGGAATGGGTCGTATATGTGTCGTCTTGTATTTAATATATCGTCGCACTTGAGCTGTACTAAGCAGTCTGACTAAGAAACTCGCCCAAAAGTTGCTGTCACTAAGCCGTACTCACTCAGTCTGGACACTTTCTTATACAGGGTGTATCGCAACGTAGCCGACAAGCTCCACCAACGTGTTATAGAAATAATTTGAAATTAAAAAAAGTTAATATACACAATAGGGTTATGGGGCACTCTAATGGAGTTATTGACGTACTTACATGTCATGAAAATACTAAATGTACAGTACATAGCTGTAATTATTTATTATTCTGATATTAATTTACAAGTTACACACGTTTATGATATCAATTATCTTCATATGTACTGTTCAAAACGCCTTCTCATCTGACGTTGTGACACGTTACACCACGGCGTGTTCACACTGAATGTCAGCAGGTTCGTTTCTGAGAGCATTGGTGGCGTTGGTTATCATCTGTATCAACTGCTCTCGTGTATCTGGCTTACATCTGCTGCATCTCGGTAAAGTAGTAGAACTAACCCAATGTGGATGTTAACTTTTCAATCCAAATGCTGCCTCGAACACGCTGACGGAGTTTGTTAGTTACGTCAAGGTACACCCTGTACTTTTTTTAAAATATTTAGCGCCAGATCTTACTACCCATTTGGGTTATACGCTTATGTACTAGTTCCGCTAGTAATATAAGGATTAGGGTTATATTCAAAGGGAGTTCACCCGCATTAGAGTGGAGTGAAAGAGGAAAACAATTTTGGAAAAACCACCCTCAGTAGACCAGACTGAGATTCTAGCCTATATCTCCCCGTCATCGGAAATCTAGATATAGTATATTGCGAGAGTAGTGCGTTAGACCACGTGGCCACTGAAGCTGGTACACACCCTGTAAAACATGGCTTTGTGTGCTGGCGGCAACGCAAGTATGGTCGAAGCGTTTGACAATATTTCTAACGTCACATTTTAATCAAACAGAGAGGTGGAGACACTTAAACACATCCGTGTCTTACCACCCTTCTGGGCTATGCTCTTTTAATTACACTGATGGGCCAGGGATGAAGAAGATATCATTTTAAGAAAACATGCCTGCATTTGCGTGGAAGGAGAGTGGAACACCCCGCCAAGATTTGAACCCCAACCTCTCTTTCATCGGCAAACCAAACTCGGCAAGCTTGATATTTAGTCCGCGTGGCCACTGATGCAGGTTTCATTTTTTTAAGTCAATTTTAAAAAGAGCTCGTTTAATGTATGGTCGTCTCTTAAAGGTGTAGATGTAGGGATGCGAGAAAAGTTGAGTGTTTTTGCAGTTTTTATAGCAAAACTTTTTTGGGTAAAACAAATAAAATATTGCTTTAATATAAATATATAGTTTAATTTAATTCACATGGTGATATGGTGTCTGTCATGAGCATAGCAGCATTAATTTTGATAACAAACTTTTTAAATGAAGAGAAATAGCTGTCATTAAATTACATGACACTCTTGACAAATTATTAAGACCTGTTAGGTCATCATGTGAAGCAAATTTAACTCTGTGTTTGTATTAAAGCAATATTTGATTTATTTGGACCAAAAATAAGTTTTGATGTAAAAACCGCAAAAACACCTGTTCTCGTATTCCCTATATCTCCACCTAAACACCTACATGCATTTTACTCCTATGTTTTGCTTTGGATATTTTTAGGCAAGTGATAAATTAAACCTTAAGACTACCTATCCCGTCTTAGCCATGATGCTTTTCAACGCACACTAAAACAACTGATTACCAACATACCTAATTTTCTAGTGGATAAACAGATATTTTAGATTATCGTACCCACCTTGGTGGCGTAGTTAGCTAACGCGCTAATTTCGTATTGGGCAAGACTGCCGATATTGGAGAAATCAAGGTTCGAATCTCGGTCGGGTGAACTGGGAGTGTTTTTACCTAAATGGTTTTCTACTCACTATCCACGCAAATGCGGATTCACTTGCTTTATATTCAACTTTTCCTATTCCTAATCCTTTAGCGTAATTAGTACTTAGCGTACAACCCGAACGGTTAGTAAGAGACGGTGTTAAATTAAATTTGATTATCGTACCATTGGGTGTATTCAAACGATTGTGTTGTGTAGTGAAACAAACCAACACATAATAAGAACGACACACTTTCTTTCTTTTCAAACAGTTATTTCAAATAATTTCACAACAGAAGATGGAGCTGTCTGTTTGTATCACGCTTTGTAGGCGCATGCGCAGTGATTGATTTTGTTGGTTTAGGTGTGTGCGTACTGAAAGAATCGGTTGGTTTTGAAATTCTTTTTTAATGTTAGGTTACCTGGCGGTCTAGGGGTAAGGTATCAGACTTCTGTGCTGGGGGTCCAGGGTTCAATCCTCGGTCCTGGCACAGATTTATCTGATTACCAAACCCTTCCTTCACCTCAGACAAGAAGTGTGTTAATCACAACTTGTGAATGTGTGGAATGCCATTCCTCCACCGTGGTTCGGATTCCACGTTAAACTGTAGGTCCTCCAGTTCAACTCCCAATCACCCTACCATTACACATTAGCGTAAGTGCGTATAACCTGAACGGGTAGTAAGACGCGGTGCTAATAACAATAAATGTTTAATGTTATTGCACAGAACTGGTGAGAGCTCATCCTGTGATCATGTGTCTATTATGCTCTTGTTTTCCAAGAGGATGTATGAATCCACAGTAATCAGTCTATCACTGAAGCATATGATATTCCGTGTGTGACGGCATAGACACCATGAGCTTGTGTACTCAACTGGTGGCACATTAATGACGTATGAGATATTTAACGTGCACTTTCTGAATCGACTGGTTATATCAACACACAACTTATAAACTACCTTAAATCTAGAACAAACACGACATCCAGCCCCCAGCCATTAATTCGTCACTGTGAAAGCTGAATCCCACATTTCATCAATTATACATTTTTGACCATGCCGGGAATCACACTCTGGACCTTTAGCTCCGTAGGTAAACACGCTACCGACTGAGCTAATGTGTTGGGCCTCCGTGTGCACAACCATGTTTAATCGACCGTATTTGACCAATTTATGAATATTCAGTAGTCAGATAAAGCTGTAGTCTTGTTGCACTCACCTGGCCAGGAGATGCTTCTGCGCGGGCGCAGACATGTATCAACAAGACGCTGGGGAGATTCATGACGTAGTCAACCGTGATATTCCCCGATTCAGGTACCTCCTCAGAAATAGGGTGAGCAAAGCCCTGTAAGAACATAATAGAACTATAACCTGCATCGGTGGTTACATGGTCAAACTAGATTGCCGGTGACAGAGATACAGGGTTCAAATTAAAGTTGAGTACATGGAGAAAAGTTTTTCCTATATGGTTTCCCACTCCCCTTCCACGCACATTTGGGTATATTTCCTCCAAACTCTATCTTCCTGATCCCTTACTCCTATAAGGTGGTTCGGAATCTACTCTCGTCAGATGGTCACAGACGTATATAGCTCGAGCGTTTCCACTCTTCCTATTGGCTCAGGAGATAAGAGCTACCACAATCCCGGTAACGTAAGGTTACAACGTGCCGCCACAACTTGGGCACTTCCGCCATCCCGGTAACGTAAGGTTACAACGTGCCGCCACAACTTGGGGCACTTCCCCATCCGGAACGAGTTACAGTGCCGCACACTGGGCACTTCGCATCCGTAACGTAAGGTTACAACGTGCCGCCACAACTTGGGGCACTTCCGCCATCCCGGTAACGTAAGGTTACAACGTGCCGCCACAACTTGGGCACTTCCGCCATCCCGTAACGTAAGGTTTACAACTACTTGGGCACATCTCCATAAATTTGCACTTCCAAATCGTGATAGTACAACGTCTTAGAACATTCAACCATCACAGTGAGCTAACAATAGTAGTGGTACATTCAAAACTATGGCAAATAGCTGCCGAGTCTAAGGGGTGCGGCAGCATGATGAGGATAGTTTTAATCAAAGCGAGTGCACTCGCATCAGCGCAGAATAAAGAGGAGAAATTCAGAGTAGTGAATTAATATTGGAAAATTGTGTGTACCACACACCACTCCCAGTCCAAAAATATTCAAACAAATAGGTTAGGGATGAATAAGATATAATTTAGAGAAAGTGTACCCACATTTTCATGGAGAGAGAGATCACCAGGATTCAAATTACGATTTACTTCCACCGGAAAACTATACATCCAAAATTAGCCCGACAGTTTTATACATATTCTCAGAGGTGCGGAGCAGTATTATTAACAAACACACTTACTAATTTCAACAGTCGTAAACGAAAATGGTTCCGAGTCTATAGCTCCCCTTCGCAGGATCAAGCCATCACATGAGAGGGGACATAGCCTACGTGATTTAACACCCTCATGCCCCTTGAGCCTGGCGGCAACTAATCCACCCCTTTTCCCCTAATGGAAGTTGGGAAGGGAGGTGATATTGTTTACAGTACTAATGCGCGCCATACTCTAGCCCGCGAATTATACACGCTAGCAATCACAGGTCTGTGTAGGAATATAGAATTACGATATTGCTCAAGGGTGGAAAAATCGATTGAGAAGGGAAGGAGGGGGTTTCAGCCCATACACATTCAAGGGTTGAGTCAGCGATTTCTATGAGACGAGTGGAATTTCCCACTTGAATATGATTTCTAAAATAATAATATTCAGGGCCAGCTCAAAGATTGTCAGAGCTCTCTATTCACTTGGAGATCTAACGAAGGTGCTATCTATGCAATCCTGGATAGTAAAAATATATAAATGGTAAGGTGCACTACACAGACTTTCTCTTTTGTCTTACAACAGAAACATTTACTAAAATCTAGTAAGATTTGTAAAACTAAATAATATACATTGTTGTAGGAGCACTCCAACAAAGAGCATAAGTTAAATAATATACACGTTATAGAAACATTGAGAAAAAGTTAACATCTTTGTCCACCAGATAGCGTAGCAATCAAGCTCTGTTTTCAAATAGCTGCATAAGAAGTGTATAGATATGTTTACTTATAACTCAAAAACTTTTGGTTGTATACGATTATAAAAAGTATTCTGGTTAAATATTTTTATATTTGAAAGTACCACTACAACTTTAAATCGATAAGTTATTTTATATTTCAAATAGTTGCGAATATATATTTTAAATTGGAAATGTTCCCTCGTGTAAATTACCCTCCATGTCATTTTCATGAGAAAATGAGGATTGTCCTTTTGAATCAAAACATTAAAGCGGATTTTGAGAAAATCGATTTTTTCTTTCTTTTTATCCTTTAGTAAACTACCCTTAATCTTAGGGCTGGATGTGTAATTCTAAAATCCTCTCAGTGAAATCTTAGGAAAACCATAGATATAAAGTTTTAGCATAATCGGTCAAATGGTTTAGTTTCTAGGCCGAAAACTACTTTATTAGTTTTTAGAGGTCCAATAAATGTGACATTTATCAAAATTTCGAATTCGCTTCTTTTGACGATTACAATACTTATTTCTTCGAGTGGTCTAGAGAGAATAAAAATGACAGACTGGCCGGCAGACAAATGTAAGGAGGGTCTAATAAAATATACTTACAACTTAAAATGTGTGTACGTGTGCCAAAATCGATTTTGTAGGGTAAACATTTCGAACATTTGATTGACTTGTTAGCAAAAAACCAAAACCGAAAAAACATTTTTGCCAGTAGGCCTACTTAAGGTAAAATTGTATACCTATTTTTAGAATGATTAATTTTTAATCAAGAATTAAAATAGGTAGTCGTTTAGTTATATGTTTGAGGTTTTAAAAAATCAGTGAAAGTTAAAAATCTTTTTTTTTCTCTCTTTAAAAAAATTGCCAATCCTAGGGAACGTAGAATCTACTTGCGCACCGGTGGCGCCCAGATATGTTGCGAATCTACTGAAAGTAAAATAATAATATATTTTCAATACCTACAAATGAGATAGAATAGTAGATTGGACGCTAAGCTCACCAGCGATGGTAATAAGATGTAGTTAGATCTTTAAATAGGTCCTATAGATATAGTAAAAACAAACATACTTGCGCTGGTCATGTGGTGGTAAATAAATGCTGAAAGAATTGAGCGTGACAATGCCTTGTTTTCACTACTATCTCTCTACGCTAGTTAAAATGGCGGTTTTAATCTACCTCTCTTGTCACTGGTTCCGAGACAACAATGTTACGCTCGGCCGAAACAAATTAAAAAGAAAAGGAGTGGGATTGGTTACTCGTTTCTCATAGTTCTCAGTTTTATCATCAGTTCACTTTTCACCGGTGCTTCTGTTTAGATGTTTATGGCGAATATATTGTTAATATTAAATAACAATATTTAGAAAAAAGTAATACTATCTTATTTTATTTAAATATTTATTTTTCTAAACATTAACACATTTTGTTGGAATGCACCCTCTGTAACGTTGCGCCCGCCTAGGATCGACTACTGGACTGTCCTTGAATACTATATGAACGTTTTGCTTTTTTTTTGCACAACGTCTTACCACCCATCCTGGCAATACGTATTTAATTACATCAATGAAATAAGTATGATAAAGATGGAAGTTAAAGGAAATGAGCCCCCATGGCTTGTAAAAAGAGAGGGAAATCTTTTTTTTTTAATATTCTCAGTACATTCAGCCAGGCTTCCAACCACGACCTACTTATCACCAGTTACCAGATTACACGAACTTGACGTTTAATCCGCGTTTTCACATGTGTCATTTTTACCTTGAGGTATCAATTTAGATTAGTCTGGTTTTCTGGGTGACCAGGAAGATGGAGTTCAAATCAGGATAGAATGTGTTAAAGTTTTTCCTTTCTGAATTGTTTCTCACACTTCCTTCACGAGAATTTGGTTACACCTTATATAAATTATACCTTCCTCATTCTTACCTCCATCTTATTCTTAAGTCAACGACTGAAAAGTTTGATTTGATGTAAATTATATCCATCCAGATCTGGAAATGCACTCAATCCTGTGGCTGGTTAGTGATGTCTGTACCATCTGGTAACAATCCTATGTACTAGGGGAGTTAATTAACTGTGGTGGTTACCCATTCCTTCCTCTTTGAATTTCTTTGAGCGAGCACAAAAGGGTTTACTAATTTTGCCGGAAAACTCATTTTAACATTCCTTCCAGGGTTCTCTGATCACAATCGACATAGAACCAATGGCTTTACCTCTCCTCCGAAGGAAGTTGTGCTCCGGATTTTCATCCCTCAAGAAAAATACGTCGATCTCGACTGGGTTTGAACCCATGAACATCGGGTCCTGAGGCGAGCACTTCACCAAGGTCGACCCTAACCTCTTAAGTTTAAATATAAGGATAGTCCGAATGTATAATATTAAGAAAATGAAGATAATTCTCTTAATATTAATTTTAGTGCCATTACATTAAATTAGTGTTTCGGATAAACCAAACTGACACGTAGCACGAAAAGCTTGCCACAAGATGTTCTTTAAGGGACGGGCGTGGATGATAAATGCTCCCACATACGAAATACTCAGCCGTGGAAGCTACGTGATCAAAATGTCGAGCTCATTATTTTATTCTGATGATTTGACAGCATGTGTTTTTAATTCATTTTCTAAGATAAAAAAATTAGTTTGGTTTCACCAATGATCGAGAGACCAATAACTGAATCCCGGTTGGGTGCACTGAGGGTGTTGTTTTCCTAAAATAGTTTCCATTCTTCCCCTCACGTAAACTCGGGTACATTTCGTCTTGAATTCTACCTTTCTCATCCCTTGCATATTAGCGTAGTTGATATGAATGTGTATAACCCAAACGGGTGGTGAGACGCGGTGATAAAACAAAGAAAGAATAGCCTTCTGACCTGTGCGTCTCTCATACGCTGCCGCAATCCGGCGTCGGGTTCCTCAGGGGATCCGGCGTCTTCCCATACGCCGCTTGGGCTGTGCGTGCTGTCCAGCAAGAACACGTCATACCTGGACCCTGTAACCAGAGGTTTGTGCTAGCGTTCTGGCACCCTGACAAAGGCAGTTGTCTTCCCCCCTTCCCCTTCTACATGAATTATCCCAGCGAGGTTAAGACCTTGACTATATTTTTTATTAATTATTGTTTGTGCTCCACGTCTTACTTCCTGTTAGGTGTATCTGCAAATTTACACCAATGGTCATGTGGATGATGAAGGTAAATTGTAGTGGAATTGTACCCACATTTTTGTGGAGGTGGAGTGGGAAACCATTCAGGACTCCTAATATAATATCCCTGACTTAGATATTTCAACCATTGAATCCGTTACCATGATTATTGACGGTTTAATTTAAAGGATTCGTATAAGAGAGAATGTGAGAACATTCACCCGCATTCGATTGGACAAGGGGTGCTAAAACCACAGTTAAAATGGGGAAGAACCTCCTTAGTACGAGGGTCTAAGTCTAAAACCCCAACCTCTCAGTCATTCGCAATCCAGTCTATTGCGAGACTGATGCTTTAAACCGTGTGGCCGATGAGGGTGTGGTTCCCCCTCCTTTCTTAACGCAAATGTTGGTGTGTTTACTTTGATATTTACTCTTCCTTATTAGTTTGAATAGGTAAAGGTTATTTGCCAGTGGTTGCTTGTTCTACTCTAGGGTGTCACTCTCGCAATCGACTTAACTTTCAGTGACAGGGAGATAGGAGTTTGAATCTCATTCAAGTGTACCAAGGGTATTTTTCTTTAAATTATTGTTTCCCACCCTCCCTTTATACAAATGTTATTAGGTAAATTACATCCAATTTTCTATTTTAGGATCGCGTTTTAATGGCCATTCGGGCTATTCACCTTTGAACTAATTATACTAATGTGTTAGTGATTATGGAGAGAGAGTGTAAAACCATTTAGTAAAAAACCACCCTCATAACACCTTACCGGGATCAAACCCCGATCTTCCCGTCTTCGGTAGTCTAGTCTATCGCGCCTTAGACCATGCAGCCACCGGAGGTGGGTCATCCAAATTCTTAATTCCTAATACATACCCTATTAGAGTAAATGTGAGGATAACACATATGAGAAGTAAGACGCGGTGCACACACACACACACACACACACACACACACGCACGCACCGAGTTCTAGGCATCCAATACCCAATACAAGGTGTAGCATCGGATGTTTTATGATAGACACGAGACAAACAGAAATAGTCAAGACTTACCCCATTTGCTTGTTTACTGGGGCTGCGGGGAAGAACGACACAAAACCACCTAACGCACCTTCACCGAACCGGGAAAATTGAATACTGACTGTGAAGACTGAATGGCAAGTTCAAGCCAACGCGTTGGGTTGAATGGACTTGCGCAGTAAAGAGATCCCCTCCGAGAAGATTCCGGAACGCCCACGGCCTCTCTCGAAGCGAATCAACTTGCGCTTTCTCGTGTTCCCTTTTTATTCTAGAATGTTATTCCCCCCTTTTTCCCATCTTCCCCTCTTCTGTGCTTTAGGGTATATATTCTGGTGCCTGTGGCTACGAACTTTACAATTGGGCCTGAGTCATATCAGGGATAGGATAAGCTCCGGCTTTCTACTTCATAAAATGTAAGATCTAAATCCATTTTCGGCAAATTAAAACCTTTTTTTTTAATGTAAATCTTTTCTAAATTAAATTTTGGCCTTTTTTTTAATAACCTAAAAAATCTATCTGACAGTTAAGAACATAGTTTTTTTGAGATCACCTTATTTGCAAGGTCAGGGCGACATAGCGCCAGTAGAGTCACGACTAATCGATTATATCGATTATGTACTGTATTGTTTAAATTAATGTTCGCGGGAACTATGTTAGCATTTGAATTAGTTTATCTTATTGTGATACGCTATGTGTCTTTTCTTGATGGGCAGATATTTAGAACTTGAATTTAACATATCTTACGCTATGAGCCATTTATTATGGACACATATTTAGTATTTGAATTTAACATATCTTATTGTCATACGCTATGAGCCATTTATTATGGACAAATATTTAGTATTTGAATTTAACATATCTTATTGTCATACGCTATGAGCCATTTATTATGGACAATTATTTAGTATTTGAATTTAACATATCTTATTGTCATACGCTATGAGCCATTTAGTATGGACAAATATTTAGTATTGGAATTTAATATATATATTATTGTCATACGCTATGAGCCATTTGTTGTGGACAAATATTTAGTATTTGAATTAAACATATCTTATTGTCATACGCTATGAGCCATTTAGTATGGACAAATATTTAGTATTTGAATTTAACATATCTTATTGTCATACGCTATGAGCCATTTATTATGGACAATTATTTAGTATTTGAATTTAACATATCTTATTGTCATACGCTATGAGCCATTTAGTATGGACAAATATTTAGTATTGGAATTTAATATATATCTTATTGTCATACGCTATGAGCCATTTGTTGTGGACAAATATTTAGTATTTGAATTTAACATATCTTATTGTCATACGCTATGAGCCATTTAGTATGGACAAATATTTAGTATTTGAATTTAAAATATCTTATTGTCATACGCTATGAGCCATTCCTAATGGACATATATATTATGTTGGAAATTAGATTGTCTTGTTACCATTGACTAGGTGCCTTTTTTTTAAAGGATTAATATTTAATGATGGAATCCAAATGATCATGTTATTTTTACTATGCGCCATTTCTAATGGGCGACATCTTAAAGTTAACATTAAGTAATCTGATGAATATTTACCATCTGACTCTTTAGCTTTGACTTCAATTAATAGTTGTTATGAATTTATTCTATTTTCTTTACACTTCGCAACATCAACAATGTATATATTTGGAGGAACTGTTAAAAATCTAATTGAGTTATGGCTAATAAATATCGACTAACTTTGACTTATACTAATTCTTATTATATATTTATCCCATCATTCCCAAGGTAATCCGTCAAACGTTTTGGTTTAATTTGAACTTTACTGAGGCTGAAGTCTCTTGCCGTCTGGATGAGATAGAGGGTCACGTTAATAACTCCTCAGCACTCGCTCTGGGTTAAACACCCCCCCCCCCCCCTTTTTTTGTAGTGTTTATATTTTCGATGTATTTTGTTGGAATCTGCCCCTTTTGGATGCTACAAAGGTTTAGAGTACAAATATTAAATAAATTATTTGAGGTAGTATGAGTTAACATTTAAAAGGTACAGGGGAAAAGGTGGGAAGTCACACTATGCACATTTTCGAGGGCAACTTTAAAACATTAAAATCTGCCTGCAACGAATGAGAGAGAGATAGAGATAAAGATAGATAGAGAGAGATAGAGAGATAGAGAGAGATAGAGAGATAGATAGAGAGAGAGATAGAGAGATGGATAGAGAGAGAGATAGAGAGATAGAGAGATAGAGAGATAGAGAGATAGAGAGATAGAGAGATAGAGATATAGAGATATAGAGATATAGATATATATATATATATATATAGAGAGAGAGAGAGAGATATATATAGAGAGATAGAGATATATAGAGATAGAGATATATAGAGAGATAGAGATATATAGAGATAGAGATATAGAGATAGAGAGATAGAGATATAGAGAGAGATATATAGAGAGAGATATATAGAGAGAGATATAGAGATAGAGAGAGATATATAGAGAGAGAGAGAGATAGAGAGAGAGAGATAGATAGAGAGAGAGAGTGGTAAACAATTTATAAGAAAAAAAACACCATGTTTACGCCCAACCACGATTCAAACCCCGGCCTAGCCACCACCGACAATCCAGACTATACGAGACCAACGCCTTGGTCCATGTGCCGATTGGTGCGAAATATTCCACTTTTTTTTTCTTTTTTTTTTTTAAGCACCGCGTCTTACTACTCTTGCTATCTCTGCTAGGTTTGCATACTTGAAAGAGCTGGTATATTGTTGATGTTTATGACAACGTGGAGGTATTTGGTGTTGTCAAGTTGAGTCTCGTTACTGAAGGTTAGCAGCACTGCGGCGTCCCAGTTACCCCTCGTCTGATTGGTGCTCGCGGCCAGTATCGTCAATCTACCAACATAATGCACCCAATAAAATCCGCGGGATAGGATTTTGAGTGCAGAAAATCAAATTCAGAGAGTTTGGAAGTTCCCTATATTAGAATTTTTATAAGAATAAACTTTTAAAAAATACAAACATTTTCTTGGCGGACAAAATTTGTTTTTTTATTTCATTTTTTATATCACCTATATATCTTACTACCTGTTCAGTTTATAAGCATATATGATAATTACTCAAATGGAGTAGGGATGATGAAGGAAGTATCAGAGAGGTAATATACCCGCAGTTGCGTGGAAGAAGAGTGGGAAAACATTTAGGAAAAACCCCATTCAGTTGATCCAACCGGGATTCGAACCCCGATCTCCCTTTCTTCAGATGGCAAAGAAGAGTAACGCCTTAGACCATTCGGCCACATAAACAGGAAACATGGTTTACATTTTGCTTGAATACTTTATAATACTTTCTAGCTGTAAAATAAAGTTCTTCTTTTAAAAATTCGACTGTATCTACCTTAATCTCCCACTAATAAGGGTTACTATACAACAAACACGTTTATATTATTTTTGCTAGTCCGTTTGAAAATACGCTGTTTTTTTTTAACATAAACAGCTTGTTCAAGAAAGAAATATGGTCAACCTCTTAATACAAAATGTGCAATAAATATTTTATATTTTTTGCGTAAAGTTTATCATCGTGACAAAGAATTATTTCTTATGCATCCTAACTAGCGACTTGAGAAATACTTAAATATATGTAAGTCTACAAAAAAAACCCATCGTGTTGCTCAATGTTAGCTTAGAAATAAGATACCAATTTAAAATAAAATATTAGAATAAATATTTATTTTCTTATCAGTTTTAACTTCAAAATAAATTTTATTAGTTGTTCAATATATCTTAAATCACGTTCCTGTCCATCCCAAACTTAAAATGTAAAATAATGTTAACTTATTTTTATGTTGAACACCAACTTTTAGCTATCTATCGGATCTCATGTGAACTATGAGTAGAGGTGTTCTACCTACCTTGGATCAGGGTAAACGATGTTCACTGCCATCTCTGTGTCGCCCAAGTAAGCTAGAAGCGCCATTACTGTGTACACTGGTTTAACAAACATTTGAATGTGAGGAGGGTTCGTTTCGTTGTACTGGAATCTAACAAGTAACATAAACAATATTATAGATTTTTTACCCATCATGGATATTGTAAATTATATATTACTTTTATTGCTGGTTAAAATGAAGTGTTACCTAAGCTATGTTATTTGTTTGTAGTTAAGGGCGTTGATAATAGAAGATAATAGAGCTAATTCTATATTCATGCCTTACTTCTTTGTGATACGCACTGCTGGGCACGTTGACTAAATGTCAAGATCATCTGGACTGGTTTAGTGGTGAAAGGGAAGGGAGGTAGGGGCTAAAATTACGGCCAGAAATATATACTAAGACTTATTTTCCCTTGACGGTTTCCCACTTTCCTTCTATGCAAATGCGGGTAACATTTAATCTGAACGCTATCTTTCTCACTCGTGCACCATTATTGTAACTAAATGAGTAAAGCTTAGGTGGTATCAATATATATATAATATTTCTGAAATAGATTAGAAACACCGTTTTAAATTTTACATAATATAGCTTATGTTTGAAACTATGTATTAATGTACCACATTGTGTCAAAATAATTATGATTATAAAACATAGCTATATAATTTTTGGAAAAAAAAAATTAATGTTCAATAAGGAACGTTTAATATTATCTATACAGTAAATCTCAACTTTTAGTGAAGTTCTGTTGTACTAGTTGTATTAATTTAATGTGTAATGTGGAATAATAATAATATAAATGCACAATATTAAAATAATGGAACACTCATCTACATAGCTTTAAACTCTGACCTGAGAATGATGCCGTCGTAGCATCGAAACATGTTGTAATACTTATAACGTTGCAGCATTTGCAGCGGTACCAAGGAACAGGGAATTCAGATAAGGAACAAACTTAATGTTTATACATTCTTTATTTTCAAAACTTTATAACTTGTTCTGGTTTCTCTCAATTTAATAATAAGATACGAAATATATGAATGATAACATCATCGTTTGTCGTTTTTTAAAAACATAGTTTTAAATGTAATTGACTCAAAAGTCTACAATTTTTTTTAAATGTATTGAACTTTTTAGAGGTTTGTTAAAATTTCAAGATGTATTTATTATAATGCGTTATAAATTGTAAATGTTATTACCAATCTCTTAAAATAATAATCAAATATTGTGAATTTATATTACTATTCAACATTACACATTTATGTCTCACACGTTAAATTAATATAACTAGTACAACCGAACTTCACTAAAAGTTGAATTTTATTGTATAAATAATAGTTATATAAGACAATAACTTTCGTAACCGCTAAACTGTAAATGACACGTCAAATATCGTGTATGCGCCTTTACATTAAATAACATCAATTCTAAATTCTATTACTAAGCACTCATTTTAAGAGCACTGCTCACTTTCAAAGAAACTCCCTCACAATGTAATTTTTTCTCATGGGAACGGCATTTATGAAGCTTAAAACCTCCCCCGACCCCCCCCCCCCCCCAATTTTTTTTATCAAATATCTTAAATTGCTTCGTTGCAGACCTATCAAGAAATTACTTTATTGTTTGGTTTGAGAAAGGCTATATATATATGTTTCTAGCCATTTATTTTAGTCTTGGGACTGCGAGATTTTGCGCTAAACGTTGAAATTGAGCTAATTTCCCCTTTTTTATTATTAATTTTTTAGCTAGAAAACTTGAGGTGTTTAATTCTATAGCAACATATTAATATTATTTTGATGTGAACCATATTTTGGAATAACAATCCACTTCCCAAATAACCAGGAAATATTGAACGTATGAAACACGTCTCAGCGCTCTGATCGGCGACCCCTTAAAGCCCTATGAACCGTGTCCCATGGAATAGTGAGTGGTCAGTGCGCACCTGGCTACAAACCTAATGATCCCTGGTTCGATTCCCGACTGGTACCATGGGTATTTTTACCGAAAGGGGAATTATCCCAACGGTCACCAGGATTTGGATTATTAAACTAAAGATAGGTTAAAGATCACTCCTGGCTTCACATTTTAGTAATCACTATCATCACATCATCTAATTGCGGGTTTAACGTGTTGATAACCTCCATATAAATACCCAGCGCAACATTCTGTAGTTTTTTTTAATCTTATTTTTTGAATCGCATCTTACTACCTGTTCAAGTTACACGCGTACATCGTTATTTCTCTAATTAGGCAATGATGAGGAAGGAGGCATTTTAGAGGTAATCTACCTTAATTTGCATGGAAGGAGAGTTGAAAACCATTTAAGTAAAACAACACTTAGCAGACTCAACCGGGATTTTAACCCCAAGCTCTCCGTCATCAACAGGCCAGTCTAGCATGAGAATGATGCCTTCTTATACCTTATAGTCAAACATAATTAATTTTAAATTCCTTTGTATTTTAATAAATATTGTAAAATGGTTTCACTGGTGTTAATTCCACTACTTACTCATTAAGACAACATAAAGTTACACCACGGTAGCTACGACACCTGATTCGAACTACATTACCTAAACTAAGCTCCACGCTATCCGGGAGGTAAGATGGTATTATTAAGGCTCACGTCAGCTCAGCCTCTCTAGGAACTGTGTTCTATTGTTTAGTTCGAACAGTGGTAGTTCATTACCTGGCCATCATGGTGCGCTGAGTGAAGTAGTAGGGATGGTAGTTGAGGAAGGCGTTGTCGTTGCTAAGCAACTGCAGGTTGATGTCCTCCTGTCTGATGAGCACCTGATGGTGTCGAGTGACTCCCCGGGTGACCATGGCGGCATAACGAACATCCGCCCGCCAGGCCTTGTCCCTCCACCAACCGGTGAGGGGGTCCGCCTCGCTGAAATCACCGCCGAGCAGGATCTGTATTCATTGTGAATGCATGTAATTTAGAAAGATTAGAAAGGAACAATTCCAAGATCGAGAGCCGCATTGGTGTGCACACGGTCTAATGTGTCAGTCTCGCAATGGATTAGATTACATATCAAGGTTCGAATTTCGGAAGCGTGCTTTGAGGGTGGTTTTTCACCGTGATTTTCTCATTACCAACTCGCGTTAATGCTGATGTGCTTCCGACTAAACTACCTGCATCATCTCCTAGTCCTTGGTTTTATTTTTCAACTACGTCTTACTATCCATTCGGGACACCCGCATTTAATAACACTAACGGAATAGGGATGAAGGAGGTTTAATTTGCGAGCAAATGAGCCCGCATTTGTGTGGAATGAGAATTGGAAACCATTGAGGAACGTACACCCTGATAATATTAAAACCCTGATCTCCCCGTCACTGGCAAACCGGATAAGATGAGATTTACGACTTAGTCCGTGTGCTTACCGATGTAAGTCATTATTAATTACACTAGGTGGTAGCACTGATTATCCTACTCGTTGGCGACAGGGACCTCCTGAAGGCTAGGGTACAGGCGGTGGATGTCCTTCACCAATCGAAGACCTTTCCGTAGCACTGCGTCCCCGGAATCTGCTCCCTTCTCGTGGAAAGTGAGTAGGTCCACGGGGCAGGCACGTCGTCCCACATGTGCACAGTACTCCAGCAGACCCCAACACAGTGGGTGACGTGTTCTGTTCTTGAAAACCCCCGCGGGTCCAGCCAGACGGAGTATCGGGTCGACACCGTATGAGCCCGCCGCAAAAGCTGCATTCAGGCCATCCCGGCTAGCGCGGGCGTAGCGCAGGTAGCCTACACAGACAAGGGTTTGGATGAAGGGAAATTTCCTCCCACTTCGGTGTTTCTTATGGAAATGGCAGTTCCGAATCTCCAAGACCACTAAAACAATCGTCAATTATCTTAGAGTATTCTGTAGTGATACTGTTAAAAATCATTTTATTTTTTAGAGGAAGTCTGGATCTATATTTATAGCCATTTACTTTGCAAAGCAGCGATATTTTATCTAAAATGTAATTTAAAACTCTATTTTTTTTTTTTTAAATGTTTTTAACACTGACTGAATATTTCAACTCCATTTAGGCAAAATTCTTATTTTGAAATGACAAACCATAAACACATAAAAATAAGTAAAAAAGAAATATCATAGTTTTTTTAATTGGAGTTCTTATCTTTTACATACAGTCTACAAGTTAACATAGGGAAAAAAAAGGAATATTTGTTCAGAAAACATATATTTACTATTGGTAAAAAAAAAGGTATGTAATATTTTTCGGTTTTAAAGACAACATCCTCGCCTTGGCTGCTGAGTCTTTCTCACTCTTCAGCCACAAAATGTCCATAGTTGTTCTATATACTGAAGAGCTTATTTAGCGTCAGTATGTCCCGGAGTGGGTTGGTTTGATATGCCGAGGAGACGGATAGTCAGAGGTAGCATGTGAGAGGGTCTACTGTATATTAGTTAAATCATAAAAAGGTGACCTGGCGGTCTAGGGGTAAGGTGTCAGACTTCTGTACTGGGGTCCGGGGTTCAATCCTCGGTCCCGGCCAAGATTTATCTGAGTACCAAACCCTTCCTTCACCTCTGACAAGACATCTTGTAAATGTGGGGAATGCCAGGCCTCCACCGTGGTTCGGATTCCACGTTAAACTGTAGGCCCTCCATTTCATCTCACAATCACCTTATCATTACACATTAGCGTAAGTGCGTATAAACCTAACGGGTAGTAAGACGCGGTGCTAATAATAATAATAATAATAATAATAATAATAATAATAATAATAATAATAATAAATCATAAAAATTTGATTGTAATTTTAAAATATTGCAGGTCGTGGTGTATTCAGTCATATTTTCATTGGAAGTAGCTTATCTAACTAATCACTAAAAAATATACCATAATATCTAGTTTCACTTATTCATACATCAAGTCATATGATTTAAAGCAGTCAATTTTGATATATATTATTAATACTTACCTATAAGATAACACTAATAAATAAGTAAACTATTATAAATTTTGCTCATAAAATATATGTTTGAACTTTCTTAAGGGCCTATCCTAGGAAAACGGGACATCATTATGTTGTTTTTAGCACAGCGTCTTACTACCCATTCGGGTTGTACGCCTATTTACTACTACACTAATGTGTTAGGGACTAGTAAGGTTGAATTTAGTGGTAGTGTACCTTCATTTGCGTGGAGGGAGAGTGGAAAACCATTTAGGAAAAAGCCTCAGTGCACCCGACCGGGATCAAACCCTGATCCCCTAGTTTTCGGCAGTTTAGTGTAACACGGGAGTAGCGCGTTAGACTATGAAGCCACCGAAGTGGTTATAGTGATGTATTAATAGAAGCGCATGCGCAGAAGAGTGATATTAGTATCATAACCATAGCACATTAAGTAGCGAATGTCTTAGCTTTCAAACAAATTAAAAAGCTTTGTTTCACAAAATAGTTTAAAGAAAGTAGATTAAATTTCATACTTTGTACACTTTTAGCACGTCCAGGTGGCTATGTTGACAAAGGCATCAGTCTCGTCTTATCTAGTTTACCATTGAAGTGAAGGTCAGAGATTGAGTCCCAACTGGGTGCACTGAGATGGTTTGTCTTAGCTGGTTCCCCACTCTCCCTCCACGCGAATGCTGATGCACTCCAAACTCTACCTTCTTCATCCCTTATTTATTAATGTAAATATTTGGAGAGCCCGGATGTATATTAAGACACGTTGAGCGTAAAATAAAAGTACATTTGGCACAATGTTTGTTAGCAGCTAAATTTAATAGAATCTGGATAAAATTATGAACGAAGAAGAACTGATCACAATTAGCATTTGGGGAGAATGAACCCATTTTGAAGGGCACATGTCAGACATATTAATCGAACCCAATAATACAACAGCGTTGAATTAATTTTGCTTGTTTAAAAAAATACACACTAACAATTTGTTTCAACTATCGGTAAATTGACTTTTTTTTTATTATCAGCCAACATATCAACTTAATTAAATTAAATTAAAATATATATGTTTGTTTTTAAACCATTACATGCTCATAAATTTTCATCTTGTTATAAGCTATAGACCACCATGAGTATTTAGTTAAATAAACCATAGTTAATTACTTTTCAGCGTGAAGTTGAAAATATTGTACATTTTAAGATCAGGCTCGTTCCAGAGTTCAAACCGCCACTTGGACAAATGTTCTAGCCCGTAGCGTCCTGAAAAATAAATAAAACATTTTTAACAAAACTAGAAAAACCAAATTATTATATATATTTTTTATTGTTGTGAGTGTAGGTTACTAAGGGTTCAAGAAAATAGTGCACCCACATTAGCGCGTAGAGGGAATGGAAATACCATAATAAATCACATGTGAGGAATCATCCAAAGTGCATCTACAAGAGGTACGAACCTTAGCCTCCTTATAGTTAAAAATCCAGTCTATTGCAAACCTCTTGCCATATATCGTGTGATCACACGTGTAGTTTTAAGAGGGGAAAAAAGTATATATTTGACAACAGAGTAATATATTTCGCACAGATTTTTAGTAGTTAAATTCAACAATATTTTGCAAAGTTTGCCGTGATAATTAGCATCGGGCTAAGTTTGCGAGACCTCTCACTCACCTATATATCTCTCGGTGACTTGCGTCACCAAATCCTGCCACAATAGCGTGGTGTGATTGCTGCTGAAGTCAGAGAGGAAGTCGGATGGATTGCCCATGAGTTCGAACCCTGGCGACAGTCCTGATGCCAGCAAGTGATCGAGGAATTGATCCAAGAGCGTGAAGTCATAGACCACGGAGCCGTTCCTACCAACATCGCTGATGCAGAAACGTTGCATTAGAAAACCCTCATAAGTGAAAACTGTTGTGCCTTACTGTTCAGTCGGCCGTTTGTATCTTTCCATTGCACTTGCACAGGCCGCGCCAACCACCCTCTCTACTGCCTGGACCGCCCCACAGTCCATGTTCTCTGAGCCATTCGTGACGATTTCCCCACTGTACTCAGTGCCAAAGATAACTCCTTTCTCTATTGGCTCGCGTGATGGGCACTGTCTCTCACGTTTGCACGCACTAATGGGAAGCCCCTGTTTCCCCCCAATGGACAAGGACAGGCAGCAGTGTAGGGTATATAGCACGGTGATTTCTGGAGCCGATTCAGCGACTTAAGTGAGTCGAGTCGAGTGCACGAGGACTTTCACTCCAGTTAATTTGACTTTCAGTCATTCACAAGTCGCAGATTCTACTTAGAGGAGCGTTTCAGCGAGGTCGTGTGTATATGGTGTTTATGAAGTGACGATTTAAGTGCTTCAGATGCTTTTTAAGGCTGAATAAAGTGTTTTTACCGCTAAATATCCACCACTCTATAACGGACAGTGTTTTGAACCGTTAATTTAGTAAATTCTTGAGTATTTACGTAAAAGCTTTCGGCCCTTTCAGGGCCAATAACTCTAAGTTCTTTGTGCTGGTTCAGCAAACTATTATTAGTGTCGACGCGAACGGCTTGGGAACGGTCGGCTGACTGGTCGATTCCAGAAACGTGTGGAAAGTGATACGGTTAAACTCCAAAATCAAAATTGTCTATTGGCTCAGACATAAACGTCGTGGAGGAAGAAGAAGACGAGGACACTCTGTCTGAGGAGTCCCATGATGGGAGCATGGAGACGCCATCCACAATGATGCTAACCACTGGGGAACAACAATCTTGACACTCTAAAAATACACAAGGTAATCTATGAACCAGTCTCTTCACTTAAAAGGAAACACAGGGCCAAACCTGGAGTCGAGGTTCCTGTGTCAAAATCAATCAAGGTAAACAATCAGTTTGTCACATTAGCTAGTGGGCAAGTCAATAACGAACAACAGGATACCGCTATGGAGTCAACCGATGACACCCAGTGTGAATAAACGGTAAAAAAAAGGTAAAAATGCCTCTGATCGTGGTATCAAACGCGGTGGAGTACAATAACATAGTTAAACCCCTTAATCGGAATCTTAGGGACGAGTACAAACTATACTGCATAGCGCAGGGCATCAAAATTATTACGAGCTCGTTTAAAGACTACTCCTCACTGTTAAAGCTACTCAAGGAAAGTTCCCTTGAGCACTTCACCTACATGATCAAGAAGGACAAGCCCTTTAAGGTAGTTATCAAGGGCCTTCATTCCAGCATGCCATGTGAAGCTATAAGCTTGGAGCTCACAGAAATGGGTTTCACGCCCAAAAATGTGAGACAACTCTTCACAAAATCCATCCCACAAACAGCGACACCTAGGCCACTCACAATCTTTGTCTGCACATTATAAAAAACGCAATCTGTTGCAAAGATTTATGAAGTCGGGGCCTTAAACCACACTATTGTAAAGGTTGAGGAATACCAGAAATCGGCGAGCACCGTACTCCAGTGTCACCGATGCCAACGCTTCGGGCACTCAAAAAATTACTGTTCTCAAACACCCCAATGTGTCAAGTGTCTAGGTGAACATCTTACCACAGCCTGTTCAAAGAAAGACAAAACCATGCCAGCACGCTGCGTTAACTGTAAGGTAGAGCATGCGGCAAACTATAGAAACTGTCCTGTACTAGTCAGGGAAGTCGCAAGAGGTAACAACCAACTAGGCAAGGCTACCCAAGGAAGGCATAGGGTAACAAAGCCAATTGCTCCACCCACCCAGGTCATCCAGAAACTAGGGTGAAACAGTATCCCAATAGAAACGCACGCTCCCGTGGCAAAGCGGTTATCATATGCAGCAGCCGTAGTTAAACCCCTCCCCACCGCTCCCCAAATCTAGAGAGGGAAACTATAACACGAATAAGGCTTCTGAGCTAAGGGACTTCCTTCAAATTTTCAAGGATATTAATTTGTCAGGCCTTCTAGCACACCTCAGAAAATAACGACCAGACTTAAAAATGGCCCATACAAAACCACAAAGGCCCTAATACTATTGTAATCAGTCACTGAATTCTTCTGTGATGACAACTAATCAAGCATGTCACCCAGATTACTTTTTGAACACAATATTCTGGAACGCCAATGGCATCATACAGCAGGCTCATGAATTGGAACAGCTATTACAGGCATATGGAGTTGACATCGGCCTTATTTGTGAGACACACCAACAAAATGGTTGACTTTTTATGTATACAACATTTACAGGACCAACATACCTACTGGTAGGGGTGGGGGTACGACCGTCCTAGTTAAGAAGAACCTGAAACACTACCACACAGTCATTCCGGGTACGGTGAACATTGAAACAACTTCAATAATAGTTCCCATACCACGGAACGAGATAGTATTTAGTTCTGTGTATAGGAGCCCTTGAATCCCGATCACAGCCGAAGATCTAAGCACACTTACGACCAAGAAAAATTTCTTCACCACAGGCGATCTTAATTGTAAACACACACCGTGGAAAAGACGTGTATCTAATAAAGCTGGCCGTACCCTGTCAAATCATGCAACCTTGAAAAACTATGAAATTTTGGCACCGGAGGAACCTCATTCTACCCCTTCAATTATAGAAACCTGCCGGATGTACTTGATGTGATTCTTACAGATTTCAATCAATAGCATTAAGATCTGCACACATTAAACGATCTGGACTCCAACCACATACCGGTTTTCTGTCGGCTCCCAATAAATACCAATCCTCGTAACACCTTTATTAGAATAAAGATCCTAAGCACCCACTGGCCCAAATACCAGGCCACTCTAGACAGGGTTATACCGCTAGAGTGGGAGGTTGAATCTGTAGATGAGGTAGACAACTCGGTTGTCCTCCTGACATCAACGTTGCTTGAATCTCATCGGGCATCAACGATCTACGAAGCCCCGATAGTCATCCTAAAGAGGGAATATCCAGACCTGAACTTTTTGATAGCCCAGAAGAGGGAAACGCACCATGAATGAAAGACATCCCGCTTTCCGAAATATAAGGTAGAATACAACCCAAGGACCCAAGTTCGTTGTAGAGCGAAACATTTGAAACTAATACGCTGGAACGAGTACATCTCGGAAACCGTAAATAGTGGTAACAGTGTGTGGAAGATCACCAAACAACTCAAAGGGAACAGCTTAAAAATTAGAGTCCAACCATTCACGGACGTCTTGGGATGAGGTATACAGCTGCGGACAAAGCCTAGATCATAGTTGAATCATTGGAAGACCAATTCAAGGCAAACATCGATCCCCAGGATGAGAAATTCACAAGAGAGGTGAAAGATGAGGTGAATATATTTATCGAGGAACCGATACCGGTTCTACCACCCCCGGTGTCTAGAAATGAAGTGGAACAGGCTATCAGGCATCTATAAAAGAAGAAAGCCCCGGGTGCGGACAGTTTATCCAATGAGAGGCTGTGCCATTCTCCGGATAGAATCATTATACTCCTGATTTCCATATTTGCGGCCGCATTAAGGTGGGGCTACTTTCCGGAATCTTGAAGGTGGCAGATATTATATCTATCTCGAAGACAGGCAAAGACTCCAAATTTCCACAGAACAGGAGAACCATAAGCTTACTCAGCTGTCTTGGTAAGGTATATGAAAAAATCATTCTGGAAAGGCTAAAACAGTTTGCCCAGGAAACCGGAATACTTCCTGATAATCAATTTGGGTTCCGAAGCCGTCATTCCACAGTACATCCCATCACCAGTTTTGTGGAAGAGGCAACGGAGACCTTCAACAAGAAGGAAATAACATTTTCGGTCCTTATGGACGTTGAAAAGGCGTTTGATAGTGTCTGGCACGCTGGCCTCATAAGAAAGATGATCGACTTCAACTTCACTAGGACGTACATCCACGCGGTAAGAAGCTTCCTCCCAGGTCGGCCCTTTAGAGTAAAAATGGAAGGAAAGAGGTCATCCCTACACAACATCAGAGCGGGAGTGCCTCAGGGATCTTCCCTATCACCATTTCTGTACCGCATTTATGTTGCCGCCATCCCCACGGATCAAAAAATAAGTGTCAGGCTATTTGTGGACGACACACTGTTTTTCACTTCACACAGGAACATCAGGTATGGCTTTAAACAAATGCAAAGATTCCTGGACCCGTTCGGTATCTGGCTGGAAAACTGGAGGATAAACGTAAACCCTGCAAAATCTACGGCTATCAGAATATCTAAAAGAGGATCCAGCTACTGGACTAGTTTAGTGTCCTGGGTGAAGACACCCCTTTCTCTAACGAATTTATAAAATCTCAGTGTCATAATGGACGCTCACCTCAACTGAAAACCTCATGTCGAGAACTTTAGGAAATGGTCTATGGGCGTCTTCGTCTGGAACTACAGACTCTTCAAGAGCCAGATGTTGAATACCGCAACAAAACTTCTCCTATATAGGAGTCTATTCCTTCCTCTACTAGTCTACGACTGTGAAGCGTGGAGTTATGTGGCGCCAAATGTTTTGAGTCAGCTTCAGGTGCTCCAAAACAAAGTTACTAAGGTGCATACTGGGAATCACCACAAGAACAAATAACGCATTTATCCAGGCTGAGAGTGGGAGCAAGACGTTAAGGGAGATATTCGTAGAAAGAAAGAGAAGATTCTACACCAAAACCCAAGAGCTGGAGGAAAACGCCATAGTTTGAAACCTAGGGCAGTACAACCCCCGAGAACAAAGGATTTACAAAAAGCCGAGACTGGATTAAGGTGTCCCATACCTATCCCAATAAATTCCAAACCAGCCTGCCCTCGTGGCCTTTCCTTAATTCCTTATTTACCCCATCCACTCGACCAAAATTGACATCCATCAATAAACCATCTTCATAAACTCGCAATCATGTATCCATCCCTCATTGAGTGTCTAATATGAGTCTGTGTTTTACTTTCTGGTCATCCAGATAGTACACACATACACCCCAAATTACATATCGAGCCTGACTACGCTCATGTTTATCATCATAGTGTACTAAGGCTCGATCTAGTTACTTCACAACATAATACTCTCCCCATGTCACAATTCCTTCATCCACCTCCACCTTCCTGCCACAATCAATAAACACTTTCACAAAATATGTTATGGTCTGTAATAACAAATCAGTACTTTTAGGTAATAACAATCCAACTATCTTCTCTGAGGGTCGCTTCTGACAATCAGAGCTGGTAGACAGGCAAACAAGGGAGAGAACTGATTTATTGGTGAGCCACCCTAGTGAACCACCCACACGAAAGAGCTAATAATTTGTCGTGTTTTGCAAAGAGCAATTTTGTCTTAACTCCCTCTCCTTCCACCATTATCCTTTAACTCCCACCGTAACTCATGTTGCCTGTACAATCCCTTTTCCTCCCATCACTACTCACGTTGTCGGGACTCCATCCTACCTCCCACCGTGTAATCCCTTTTCCTCCCACCGCGACTCACGTTGCTGGGACAATCCTTTTTTTCCTCCCACCACAACTCGCGTTGCCGGGATACCTTATAGGTAGAAACGTCTAATCTGATTTGCTGGTGGAGTGGAGATCAGAGTTCTAAATCAATTTAGGTATACTAAGGGTAGTTTTTTCCTAAATGGTTTGTCAATCTCCGTCCACGCAAATGCGAGATGCCTGCATTTTCTCTACATTCCATTTTCATCCTCCCTACCCCTTTGACATGAATGAATGCGGATATCTATACGGGTAGTAAGATGCGGTGAGAAAAGAATATAATCATGTGCACAACTATTTATATTCTCGTTCGATCGGTTGCCACTCAAACATATTATTTTTGCATGCCCACGTATTACTACCACCTGCCCGAGCTATATGCATGTTTACACTAATAGCTTAGGAATTATGAAGGTTGAATTTAGAAGAAGTACACCAGCCTTTGCGTAAAATTAGAGTGATAAAATAAACGAGAAAAAAATATATACACTTGGACGGAATTTGAACCCTGACCTCCTTATCTCATTGATAATACCAAGACAGACGAGGACTACACTTTTTCCCGCTTGTATACCGGTGTTAAATTACAGATAATTTTTTATGGTTTTAAAACAATTATGATAATTAGGCTTTAATTTTTAGATAAAATCATCTCGTATCTGACAAGTAATCAAATGATAAAACGTTTATTAAGTTTGGGACATGAATATATAATTTTAAAACAATCTGTTCAAAATATGTTAAAATCAAGCATATATTTTTAGATTGGTCTGGAAATTCTTTCAATAGTAATTTTGGAGGGAAATTCTAAATCTTTAAAATGTTATTTAAGCTGCCGATAAGGTGTATTAAACTAGGAACTAAACTAAACATGTGCTCAGAAGAGCATCTGTGCAACAAATTATATGCATGCGTCAATACAAAATGAAACAGACACATTCTTACAGCAGTTGGTGGAACCAGGGGAAGGGCAATGCCCCCCTTGGAAAGAATTCCGCCCTTTGGAATAAATTTCCCCCTTGTAATAAATTCCCCCATCTAGATATTATATTTAAATCCCTTCTGATATTCTCAAATATGAAACTGAAGGATGGCCTTGCAACAAACTCCAAATATCTTATAGAGGAATCTAATTTTAAAATATTTTCTAGGACAGAATCATTTCAAATAGGTTTTAGAGACATCCAATATTCAAAAATCGTCCATGCTAGGACAATTCTAAATAGTTCCTAGGTGCATCCAAATTCCAACAAATTGCTAGTGTAGGACCACTCCAAATATCATCTAGAAGTATCTTATTTTCTAAAAATGTTCAGCTGTTTGCTTATCAAAACATCCAACTATCAAACTTGCGGAGGGAATAGTATCCCAAATAGCTTCTAAACGTATCTATTTTTTAAACAAAAATACAGGCAAGGACTAGGCTACGGCCAGACGAGCTGTAAAATATTGCCAAAACCTGCAGTAAATTTTTTTATATATTATTTTTATATTATTTAGCACCGCGTCTTAATACCCGTTCGGTTTATACGCTTAAGTACTAATTACGATAATGGATTAGGAATTGGGAAGGTTGAATTAGAGGAAGTGACCCGCATTTGCGTGGAGGGAAAGTGGAAAACCATTTAGGAACCCCCCACCCCCAGTTCACCCGATCGAGATTCGAACCTCGATCTCCTCGTCCTCAGTAGTCGAGCTCAACACGACTAGCGCGTTAGCCAACTACGCCAACGAGGCGGGTCGCAGTAAAATAAAGGATGAAAATGCACCTAATAGATTCAAATGGAACCGGCTACACAACGCTGTAAATTACTGCCTAGTTAGAAATTGGAACTCATTTCAAGGTCGTGTCGCAAACGAATAGGCCTGGGCCACAGAGAATTATTTCTTTGTTTGTGGACTGGGCCCATAATTCTGGCGAAAGCTTACAGTGAAAGAGTAGCCACACGTGTAGTATTGTGTAGTGGCGTCATATTCCTGCCTCGTGTGTTCTCTTTATTTTATTTACCATTTTTTTCCATAATGACATCGATTCAGTAGATAGCGAACACCTCATTATTGAGGTACAGAAATATCCATGTCTGTATGACGTAAAGTGTGAAAAGCACAAAAACTGTGATTTGAAGCTGCAATGTTGGTCCGGCGTAATGGAAGCTCTAGTAGGAGATGCTTGGAATGTATTCAATTTTGAAGAAAAAAACTCATTTGATAGTCAAGCGAATTAATTGACATTCGATAATACTCAAAGAAGTTTATAGAGTAGCTACAGTCTCAGTTTTTGATCAAGTAAAACAAATTAGCCATAAGTTGTTCGGTTACTAATGATGGGATGAATCAATCCCTTTCTTTTTTTTTAATAGAGGGCGCCGACGTTGGACAAGTAACACGCAAAACGTAATTTGGCATTTGGCAATTTGGACCTTTATTTCATTTTCACAGTTGCACCCAAAAGCTACTTGTTGCTAGTGTTGCGTGAAGAAGCAAAACCACAGCCATCTGGCCACCCACAATTTGTAGTAGCTTTATTTTACTGCGGTTTTTGTCAGTATTTTACAGCTCGTCTGGCCGTAGACTACCTAATAGCTTTAAAGGACATCCTATTTTCAAAATATTAAAAATATTTTAAAGAGGCATCCATTTATAAAAACGTAGCCGAAAGAAGATCACTTCAAATATCTTCTATAAGCATCTAATTTTCAAAATAAATCCAGGTGAGGACTACTTTAAATATATTTTAAAGGTGTCCAAATTTCCAAAATACTCCGGGGGAGGACTCTTTCAAATATATTCTAAAGTAATCTAATTTTCAAAAGGTTTCCGGGCCACGATAGCTTAAAATAGTTTACAGGCATACGGGTTTCAAAAATTTTACGAAAGAGGATCTCTACAAATAGCATTTAGACGCATTCAAATTTCAAAATATTTTTGGGCTAGTAAAACTTCAAATATCTTCTAGAAGCCCCCAATTTTTAATACTTTGCTTAGGATAGTGTCCTCGGCTCCTCAAATGCCACTTATTTACCCCTATACAAATAAGGTTTGTACTAATCCTCGTACTCCAGGTGAAAAGTCACCTATGTTTACTCTCTTACTTGTCCAAATTACAGAGTTTGTTTTAAGAACAAGCGTAAATTGAGATATTTTGTGATTTTTCTGCTAATAAACAACTCAATACTTTTTTAGCGATTAAGTCTATTTTTGAGGTTATCGTGAACCCTGTTATATAAACGTCCAATCATTCGTAGATTAACGTAAATTGTATATATATATTATAAAAATAGCCTATATTAGCTTAAACTAACCTTAAACATGTCTATATTAGGGTTAGGTTCAGTTAGTAGGGAATTAGTCTAATCAAAACAACGATCGTTTGAGTTTTATTTTGGTTCCTATGTTTAATACTCGCACAGACACAATTTTCAGAGCACCTGAAGATACAATAATAATCAGTAATCACCTGACCGAGATCAAGTCCAGTAGCCAATGAACGCGCACCTGGGTGATGGCGCGGTTAGGCAGAGCACCAATCAACGCCAAGTTAAGGCGTTCGTCTTGCGACAGAAGAAATTCGGCCGCGTCCGACCGGTTGGGAGGGCTATAAAATAATCTTCGTTACTTTGATTTATAAAACAGCTGAGAACAAGTTGAAACTAGAATCTATTTAAATTTTGTTTTGCACCTAGTATTAGTACCGTTAAGGATAACTGGGTAAATTACACTAATAAGAAAGGTGGTAAATTAAAGAAATTGTACTCACATTTGCGCGAAGAGAAAGTGGTCAGCCATTTAGAAACCAAAACACCCTCAGAACACTACTCCAGAATTCAAACCCTGACCTCCCCTTCAATGGAAAACCATACTAGTCCATGGGTATATAGACGCGGGAAAACTATCCCTCAGTGCACCCTAACGAGATTCGAACCTGGTCCTCGCCCATTATCAGGTATCCAGTCTATTACGAACCCGACTATTTAGACTGTTTGACCACACGTGCGAGTATTGTAATTTACTCACCTTAATCCCGTGCTCCTCCAAAAGTGTCTGAGTGTGCCTTGTGAAGGTCCGTTCATACCCACCGTGACTAGTGGCGCATTTTGATTCAAAACTGCCGACCCCCACCAAAGCCAACACGAAGATATTATAACCCCGGATAAACTGAATGATCGTACAGACATTATAAAAATATATTAAAATGTAACCGCTTTATTATTCCTGTTCTGACTACTTGCTTATAGATTACGTTCCTCAATGTGTTTGTTGTTTTAAGTCCAGTTAAAAACTGTGTTTGTCTGGAACTAATTTTTACTTTAAAATTATTATAGCTGTAGCATCTACGTTACACCAACATTAGCATCAGAAATAACACATACACAGATAAATAGACTTACAAACTAACTAACCCTAGAACATAGCTACATCCTAGCACCAGGAATGGTAATAACTAAACAACTGGATGATTACAAATACTAAATTATTTATGTATCACCCGGAGATTGAACCAGATTACCCTAAACTATAAGCTGACTTCCCTACTCATTCAATTACAGATATGACTTCATATGTGCATAATTAAAAGTTTATACAGTTTATTCTAACGGTAGAAATGATGGCAAACAGCCGTGTCACGAGTAATGACGAACACAAGTATTTACGTAGAGTCTAAGGCCCAACAAATTCACTCTTTTTACACACACACACACACACACACACACACAGAGTTAGAAAGTGGTCCTTGTTAACTAATCTGATCTGAGACTGCGCAGTGTATTTCCGCCATTGGACCACAGATCCTCCATTTAAATAAACATTAATGTGTATCTCAAATAAGATGAAGGGAATATCGAGAGAAAGTAACCTCAACTTACAGGACAGATTTTTTTTTTGTACCGCGTTTCACTATTCGTTCAGGTTATACGAATATGTACTAATTTCTCTGATATGTTAGGTATGAGGAAGGTTAAATTTAGAGTAAGAGTATCATCATTTGGGTGGAGGGAGAGTGGGAAACAAATTAGGGGAATAAATCCTCACCCGCTTCGGTGGCCGCATGGTCCAACGCGCTATTCTCGCAGTAGACTAGACTGTCAATGACGGAGAGATCGAGGTTCGAATATCGGTCGGTGTATTAAAGGTGGTTTTCCCTAAGTGGTTTCCCCACCCTTCTTCCTCACAAATGTGGATATATCACCTCTGAAATACTTCTTTCCTCATCCCTATACCATTAGATTAATGTATCATAGATGCATATAACCTGAACGGGTAGTAAGACGTGGTGATAAAAGAATATATTCATACCTTAGTGGAATAATTCAAGGTAAGTTTACAGGGTAAACGAAAGATACATAGGCCTCAAATGTTTTAGTATTAATGGACAAAATATGTATTTTAATACAAGTACTGGGTTTTCATACTAAAGGAAAGTTTTGGTTTTAAACCACTTACATGGCTGCACATTATAGCTATGAAGAAAATTAATATATTGGTTAGGTCACGTGAGTACGACACCATAGCTCAGTTGGTTCCTACAGAGCTCAGGGTCCCGTGTTCGATTCCCAGATTGGCCGAAAAATGTATTATTGTTGAAATGTGGGTTTTACCCTTTCACATTGATAAATTAACGGACGGAGACTGGTTGTTGTGCCTGTCCTAGTCTTAAGTTAGATTATAAGGCATATGAAGCTACGACAGGCCTAGCAGGCCGGTAATGAACAATGTATGGCTTGAATAAAATACTGACCCGGGCCACAGACTGGAAACAGTAATGGATGTCAAAAATAAGGTTAGGTCATGTATCAGATAGGGCCAAAGCTGGTCAGAGCTAAGCAGGACGGACAGTCGAACTGCCTGGCTCTGAGCCAACCCCCGTCGGTCATGCCTCGGTTAGCAAGAATTTGCCACGCAGACGTTCAACTCTAACGCAATATGTAATTCTACGATGAGCTATTTCAAAATATGGTTCACACTAAAATAAATTTGAAAGATTCCAACAAGGAACTTTTTTCTTAATAATCCTATAGTTTGAGTTATAATAGCAATAAATGTGTGAAAATGTGACGCTATCTCATTTTCAACGATTTTTATAAACGTATTTGTGGGGATATTAAAATCAGCTTGATGAAAAGGGGCTCATATTTAGCCTTCCTTTAACAAATACAATAATTTTTTTGACAGGCTTACAACAGAAAATGTTTTAAGATATTTGAAAACAAGTAGCGATCTTTCCTCTTTACCTTTTGATAAAAAGTTTCGTAGTTTTATTTCCCCTCTTTCTTAGCGACATGACAGGGGAACAATATATGTGAAGGGTGAAAGGCAGTATATGCTTAAAAAGTATAGAAAAGTAGTTCCAGAAAACGAAACAAACCATTGTATTTTTAACAATGTGGCCTGACATTGATGATATTTTCTCGCTCACCGAGGTGGAAGCCTTAATGGTGTCTATTCACGGTAATTTTGGCCTTTTTCTAACTTCACATATCAAAGGTAAAAAATATATTTTTGAGGTGGGTGGACTCTTAACTATTTTTACTAACGTTCAAAGTGGCACATTTACCGTTAATAATTAAATTATTCCTGTAAATCTTTAATCTAAAAATAAAACCGGTAAAATTATGATACAGATAAACCCCGGAGAAAGGGGATTAAAAGCATTGTTTATAATATAGAAGTATTAAAGCCGGGATGTAGGGAACGCGAAAAAAGGCTAGTGTGTTTACAGTTTTTATAACAAAACAATTGTTGGCCAAATTAAATAAAATATTGCTCCGGTAATAACATGGAGATTAATTTCCTTCGCATAGTGATATCAACAGTTCTTGAGTATTTTTAATGAACATAACAGCATTCAATGACAAATTTTTTAAATGAAGAGATAAAGTTGTCATGAAATTTCAGGACATCCTTGACAGATGTTCAAGAAATGTTGGGTCAACCTGTGAATAAAATTAAACTCCATGTTTGAAATAAATCAATATTTTATTTATTTTGAGCAAAAAGTTTTTACATTTAATACATTCCCAAGTGGCGTAGTTGGCTAACGCGCTTGTCGTGTTGAGCTCGACTGCTGAGGACGGGGAGATCGAGGTTCGAATCTCGGTCGGGTGAACTGGTGGTGGTTTTTCCTAAATGGTTTTCCACTCTACCTCCACGCAAATGCGGGTTCACTTCCTCTAATTTAAAACCTTTTCAATTCCTAATCCATTAGCGTAATTAGTACTTAAAGCGTATAACCCGAACG
The DNA here is from genome assembly GCA_039000515.1 of Timema cristinae. Lineage (NCBI taxonomy): Eukaryota > Metazoa > Arthropoda > Insecta > Phasmatodea > Timematidae > Timema > Timema cristinae. The sequence continues at coordinate 69,503,457 of JBCFYV010000012.1, read as the reverse complement.
AGTATTAAGACGCGGTGCTAATTATTATTATTATTATTATTATTATTATTATTATTATTATTACATTCCCAACTTAACTTTAAAAAACTTGAGATGCCTCGAATGCATTCATTCTAAATAGTTGGAGAAACTTTTCTAGAAAAAAAATTGAGGAAAGTTTTACGTCTCAAACCTCAAATCATCGTGAACCAGCACTAGGCCCCCCCTTACACGATCAATATATTGATTCAATATTTAATGTCACTCAATATATTGACGGTGTAAGGGCGATATTGAAAGGAAAATATTGAATGAAAAATTATTGAACAGAATTAAAAATGTTTGATTTTTATTGAGGACCCGCCAATATATTGAAAGCTTATCTTAACGTGTGAGGGTTATATTGCGCAATATCATGTCAATCTGTCTAGAGTGTTCAACAATTGTGCTTAAAGTTGTTGAAAGTCCGCAAAAATGGATAAATCAAAATTAACTAAAAAAGAATTGCTTTTAAAATAAAAAGAAGAGGAACGAGTTTTTCTTATGAAATGTATAGAGGTAAGTACTCCCATTTTTACATACTACTTTGTATACAAAAAAAATCAACTTGTAGGGCCTACTGAATAGATATATTTTTTTAAATTGGACTCCCATTCCATAATTTGTTAAATAAATAAATTCAAATCACAGATACGGGGTATTTGTGTTTATATAGATATATTTACCCATATTTTATAATGTTGTTTCAGTTGTACCAATCATTACCTGTCTTGTGGAAAGTGAAGTCAGACGATTATATGGACAGGGACAAAAAAGCCCAAGCCTATGAAAAATTGCTTCAACTTTATCACGAAAGATACCCCAAGGCCACGAGGGAAGTCCTGGCAAAAAAATTCAATTCCCTCCGGACTAACTTCAGGAAGGAGTTGAAAAAAATGAACGATTCTAAAAAATCAGGTGCAGGAGCAGAGGAGGTTTATGAATCGACATTGTGGTATTTTGACTCGATGAAGTTTCTCATAGACCAAGAAACACCAAGTGATTCTATCAACACCTGTGAGGATGAAAGTGAGGTAGGTTGAAATTTCATTAGAAAACATCAACTTTAAAAGTTTATTAGGCAAATGTATACATAAACATTGATTTACATTGAGATTCATCTATTTTGATTGAACTTTATGCTGCCAACAAACTGACCCTTTGTCACTAAAATATTCGCTGTAGCTGTTTCTGATACATTTAACCCTGTCTGTACTGTTTCTGCTTGTGTTACTACTACATAATGAATGTAGCGCAACACCCTCGTTTCTCCAGGCGCCAGATATTGTGACACCTGTCTCTTGAAGCTCTATGTCCACGGATCCTCTTGGCATATAGTCATCCATTCGCATCTTCCGTATGTAGTTATGTAGATAACAGCATGTCAATACGATTCTTCTGACTTTTTTTGGGGAGAGGCTAGTAGGTTTTTGAAAGATCCTGAATCTGGCAGCCATAATGCCAAATGCATTTTCAGCGATGCCTCGAGCTCTTCTGCAACGATAGTTAAATATTCGTTGATCATCAGTGAGGTCTCTCCCGGGTAGGGCTTCATTAAATTTTCAGTTAATGGGAAGGCATCATCACCAACAAAAACATACGGCAGTTTTACGGGATAGTTGGGCAACTCTTCCATAGCAGGAAGACCAAGGGTACCTTCAGCCATTTTTTTTTCCAAACGTTGTGTAGCCCATTACACCACCGTCAGAAACACGGCCATTTATGCCACAATCAGCCATAATAAATTCGTAATTGGCATTTACTAAAGCCATTAATACTACGCTGAATGTCCCTTTATAGTTGTAATAAAATGAGCCCGACTTGGCAGGCTTAATAATTGTAATGTGTTTGCCGTCTAAAGCGCCTGTGCAGTGCGGAAAGTTCCATCGCTTCTTGAAGTCTTCTGCTAAAGCCTTCCATTCCTCAGGGCATCCAGGCATCTGAAACAACAAGAATTAAACGATATTAATATTTACACTATATGATAGTGATTTCATTTTCTTTTGTAATTTTTTCTTTCGTTGCTTTTTAAGGGTTCTGTTGTGGACTTTTCGATTATTCATGACACTGAAAACGCTGTTAGTAGTACCCCACGGCCTACAAAGAAAAAGAGGCCTCAGCCAAAAGATCCAGCAGATGAGCTCATTAGATTGGCTTCTATTCGGCTTCAAGAACCTGTCTCAGCTGAGCTCCAGGTGGCTACCACTTGGGCTACAGAACTCATGAAGATGGCTCCCCAGCAACAACTGTTTGGCAAAAAATTTATAAACTAAATAATATTTGAGGGGCAAATGGGTACACTTCACCGGGCTCAGTATTCATAAGTGAACCAGCAAGAACTAGCACCCCTCTATCGCATGGTTCATATTTGAGTGCCTCTACTTACTCTCAAATGCAAAATTTGGCTTTTTCTTAGAGTGTAGACCAAAATCAGGGCTCGGTGGCTAATTTTTTTCTTCATTTCAATAATTCATTTAAATAATTATTTATTTAATATGAATTTTTTTTACCTAATTATTTGTCATTATTTCAAAAAACCATTTAATAAATAAGTTACTTAATGTTAGTAACGAGTTTTATTGTTTTCTTACCTTAATATAATCTTTGAGACACACATAGCGCATCACAGGTTTCTTCGACTATTTCGCTGATAGTTGTTGCAGCAATGTATGACGAAAACTTCAAGTCTTCGAAGCTGTTCCCTGTTGCTAGATATCGAAGAGTGACGGCTAATCGCTCATCCGGTGAAATGGCTTTTCTCATCACCGTATCTTCCTTTTTTATTAATGGTGAAATCAGCGTCACTAACTCGTGAAACAATGCTTCATCCATTCGTAAAAAATTTCTATAGTCTTCCGGCTCTTTAGTGAGTTCTTGAATCAGGTCCTGATGTCCATGAGTGGAACGTCTCTCTAACCAATTCTTGGTCCATACTATTCGCTGTCTCTTTTTTTTACTCTTGTTCTTTAATGCTGTACACAAGGCAATTAATAAACTACTGGATTCAGCATCATTGAAAAGGGACATGCCGGGCGCGTTTAAAGTACCGGTAGCTTCTCTATGTAGAGACATCCTCTTTCAAAGCAAGATTGTGACTGATAATATTGACCAATATTATTGAGCCGTCTGAGGGGGTACCAATTTTTTCAATATATTGAAGCAATAACTTTGAAACAATATATTGATCGTGTAAGGGGGCCAGCAGGCTATTAGGGGCCTTACACGATCAATAATATTGACAATAACTTATCATATTGTCAATAATATTGACCGTGTAAGGTGAAAAACTGGATTGACGGGAGATATTGATGGAGTATTGAAGCAAATTCGGATTTTCTGTTTTTCGGGCATCAATACTGTAAAGTGGAGGGGATATTGTCCTTGACAGTTATACTTTCTCTCATATTTGTGTCCTCCCTTTTCAAAAACGGTTCAACCATCTGTATCAGTTTTCTAAAGGTACTTTCCTCCATTCGAAAGTAGTTCTTAAAATCTTCAACATCGCTGAGGCTAATTTCCTTCAACAAAACTAGATGAGAATATTCTTCTCTTTTCTTCAACCATTCCTTCATCCAGCGTTTGCGTTTTACTCGACGAGTAGTTCCAAGGGGCAAAATAATAGCTATGCAACCTTTTGTGTGATTATCCATGTTCTGGAAGGACAAAACCCAGAAACAACCAAATAAAACCACTCAGATACACCTGCTCATATGCAGAAAGAGAGGTACTGTGCAAGTTTATTGACAAAAGTATTGTCAATAATATTGATCGTGTAAGTAGAGCAAGTTTGAGACTGGTTGGCACAAGGATTGACGGCTGTATTGTCAATACTGATATTGTCAATATTATTGATCGTGTAAGGCCCGCTTAACAGAACTAATGCTAGGTCATACTGATGACACACTGCTGTGTACTGCTAACGTTATACTACTAACCTTTCGATAATTTAGTGGCGTGGCATATATAAGTTGTTGGTTAAAGTTATACAGGTTATATAGTCTATATCTATAGTAAATAAAATAAATTACATCCAAAATTAAGTGTATTAAACCATAAGTTTTGAATGAAAATATTGTATTTTGTTGGTTTTAGTGAACTGTACACTATTTTATTTTATATTACTCTACCACATCTGATCGTCCCGGTCCACTGCTCGACCAAAAGTCTAGGACTCCTGGCTAACTCTCACACAAAGATACAGCTCCCAATTCTTCCTATGGTGGCGGCATCAAAAAGCACTCTTTATCACCTAGGACGCAACATGCCGCCCACCTTGAAAGGAAGTACTTTCAACATTTAACTGGATATGCTTGACAAAACAATCTATACAAAAGCTAAAAGTAATAGACACAATATGTCAATAAACGTAAACAAGCACATAAAAATACAATTAAGAATACATATATAAATAATTCTGATCACATTAAGTCTACAAGTAATTCTGAACATGAACAATAGGAAAGTTTTCAGTTCTGTTATGAATGAATTCCATTGGGAGTAGACACAGTCTTCCAACGGTTCTTTTTGATACTCCCGATGACGTTGTGACGGTGCCAACACGCACCAACCCGTCGCCTCCAGGATGAAGCTCGACGATGCGAGCTACATTCCATTTGAGGGAGGGTAAGGTGTCGTGTTGGAGGAGAACTATATCTTCTTTCTTGAAGCTCGGTTGTTACTTGGTTCATTTAACCCGTTGCTGGAGCTGGGTGAGATATTCCCTGGACCAGCGAGTCCAGAAGTGCTGCATTATCTGTTGCTCTCGCTGCCATCTAGATAGTCTAGTAATGTTTATTGTTTGTAAGTCTGGCTCCACCATGGTGGTGAGTGCATCCCCTATTAGGGAATGTCCCAGTGTTAAGGGGGACATGTAATTAGGACATAGGACATGGGAGTTAAGGGCGGGAGTTAAGACAAGCCTATATTAATGTTTGACAAGTGTACATCTCTTCATATGTTAAATGAAGCAATTCCTACAATAAGTTTGAGGTGATACTTTATTGATTTAACTGCGGCTTCCCAAAGTCCTCCAAAATGAGGGGATCGCGGGGGAATGAAATGCCATTCGATCTTCTCTCTTGTCAACAAGTTCGCTACCATACATACATACTCGTACATACATACATACATACATACATACATACATACATACATACATACATACATACATACATACATACATACATACATACATACATACATACATAATCACGTCATTCCCTAATGGCTAGGCAAGAAATTGTGTATAGCCTATAGCTCAGAAAACATTAACTCACTACTTAATCCATCCTCACTAACTTTAAACACACTTTCCTATTTTTGTATGAACCTACAAACTACAATAGTACTCGTTGGTATGGATTTTTCTTAACTGTCCAATAAAAGGTTTGGGGAGACAAAAGGTCCTCGCACACGGACAGTATCGTATACGTACGGTGCGTGGTTTTACATTCCACTTTGAAAGCGGAAAGACACGTAGCCTGCAATACTGTGATGGCGGCCGTTGCCTACCTCCCACTACACCCTCTCAAACACTCCTCTCGCACTTCAGTAAGTTTTTTCAGCCATTGAGGAATCCTTTCGACAGTTGCCCAAATAATTTCAAGTATCTGTTAAGGCTGAAATATTTTAACTTGGTCTCTCAGTATGAGATAAAAGTATTAGAACGCGAGTACAGCTATTCCCCTGGACATTTTCACTTTTACCCTTAGCAATCATTGCAACCCCATACATTCAACGATCAGCTACCCATGATACCTCTACCTCATCAAGTTGTTCCTCAGTCACAACAATCAATATACCCTCTTGCTTCCCATCAACAACTTTTCATGCCTCCTCAACCGGCTCATGATGTTCCTCAACAACCACCACCTCCCACTGCAGTCAACCTTCATCCTCCTATGCGTTTTCCCATGTTTCTCAACAGCAAATGAGCCAACCTCTAACTAAAGTATACGAAACACTTTTTATGGTCGTGGATCAAATCTTAAAACAGTATAAAAAACTCTCCAAACCTTTTTCTTTTCTTATTGATATCATGCATTCACTTCTTTTTCTCTGGCTCCAGCAACATAGACGCTACCACAATGTCCTCGTCAGAGGAAGAAGACAAGGCATCACTCATTATAAGTAACAGAACCACAACAATACACTCGCTTACTCTCACTACGCTGCTCTCAGGGGTCGAAAGAAAATTGTGGGGTGTGGTGGGGGAAACCAGCTCTTGGGGCATACGTCGTATCTACGATCTTGGTGTGCGGGACCGTCACGGCAATGCAATACCATACTGATACCATACCGCTACTGTCCTGGCGCCGTACGTATACGATACTATGCCGGTGTGCGAGGACCTTAAGTCTCATAGTTTACCCTAACACACTACGCCCTTGGTGAAAACTATGTTAGTGAAACAAAATAACTTTTCATGTAGTGTTGAACCAACCAATCGTGTTGTCTCATATGAATGAGAGCTATGTCCTGGCAAAGTAATAGAGTTTGGGGTAAAAAAAATGAGGCAGCTGTAGCTTGAATTAAAAAAATGTGAGAATTTTTGGAAGTTGCCTCAGAAGAAAGATATTTTATTTTGTGAGTTGGAAAACACAAAAAGAAACATTTGATCTCTGTAGTTTTCAAGAATCACGCAATCAACGTTAAATGGTGTGTATCCATTAAATATGTAAGATGACAGTTGTACTTGATAGTCTGCACTCTCCCATATGTACAAAGTGATCAAACTAAATAACATTATGTATATTTTTAAATATAGCTGTGAAATATTACATTAGCTTATTTATTAAATTTCATTTATTTAACTATAGTCTATTTAATATCTTAGCTGGTAACATATTGGTGGAGGTAGTTGGGAAACTTTAAATACAACTAGGTATCAAGAGCTCTAATTTTTTTAATATCCTATTTTACTTAAACATTAAAATAGGTTGGTGGTATTTTATTAAGAAAGCATATTGTATGTTTTCAAAACTAATGAATCTAGTTTAAAATGTATTGGCATAAGAAATATCCACTAAAATGTTGGACCATTGCTAGGAGAATTTACGGTTTGGAATTAAGGTTATTGTGGCTTTTAAAACCAATTATATAATATTTTATAGATAAACTTTTTCTTAGCAAGAATAATATATTAATACCATATCTAGATTAGATATGTTACTCATAAAATATGTCTTTGAATAGGGCTATGCATCAATGTAGCACCATTTGGAGTAATTAGATTGTAATGTCTTACGTCACCCATTTAGAAATATGAGACTGAGAATTTTCCATTTTTGAAAATTTTCCTTATTTTTCTCAGAAAATTTTTCCAAAACTGAAAATGTTCAATTATTATTTTTGTAAAATAATGTCAACTGATTAAATGGAGCTATAATGTAATCGAGATATGGATATATCAAATGTCAGCGTTTATCATTAAAATTAGTTTCTACTGAGGGCGGTAGCACCAGAAACATTATCAAACGAGCTTCGGTGCCCGCACGGTCTAACGCGTTACTCTCGCAATAGACTAGACTGCCAATAACAGGGAGATTGGTGTTCGATACCAGTCGGTTGCACTGAGAGTGTTTTTACAATAGTTTTCCATTTTCACGGGTGCGATGCCTCTAAATTCAACCTTCAGCATCCCTAACATTCTGATTCAAAATTTCCCGGAAAATGTTCATCTCTACATCCAGTACACATCAGCTATAATAGTTTAATACGAAGACAGCCAAACATATATATATATATATAAGAGTAGTGTAATGACGCCAGTTGGGCATTTGTGTGAATTTTAAAGGTTTATTTATCATTTAGATTTCCAAAAGGTGATCTAAATTTTAACAATTTATTTCGTCTTTAATATAGCTTTGTGTATTTTGCACGCTGGCATATTTACTGAGTGACGTCACAAACTCAGCCATCCATCTGACGCTACTTTATATTCGCTTTGTCTTGCTATGCATCATGTTATCCTGATAAAAATTGTAAGAAGTTGCCAAAGAACGTAAACATTGTGGTATTTATATTGGTTACTTTTTCAAATATTTAGTTTTGGGAAAGCATCCTTGATAAAATTACATTTAATTTATTTTAAATCTAATATGGAATTAGGAAATGATCTTTTCCAAAAGGAGCAAGAATGGCATGAAGCTTTTAGTTTGAGAATTCATGAACTATTGGAAATCATACGCCAGCGTGATTCAGATATTGTTAGTTTAAACGAGAAATTATGTATCTTAAGAGACGACTTTTGTTACAATTTAAAAATACTTAATGATCGGGATGGTGAATTACAAACATTTGAAGTTGAAATGCAAGCCATCAAGCAAAGTATGTTAGAAAAGATTGATTTGATCAGCGAACTTCAAATTAAACTAGTCGACTGCGAAGATAAGCTTCAACACGAGATAAAGGAAAAAAATGTTATGGAGAAAAGTTTAATTGACAAGCTAACAAAGAAAGAGGTTGCCTGCCAAAAAGTAAACAGGCAGCTTAAGATATCCTCTGAAAAGTGGGAAGATGCCTATGAGAGCCAGCGCCAAGCTTTCGAACAAAATATTATTATGATTGAGAACAAGATGAAAATTTGGAAGAGGGATATTGAGCTCCAACACGCTTCTTCTATTTGTCGTATAAGAAACGAACATTATAGTAAACTAGAACAAATCGAGCATGATTTAAGGGAGAAACAGGAACAAATTATAAAGTCTAAACAGCTACTTAAGACAATTCAAATGAGAATAGTCTACTTCAAAGTGAAAATACTGATCTACAAATTAAACTCACTGATTGTAAAGCTGTTTACCAATGTGAGGTTAAGTCCATTCACCAAACTTACAAGACCATAGAGGAACAACTTAGAGAAGTTTCTGCACAACTCAGAGATAGAGAATCTCAATGTAGCATATGTGAGCAAGTTATCAAAAATATTTTGGATAGGATTTGCCCGTTAAATGAACATAGCTCCAAAACCAATGCAAAAACAAATGAAGGGAATTTTGGTAAAGATTGCCTCTATCAGTTAGAAAGGGAGGTGGAGTACATGTACAATGAGCTTTCAAAATGCAAACAAGAGATACATTTGCTTAAAGAAGAAATTGAAATGGGAAAAACTAGCTATGAGTGTTCAACAACTAAACAAGAAACGCTCTTGCTCAAAGGGCCACAACAATCTCATCACGATTTAAAACCAATTGACCAAACAGAGCATATGATAAAACTGAAACACCAGAATGAGATATTACAAAAAGTAATTAAAGAAATGAAGAAGAAAATAAAGCCAGCTTGCGATGAAAATATTTGTATCGTGGAAAGTGCTAATGATAATAATTCAAAGTTGATTAAATTGCACGAGTTACAATATCCGAATAGAACTACAGAGACTAACTGCAATTGGCGAGGTCCGGAAGAAATATACGGTTTTGGCCCAGTTCCTTCCAAACGTATAATGTGTACCCATCGATCGAATGAACAAAATGAATTTTCTAGCTGTGATAAAGACTCATCTATAAATAGAAAACAAAATTTTGACAGTGAATGTCGCAACACTTGCGATGCATGTGAGCACCTTAAAGAACAATTTCAATTACATAAGAAATTCATTGAGAGTCAAGTTCAAATATTGGAGACAAAATTAGAATATCTAAGTCAAGAGAATGAAGTTAAAGATGACCAAGATGATGACATGTTCAGAATTTCTCAACTTGAGAAGACTATTGAATTACTAAAAGCTAACATGATGGAAGAAGTTCAAAGAGAATTAAATCAGAAAGGAAGAAAAGATGATAATAATAATAATAATAAAATGAGCTTCATTGACATTAGAATGATGTTACTTGAAAAGAAACTCGAGCAGGTTACAGGACATATCAGCAAAGAAGTACAATTTCAAAAGAGAGATTTGATAGATACTATAAACAAAATAAAATCGGAATTAATGAATAGTATTGTAAAAAAAACTTGTGTTATTGGTACAAACCAAACAAACTATGAAGATAATCCTAAAACGGACTTAAAAAATGTTTGTGGAGAAAATCCCAAAAGTGATATTTTATTCACGGCAACGGATATACCACAATACTCAAATCTAAAAGCAACAAACAGAAATAGGAAAAAAATAAATATAAGGGCAAAAAGGGCTGATAAATAAATCCATATATTCACATTGAATTTATTATTATTATTATTATTGGTATACATACACATTTTCATGGTCAGAGTGCTATGTAAAAGGAGTTTTATTAAATAAATTTGTTCAAAATAAAGTAAATTTATAATTGAAATATAATTTTACAAAAGCTTCATAAAGCGTTATTGATTATAGTTATTTATCCAATTGTTTTGAGTTATTTTTTTTAAAACAAAATATTCAAGGTGTAGAAATAATTAAAGAATGTCCCGAACCACCTGAAACCGTTTATATCTGCCCAGAGACAGTGTGACGGATCAACCTTGACTGTAATTTACTCGTTTGACTGGTTTTAGTGTATCAGTAGTTTAGTTGTGAGACTTTCAGTGTGGCAGCTGGTGGTTATAATTTTGCGTTCCTTGTATCACGTGTTACTTTTGTTTGTTCAAAGATGAATATTACTCCGAGGAAGCGTTCTAAAATAATCGCTCTTAATGAACACACTTCTATGACCGTGAGAGATATAGCTACAGCTATTGGTGTGGGCAAATCAAGTGTTTCAAGAATTTTAAGAACATTTCAAGATTCCAGATCATCGTCTCCAAAAAGAAAAGGAAAATGTGGGCGCAAACTGAAAACTACTCCAAGAACTGAGAAAATTCTAATAAGAAATAGCAAAATAAATCCAAGAAAGACAAGCACAGACCTTCGAAGGGATTTATTGGATTATGGTGTTGAAGTGAGTACCTCAACTGTACGGAAAAGGCTTCTGGAAGTTGGTCGTAAGGCAACAAGACCGATGAATAAACCATTTCTAGCTCAGAAAATGATGGAAAAACGTTTAGCATGGGCCAAAAAATACCGATCATGGACTGTTAACGATTGGAAGAAGGTGCTTTTTAGTGAAGAAACACATTTATTTGTGCATGGATACAAATCAAGTGTAGTTAGACGAAGTGAAGGTGAAACTCTGCGACTATATCATATCCAACAGACTGTAAAACACCCTTCTAAACAGATGTTTTGGGGGGTTTTCACAACTAATGGCACTGGAAGCTTAGTTCCTCTTAAAGGCAAGATGAATTATGTCAAATATATAGAAATATTACGCAGTAGGATTGTTACATTCATGAAAACATTTGATGGAACATTTCAACATGACTTGGCTCCTTGTCACACTTCGAAATTGGTCCAGACTTTTATGCGGGAAAATAAAATAAAAGTGCTTGATTGGCCTGGTAATTCACCAGACTTAAATCCCATTGAGAGCTTATGGCATATTCTCAAGAATCGCTTAGCTAAGATGAATTGCACGACAACAGAACAAATGATAAAAAGTGCTATACAAGTGTGGTTCTATGATGATGAAGTCAAGAACATGTGCGCTACACTAGTGGAGTCAATGCCAAGACGTGTTGAAGAGGTCATTTCTGCTAAAGGAGGACATACTTCGTACTAATATAGAGATTTATCAGTCTACTTAAGGTGTGTAATGATTAAAAACTAAGATTTTAGAAAAAATCGTTTTTTAACGTTTGTCCCAATTAATTAGAACACTATAGTATATATATATCACTGCATCTTGCCACCCGTGGTTTTAAGTACAATCGGAGTATTTATTAAACTTTTAACATTGTATTATAATCATTATATATATATATATATGCGTCTTACCACCCGTAGTTTTAAATACAATGGGAATATATATAAAGCACTGCGTCTTACCAAGCGTTCGGGTTATATGATCATGTATTAATTACACTAGTGGACTGAGGCTGAGTAAGATTGATTCTATAGGAAGTGTACGCCACGTTTAATACCTGTTTATGTTATACGCATAATATGCACTTGTGACGTTGTCACAGACATAATGCAAACATGGACGATCTGGCTCACCTGATCTGGTCCCCTTTGACTGGGCTGGATCTCGACTTCATGAAACACGCGCACTCAACTCCACTCAACATCACGCGGCTTACTGACCGCCCGTGGCTCGAGGCCCGATTAGAGCAAGACTCGGACAATTGAACATCAAGATGCGCTAACCCGTATGCGCCGACGGTTGTGTTCGAGTGAAACAAGACTCATCCACCGGCGCGTGATTTGAAATTATCACGAGAATAATCGAGAATTCTGTCGAAGCAACGTACACCCCTCTCCCTTCGTCCCAGTGTGATTCCCGCCGTTTGTGAACACGTGATTGACTTTGTACAGTATATAACGGCTGGACTGTGTAGTGATGTCACTCATTTCTCTGCACTCGATTAGGTGAGACACTTGTCTTAGATTTAGACGTAGGTCGTTGTTCGACGTTTTCTAAATTATGTTTGGGTTAAATTGTTCAAAATTTAAGTTTCAACTTTAAATATAAATCATGATTACTAATAGCTATATTTCTCTGAGACTGCAGGATTTGCCTGTCAGCCATTATGGTTTATGCGCTAGCTTTTTTCTTTGTACTTAACGTTGTGTCCGCCTCACGGACGGGTTGGAACTTTAGCATGGCGCCATCTTGGGGCGCTAATGGAACTTTAGCATGTCGCCACCTTGGGGCGCTAATTATTTCTGTTTAACGTGTAACTTATTTTAAAATAGTTGGTCTGCTTGCTAAAAGTTAAAGATTTGTTACGATTGTGATTCTTTTTAAATTGTTACTCAACTCGGGGGGCGCGAGCCCGTGCACCCAGCACCTTGGTCATTACAATAATAATAATTAGATTGAACTAATTTGATTGGGATCTATTGTAACAGGTTAGGTTTAGGTAAATCATTTTCTCTGTCGCGCCTTACTATGGCAGTCTATTATAAAACTTCATACTTATGTCAATATAGTGTCGGCATCGCCAGGTCGTGTAGACCTATACATATTACTTGTATTTAACTTTCCTGCTAGGTTAGTCGCCTTCTGCGAGGGTCAATTTAATTATGACTACGTTGGTATTAATCATTCTGTTTTCTCTTAACGACTTGGGGTCTTGCCCCTTTATTTATTGTTTACTTCGGCCCTTATCGGCAAGTCACTCGACTTTCCTAGAGTGCCTCGCTCTTGTATGTCTGCTAGTTGTTTGTAGAATAAAATAAACTCTCTTGTAACTTACCTACCTTTTATTTATTGTAATTTGAACCTATCAAATCATATGAAGGGGGGGTTACACACTAATTAGGCCGAGTTAGGGATGAGGAATATAATATACTCTGTAGCAGGAATGTATAGATTAAGGCGGTCAATCTGGACTGAACTGACTAGAGTAGTTATGGCAGGGAGTGATAGACAACAAGATCCTGTCTAGGATTTTATCCATTGTCCTAATTGGCGTTAGAATGTGCGTGATCTAGAGATGTGCCGAAACCAATACTTCGTGTACCTGTTCCAAACTGGTCCACTTACAATGTTGGAACAGTTCTAAGCTACCGGTACTGTTCCACTATCTATACAGCCAGGCAGCGCTCAAACTCCAGTATCTGGATTTGGTAGCGGAACAGTAACGATAACTTGGAGGACCTGGGTTCTTACTAGTTACTACTGTACTTGGTTAATATTGCACAGTCGTCAACCACAGTATATTAATAATATTATTAATAGTAAAAATAATAATAGTGATATAATAATGATGATATTAGTATTATTAATATTATATGTTTTGAAGGAAATGGAGAATTTGTGTGTTTAAATATTACGTATCAAAATTAATTATTTGTTTCATATATAAAATAAAATAAAATAAAAACCTAAAGAGTTTTTTATAAACTATTTATTTCATATCACTACCTAATAAATAGTTTAAGACTTAAATTTTTAATCGTCTTCTAAATTTAACTTAACTTGTAAATCAATAATATTACTGTCAGCTATTTTCAAATGCAAATCACAATAATAAAGAATAAGTAGGCTTATTTATTACTGCTGAATTAGTTTACACATATGACGTAAGCCCCCCTCCCCCTAAACCTTCTTTCCTTGAACAGTGTCTACTGTCTGGCTCTAGCCAGCCCAGCCGCGTGGTGTGATATATTGCTTTGTACCTGCTCCACCTAAGGGTGAATGTATCGGTAAGGAAAATATGCGAATGGCAATTCCGTTATTGATACTCGTGGAACTGGAACTGTTTAGGAACGTTAGTATCGGTAGTGAAATCGCCCAACACAGTTTCTAGTTGGGAGCTGCTGAGCGAAAGAGGGAAGTAAAATGAAAGAGAGATAGGCAATGTGCATAGGACAGTGTGCACTGGTGGGTGCGTAGTAGGGAGTGAGGAGACACGAAGCCGCACTTCCCAGGGCGTTTAGATTCTAAGAAAAGTATTTCCATAGTGACGAATCCTCTCACTCCTCTCACCGTTTTTTTTTTAGTCCAATGCCCATGCACATATTTAGTCGGCTGTGATTGGTAATCCGTAAACTAGTCTGTTGAAAGTTAAGGTGCGGCAGAAGGGAGGGCAAGTATTTTTCAGTTTTTATAGAATATAAATTTGTGGGCAAAAATTAATCAAATATCCCTCCAGTAGCAACATAGAGTTTAGTTTTCTGCACATGCTAATATCAACAGATCTTGAATAACTGTCAAGGGTGTCCTGAAATGTTGTCAAAACTTTTTCTCTTTATTTAAAATGTTTTGACAACTTTCCAGGACATTCTTGACAGATATTCAAGATCTGTTGATATCAGAATGTGCAGAAAACTAAACTCTATGTTGCTACTGGAGAAATACTTGATTTATTTTGGTCAAAAAATTGTAATGCTATAAAAACTGTAAAATTACTTGTGCGCCCTTCTGCCGCACCTTAAAGTTGGTCAACTTCTCGGAGTAAGGACTTACAAATAAGGACTCTGTGGCAAGAACAATCTGATATTGTGGCATCGATTTCTTAAGGACCATAGACCTACGGATACGGAGTCTGTGTCGGGGCCTTAACACTGCAATGTAAGGTTGCTGTTTTTTAAAATATTAACTCAAAAGTAGCAGTATACGTTCTCAATCCATAAGTTAATGTCGGTACCGGTAGTGTAAATCTTAACACTTAGAAATTTACTAGGAAGTCTTACCTGATAGGTAAACGTAAAGTGGCCAAAGAATCGTCAGCCTCTTTATTGGACCCATCCATTCGACAAGAAACAATAAAATTACTTTCACTGCATCTACGAGAAACCGATAATGACATGTATTATCTTCACAGCCAGGAACACAATATTTGTTGGCACCCAACATTAAATTAAATGTTCAATTTCCCCCCTTTAAACACAGATTGTTAGAATAATATTACCCAAAGTATTCATTTCTTAGAGCATAAATTAGCAGTTTGAAATGTTGTTGTTTAACGAAGCCAGTAAATTTGAATGAAGAAACTCCAATGATTTGTAAAGTACCCTTTTATTATTCTTTTAAAAGAAACACCAATAAGTATTTCTCTTTTTATACATATATTAACATAGTGATAGTGCTGCTCTCTATCTCTAGTAAACACAAAATGAGTTAAGGATAAGTGCTGCTCTCTAGTAAACAAAGAATGAGTTAAGGATAGTTTCTGCTACTGCCATCTATCAGACAAGTATTGCCGCAATTAAATGGATACAATTCAGGATTTTGTGGGTATAATGCAAATCTTTCTAGTGGATACAATTCAGAATTTTCATTTGTGGTGCTCGTTTAAGAAAATGTCTAAATGTAGATCATTCAGAATGGATACAATTCAGGATTTTGTGGACATTATGAAAATGGATACAAATAAGACTTTTTATTTGTGGTGCTTGTTTAAGAAATGTCTGAATGGATACCATTCATAATGGATACAATTCAGCTCCCCCCTATCTAGTGATGCATCTCTTTACGTGGTGGGAGTGGTCCTCTCCCATGTTATGGACAGTGGAATGGAAGCTCCAGTAGTTTTTGGATAAAAAAACACCGTCACAAGCAGAGCGTAACTACGCTCAATTTGTTAAGGAAGCATTGGCGGCTATATTTGGTGTCAACGAGTGCCAGCAGTTTCTCTTGGGCCGATCTTTCACAATAGTCACAGATCACAAGCCACTTCTAGGATTATTTCATCCTACCCGCCAGACACCGAGTGTTATGACACCGCGGATGTTACTGTAGAGCTTAATGCTAGGAGGTTATGCATATAACAGTATTTATAGACCAGCGAAACACCATGGAAATGTAGATGGGCTTAGCAAATTCCCATTGAACACTTCAGAAACTGTAAATATAGAACCTAGGGGCATTTTTATGTTAGACATGGAAGACCCTCCTATCTCAGTGATTGAAATTGCCAAGGAAATAATAAAGAATCCTGTGCTGTGTATGGTTAAAGAGTGAGTTTTACAGGGTTGGCCTGAAGAAGACATGGGGAGAAATTCAAGCTCTACAACGCACGACGCTCTGAAATATTTTTCTCACACGATTGCTTACTCTGGAGTAGTAGAGTGATATTACCAAAGAAACTTCGCAAAAGTTTTCTCCTCTTGCTTTATGCTACACATGAAGGTGTGGTGCAATCAAAAGCAGTAGCTCACACATATACATGGTGCCTTGAAGTAGAAGAAACCATAGAGGAAGTAGGGGGAACTTGCCAAACCTGTCAAGAAAGCCAAAACAATCCACCATAGGACCAGGTACAGTCATGGACAGCACCAATAAGCCCGTGGATCCGTCTACACATTGACATGGCGGGGCCTATACAAGGAAAAAACTTTTTAATACTTGTGGATGCGCATTCTAAATGGCCTAAGGTCAGACCGATGAAGTCTACGACATCAACGAGCATAATAATGGAATTAAGAAACTTTTTGCTACACATGGGCTTCCATCAGTCCTAGTAAGTGACCATGGCCGTAATTTTGTGTCTGAGGAGTTTGAACTGTTTCTTAGGCTCGTTGGAACTAAGCATTTAGCAACAGCACCATATTACCCTGCGAGCAATGGGAAAACAGAACGTATGGTTCAAACCGTTAAGAAACAGTTGGGAAGAACGACAGGTGACTCGCATACTAGGCTCGCAAGAATCCTCCTCATGCTTCGGACAACCTCCACTGGAACTACAGGCCAAAGTCCAGCTCAGCTTTTAATGCATTGCCAAGTCAAATAGAAAGACAAACAACAGGCTTTACGGCACTTACTCAAGATACGGAGAATATGCAAGTCTTCCCAGAAGCAGCAGCAGTGTGGGAAGGGCAGTATGGAGTAAAGAGTCCTAAATGGATGCCAGCAGTGCTCACCTACTTTTTAGGAAGGAATATATACCGTGTCATTTTTAAGGAGGCACTTGAAAAATCAAGACACATAGACCAACTTCGAAAACGCTACGAAAGAACGCCTCAATCAGAGAATGCCTCGGAGAGGCCACTTTCACAAGTTAAACCGGCAAGATACCAAGATAAATACCTTGTAACAAATAAGAGATCAAGACTACTTCAACAACCACTACTACCATCTCCGGTAAGATAAGACCATGAGGAGCAACCAGTAGGAGACCCACAACCACATGAACAGCAACTAACAGCACTGATGACAACACAGGTCAACAGCCAGCAGCACTGATGGACAACACAGGTCAAAAACCAGCAACACCAGAATCATGGCCTCTTCTGAGGCCACGGAAACAGTTGCATACTCCTGTGTACTTGGGAGATTATGTGTAGATATCTAGGAAAGAAGAAATGTAATATACTCTGTAGCAGAGGTGTATATAGGTTAAGTTGGTCAATCTGAACTGAACTGACTATTAAAGATATGGCAGGAAGTGATGGACAACATGTTCCAGTCTAGATTTTTATCCTTTGTCCTAGTTGGTGTTAGAATGTGCGCGAGTTATGTGGTTAGTGCACCAGACTAAATGTGTGTATGTGTAAGGACATAACAAGGAAATTGAATTTAAAGGAAGTGTACACGTATTTGCTTGGGGGAGAGAGTGGAAAGCCATTAAGGGAAAACACTCTCAGTACACCCAACCGGAATTCAAACCCCGATTTACCCGTCATAGGCAGTCTAGTATACTGTGACAGTGTCACCTTAGACCATGAAGCCACCGAAGTGGGTTCTATTATTATTGAAGACACTTGAGATAATCAATTTATGTTAACTTTTTCTTTCTCAAACGTTTTTGTTGACATTATCTAGTTCTTGACTATGATGAGATATATATAGTTGTTTTCCTGTCTCTGGTCTATTGTGTTGTTGCGCATGCGTGTGTTTTTTCAGTTGCGTTTAACAGACTTGAATTTTTGTCCATGTGTTTGTGATATCCAGAGTGATTAATTAATTTCAGTAGTTATTAGACTCGTTCAGTGGCTGATAAAATAAATAACAGCACAGCGAAGAAATAAAAGCTGGTATGCTTATATTTGAACTGTGTTAACTCAACAATTTTAAACCAATTAGTTTTGATCCACGCCCATATTTGGATGTTTATATAATATGCACCAGTCACTTGGTTCTATTGTATAAACCAAATAAAGAATCCAATCACTAATAGTTAGTAATGCATAGCGTACAGTGCACAATAATTCATAAAAAAAACATACAAAGACTTATAATTAAACGCAGTGTTTAAAGGTTTTATTAAATAGGTTAGCTTTTAACGATAGAAATTGGCCTAAGCTTTTAGCTTGATTAGATAATATATTTAAATATATTTTACTAAGGACTCACTCGAAATACAACGTTAAATAAACCGTATCTTTTGAAACATAAAAAAAATTAACCTTAATTTAAGTGGTGTCTTTACTATTAAATTAAAATTTGATTTGTATTTGATATGGAATTTTAGTATCATCTTAAATATCATGGTAGACCTATTCTCTATAACAGTATCTAAAACGATAATATTCCCACCTTGCTTTTTTTATGAACCAAGTCTTACTATACGTTCAATATTTAAATTATGCCCGTATTCTGCAACGATACTAGCGCTTTTAAGCTTAAAAGTCTGATTTCCAGAACTAAAGAGGAACAAACCCAAGTATCATAGACCTTGAACTATGATAGTCAACAATTTTATCGATTATCTTAAGTATTCGATATATTGGAAGCCCAGCCGACTATTGTTTATGTTTTCGAGTTTTGCAATGTTTGGAATGATGGATCACTGTGTAAAGGGGTGTTGTCAAATTGGTTAGGATCTGATCAGTACTAATTGGATCAAAAGCATTTATTATGAACGTTTTTAAACTATCAAAATCAAGTTCTCCTGATATTGTTTTATATTTAATATACAATAGAATTGTAGCAGTCTTTTAATAATTAATAGGATTTGATAGTTTGAACTGACAGTTTTCTGACAGAAAAGCCTAAAGTGTAAGTTTTTTTTTTAAATTAGTAATGTTGGTCCTATAAAATAAAATCGAAAACTATATCTTCATATTAAAATAGGCTTTTAAATGCAAAATTTGTTTAGTTGTAAAACTTTTGATACTATCTAGACACAGCACATATTTAGTTCTTTAATTTAACTTATTTGGACAAACTCTATGGCATTAGGCCGCAAGTATTCTAAACTGACCGAGCTGCTTGTTGGTTAAGGTAGTGCCAACATTTGCATATAACCGGTGTTATGTGGACAGCACAACTAATCGTTAATCTGTTTTCTAGGCCATAGCCGCTGATTTATTCAAGTAGCTCCTCATTGTACTCACGATACTGAGTTGACCTCGTTCCAGACCCACAGCTTCACAGGAGAATCTGAAAGCGCCGGGGATCAAACCCGAAACCTCTAGATATGTAGCTAGTTTTGACGTACATTTGATCTTATAGATATTTTTATATTGTTACAGTTCACCATCATGGATACATCCAGTGACTTACAAACCAAGTATCAGAAGATTGCTTCGGAGTACTCAAAAGTAATTACATCAGTATTGCTATAGCATTTAAATTGTATCATTTTAACATCCTTAGTGATTACTTAAACTATCTTATATTTATTATTTTTGTGAGTTTTCTAAACATAATTTGTACCTATTTTTCTTTGTGAAGGGGATAGTAGCCTTTATCCGTCACATTTTAGGCTCTTTATCATTGTTATGAGACACTGTCTAGGTATTTTATTCACTTTATTATGCACACAAGAGTAGGCTACATAGAATCAAATGACACCAAGATTTATAAATTCCTAACACTTTTGATAAACTTTAAATCCAAACAAAACTTTACAACAGATTGCCCAAATCACTTTGGAAATGTAAATATTGACGATGACATGTATCTTTTCTGTAATGCTTTGAATTATTTCTGTGATATTCTGCACTAAAATGTTGATGGTGTATTTAACTTTCTTTTGATGCTTTGCACTACACTTGTGATTCTGCACACTAAAACGGATATGATATAATATGTGCTGACGCATGTTTAATTGTTACATTAAATAGTTTACTCTATCTACTATTATTAATTTAATTTATTGACACATGAAAGGTTAGGATAGGTTAGGTTAGTCTGGGTTGGGAAAGTGTCATAGTAATATATATATATATTGTTTTTTTAAAACGTTGGCTTATTATTTAAATGATTTCATTGAATGATGTGTAATACCCTGTCATTTGGGTGAGTGGAACTTATTCTTATTTAATTTTAAAGTTTTTTTGTTATTGTTTTAGTCGAATGCATGTGTTTTTATGTTTGTAAAAATGTACTGCTAATATTTTAGCAATTTTAAGAAAAAAAGCCCAAGAATGGTATATATAAAATGTACTAAATTATTCTTTTTGTGCAGAGTAGATGGGAAAGCTACATATGTTCTCATCTAAGATTAAAACCTAAACCGTCTTATCACTGTCAATCTGTTATATTGAGCTTTACACTTAATACTGCATGATTACCAGTGTGAATATTTTGTTTTATTGTGTTGCTCAACAACCTCAAAGAGATTTATTGATTCAAAATGAGGTCAAAGTTTTTTAGTTTCCACTTGTTACAATAGCAGGTTAGGTTGATTATGGATGATTCATTGCTCCTTATAAGTGCTGTCATAGGTTATAATAACCATTAACTTCTCCTTATTCTATCTTAGAATTTTCTTGCCTCATGATTCTACACAAATGCAAATTTCAAGCAACCAATCATTTCCATAGTTGATTATTTGGACGTTTTTATTGCTTAGACTGGTAGGTGCTATATAATTCTTTTTTTAAACATCAATTATATAGTAGCATTAGTAGATTTCCTTCATTTTCATAACAATGTACAATATTTTCTAACAAAATATGAATTTATTATCACACTATTAATTGTGAAGTGATGGGTTATTAAAGTAATATTCTGCTACCTATAGACCTTTATTTAGTAATTAAAATAAGAACATTCGTCTAGTCTTTGTTCAAGGTGGTTAGTGATAATGTTACTCTTAAATAATGTTGACAGATTCGAGCACAGATGGCAGTGCTAAAGACGGCGGTATTGGAGGAGAGGTCTCAGAATGCAGAGCTAAAGGATTTTGTTAAGTCGAAGGATCAAGGCCTACGCAAAGCGGAACAGGAGATGGACAGCCTGAATTTCCGCAACCAGCAATTGGCAAAGAGGGTGGCTTTCCTACAAGACGAGTTGGATGCTATGCAGGTAAACAAAATACATAAAGTAATATATATTTTGCCAGTATTGTACCTCATATGGTGACTTGGGTGAGGTAACCCATCTAACCCCCATCCTCTCCTTGGTTCATATAAATCTATTCATAGCAAGACCATATCTCTGGATGCTCATTAAAATTGCAAAATGAGGCTGCTTAACACAATGCAAATTTTATAGCATGTTTGGGTGAAAAATTTATGAAAGGTAAAAGTTGTTGACACTGTGTGTATTACTATTGAAATGTTATATATTTACACCTATCCTTCCCCATTTATTATTTTAATAAATAATAAAATTAACTCCTTTTATAATATGTTTATTGTGCTTATTACCCATCTTGACTATCCAAAAATTAAGACTTGGGGGTTAAAGAATTTAGAGGAAATGGAATTAAACTAATATGGAAGGAAAGTAAGATATAATTTTGGGAAAAAAACTTTAGTACACTTGGACAGGATTCGAACCCTGACCTTCCTGTCACCAAAAAACCAGACTAGACAAAAATGATGTGATTGTCGCTGTTTTCAACAGCGCTGGTCTATACATTTTAAGTTGAAGAAGAAATTTACCTTAAATTGGAAATCTATTAAACCATTACATATTTTTAGGTAGATACCCTACTCAGGCTTGACAAAGTATTTTTAATGTTAAATTTGGCTGACATTTGAACAAGGAACTTTTGACTACTTTTCTGCTTGAATCTTGGTGCATATTTTTGAAAATCATGCGAAGGTATTTAGGAAATATTCATCCAACTAGATGTCTCCTCTTAAAACTATATTAATTTACTTTATCTCCTTATGCACATGAATGTGAACCAAAGATGTTTAAATAAAATGTAGTGCGTATAACCCGAACGGGTAGTAAGACTGGTGCTAATAATAATTTAAATAAATGGTGTATCTCCCTGCAGAGTGTTGTTATTAATTTGATCTAACACCTCAGAAATACTTGTCTTCTTCTTAGGTGCACCTATTAACTAACTGTTGATATTAAAAATTAGACTAGAAGAGAGAGATATTTAACTATTAGATTCAGTATTGATGTGCACTTAAAATACTTTAACGATTCAATAATGAGGGAAATTTCAAAAGTCACAGAAATTTTTTGAAATTTGTGGAATAATTTTCAAAGTGAACATTGAAGAGCTTAACCCATTGTAAGCTATTAGTTTTAACTCCAATGGATGTGATTTTGCAGCATAGAGCACCAACATATTTATCTTTAATAATTATTACTCCATAAAAAATGTTTAAAATAATGAAATTTTTTATGTATATACTTGCATATAAGTTAAAATACTCGGGAAATGCATATTTCTGGAAAAACTGAACAAGTCGGGAGATTTCAAGAATTAAATAGTGAATTAAAGAGGATATTAACCTATGCCACAAAAAGGAAATTGTGAAAATTTTAAGATTCTCAAAATAACTGCTCTGCCTGTTTTGTAAGTCTGCCTTCATATCTTCCTTAGACACCTGTAATGTTACATTAATTCTAAACATTAGTCTTGCTTATTCACTATTTACTATTATTACTAATAAATGTTTAATGCTTGTTGTATAGGTGAAGTCAAAGAAAGGAAAGTCCAGAGGTTCTTCTGTCAATATTCATGAAGCGGAACAAGCCAACCACATCTTAGATGAGGAATTTAGGAACAAGATAGAGGAAAACGCTAGACTACTTTCTCTAGTGGGTTTAGACAGTGACATGCATCAAAGCTTTTTATATTAGTGATTTTAAAACCACTCTAAAGGTCAATTTTCTAAAGAGTACAAACTATTCCGACAGCATATAATTTTGAACTATACTAAGATCATGGTATATTTACACTTTTAAATTATTTAGAAAACAAGACTAGAATAGCCAACATTTTATAAAATTCACTATAGGGCCATGCATTATGGATAGGACTTTCACAGATTCGAGATTCAAATTTTGAATTTGGATTTGTGGTATAGCTCTCATACTGCTTGTTGGTGGTTTAGTCTGACATAATTATAAGGCACATTTAACAACCAGACCCCAGGTAATTAGTTCACCACTTAACTGAATGTATGAATGTTATAATTAATGCATTATATTAGAAGTGTGTGTGGAGTCCACATTTTCAATTCAAAGCGAACTCGAATCGAATATGTCAAATATTCTTAAAGCCAAATCTAAGTTTTAATGTTTTTTTGTTGTTGTTTTGTTTGGAAAAATATAATATTTTGGCTATTTGTAAAACTTTGTACACTAAAATTACCTGGAAAATGATTTATTGCACAATTGTTTGTAATATTTTGTTTTATTTCTAATAAATCAAGTTATCAAAAATTACAATTCATTTGCTTCAGGTTTTTCCATATGAATAGTGTCTTGTACTGTACATAACGGCTCAAAATACCAATATTTGACTATTATTGGCGAAGATTCGTGATTGTTGAAGCTGGATTTGTTTTTTTTAAGCGAAGTCAAAGCTAGTATTTGTTTTGAAGCCAAGTTAAAGCATTGAAGCTTTGCACACACTTAGATTACAACATAAAATGTTTAACATTTAATTACTAATCATATTTTTTAGCAATTAATTAATGTAGAAAATCAAAACTCTTTGTTTACCTTTTTTTTATGATTTAGCTTAAAATTTGGTATTTATAGGTAAAATCAAGATTCAGGTTTAAGATTCGGATTCATAGAAAAGTGGATTAGGTTCATTTATATTTTTCAAATTTATAATTTTACATTATTAGAAGTTATTTCAATTCACTATATAGAAACACACTTATGTAAATATTTAAACTTATAATTAGATTAATGGTCATAAAATGTAATTTTATATATTTAATTATATTATTGCTAATGACTCCATAGTTAGAATTAATAATGTGTGTTGCATACGACAAATAATTATATTGTAAGGGCTGGTACCTTTATAAAACACCAGAAAAGGACTTGTATTGTTCCACCCTTTTTTATTTGTTTGTAACATTTCTCTAATTTATCTCACAACAATGTGATTGCACTATTTCTACATGACAATGGGTTATTTATTGCAGATTCAAGACAAAGATATGGCTCACGAACAAGAGGTGGCAGCACTGATGCAGCGGCTAAAGCGACTGGAGCATGAACAGCAGCAACAAGAACAGATCAGCCAAGCCTCCGAAGAGAAACTGAAGGTTAGAACTGTCAAAAAAAATTGTATATCACTGTCAAGAGTGCTGATGCAACAGTCTTAAGCAATTTGCACTGGGGCTCTACTTTGTTTGAGGGGTTCTTGGCACCAACAATTTAAAAAAACAAATAACTGATAATGAAAGTTATGAAATTAAATTTTGTGCATGATTTTCATGAAAATGTCATGAATTTATATGGTGGCTACAGACAGGGTAAATTAGCCATATAGTGACTGATTTAAAGTGTCCATTAACTAACTACCTCCGCCTCGGTGGTGTAGTTGGCTAACGCGCTTGTCATGTTGAGCTCGACTGCTGAGGACGAGGAGATCGAGGTTCGAATCTCAGTCGGGTGAACTGGGGGTGGTTTTTCCTAAATGGTTTTCCACTCTCCCTCCACGCAAATGCGGGTTCACTTCCTCTAATTCAACCATCCCAATTCCTAAATCCATTAACGTAATTAGTACTTAAAGCGTATAACCAGAACGGGTAGTAAGACGCGGTGCTAAATATTATATAACTAACTACCTACTAATTGATTCGAAACTACTGAGTACTTGAACCAATTTCAACCTTTATATGCACATCTACCTTGTTTTGTCATTCTTTAACTATTTACTTTTTCTTACATTAGTGTTTTTTTAATTTCCTCATTGAACATTGTGTTACACATTTATCACCTCTTAAATAATTCTGTGCAGTGTACAGTTGTGTAAAGTGTAAAACTCACTCCTATTTGTTCAGTGACTCCATTGTGTGAACTGTTTTCCCATTTTTCTAGTTACTAGAGTGTACTATGTTCCCCTTTGTCCGGTGGAAGCAGGGTAAAGGGAGAACTGTGTTCCCTTCTGTCCAGTGGCAGCATTCTTAAGTCTAAAGTGCTCATTTTACTATAAAAAACACATGTTTGTTCCTCTTTTATTTCCAACCAATCTTTCTTGTACCTCTTCCATGTGTAAAATTGTGCGCCTCAAAAGTAAAAATGGGTTATATTTACAGTGTTTATTGAAGAGTGAGTTAAGCAATAATGATACATTGTGCTGCATTGGTTACAGTCAATGATTGAACGTCTTGAGAAAGAGAATTCCCGCCTGCTCTCCAAAGACAATTCATTGGAGACCTTAAGCGGGGAATTAAACTCCCCCCAACTTGGCAAACATCTTATCACCAACACGACAATCCAGCAAGACTCTCCAACCAGAGATACAAGTGAGTGATCAGAGTCCTCTTAGGCATTATAGAAACCAGAACACTATCATTTGACTAGAATCATATACATAGGTAACCAATAAAAATAAATTTAAACAACTTTCTAATCTAATTTAGATTCACTAATAGATTAGCTATTGTTTTTAATAAACATCATTGATGGTCCTGCCTCATAATTTTTAAACAAGATGTGAGCTGAGAGTTAATAATATGTATTGAAATCAGAGATGGGTCTAAAATGAATATTAGAAAACATGGTGTACCAGGTCAACTCTTCCCACATCTCTTAACCTCTTCTTTACATCAATTTAGATGGTAGTCGGTTGATCCACAGCGGTCAGTATTCTCGGTAGAGCATCAAGAGATCTTGTCAGGGGGTTGTTACTTATGGAAGTAGAGAGTTAAGGTCAGAGAAAACTGATAATGGGGTTGATTATTTGAGTTATATTTAAATATGTGAAACAGTTACAGTGTTAAAAAACTACATTATAAGATAAGTAGATGTTAAGAGGTAGGTAAGTAGGTAATCATGATATTTAACTACAGTAGGGGTGTGCGAAACTTCAACTTCGCTTTGAAACAAATTCTGGCTTCGAAGCTTCTCCAATAAAAATATTGACAGCTAAAATACTCCATTTAGTTTCAATTATAGCCATTTAGAGCTGTTTTATACATTACAGATTAATATTCATATGGAAAAAAACTTAAGTAATCAAATTTTAAGCTGTGATAATAGCTTTATTTGTCAGACTAACACGAAATATTACAAATAATGTTGCAATAGATCATTTTCCAAGTAATTTTAGTGCACAAGTTAGATAAATAACAACAATATAATATTTTTTTGAATCGAAAATATCTAACATATTTGATTTGAGTTTGCTTCGAATTGAAAATGTGGACTTCGCACACCCCTAAACTACAGTGATGTTAAATATAAATGTTAGAACCACCATGGTGGACCCTTTTTCACTTGTAAACTCTTCATCCTACTAAATGCTTGTATCCAAAACTAAGAAATGTAACATGTCCGCTGAGCTCCCCTATCACTGAAGAAGTGTGTCCGGTGACCCACGTCCGCCCGCATCACTCATTCAGTTTCAATCACGGAAGGAAAATTTTAAGATCTGATTGGCTGGTTGTCCTTCGCAAAGTAAAGGAGAGGTTTAAAATAAAATAGTAAGAACCACTATTCGAAGTATAATTTTAACATTGGCTTCATAAGAATGAAAATTACTAAAGTGAAAAGCTAATAATATAAAAATAAATTTAATGAATTGAGATTTAGAAGAAATATTGCTTACTACATTGATCATGGTTTGGGCTACTTAAAATTAGCATAGGACCCCCACTTTGTTATAATTGAACATTTTAGCTAAACAATTTAGTAAGGATAGATATAGACTAAAATAGGCCCATAAGAGACAAATAGATATGCTGAAGGTTATTAAGAACACAATAGGCCTAACTGGTTAAATAGCAATACTAAATAATTAGAATGTTTCCTCATTTTTCTGACAATGGCAACATATAATTACTAATAAACTTGACAGAGGAGAATTGAGCAAAATGAGTTATAAAATTGGTCAAATTTCCTTGGATATTATAACTGATGGGCAACTGTAAGCTTTTACATGAACAAATTAATCTAGGTGCTTAAGAATAATATTAAATTAACAAATTGAATGGGGTAAAATTAATATATAAATACAAAATGATTAAAAGCTAAAACCTTAACCACTTTTCATTGGTAAATGGTTAAACAAATTATTAATAATAGCTATAGCCTATACATAGATTAGATTAGATTTGATTTGTAAAACCAGTCAAAATGAAAGGTTAAGTTTATCACATTAGGTTAAACCATCTCTAAGAGACTTGAATTCAAATACAGTAGGGTTCAAGATTGGTTCATAGAGTAATCAAAGTGTGATCCTAGTGTTCTTTGTGCTAGATGTTCGTAAAACTGGTAATTTAACTGCAAAAATTGATCATACCAGGAAAAAAAACCATTTATGTTTCCAGGCAAGTTTGCCTGTCCTCTTATCTATACTGTAGTTATATATGTAAACTATTAACCTACTTTTAACCTCAGGAAAGTCAGAACTGACTGCCCCCAGCCTTAACCTCAAGCATCAGCAACAGTTGCATGTTGAAGCGTTGACTCAGGTCGGACACTATGTGAGGGACCTTACCTCTGCTCTCTCAGATTACCACACCTACACAGAACAGCGGCTCCATGCTGTGTGGGACCAGCTCAGTCCTGCCAACATCAAGGTGAGTGGCTACATCTACATCCAACCATGGACTTTGAAAGTTTACAAAGGATATTTGATTAAATTAAGTGTACATAAATTAATTAACTTAAGTTTCTTCAATAATAATATAACCTGCTTCGGGGTCTTCATGGTTTGATTCAGATCGGGTGTACTTAGGTAGTTTTCCCTAGATGGTTTTCCACTCCCACTCTCCACACAAATGTGGATATAATTTCTCTAAATTCAACCTTCTTAATCCTTAATCCACTAGCGTAATTAGTAGATAAGTGTATAATATAAATGGATAGCAAAACACAGTGCTATACATACATATATAGCTATGTGCAACTAATTAAGGTTTAAATCTATAGCAATTAAATTGCATGCTAAAAATTAATTACTCGATTTATAGGACTAGGACATAATAACAACAAAAATGTAGGTATATTTGTGTTTAAATTAAATTTAAATTTTATAAACAAATAAAAGATACAATCCTTTTTCTCCACATAAATCAAATACAAAAATATTTAAACTTCTAGTATATGGCTTGGAGACTATATCATATATTGGATTTACACTTTGTTTTGATACATAAAAATTAGTTTCACACAGTCTACAGGTTTGAGAGGATAAACTTTTGATTTATTTTGTGAAAAATAAATAATCTACTTAAACATTGTTATTGTGTGTTGGTTTAGTTTTCGAGTCACTTGAAAGAAAACGCGCGCCACTTGCGATCACTAGACCAAGCATACTCTGAGTTCCTGCAAGGCCTAGAGGATTCTGGAGACCACTCTCTTCACTCGGAGACGCGTCCCATCCTTCAGTCGCTAGTTTCACAGCTTGCCAACTACAGCAACTACTTGCAAAAACTTTTGCCTTACCAGGATCTTAGGTATAATGTTTGCCTTCTCACTTTGCTAAAGCATCAGCTTTAGACAAAATTGTTTATACTGTGTGCCTAACCAAATCCTTGTGGAGTCAAGAGATTTTGTCACAAGAAATGAGTTGCAGGCAGTGTATGTGTGAATCAAGGTTTGCTTTGACTGAATTCCCAGAATCTAATAACCTCACTCATGGTTATATTGGGGTGGGGGGTTGCAAAGTCCACTTTTTCAATTCAAAGCAAACTCGAATTGAATCTATGAAATATTCTTAAGCTGAATAAAGTCCAAATATTATTTGTTAGTTGTTTTATA
Source organism: Timema cristinae (assembly GCA_039000515.1). Taxonomy (NCBI): domain Eukaryota; kingdom Metazoa; phylum Arthropoda; class Insecta; order Phasmatodea; family Timematidae; genus Timema; species Timema cristinae. The sequence goes on along the minus strand of JBCFYV010000012.1, from coordinate 69,473,932 downwards.
CTTGAAAAAATATATATTTTGATTATTTATATAATTTTATGCACTAAAATTACTCGGAAAATTATCTATCCTAATTTTTTTGTTTTAATTTGATGAATCAATTTATTGGGCCAGTTTCATAGTCAAACTAATACATTTTTAAGTTGTTGTTTTTTACATCTATTACTGTTTCCAGCTTGTGGCCTGGGCTATTTTTTTATTTAAACCATATATTTTCCACTACTGGCTTGATAGCCTGTCATAGCTTCAGGGGCGGCCTGAGGTAAATTTTGTCCCTGAATGGGATTGTTTTTGGTACCCTCCTAAATAACATTGGGATACTATGAAAATATCAAAATAATCCCCAAACCTAACGTTACCTGGTAAATAATCTGAAGATAAATTCCATAAATGGTAATAGTACTCCGAAAAATTTCACTGCGAGATTATAAAAAATGGAAAGGATTACAAAGAAAACTATAACAACATTTTAGTAGAGAAAATTTATCTTCTTTATTTGTTATTATATTTGATATAATTAACAGTTAACAAGATAATTACAACAACAAAGTTTTAGGGCACTAATTTTCCAATTTGACAGATATTGAAGAAATTTTTTAGAGTGGTTACATTCATTAGGTGAGGAGTTAAAGGTTTGGAGATTATCTTCATATCATGCCCAGGTTACATTAGGCTAGATTAGTGCTTTGTATGGCGTCACACTCAAACTGGCGGCCCTTAAGCAGCCCTCATGTAGCTTCATATGACTCATAATATAACTTATTACTAGGACAGGCACAACATCCAGTCCCCAGCTATTAATTCAACACTGCGAAAGGACACATGCACATTTCACCAATGATAAATTTTTCAACCGTGCCAAGAATCGTACCCGGAACTCTTAGCTCAGTAGATGCTACATGCTACCGACTTAGCTAAGGTGTCAGATGGTACACTTGAAGTGTTTTGCATAATTAATTACAGGAAGAAACTCTAACTAGTACAGAATGGAATGAACCAGTTTATTATGCAAAACTGGCTCATTTCATTTGAGTTTAGATAGGTCTTGTTGTAACCTTCTTATAACACATAAAAGCTAAAAGGTTGTTTGGCTCATCATTCCGGCTCCAATTGACCTGTCTCGGCAAGGCCACTACTCTACCAATATACTGTGACACTGTCGATATCAGACTGGCTCGAGGTTCGCTCCTAGCCGCGAAAGCTGTGCCGTGCCCAAGGAAAGAAGACTAAAAATATGCGCGAACTGGATGCACTCCATCAGCAGTGTTTGGAAACTAAAAGAACTGTTATTTGGTGCACGTTTGAAAGTGTGTGGAGTGCTTGGGCATGTTCTGGAAACATGCTACCCCTTACCCTCTCCCCTCCTTTGGTTCCCCTACCTCGAGAGCACATGACATAGTCGTTAACTATATAATGGCAGGATTCTCTAATACAGACACACATTGCACTCTGAACACAAGGTGAGCGACCTGGTCGTAGGATAATTGACATCTGAATATTCGAAATTCCCTTTGTCTATAATGTTCTATCTTTACAAAATTATCGTTCTGGATTCGTAACATTTAATTTCATTAATTATCAACTCAACATGGTCTCAGTAAATTTGCTCTTTAGGCCATGGATAAGTTTGATATCTTTGGACGGTTTGACCAAACTGTATGTCTGTCTTTATATTGTTATCATTTTAAAGGACGTTTGGTTCCTGTAATATTTAACTTAGAATCTATTTTATCTGCCTTACGGATAGGTTTATATGTTTGAGTACCTCCAGCTTGGGTCAGTTATAAATCTGATAGCGTCGTGCTTTAGTTTTATCAATTTTAACTATTTGAAAGATTATAATCACTTGTTATTTATTTGAAGATAGTTTATTATTGTTGCATATATTGAAAGTTTATAGTGTGTTAGTTAAATGTGGGGCCGAAAGTCGGCATGTTTATACTCTTATATGGACTTAAATATTCAATATTTGTACAGCCATTCGAGGCATAAGTTCCAAAATTATAACCCTTGTTGTTTATTCCAATTATATCTAATTACAGTTGGGGAGATGTATGCTAATTGGGACCTCATTGTTATTGTTCTGACTATTTGGGAATCGCCGGTAATGGCAACTTGATATCTCTCTCATATTTACCTGATTTATTATTAGTACCTGGATATTTGTTTTTGAATATCATATTATTATTATTATGATGGGGCTAATAAGAATTTGTATGAAGGTCAATTTAACTGTAGATGGTGTCATATATTTTGAGTCTCCATTTAAGTGCATGGGAAGGTGTCCCACATATTTTATTTGTTGGTTACCTGCCGCTTGGGCATTGGCGACATACTTTGGTTCATAAAACCGTTTGCCAATTATATAATTGTTCTTTTCAAATTGTTGTTTACTATTTCAGTGCCTAACGCTTTATATCATGTCTCACTCTCTCATAGAGCTTTATTTGTTTATTACCTGAATAAAAATAAAACTCTCTTGTTACTATCCTCGACTTTTATTTATGAGTGATGATGGGTAGGGGGGTTACATCGTTTTGTATTCAGCATAGCACTTGAACACTACCAAGTCTGACTATGAAACTTGTCCATTATCACAACTTACAACTCAATGAATTCAGATTTTTTTATATGAATTTTGTTGTGTAATGTATAATATAAAGGCTCAGAATGGCAATAATTGACCATAAATTGACTATGTCAAATGTCTATATTTTTATTGTTGAAGCTGCATTTTGTTTTTAAGCCAAGTCTAAGTTTCGAAGCTTGTGCACACCCCTATGGTTATCTTTTTAATCATTGCATCTTAATAATAATCCAGGCTATATACATTTTAATTTCAACAATAAGGTATAGAAAGGTTGTATTTAGGGATGATGTACTTACATTTGTGTTGAGGGAGAGTGAAAAGTCATTTAGGAAAAAATCAAAACACTCATCTGGTATTCACACCTTGATCTAACCTTCATTTACAAACCAAGCTAAATGTGCCTGCCATTCGATACTCCTGCCCACAGATGTAGGTCCTCGTTAATGTTGAACACCTTTATTAACAATGATTAAAGAAACTAATCCTGATTTAAGGGATGTGGACAGGCATTTGTCTCATTTGGTAACTGTTGTTTGAGACATGATGAACATGTTTTACATTTTCGAAGAAACCTTTACTAGACTGTTCTATAGGATTGTCTGGAAAAAGGTTGGAATAATCATGGTAGAACCCCTATCTTTCACCCCTGCCCCTGGTCTAGTACCAAATCTCCTTTTGAACACCTACCTTTATTGTTATCAACCACAGTTAATGAGTGATGTGTATTCAAATATTGATCAGCAGTTTAATTGGTGTTTGTTTGACTTGTGTCAGTTTACAGGAGGAGAGTTTGATGGTGTCATCAACTGAGAGCCTTAGAGAATCCAACAGCGCTGTTTCCCAATATATTACTGGTTTCACCAGCCATTTCGTAAAACTTGAAAGGTGCGTCAAGATGCTCGCTTTGCAGGGTAAGGTTCATTGAATCCCGTGCCTTCCAAGCCCCATCCTTGACATATTAAGAGGGTGTAATTGAGAGGAAGAATGCAAACACACTAATTATATAGTTTATTAAATACAAGAATAGAAATTAGGGTAAATTTTATCTTTAGTTAAGACCAGGGGAACATCCAAATTTGGTAATGTATTGATGTGCAACATACCTGTGACTAAGCTGAAAGAAAAGGTATTGGAGCATGATATTTGGGCATGAAGTACTTCTGGCTTATCTGGGCTAGTGTCAAAATAGTGGACATTCTTCTGTTTAAGTATTCCTGTTGTGTGCTCAATGTATTCAGAAATTCATTGGTTATTTTGTAAATGACAAACTATATTTTATGTGAACCATTCCTATTGGTATTTCATATTCTTTTTGACTCTCAAACTGTACACTGTCTACAGACAATTCATTATAGAGACACCTGTGTTACTCGATGTGCAAAATTGCAGAATATTTATTAAATATTGACAATTTTATATAAAAAACAAAATCATGAAATTATTACAAAAAAGTCACAAAGATAAAAACGATTTATGCAAACCTGCAGTAAATTCTCGTGAAATTGAAATGCTTGAGGAATCGTATTCTGTAACATTTTTTCTTGCAATATAATGGGTTTTGTGTAAATATAGTTGGTCTGACAGTTATAAAAATAGTAGTAGAAATTGCCACACTATTTGCATTGTTGCCGCAATGTAAATAAAGAATGGGATGTGAAGCGACAACTGGCACATGAACACGATATCCTGGTGTTATTGTTCAGCTCTTCTCTTTTTAACCCAAAATTTCATGCAGTTTTGTTCACTTTTTCTGGCACATAGTATGGTTTGTACTTGTGTTTCAAAGTATATGACCATTTCAACAAAAGCTTTGTATACATTGATTCTAAAAATAAAATTTGATTAATTTATACCTACGTATGGATTAATAATATGGTCATGACTTTTTGACCAGAAAAAATATTTTTTCGATTAAGAGTTTTAAATCTTCAACAAGGGTAAAAAGATCTTGATACACAAATTCTACAGTGTGCAAATGTAGTGGCAAAGAATGGTGCCTGTATTAAATACATACAGAGCAGTACACTACACAGAAAAAAAAGTCCCAAATGACATCATCACTAGGCATTAAAAGACAAATTTCCTCAACTAAAGTTGTCAGCTACAGAGAAAGCAAGAACTAATAAGGATGAGTTTGTTTTGCTAACTATACAAACGTTTGTGGAGGCAAGCACGCCATTGAAAAAATTGGACCATCCAAAGTTCATAGAATAGGTGGACAAGTATATCAAAGCTATGTGCAAGCCTATACTTTTCACTACTATAAAGCTATAGATTGTTCATAACACTATGTCGAACCAGTATTTCTTAGATTTGTATATTAATATTTTTATTTTAAAACCTAATTTTTAAGGTGCTAGAGACTTGCTTACTATTGTTAGGCTGCGAGAGGGTTATGTACTAGATTAATTGAAGAGGAACCGGAAAAATTAAAAGAAGCTTTAAGGGATCGGCAAATTTCAATTTTGTGCAATGAAACTACTATCGATAAAGGGCAATTTGTCTTTATGATGCTTGTGAAAGTACTTAGTTGTGGTTATGCCACAGTTCAGAAACTCTATGTGGTAAGAACTAAAGTTTTACAAAATGTGAATGCCACAAAGTGTTCACAAGCAATTATTTGTGCTTCAAAAACTGAAAGTTCAACATCAAAACATTGTTTTTATAACATCTGATTCAACGTGTTATATGGAAAAGTGCATGAATGCAATCAGGGTGTTTTTTTGTTTTTGTTTTTAAGATCTCGTCCATACAAACTGCTGGGCTCACAGGCTAAACTTAGGCAATATTTGGGCAGTGTAAATCCATGTGTTGAACATTTGTGATACCCAAGCTAAACACGTTTTCCTAAACACACAAAGAAGAAACATTCATACACTCAGTTCTTAACTAAGAATAGGGTGTGAAGACAAAGCCACATAAGACTAAACTTTTTCTAGTTTCTGTTGTCACTAGATGGAACTCTTGGTTCCAAAGTGTAGGCTATCAGAGTATGTGCATGACCTTGTTGAATTGTTTCTCATTGTCGGTGATGAAGTGTTGCTACTAACTATTTTTAAGGTGTAACCTTATTGTAACGCTGTACTTCTAGTAGAGCATGGTTCAAAATGTTGTAATTTTCTTTTGACCTTAAAGAGCTCTAAGGTCCTTTAGCTCTGACACTTGTTTCTAAACCATCAAACATGTCTAAAAGTTTTTAAGTTGTTCTAAGATATCCCCCCCCCAGAAAACCTTAAAATTGCTTTACACCTTGCCAAAACACAGTCAAGCACATTTAACTTCACAATTTAAATCTATAGATGCACATAGTTTTACAAAACTTCAGCGATTAATAATTAACAATTCAGAGAAAGGTTGATCTCTTTTCTAGGCAAACTGTGTGATCCAAGGAACATTTTGCAAAACTCCTTGGATTATAGTCAGATTTGTGATATACCGGTATTTAAAGGATTAGTATATAAATTTGTGAATGTGGGGAATGCCAGGCCTCCACCGTAGTTTGGAATTCCACGTTAAACTGTAGGTCCTTCATTTCATCTCACAATCACCCTACCATTACACATTAGCATAAGTGCGTATAACCCAAGGGGTAGTAAGACGCGGTGCTAATAATAATAATAATAGTAGTATATAAATGAATATACTGTGTTCGGGGACCTCAAGAGAATACAGCAGGTGAATGTTTATACATTCTTGTTACTCTACTTTCTATGAAAGTAGATTACCCGCACTTTGTTTAAACGTCTGTGAAAGCCTTATGGATCCCCATCAAAGTGATCATTTTCTGTATATAGGAACATAATTGTAGACAAAAGAACCAATCTTACTCCTATTAACATGTAATTGATGACATCTTTCACATTTTATGATTCACCTTAAATTGTTGGTTGATCTGTGGTGCATGAGGGATGTTCCAAAAGAAAGGGCTGATTGACTCTTAAAAACAAAAAACAAATTTTTCAAATTTGTATTGGATTAATGCCAAATTTAATCTATGAGCCTGGGCTATGTTTCCAAATAGTCACCGCAAGCATTCAGAGATCTGTCATAACGTGGCACTTGCTTTACTTTACACATATCACAGAAGCTTGCCGTCTGTGTGTTGAGCCTGTCCCAGATTACCTTTTTGAGCTCTCAATGTCCCCAAAATATTGTGGGTCAAGGAATTAATTCAAGTTGAAGAACAAATGGTAGTCACTTGGTGCAAGTTCTGGGCTGTAGGGTAGATAATCAAACAATGTCCAACCAAACTCCTTAAAGAGACTGACAGTACAGGCTGTGGTGTGTGGTCTCATGTTATGTAGGATAATGACTCCAGGTCACACCTTTGGTTCTGAATGGCCAGACACAGTTTTTTTTTTTAGGTATATGGCAGTACACTTCACCTTTGATTGTCGTTTCAGGTTCCATAAATTCAAGGAGCAGCATCCCTTTCTGATCTCAGAATAGAGTTGCCAACACCTTTTCTGTTTGAAAACATTTGCTTGGATTTCTTGAGCTTTGGTGACTTTGCACCCATTTCATGGACTGCTGCTTTGTTTCGACATCAAGAAATATCAGAGCCGATGCCACTTGTTGCATCTGGTGAATCTCCGTCAACATCTTTCTTTGAAATTATTGAACACAAACTCTATGATGGAACACGTGACACCGTCTGCTTTCATAGATCTTTCTATGTTTACGCATTTCAAACAAGTCTGGAGACAACAGAAGGCCGGCCACTTCATTCCTTGTCATGAACATTTGTCGGGCCATCTTTAAAATCATGACACTATCTCCTAACCTTACCTTCACTCATTACAGTAAGGGCATAAACTTGATAAAGCTTTCAATGAATTTCTGCTGCCTCTGTGTTTTGTTGCTTGAAGACAGAAGACATTTTATCACAGTACGACTTCACATGCAGTGGAATTATTTATTTTACTATTGATTTTTTAAGGACTCTTACACAACCGTAAATAAACAAAGAGCTTTGAAAACTTAGTTATCACTTCATAATGAATTCCTCTATCACCCTGTGCATGCATCAACATGGCTGTGCCTGTAACATGGCTTCTATTATCATACGGCCCTTACTTTCTGAACACCTGTCTATTTAGTATTTATATCATTGATACAAATTAAAAATAAGTCATGATTTTATATTAATTCATCTTTCTTTAAAAACTAAAATCAAAAATGAAAATCACCAAAAAGTCGACGTAAGGGAAAAAAAATAGCAAAAAATGTTGCTTTCTTCTTTGATAACTGCTTTTTGACTGTGTAACTCTTAACTTCTAGAGAATTAGCACCTTTGTACTGAGTTTAATCAGGGTTAAACCTGCCTGTCATTGTACATTTGTTTAGATAAACACTCTGGCCTAACCCGTACGCAATCTGAAAGAAAGTTTCTGCTTGAGTTCACAGACAGCTTAACGACACTACATGAAGCTATCAAAGGTAAAATTAATTGAAATAATATAAATGTTTTAACTTTTATGTAAATAAAAATTCTAGTTTTGTAGTCATATCCTCAGACATTCAAAGAATGCCAAATCCATTAAACCTTTGACTGAATACCAAGATTTTTAATTACTAATCTAATATGAATATTTGCTTACTAACTTTTATCAATTCTAAATAAAAAATATTATGCTTTGGAAAATATTTTAATCAAACATGAATTGAGTCTTTGATGAGAAGGTTTTGAATCCAAATCAAAGATTTTATAGTAAAAAGGTCTTGAATCGAATATTAAGCTAAATTATTATAACTAAACAAGGGTCAAGTTATATCCAGGTTCAAAAAGAAGTGAATTTGGCCCAACTCTAGCTAAGTATTTATGGTGATCTATATTATGATTGAGTGTGATACTTTAATCATAATTTAAGATATATTGAGTATGATAAAATATAATTAATTTAAACTAATGGGGACCCTATTTGTTTGTCTTTTCAACGTCTTTTATATTTGGTGCCTGATCTTTACTCAAGATTATTTGAGCGTGTGTTAGTCTTAATGTAAACTGTATACTCTTTAGACTTATCACGGGCCTGGAGTCACAAGCGGAGTATAGAACAGCAGTTGCCGACCAGCTCCGAACGTCTGCGGACGACAAATGCTTGTCTTGTGAACGCTTTGTCAGCTGTTTCATCATCCATAGGCAAGGTATCATCAATGAATCATAATCATCTGGATGCATTGAGATGGTTAAAACGCTGTATGATTAAAATATTTCAGCTTTGTCATTCTTACTTTCTCTCTTGATTAAGAATTTTCATTTTTGTGATTCTTTCGTACTCTTATAATTAAAACATTCATTTTTGTGATTCTTATATCCTCACATTGATAAAAATGTTAAGTTTCGCGAACCTTTCTTTCTTTAATGAATAAAAACTTCAGTTTTCTGATCCTTTATCTCCCTATTAAAAATCAGTTTTATTATTTTTCATGTCTTTCGTGGTTAAAAAAAATTTAATTTTTGAATTTTTCTTTTTCATTTGATTAAAGAATTTCACTTACTACAGTTAATCTCTATGGTTGAGCACAATTTTGGCTAGTTTTATTATTTGGTCTGAATTTAAATTCAATTTATTTGATTCAGATAGTTTAAGAGTTCTTGTAATACATGAATACATGCAGTGGTAGACACATGAACAAAGGTTTCATGTCTTGTTTAGTTTGCCAGTAATAGGGAGGTAAACTGGGGGTATTTTTTCCAAAGGTTTCCCATGGTCTTAAATAAAATTGGTTCCCACTTCGGTGGCCGTGTGGGTTAAAGTGTCACTTTTGGTTTTCCACTCTTCCTCCACACAAATGTGGTTACACTTCGTCTAAATTCAACCTTCTTCATCCTTAACTCATTTGTGTACTTAGTACATATACATATAACCTGAACAGTTAGTAAGACGCAGTGACAAAAAAGAGTTTTGCTAGTGTCTAAAAGTTCTAGTTAATTTTCAGTGTGTTTTATGCAATGATTAATAAAACATATAATCCTTATGTAAAGAACAACCTATATAGTCTATATTTAATTCAAACAAAACGAAAAAATATTATTTTATATATATATATATATATCTGTTGGCAGCTCTCAGGGCTGCTATTGGATAGCCGGTCAGAGCTCTGTTCGCTCCCTAGCAATGAGTTTCCTAGTGAAATATTGAAATATTCTCATCCTGCTGTTGCTGGAGTAAGTAAATATTATGGTTACATTTTTACTATTTCGACCAAACCCTTTACTTTTTTTTATGATATAAATAACTTAAGTTGGTGCAAATAAATGGCAAAGTTGAAGGGCCAGTCTCATAGTCAGAATGAGTATGTCTCAATACTAGATACAGGACAACACCTACCCTAAACTTATGGACTGACTGGGTCAGTTTCACATATAAATCTGATCCATTCCATTTTGATCTAGGTAGGTGCCGTCCTGCAGTTAGTATAGGGCTGCACTTGAGTCATACTCAATCTGACTGATAAAACTGACCCAAAGATTGTAGTTATAAGTAGGACATGTAACTGAATATACTCAAAATAATTAATTTAGGCGCATTACTTTGGATTAAATGACTTTCTGTGAAGTTTATTTTTAGTCCAAATGACTTTTAATTAAATGAATCTTTAGAAAATTTATTAAGCATAAACTTTAGTTTCTAAATATTTGTAGTCTTCTTTGAAGTTATTAAAACATGTCAAAAAAACCTATGCTGCTCTTGATACTCTCAACAGAGTTGAAAACTTTCTTCCTTTCTCTATAAAAGTTATGCTTGTCCCAAGTTTGATTGACTCACACTTTTATCGCCTTGACATTGTCCATGGTGACCTTACTGAAGAGCTTGTATAAAGACTTTACTGACTATAGATTGCATACATACGATTTATTTACTTACAATCTTTATCATCATGACCTGGCCGAAAAATATATCATTAATCAAATGTGGGATATGGAGGCCCTAAACACACACTTCTTGCGTTTGTGCAGTACTCCGCCACTGCCTGGACCTTTGGCTTAGTACGCGAATGACCTAACCACCGAGATATCCAGGAGTGGTTCCATGCACAGGGTCGTTCTCCATTCATATTTTAAGGAAGGGTCTGTGATGGGCGTGAGAAAACTCTCAGCTATATCTGATTGGTCAATTAAAATCATAAGCTATTAGATAACGCAGCTATCTTAGACACAGGAGAGCATTATGCTGCCATTAGTACAATGATAATTGTACAAATGTGCATTTCATGATGGATTAAATAGCCAAGCTATTGTATTTGTTAATTACGGTTATAGCAACATCTAAATATCATATTCTTTAAATTGAAGAATGGCCCTGGGCACGAGATAACTCCTGGATAATTCAGTGGCTAGAGTATTGGCGTACTAAAACAAAGGTTCCGAGTTCGATTCTCTTGTCAAGGTATAATTTTCCAATTTAAAGAAAATTATGTCTAGATGTGTTAGGAACTCTCCAAATATGGTAATGATGGAAAATAATTTATAGTTAACAAAATAACATTTTCGATATCATTCAGTATTAATCACAACTTGTGAATGTGTGGAATGCCAGGCCTCCACCGTTGTTTGGATCCCAAGTTAAACTGTAGGTCCTCCATTTCATCTCACAATCACACATCACCAGGCCTCAACAGAAGATAGTTTATTTCTATAATATTATTTTCCAAGGTGACCTGGTAGTCTAGAGGTAAGGTGTCAGACTTCTATGATGGCGGCCGGGGTTCAATCCTCGGTCCCGGCAAAGATTTATCTGATTACCAAACCCTTCCTTCACCTCTGACAAGACGTGTATTAATCACAGCTTGTGAATGTGGGGTATGCCAGGCCTCCACCGTGGTTCGGATTCCACGTTAAACTGTAGGTCCTTCATTTCATCTCACAATCACCCTAACATTACACATTAGCGTAAGTGCGTATAACCCGAACGGGTAGTAAGACGTGGTGCTAATAATAATAATAATTATTATTATTATTATTTTCCAAATTTAACATTATTATTATTATTATTTTCTCTTTTTTCTCTTGTCTATTATTATTATCATTATCAGTTTTCTATAAATATTAACCACAACCAAGGAATTTATTTCTACTCCCAAAAACAGTTGGCACAATTTGTTTCTAACAGTTTAATTCAAAATTCAAAATGGAGTAATCCATTGTTTGTGTTATTTGTACTCTCTTCTTCTCTGTGTTTGATAAAGGCAACAATGCCGAAATATTATTATATTTGTGTGTAAAATGTGTGTGTGACTACTTCTACTATAGAAGACAGAAGAAAGGAAGAATATGTCACCTTTGTGCATTGGATTCTTCCCACATCTTTACTCTTTCCCTAGGTGGGCTTTCTTCATCAAATTTATTCTTATTCTTAGTAGTTTATTTTTCCTCTTTCTTTAGTTTTATCAATTTCCTTTATTATAAAATCACACATTAGCGTAAGTGCATATAACCTGAACGGGTAGTAAGACGTGGTGATTATGATGATAATAATAATAATAATACAAATAATAATAATGTTTTTAAATACTTTATCTTGCAAAGAAAGGCATTAGTGCCCACTACCTCAGACGAATGGCAGAAAATTGTCTTTCCTTAAAATTCCCTTCTATTGCACTAGGAAGACGAGATTAAAGGAAAAGAACAAGCAGATAATGATTTGATGAGCCAGGAGAGTTTTAGCAAACAACTCTCTGGGGTGACCCAGCGAGCAACCAAGCTGGAACAGGAGAGGGAACACTGGAGGCTGGAGTATCAACTTTTGCAACTAAAATATGACAAGGCAAGTGCATGCGCCAGTGACTAAAGCTTTAAATAAATAATTGCCTTTTTTTTAAATAAATACTTAAAATCCACTTATTTGCATCCAATGTACTTATCCTGGGTTTGTCCCTAATATTATTCCTTTTATATATTCCTATCTAGGTGTCCTATCATCCTTTACCAACGTCCTTTTCCTCCCTTTTGTGTTTTTGTGTTTCCTGTTTTAAGAAGTTGCATTGCGCGTTTCACACTTCCTTCTGATGAATTCCAATGGAATGAAACCTAGGTCAGGAGATTTGGCAGTGATGATTGATTTTCTTAAAGAGACAGCCAATACCTCTTTGTCCAGTGGCAGCAATGTAAAGTGTACTGTATTCTTCTTTTCATTGCAACAGCCATATGGTATTTGGTCCCTTTGATATGTTTTCTGTCCACCTTTCCTGTACGTTCTTCCAAATAGATGGATTTAAATACAATTTTAGGGGTTTGTGAAGTCCACATACTCCCCAAGGTGTTTTGAACATACATATACCTCTTAATAATATTAAATTGCTTTATAGCCTGCAGGCAGATTATTTATTTATATATTTTTTGTAATGAAACAAGGCCAAATAAAATATTTGAACAAGTCATAGAATTGAAACCAAGTTTGAGTTTTTACTTTTTAGCTATTATTTTATGGTGAGAAAAGTAAAGGTTTTGTATATAACTAACTTTACAAACCAAATATAATTTTCAATAAGCTTAAAACAGACACGACACTCATTCCCTTGCCATTAATTCATCACTGGAAGTAAATCCTCAATTTCATTATGACAAAATATGTTTGGCTGTGCTACCGACAACTTAGGGTATATAAATAATTAAGAGGAACGAATTAAATTTGTTTTTACCAAATTGAAGAGAGGAACACAGTTTATAATTGGACACTGCTGCCATTAAACAAATATATGTATATTATTATTTCAGAAACTGAATGAATTCGAGAACAAGCTGAAGGCAGGAAATTTGGAAAGAAACAACATTCAAACTGCCTTAAACAGTTTTGACAGGCCAGCCCCAACAAGTGTTACTAACATGGTAAGTTTCTGTCTTGAAATAAAATACTCAAGTTTCTACAGCTAGTTTCAGGTACGAAAATTCTACACCTCTGAGCATCTGGTAGGAATCCATGTTTGGACAAATGTATTCATGTTTTACAAAATTAGGCTATCTACAAGTGATTCAGTTTTTCCCATAATTGTGATTCCAGATGCCAATTATACTAAATGTTCTCAGACTTTTAAACTGTAACTTACTCATCTATATTTAAAGATTCACTCCTTTTCCTATATTTTACATTACATTGCTTTCATCCTTTTACCAGTAATATATTTCTCGGTTATTGTTAGTCACATGTTTATGATAAACATTTTTGTCAAAAAAAAAAAGTTTTATCGGTTTTTTTTCTGTTATGATTTATGATCTTATTAATAACTTAGAACATATTAAGGCACACCAAAGTGTTATTTAAAAAAGAAAGTTAAAATTGTATTTATATACCAAAACATTTATCTAGCTCTGAATTACAGTTTATATCTAACTTGATTGTTAGAGCAAAATAAAACATCTGAGAAATTATTTTTTGAGATTTTTTGTTGCACTCACCTTTCTAGAGACCAATTAATAATTAAAAAGTCCTCTAATCTCTGGATTTTTATTCTTAATCAAATTTCACAATTCTGATGGCCAATTAGATTCCTTTATTCAAATATTATCATATTTTATTTTGTTGTTCCTCACATATTTTATTCCATTTGGTTTCAGCTCGGCAGTCTAGACTGTCCTCTTCCTCCGTTGCAGGCTGAAGCGGAGGCCAGGGAACAGGAAGTAAAAAACTATTTCACCAACAGGATCAATGAGCTAGTTGTAGTCTCACAGGAGACCGAGACCAAGGCCGCCATTTTGGCTGGAGAGGTAACTTTTTGTGTGCCCATGAATGTATTGTGGAGGGAATGGGATAAATTAGGTCATTCAATTTATCAGGAGAGCAGGTGGAACAATACATTTTGGGAAAACCATTTTAAAAAATCTGTCATATTGGTTCTTAGAGCATATTTTAATGGTTACTACCTTCAGGGAATAAAAGCCTGTAAGAATATGAATGTCCAACTCAATTACTCAACTATCGGCTTTAAAATTTGAGTTAGTGAAAGTTCTGGTATTTAAACAATCTGGCAATTAGATTTGGATTATTTTTAACTTTGGCTTTAGGTAAGCAAATTGTAAATGTACTCAACATGTCTTTTTTGTTTTAATGATCATGCTCAAGTCAAACACGGCCATTTTGTTGAAGTTTTTTTCTACTGTTTACTTTTTTTTCAGTACAATATAGAAACAAATGTGAGGTTGGATTCATGGAAAAATATTGAAATCGAAAATGTTGAAATTGAACTTAAAATTTAAAAATTGGAATTGAGATAAACGGGGATTTTATCAGAAAGTGTCTAGATTTACTTTCACAGGTTCATACACCTAGGTATGCCTGACCTCATCAGCAAACCAGTCTTTTAAGAACTCACTATTTGGTCTGTATGCCCACAGACAATTTTGATAGCGCGAAGATAATTATAATTGTCAATGTTAGCTTCTTCAAATATATTTGTATTTGTCTGTTAGTTTAAATCATTGCACACTGTAGTGCTTGAATTTTTTAAGGTGTAGGTTTTGAAATATATTGCATTGCTGATGACATAAAGATCAGGATTAAAATCCGGGTTTAGTGTACTTTTTGTGGTTTTAGTTTCCCACTCTCCTGCCACACAAATGCAGGTAAATAAGTCATTGCTAGTTGGTATTGGCAATGAAGGGTGCTAACAGTCCCTGTGTAGTGTTCCAGCCTGCAGCATCGACTGGAGCTCTGCCAGTCAGGGAAGCAGCAGAGTGCGGAGGATCTTTCCGAGGCCTTGGAGAAACTTACACGACTGCAGGAGGAGCTGCAGACCACAACTGAGAACTATGAGGTGCAGCTTAGCATCATGTCGGAACATCTCGCCAACATGAACGAAAAGCTCACCCTCCAGAGAGATGAGATTGACCAGCTCAAGTACCAGCTCACCAGCAAGGTGAGGGTGGACCGCATTTACTCTCTGGGGGACTATGACCTGGATGGACTGGGAATAAAGCGTGAAGATGCACTGGAAATAATTTTGTATACTACAGATTCTTTACCTTACTTTCTCACCTTTTTCCCCCCATTGCATCGCACTACCTGTCTGGACGATCAAACATTATTAATGACTTAATCTATGGGGCTATGAACCACAAGATAATGTAAAGGAAATGCACCCACATTAGTGGTGATAGTGTGTGAGTAAACTACCTTTTGCATCTGATCAAGATTAAAAAATTGTCACTGGCAATTAAATCTAACTCATGCGATATTGTGATCACAGGTGTGTAGTATTTCAAATGGTGTTAACTTTGTGAAAGGGCGGAGAACACAACTAAAATATCTCCGTCCAAACAAGCAAGAAATCTAAGGAGAGCAGCCATGCACACAAAGAAACTTTTTTCCAAACAAAGTGCAGGAGGACAAATAGCATCTGATGTCAACAAGGAACAGATAAGAGAGGAAGAAAATCCTTGACCCAATGTGAAACAAATCAAAAGATGGTAGGACTGGAGGAAACAGGAGAAATTACTGAGACAATCTGGAGGGGACTCGTTGAATGTAAGATTCCGCTTACATCGGTGGATATGGGGATTATGGTTGGAGGGGACTCGTGAGTGTCAATGAGGCAGAGCAGCACATGATGTCTGCCAGGACCTTAGTCCACATCTGGACGAGAGAGTTCTTGGGGGCATTACTGTGCCTAACTTACTTCGCTAACAATGGGCCTGTTGTAACCAGATCGTTCTATAGGGATATGACTGTAGAGGACTTCATCCTAAGGCTTCTCATACAAAGATGCAAATACAACTATTGAGCAAATGAGAACTACTGACACGATCTGGACACAAAGCGTATGTTTACAAACATATAGTGGCAAGTCGAGGTAAAGCCTGCCTAAAATATTATGAAATTGTAGTCTCTGGACTCATTGGTGTGCCGTCTACGACGAGGTTTATTAACAAAGGTGAAAGAGAGAACATGAGACACCCTATGGCAGAGGGGGTGGTCGAGCAAGGGTCTATTGTTGGTCTCATTGGTCCTAACCTACACCATGCTGGGCTTGTTGATAGTCTATTCATGAGTCCGAACCCTGACAGCAAACAGGTCTTCCGGTTCACTAAGGACTACTTTAAATCACGAGGGAGGAAGCCAAATAAGACTTTTCCAGTGAAACATGGTGCAGATAACAATAAGGAGGTATATAAACTAAGAGTTAGGCTGATACTATAGATGCTAATCTGCAAAGCACATAGAATATCCGTTGCATTGTCATGGGATGTTCATCTTCAAGTCGTGGGATTAGGCCTGGGAGTGTGGAATGATTCAGCGCATCAAAACGACATCTTCTATGAGGTGATACAGGAAAGTATGGAAAGCTCATACAAGACCTATGGAGCAGGCCATGGAAAAATTGTATGCTTCGAGTTGTTGTGGATGGAGGATGCTATGGACCACTTCGTGTTATATCCACACGAAGGGCGCCATATGAGTCATATGGGACAGGGAATAACTACTTGGTCACTTCCTACGCTTGGGATGGGAATAGTTGGCCTGGGAACAAATTTTGGGGTGGCAAATTCTCCTGTACTGGGGACTTGGTGGCAGCAAGCATCATTTACCCTCATCTCCAGGTGCATAGTGCCATTCTAAATCGAAGACTCACCAGGAACATAAGCATCATAGGAGCAGGCAAAGGTGATGTGGCGTTGGTCCCTGTGGAGGGCGGTAAGAAGGAAGAAGAGCTAGAAACTAGGAACAGCCAAGCCCAAGGCAGATCTGGGAATCAAACCCAAGCAGAGTTGGAAACTTTGGAGAAAGGGGTTAAGATATAGAAAGAAAAAGGAAGAGAATGTTGTAATGAATATGGTGACAAGCCAAACAAATGAAAATAAAGTCCCTGGGGTGAAAATGGAGGAAGGAATAGGAGATATCCCATCACAGGCATACGAAACATTCGACGAGATGCTCTTCTTGTCTAGGCTGGAAGAGAAGAACACACTACACATGGTATTGAGACATATTGTTAGGCTCGGACATGAAAGGGGAGATAGCGTCACTTTCCCAACTCGAGAGTCCCTTGATAAGAATACAGCCGAGATCCATCAACCTGGCCACATATGTGGCCAGTCTGAGAGGAATAGTTGAAAAAGTCTTCAAAAGAAGAGATGAAGTATTCGATTTGGAAGACATATACAAGCAATTCGTACTAACACATGGTTGAAAAACCTTCAGTTCCAGTGTACCATGGCCTACATGCTATGCACACACTTATAATCCATAATGCATAGGAATAACATCAAAATTGGTCAGATAAGTGGAATGAGGAGTGTGACCTTGCTGCACAAAGTACGTAGACTGGCTGAGGAAATGAGGCTTGATGTTGTGTATATACAAGAACCCTATATCCTATGTGGAAAAGTTCCGCACATGCCAGTGGTTACAAGAATCATTGTAAGTGGTGAAGCACAGATGAGTGCAATTATCATCTTTAACCGAGGAATTAGGGACAAAAATAGAACGGTTTTGTAACCAGTGGGTAACATGTATGGAGTTGGGAACTGGCGTTGGCAGGTGTATAGCAGTGAACTTGTATTTTCAGTTCAGGGATCCCATTGAACCATATCTGGAGCAAATGGAGCACATATGTGAGTAACATGCAGGAGTGCCACTTGTATTCACTGCGGACACCAATGCTAAGTCTCCCATGTGGCACAGCTTAGGGCAATCAGAGGGGATAGAAGGAATGCCGTTGCTAGATCGTGTAGGAGGGGCCGCGCTTTGGAGGAGCTTATCTATACGCATTGACTTGAGGTTGCAAACTAGCCAGGGAATCCCCCCACCTATGTAGGGAGAGCTGGGGCGTCAACTAACATAAACATCACGTAGTCCAGCCAGGAGTCAATATGCATAGTTAACGGCTGGAGAGTCGTTGAAAATGCCATGATCAGTGGCCATAATCTGATCGTCTTTGACATAATCACTGGGGTAGTGGTGAATGGAAATGAGCAAGGGTAAATAAATAAGTACATCATCAATAGGGCAGACTGGAACAAGCTGAGAGGGGAATTGATGATCCTGAGTTTAGTGTCAGAGGGTGATAGTGTCAATATTAAGGTCAAAGAGCTAACGAGGGCCCTGCAGGAATCAATGAGGAGATCCATACCTTTAATGAAAAGGAAAACTAAGGTTGGAAATATACCATGGAACGATAGATTGCAGGCCTACGGGCAAGGGCAAGAAGGACCCATAAAAGGTGCCAAGGGTGTAGAGACCCAGTAGGTCGAATAGCCCTATTAGAAATGTATATATATATAGAGAAAGGGCATTTGAGGATGGACTAACTGAAGAAAAGAAAGGCCGGGAGAGATATGTTAAAGGAGAATTACAGCAAGGACCATGGGGCATCCCCTTCAGGATAGCCTCAGGGAAGATAAGACCTCCTGGCAATGATGTCTGCCCTTAAAAGAGCTGACGGCAATACAACAACCTGATGGGAGGAGACTGCGGAATTTCTAATGGAGACATTGTTCCCTGATGACGACAAGGAGGGAGAAACAGAATAACAGGAAGATTTAAGAAGAAAAATTGTAAGGGATGAATATAGAAATGACGAGCCATTGGAACCAATAAATCTGGAGGAGGTGATCAGTACCATTGCCAAAAGGGGGAAAAAAGAAAGTACCTGGGCCGGACAGGATAAAGGTCGAGGTGCTTCAAAAGACGAACCTCATAGCTCCCTATCTTGCTGGGCTATTTAACGAATGCCTCGCTCAAGGCATAATTCCGAACATCTGGAAGCAGAGCGAGGTGATCGTGCTTAGCAAAGGTGAGGACAAAGACCCGCAACTTTCGTAGTCATACAGACCAATCTGCCTGCTAAATACACTGGGGAAGGTTCAAGTAAAGGTCCTATGTGAACGCCAGCTTAGGCATAGGAAGATTATAGGTATGCACCATCTGCAGTATGGCTTCACAAGGGGCAAGTCTACAGAGGATGCTATGTGTAGGAGGGCAATGGAGCTGATTGACTCCGCCACAGAGAAGTATGTAGTAGGTATCTTTGTGGACATCTCAGGGGCCTTTGACAACCTGTGGTGGCCAGCACTGTTTAAAAGTTTGAGGGATTTGCAGTGTCCAGGAAGCTTATATAAAAGCTTCAAGGATTACTGTAGTGTACTGAGATGCCCAAGAGCAAAGGTTCAGAAGGTACTAACTAAAGGTTGTCCTCAAGGGTCAAGTCTTCTGGGACATTGGATCAGGACCCAGATTGGAGAAATTCCTCGAGACACGCGGAGTAGTCGTATTTGCAGACGACCTTCTGATAATTGTGGAAGGTGGCTCTAAGAAGAAAATATTATTATTAGCACCGCGTCTTACTACCCATTCAGGTTATACGCACTTACGCTAATGTGTAATAGTAGGGTGATTGTGAGATGAAATTAAGGACCTACAGTTTAACGTGGAATCCGAACCACGGTGGAGGCCTGGCATTCCCCACATTCACAAAGAAGAAAATAGAAGAAAAGAGCAACCAGGTGCTAGAGAGTTTAGCTAGACACTTGGTGTAAAAGTGTCAAACCGAAGATAGCACTGGCGAAGATGACGTTCATGTTGTTTAGGGGAAAGCAAATTTGGAATCCTAGCATTAAGATCGGTGGCAAGGAAATCAGGAGAGTCCATACGGTCAGATACCTGGAAGTCACACTGGACGAGAACAGGAACTTCACGGCTCATATGGAGGTGGTGAGCAAAGCCTAAAAGGTTATGAGCAAGATCATAAGCATAGGTCAGCAGAGATTCCACTTACCTATGCGGATAATCAAGATGTACCACCAAACAACATTACTTTCCATTGTCGGCTATGGAGCTTCTTATGGGCCCACAGAGTGAACAAGTAGTACCGGCTAGAACCATCAAGGGGATTCAGGGGAACATTCTTCTGAGGCTGTCGGGGGCTTACCGGGCTGTGGCGACAGGTGCACTAACCGTCACCCTAGGTGTGTGGCCGCTGGATCTCCTGATAAGGAAAAAAGGAGTAGGATACTGGTTGAAGAAAAATAAGCTAGAAAAAGTGAATATGCTAACCTCCCCAGAAGTCAATGCTGGGGAGACAGAAGTGGCACTGTTAGCAGAGTGGCAGAGACGATAGGAGGAAAGCGAAACTGGAAGGCAAATATCTCAACTGTTTACGAATGTTGTGGAAAGACTTGAGAATGGGCACCTAGAATCATCCCGGGGTCTGGTTCACTTTATAACTGAGAAAGAACCATATCTGACATCCTTAAGAAATCAGGGATCGATTGACTTGAGTGAGTGTGTCTGTGGACAGTAGAGAACGTCGGAACATGTAGTATTGAAATGTGTTCAAACCCAAGAGGTTAGAAGACCCTTCCAACTGGGAATACAAGGAAGACTTGTAGGATACATTCTCAAACATCAAGTTATGTGGAAACTCCTGGACTCTAATGCATCGGAAGTATCAGACAAAGCTAGGAATGATTACCTGACAGCATTGAACAAAACTAGAGATAGAAGACCAAGACTAGACAGACAAGAACTACAAAACAGAACTGACGACAGTGACACTAGAGACCGACACCAGTGGTACTAAGTAGCGGATATTTCTGAATAAGTAGAGTGGTTGAAATAAAGGTGATAACATAAGCAACCCCTCAGAGAGGAGAGGCAATAAATAGCCAGAATGTGATGGACACAAGTTGAGACCTGGAAGACCAGTTCAGCTGATGGGTCCTGAGGGAGGTTGTGGATGCACTAGCGACCTGAAGGACCCACTTTCCAATAGAGAAAAAAAAAAGACTTGAGACGTGACAACACCCGGACACAGGAGAGAACCCTAAGCCGGCTGATCCCTTCTCTTGGCAACAAGAGAAATGGATTGAGGCAGTTGGGCCTCTTTGGTCAAGATCGAAAAAGGTGACTGTTTGACAGCCCCCTGGTCACCATCGGGCTTAAAGTAGAGATCCCGGTGATGAACATCTACTTAGTAATGATATTTAGTTAATTTAGTATAGGGTAGGGGGGTTAACATAGGGAATTAGGATAAGGTAGTATTTAGGTGCTTAGCCTGTTTGAAATTATACTTTAAATAATAAAATGATACATTGTTAAAAAAGGATATATCAAAAGTAGCATAGAACGGCTCAGACTTAAAGATTTTTAAGATACCGAGCCAAACAAACCAGGAAAAAATAATAACAATAACAACTGCAAATAAAGTAATCTTAAATGCAAACTAAACAGTTGACTGAAAAAAATATGTATAACTCAGTATTGTAAAGAAAAAATTGTTTCTCTTTGAGAATTCATTTAATTAAAGACTGAAATTAAATATTTTCAATTCATTTTAATAAATTCTCTTTTACCCATCTGGGCAATTCACATTCGAATTCACTTTTGTATAGAAGGGATATTGGGAAACCATTTAGGGAAAACCACCTCAGTATACAGTTTACTATGATAAGAATCAAACCCTAACCTCACCTGTCACCGGCAAACTAGACAAGATGAGACTGGCACTTAGTCCGTTTACCTACATTTTGGGTTGGGATTTTAATTTTTTTCTCCTGGCAATGCCTTTCTTCAAAATTCATATTGAATAGTTTTCACAAAAAATCTGTACTGGTGTTTAAGGGTAATGCATTTCAAGGGGAGTGAAATAACAAGGGAAGGTTATGTTTAAAGGGTCACTTGTTGGTTACAAGATGTAGAAAAATCAATAAAATAGGGGGAAAAAAAAGATAAACTTAGTCATTAAAGAAGCAAAAACAAAAATTTAAATTACCTAATTTAAATATATATAGCCTGCATCAATGGCTTCACAGTTCAAGGTGTCAAATTCACAATAGACTGGATTTACGCTGACAGGACGATTAAGGTTCAAATGGGTACATTGTGAGTGGTTTTTCCATTCCTTATCCATGCTAATATAACGTTATCCTCCCGATTTTTGAACATTTGCTTAATTTGTTTTGTTAGTAACCTGATATATGAACTTATTACAAAAATTCTAAAAAATACTTTTAACTTTACATCTAGTGTCAATAATGATTTTTATTCTTGTCTGGATTTTAAAGAAACTTTGAGAAGCTTCAAAATCAGGATATTCATATAAATTTGGTATGTTATGTTGATAG
Organism: Timema cristinae; assembly: GCA_039000515.1. Classification (NCBI taxonomy): domain Eukaryota; kingdom Metazoa; phylum Arthropoda; class Insecta; order Phasmatodea; family Timematidae; genus Timema; species Timema cristinae. The sequence goes on along the minus strand of JBCFYV010000012.1, from coordinate 69,451,283 downwards.
TTTTTAGTTGTCTTGCCAAAGTTTAGAGTAACAAGAAATCGAAATAATCTTGGTATGGGATCCCTGAAACTAAAGATGGGCCCTCGAATCTCTTGAATTATTAAGGATAATTAAGATAATTTTGGATTCAAGATTAAAATCCTTAAAACTTTTTTTTCAAGTGAAATTCCTTTTGTGTTTCAGAACCAATTATAACTACAGGCTGAACATAAAAACTAGGCCCCAGACCAGTAATTTAACATTTAACCGAGTATATGACATAATTTATGGGCTCCAAGAAAGAATGTTAACATTTAGTCACTATTTGATTTTATATTACTCTATTATATATTTATTTTCCTCTTATGTTCATAATTTTTTCCAAGATTCAGGATTCAAAGGTAAATTAGAGATTCAGATTTGACCCAACTCTACTTGAAACCATTAAGAATATTTGAGAATATGAAAAAGTATCAAATATGACATTCAAAAAAATACCTAGTTTGTTTTTCAAAATTTGAATTTGAATTAGTTTAGAATCTATATTACAGCTCATCAGCTGCTTCAGTGGCCAAATGGTCTTAGGTGTCACTCTTGTGTTAGAATGGCTCTGCTGAAAAAGAGATCGGGTTTTAATTCCTGTCGGGTCTATTGAGGGTGGTTTTCCCACTCTCCTTCCATGTAAATGCGGGTATATTACCTATAAATATTTCCTTCCTCATCCCCACCTCATTAGAGTAATTATTAAATATTCGTATAACCCGAACAGGCAGTAAAATGCGATGATAAAATTTGAATATTGCTTATTGAAATCCAAACCCCAAAATAATCATAGGATAAACTAACCAGGCTTTAGACCATTAATTTAATACTTAACATAATAAATTAATGTTATAATGAATGGAATATAACAAAACATGTTAACATTTGTTAACATTTAATCACTATTAGTATTCGATCATTATATTAATAATTTTTCTAAGATTCGGATTCTTAAAATATTAAATTAGACCCAACGCTAAAATAATCATACATATTACAAAACTGTCTAAATAAAACATATTATCCTTAATATAATCTTAAGAATTTAAATATAAATAAACAAAAATTTTAAATTTGTTATGATATTACGCTATGATCTTTGCCAGGGATCAGGAAATTTGGAGTCTGTGTAATTTTCCACTGTAACAAGCTACTTTTAAACTAGGTTAAAAAAATATTCTATGAACTTTCCTTTTTCTTTTCAGCCTAGTCGAAAAGGAAAGCAAAAATAGAAGATGCTGTGATATTTGAAAACCAGGATTCATTTGTGATTTAAGAACATCTTTGGTTTGATGACACATTCCAAAATCAAACTATCTTTGGAAAAAAGTTATTTGGTTGGGCGAGAAAAAAAAAGGGGTGGGGGAATTTTTTATTTTTCAATCAAGCTGAGGGCTTTTTCGTGCTTAAGAACATTTGGGTGTTATTTTTCTAAGTCCACTATAAACAGAAACTGCAGCTAGGTTCATGGTATTATGCAGCTATAAGATGTATTCTGTTTGCTAGGTTATTGTCTTTAGTATACATCTCATGCTCTTGATTAAGAAAAACTGTAGCATATAACTCGAACATGTATTAAGACGCGGTGCTAAAACAATTAATTATAAAAGCTCATAAGTAAAAAGCCTTAAAAATATTGTTAGTGTTTGTGGAAATATGCTGTGCTAGTTATAGTTGTATCTTCAAAAAATTAATCATCTCAAAACTTGGCTGAAAATATACTTTAGTAGCACTATAAATATATTTATATTTGAAAACAGTGTTTAGACAATATACATTAAGGAAGGAGAGGAAGCCAAGGCCTCTGCATGAACCTGGAAAACTATCACATCTATGGAGCTTGGATTTTTAGATTCTTTAAGGTATTTTTGTGATGGTTCTAGGTCCTATTTTTTTATCCATTCATTTGGCACTTTTTTTTTCCTTTATTGAAGAAAGGGACTGATGTATTCCGAAAATTTCATAATTATGTGTTATGTTGTATTTTTAATTCCGAGCTTTTAAGGCCTACAATTTCCTGGTGTGTAGGCTTTGCTCTTCTATCCTCTTTTCAATGTTTAATATAAAATGGCCTTTTGGTGAGATCTTTCCTTTATTCATTTGATATATGTAATTTGAGGTGAATATATTTTACAATAAACTTAGTATGGTTGTGAAGACGTAACAGCTAAATTTTATTAGGTATTTCCAAGCCAAATTTAAATTTAAAAATAACTAAATAATGTGTATTTTAACAGTTGTATTAATTCAGTAAAACTGGTTACAAATACTAATAATAAAAATCAGGGATGGTTCCTTTAAATCCTTCATTCTTAAGGATATTCACTATTCGAAAAAATTTCAGATTCCCAATTTTAAAACATAAAAGAGAAATTAATTCAAATTTGGAATCTGAATCATCGTCTAATAACTAGACCCAAGACAAATAATGTATCACTTAATGTAAACAAAATCAGAATTTAGTAGGGAAAAAAATCATATTTTCTAAGATTTGATTTCAGATTCAAAATTTGTAGGCCAAAGGAAGATTCGAATTAGAGATAAGTGGATACCACCTATCTCTAATTGCAATTAATTCTGATTTCTCTAAACAGTTTGAAATATAAATCACTACCGGAACAGGAATAAGTCTTGTAAGTCTAAAATGTTTAATCAATTTATTATTGGTTTACATTATTTTAAGAGTCTAGTCCACTGTCATTTACATAGCACAAATCAATCCTTTTTAAATGCTTTATTCATTTGTTGTAAAATTTACAGTAAAATCAAGAGTTATTATGTGCTATTTGGTGAATATGCGTAAAACTTCCTGTAAAATCAAGTTATTATGTGTTATTCGGCGAATATGATTCATTGGTATCCACATTAGTACACCATATTGATTAAACATTATTTTATATCTTATTTAATTGTTAATTCCAAAAGAAACTTCACACAAATTATCAGTGCTATTTTTAACATGAATAAAATTCACCTAAAAATACATCCATCAAAACTTTAAGTAATTTATTTCTAAAAAAGCATAGGCTTATAAGGCTGCTTCATGAAATTGTAATGTTTTGATACTTTATTAAGTTATTCAATGTGTATACAATACTAGAGAACTATCGGATAGTAATATGGTTTATATTTTTACTGTTTTCGAAGTTTATTTTTCTTTAATTATAATTCTCGTCACTCTTTGCACTTATTTCAATCTGTGATATTGTCTGTTTTGCTTGTAATTTTGAACAAATATTTCTGTTCAGCTATAAAAAAAAACATTTGATTAAGGGCTATTTTAAGGCTACAAGTATATGTTTTTGGAACATGAATCCATAAGCTGGAGTGAGGAATATGTAAGAATGTTTATTTTTATGTGAATATAGAATTTTCTAATATATTTAAATTAAGTTGTTTAAAAGCAAACACCAATATTTGAAGTGTTTTTAGTTTTGGTCAGAACATCTTCCTGTAAAAGTGTGTGAAAACATGATTATTTCTTTATGCCTCTCACCAACATTTATAGCAAAATGAGTAAAGTTTGCTGCCTTGAATAACTGTGTTATGAAGGCAAGTAAGAGTTTCATAACTGTTCTATAACATTGTTTCATGTAACTAGGAGTGTGCGAGTAAGCATACTTAAACTTCAAGTCAAGTGTGAATGAAAATATTGAATTATACTCATTCATAGTTTTGAGTAATATAAAACAATATTTTTAATAGAAATGTTTCACTTTGAATTTCTGCATTAATATTAGTACCATAGACATAAACCTGGATTTTTAAGAGTGAAACATTTTGTGAGAAAAAAAATTACAATAAACAAATTCTGATTATCAGCCATCATTTAAAATCGGATAAAAGGAAAGATTCATGATTTGTTAATTATGAATTAATATCAAATTGAATCAAATTTATTAAACTTGAAACTTTTGAGATAAACTTTGAAGCTGTGTTCAAAAATTATTTAAACTTGACTTACAAATTATAATTAATCTTTGAGTCTTCGCACATCCTTACATGTAACTATTAGCATAGGTATGTTCCACAACATTGATTCATATGAGACATAACGATTATTATTGAAGAATATAACTTAAAATTCTTATCTTAACATATGAGTAAATTCTCGTCAATTCTTAAATGAACAAAGTTTATCAAAGTAAAATATTTCTCAATAAGAAAAATCTCTTTTCGCTTTATGAGGCAATTGTATTATATTTGGAAGACTGGATAGAAACATATAAAAGGGAACAAAATCAATATGGCTTTTACAATGAAAAGAACAACACAGTTCTTCTTTTCATTGTAAAAGCCATATTGTGTTTGTATGTACCTTCTTCCAAATATAATGCAAAGTAAAGTATTATTATTATGCTTTAACTTCTGCTAAGGAGTAAGTTTTTTGTGGTTCTTGTTTTGTTTTTGCTACAGTAATTATTAAAATTGACCCTTTTTTTTCTACATAATTTTTCATTTACTTGCTGTATACAGGATTGTTTGTTACAATACTTATTTAAAACTATTTATAAATACAATATGTATATAAATTTATATGTTACAAATAAATAAATAGGAAAACAGGTTATTAACTTATTTAAAACTATTATGTTAATGTTATCCAATGGCATATAGTCCACTCTAGGATTAAAAAGAACACATTGACATATCAAACACTAGCTAGACTTTAATTATGGGCCATGAAAATATAATTATTACTATAGCATAATTTTGAAAGATATGTCTTTATTTATAATTTGACATGATAGTATCAATATAAAACCAGAAATTAGTGAGATTGAAACCAAAAATACTTTATAATTTTAATACAGATTTAATTATTAATAAAAATGTTATTGCTGGGCACACATGTTTAGGCCTCATGGTCAGATTTTGCTGGTGATGGGGAGTGAAGTGGTTTTATACTCCTCCTCCACACAAATGTGGATTTATTTTCTATGAATTCTTCCTTCCTCATTGCTACATTGGTGTTTAAGTAAAATGTGGATAGCCGTGATGGGGAGTAAGATGTGGTGCAAAATACAATAAATGAATAAATAATATAGGCCTTTTATTATTTATTTTTTCAAAATGCACTGAGTCATGCTAAGCATCAGTGAAATCAGGTGAGGAGTGATGGGGGAAGGGGGGGGGAATATTGGTTTAGTTCTTTCTAAATATATGAGTGAGATCAAACATTTGTAAGTTATGGTGAAATAATATATCAAGCCTTTCTAGTATTGTATATTTTTTTGGCCCTTAAGCTTTGTTTGAAACTCCTGTGTTGTTTTGGAAATAAGTTTTAACTCCAAAGAATCACCTTATGGTAAAAAAAAAGTCCACATGGTTTTAAGAAAAAAAAATTCTTTGAATAGATATAAATACATAACATATTTAAGAAGCTTAGTATATGTATTTTTAATCAGTCTAATTTTAATGGGGTTATAATTAGAATCGTTAATACTAATCTAGTTTTATGGCGAATGAGGCGCCACATGAACATCCCTGCTCAGCCAACGGGTTTTTAATTATGCGGAATGCAGAGCGGATCAACTCTTCATGGTATTCTATGGTCGCGCCGCGAACATATTCCAACGATATCTCATCGATGACCACTTTAGCCCCACCTTTCTCCATCACCCTGAATTAAACATGTTGTGGTTAGAACAAGGAACCACTGGTAGGGTTGGTTCTGTGTAAATTTTTACGACTGATATAGCTTCTTATTGGGGAGATTGAAATATGATTCAAATCAAGGCCGCACACACTGGTGCTGGTTACATGCACTATTTTCCTCAGGTGACTACTCGTACATTTCCTTAAAATATAATTTACCCATACTGTATATTCAAACTAGTGTTTCATATTGTCAAAAGGGGAAGTAAAACTTGTAGCCATAAAAAACAATTCCTGTTACTTTATAAGTTAAACACAAACAAAATTTTAAAATAAATTAATACTGTGACTGTCCATGTAGTGAACTAATGTTCACAATATTATTATTATTATTATTATTAGCACCGCGTCTTACTACCCGTTCGGGTTATACGCATTTACGCTAATGTGTAATGGTAGGGTGATTATGAGATGAAATGGAGGACCTACAGTTTAACGTGGAATCCGAACCACGGTGGAGGCCTGGCATTCCCCACATTCCCAAGATGTCTTGTCAGAGGTGAAGGAAGGGTTTGGAAATCAGATAAATCTGTGCCGGGACCGAGGATTGAACCCCGGCCGCCAGCATAGAAGTCTGACACCTTACCACTAGACCACCAGGTCACCATGTTCACAATACTTCCTACTTCTTCATACTCAATTCTTGTAGCTGATAGGACATTAAATTAAGTATAAAACATGGGTGACCTGGTGGTCTAGGGATACGGTGTCAGCCTCTGTGTTGGGGGTCTGGGGTTCAATCCGCGGTCCTGGCACAGATTTATCTGATTACCAAACCCTTCCTTCACTTCTGACAAGACATCTTGTGAATGTGGGGAATGCCAGGACTCCATGTTAAACTGTAGGTCCTCCATTTCCTCTCACAATCACCCTATCATTACACATTAGCTTAAGTGTGTATAACTCGAACGGGTAGCAAGACGCGGTGCTAATAATAATAAAACTATAAAACCATTACCTCAACACCCATAGCAGAGGCTAATAAAGTTATATTTTTGGTCTGGAGAGCAAATGGATAACCACCATAGATCTTAACAGCTGGTTGGGATTGAACGCACAGCCGCCTGTGTTTTAGCATGAATATTTCCTATCCCCTTGCTAGTCACATACTCCTTTCAGAGCCATAGCTTGAACCCCTTCCAGCTCTTCGTGGATAAAAAAAAGGTAAAAAAAAATCTTCTATCGGGTAAAGTATAAACTGTTATTACAGATTTCAGCAAATATCCAGTGGCAAGCTAAACAAGTCATGGCAGGGGAAGAGAAAAGCTTGTAAAAGTATATGACATCAAATCAAAAGCTTTGTTAATTTGTTTATCAGACTTAATAGTATTAAGAAATATTTAAGATTAATAAAACTTGATGCTATTCCATATACAGTTTGGGGAACACAGTTCTAAAAGAAAGAGGTTAGTTACCATCCACCTGTCCTTAAGCAAGACGTGAAGGGGATCTCTTTTAAAAAAAATATAGTATACTTCTAGAAGTTATCTGGTATAATTATTTAGAGTCCAACCCCATTTGTAAATGTAATCACTTGGATCACTTTATATATTTATATATTATTTATATATTTCTTAATCAAGCAAAGAGGGTGTACATACACATCATCATCCTTAATCTTGCTGTCTAGATCAAACTTATACTGGAATCCTGAGCAGCCTCCACCTTCCACAGTGACCCTCAAAAGACTGCCATCAGTGTTAACAATCTCCTTGAGGCGCTGAACACAACTGTCACTGATGTGAAGTAGTTCAGAGGGATGATCCCCTTTCATGTTGGGAACACTGGAGTTCCAACGAGCTCTACAACAAACACAATTTTCAATATTGTTTCTGTTTAGTTGGTATCTGAAGAGAAGATGCATGTGTGGAGGGGAGGTTTTGTTTGTCCCTTCATTAGATCTCTTCTTGTTCGTGATAATCTTAAAAAGATAAATTAAAGTTCATATTTGCCCTATTTATTGCCTAAGCTATATTCATTTTAATTAGGCTAATGGAGTAGGGCTTGTTGCATCGCATTTAAAAAAACAATGTATAATGTTTTATATTTAATTTGCAGGTGATTAATTTACTATTAACAAAGAGTGGGAAACAACTGACACTTTTTGTTATACCATTATTTTAATTAATGATATGAAACATTTGCGCTTTATCTATGATAACTTTTCACAGAGCTCAAGTGACTAACCAACTACGTCAGCACACCATCTGTCCTTTATGCCGAGTGTCAAGCCTAATCCCAGCTCTCGACTATTTCCAAAAACTTTGCTACCTAGCATTTTAACTCTTGTGTGATATACTGGCACATGCTTAAGATTCCACAAAGACGTACATAATGATTGGCTTTCCCCAACCAACTATTGACTACAAGTCGCCAGTGCTCTTGTGTTCTTGCCTTACAAACGATACATTATAAATATACATAAAGATAATTTAAAACAACCTTAATAGCTTTACATGGTCAATACATATACATAATAAGAATTGTATTCTTATTAACAAGGGAAAATGGCGCCAAACAGATATTTTAAATTTAACATAAGAATAGAAAGGCAAACCCTACACACTTCCCAGAAAACTGTAAGCCTCGAGTTCACAATTAAAAACACCACACAACACATGATCTTGAAATTTTTGGGGTACATTAATCCTTTTCTTCAACAAAAAATAATAATACCCCAACTGGACTATGGCAGCATGCCTAGAGGTAAAGCATGAGATACTGTTGTTGCTTTTATTTTTTACTTTGAAAGTTGCTTGTTCAAAATTGTGTCTTGAATTTGTAGATGGATAGTTAACATAGAGGCCCACAGTTTTCTGATAAGTGTGAATGCCTTAAAATTCTATCAAATTCTTATCAAGCTAAGCAAATTTATCCTAATACATTATTTATAAAAATCTGGCTACTTCAGCACAATGTGTTTAGAATTTAGAGGAAATGTACCACAATATGTTTGCAGGGAGAGTGAGAAACCATTTAATCAAAACCAGTCATTACACCCGACTAGGATTGGAACGTTGACCTGCTTGTCATCAGCAAACCAATCTAAACTAGTATAATTTGTTTTAGTTTGTGTGAAACAATCGATTCAATACTGCTTTATTGTGAATACTAGCTAGTTTCTTTGTCTCACCTTTTCATTAAAAACCAAACATTAAATATTGTTCCAGTAAAATCTATCTTTTTTGAAAAGACAAAAATAAAGTGGATAGGAGTGACCTAATGATCACCATTGAATCTGATTTGGGATGCTTAAGTGCGAGTTCTGTCCGGGTTTGTTGAGGGTAGATCATATGCATTGGGAAAATACAGAAAAAAATGCTGAAAGTATATGGATTTTGGGCATTTAACTATAAGATTTAAATAGTATCTATTATATTCACCCGGAAAAAGATGTATACACTGTGATCCTTACAAAATACATAACAAATATTGTACCTTTGGGAAACCTTCCATTCTCAGAAACATTGGACTCCATATATATTTTTCTCTTAAGATAATAATAATCCTGTTCATGGTGGCTACAGACTTTTTATCATAAAGTTTCCTGACTGATTTTTAAAAAAAATTTGACTCAACCTGTTTATATTTATTCTTTGTGAATGCCAGTTTTTTTTTTATTTTTGTTTTTCTATTGCATTGGTTAAATATGTTCGAAAACAATCCTAACAGCTACTAAATATCATTAATATTTTTTCTCATTGTTTAATGTTATAGGTTTTATTAGTGCCCCTGTGTAAACATACTATAAAACAAACACTGCAACCATCTCATGTTCAAACATATGACATATATGAGCAATGTATTTTGTAAACATTGAGGGACCAAATCTTTCACTTTTGTTTGGATATTTAGATGCAGAATTTTATTCTTCAAGTATTTAAATCCCCTTACTTGTCATTATTTTGTATTGAATTCCATGACATTTACCTCACTTTGTCAGGTTATCTTTATTCACCATGCTGTTCTAAGCACCAATCCTGTATTACTTAACACCAGAATTTTTTTTAACAACGAAACTTGATTCCTTTATGGCCAACTTAAATATAAAGTGGTTGGAATAATGAGTATTCCCTGGAAAACACAAAACTTTTTTTAGTTTTGCTGATGACATGGAGATTGAGGTTCAAATCTCAGTCAGTTCCACTGATGGTGGTTTTTCCTAGATGGTTTTCTACTTTAATTCCAAGCAAATGTGTGTAGATTACCTCTAAAATGCTTCCTTCTTAATCTCTAACCCAGTAGAATAATTATCATATATGTGTATAGCCTGAATGCTTGATAAGATGTGGTGATGATAATAATTCTTTGGAAAGAAAATAGTGGAAACCTTGATAGTATAATTTCTCATCTTGTTTAAGTGAATCCTGGAGAGATTAACTTACATCTCCTTTTCATTGACTAGGTACTAACACAAGTTAGGCTTGTGAACCAAGATATCAGTCTCAGCTGGTTTACCATTGACGGAGAGGTCTGGGTTCAAACCAGTGGTGTATTCTAAAAAAACTAATAGGTATGCTGTACTCTAAAAGTTGCAGGGGAGATTTGGGGGCCGAAGACCCTCAACCACCGTTGTCCAAGAACGTCAAGGGATTATTTCAAGGGATGTATTTGAAGATGTGTCCCTATCTATAGAACAGTAGTTCTCGAACATGTATTATTTCCCCTTAACCATATGCTATCTTGAGCACACCCCACCCTCCGCCCAATCCCATATTCTCTCTTCTTTTATTTATCCATAACGATGATTACCATACACTCAAAATGTAATAAAAGTAACTCCATGGTGTCAGCCCGCATTCAGGCTATATCTACCGAGTGGCTACAAAATTATTTGGTGAATTAGTGCCAACTCTTGTGGATATAGGGTGTCATGTGGTCAGCACTAGGATGACTCCAGCCATTAAGCTCGGCTTTCTATACCGTAGCCACTACTACTTCATTCGAGAAGCTCCTTATTTACTGGACGCACCGAGAATCAAACCCAGGACCTATGTATCTGTAGCCAGAACCTATGACCATTAGACTACATAGGTGGTCCTCAAATTGTAATGATATCTACATGGTTAGAAATTTAAGTAAATATTAATGTCGGGTCTAAGAGTGGTATGGACACATTTCTAAATGCATAAGAGAGACAGAGCCTATTCAATTAGCCTAGTGTAATTAAAAGCACACAGTTAGCAATACTCAAAGCAAACAATCATAATAAGAGTAAAATGAAGTGATACATCGATCAAGCGTCCATCAGATCTTGGTGAGAGGGAATTAGGTGGATTGTCCAACTCACATTGAAATTAAAACTATTTTATAAAGCCTAACTTATCTCGCACGATGCTGTTTGCAAACAATCGAGTCTCCCAACTTGAGAATTTATGCTCCAGATGCTATTTAGATGCATAAACTCTGACTAAAATAGGGGAGATTATCTCAGACTATTAATACTCTATCGCTACATCATTGGTTTATTGCTAAGATATTTACACATATCTTTTGCTGTAAGCAGTGGTGCATACAAGGGGGCGAGGGGCAAATGGTATTTGACCCCCTTCCCCCTCTCTACCCAACACCACAAATAATGTTAATAGAAATTTAAATAATATTAAGTATAACTAAAATATTTAGCATTGAAGATGTGCCAAATGTATATGCTGCATTTTAAGACCAGGCTTCAGACTTAAGCCTAATATTCAAAAGGTTTACCGCTACACACAAAATTAACAATTGAAAATCATACAAATAATAACTTTGATACCAATTGCATTATTTAAATCTCTTAATTACTATAAAACTACTCCAAATTATTTATAAAAGCATTTAATATTCATAAATATTCTTGGCCTTCGGGGTTTAGGAGGCTGTGCAACCACAAACCCGCTTTATCCATCAAAATGTCATTCTTGCTACAGCCTTGATTGAATGCCTTCCCCCAAAGTAAATGGCTGGGTGCGCCACTGATCAAGTATATTATATAAAAATATATTTTATTTTATCTTTTCCTTCAAAATCATCTCAAAATGGTGAAATCACACTCCTTACTTTTGGGATCCTTTGATGTATAGTTATATAAAATTACAATGACTAATAAGTCATTAATGTAAAACAAAAACTAAAAGAACACTATTAAAACTCCACAATCCTTTCTACTAAAGAAAAACAAGAATTAGTGTCAACTATGGTTAAAGTAGCCTCATCCCCCCCCCCCCCCCTTCCTTACCCCACTCTTGTCAGTGCTGAAATGCCTAAATTTGAAAGAGTGGTTAAATGTGTTTGCCAAATACATGATAATACATGTGACTAGAATACCTTAACATAACTCAATACATTTAATTAGTATATAATTTAAACCTTGTTACTTATACATTATTTTACAATTAATTTTATATATATTTTATATAATTTTACTTAAACTATACTAAATTAGCTTAGTAAATAAACATTGTGATCTTGAATCTTTTTTCAAAAGTTGGAACAATGCTTGGCTTGCTTCAAATGAACAGCATGACCTGGGGTGTAAAAAGTGAGCTCATTGGCCAATTACTTATGGGCGAGTGGAAATGAATGTGTTGCCACCCCCTAGACATTGGTTAAGATCACTAGAGCCTCCCTAGCTTGCTTTGCGTTTTTCAAGTAGCAAGCCCTGGGTTTCCTATTGTGCTAAGTAGAACCTTTTGGAAGAAGAATGACTTAAAACACAGTATTCTTGGAATATGAACCAATATCAGTTTAAAATTAATAATTCATTACATTTATATTTATTAACAATTTAAACATTATTATTTACACAATTCACACATACAGCATTGAAGTAAACAAAAGTTTAGTCCATATCATTATGGGTATGCGGTGGAGGACTAGCATACCCAGAGAATACGCCACTGGTTCAAACCGTAGTCTGGTATACTGAGATTTTTTTCCCAGGTTGTTCCCATTCTTTCTTCACACAAAAGCAGCTATATCTTCCTAATCTCTATTTATTTAATGTAAATACGTGTACAACACAGACAGATAGCAAAATCCAGGTTACAAATTAAGTAGTCTAATTTAATAATGTTATGATAGCTAAATAAAATGCCAAGAAAATATGTATGCATATAATATTGTGTTCCCAACTGTATTAGCAATAAATGTTTCATAGTCTTCAAGCTGTATGCATGTTTTTAATTTATGCTTTGCTGAAGAATTTAAACCAAAATTGATTAAGAGATTCCTAGAGATGAATGGCCACAATCATCAAAATCTGTGTTTAACCTAAAACATTAAAAATAGTAATGAACCTAATATTGTTGTTTATAAAAAAATAAGAATGGCTGTGTGCAATAATACAGTAAAGAATGTCTCATTTTAATTCCAGGGGCAATTCCTTGAATAATTCCTTCTTTGAGACTTGGTTATAAAAATTCAAATTGCCAAATTGCTACCAACACACTCAATACATAAATATTTATATTGTAGATCTAATATAATTTATTAAATATGCACTTTATTATTATTATTATTATTATTATTATTATTATTATTATTATTAGCACCGCGTCTTACTACCCGTTCGGGTTACACGCACTTATAAATGCTAATGTGCAATGGTAGGGTGATTGCCTACAGTTTAACGTGGAATCCGAACCACGGTGGAGGCCTGGCATTCCCCACATTCACAAGATGTCTTATCAGAGGTGAAGGAAGGGTTTTGTAATCAGATAAATCTGTGCCGGGACCGAGGATTGAACCCCAGACCCCAGCTCAGAAGTCCGACACCTTACCCCTAGATCACCAGGTCACCTGTTGCTGCTTAATGACTGGTGTATTGCTTCGACAGTTAACTACAAACCAATAACTTAGAACGGCGGTTCCCAAACTCTGTGGCACACTTATGGGCACACTTTAGCAGAGAAGCTTAATTTTTCCCACATTTATTTTTATCTAACTATTAATTTGAAACTAATTATATAATTAACTAATTAACTAATCAATAATGCACTCTAGTAAACCCCCCCTCCCTCAAAAAAATTATACAAAGTTTTTATATGAAGCTTAAAGATGGCCTTGAATCAAACCTCAAATAATTTAATGAGGCATTCACTTTCCAACACTTTTGCAGGGAAGGACAACTCAAAATAGCTTCTAAAGGCATTCAATTAAAAAGAAAAGAAAAAATGGGAGAATATCACAATAAATGCTTTATAAAAACTTTTGGCTTTTAAAAAAATACCCGTAAAGGGACACTCCAAATATCTTTTATATAGATCTAACATTTTTTTAAAAATTCAAGCGAGAACCACCCAATTAGCTTTTAAAGGCATACAATTTTCAAAACTGTGTTAGGGGAAGATTATTTTCAATACATTCTTAAGACATCTAGTTTTTTTTTTTTTTAATTCAGGTGAGGACCGTTCAAAATAACTTTTAATTTGCTGTTGAAAGATAACTTCAGATAGCTTCTAGTGGCATTTAAATTTTGAAAAAAGAATATATATGTATTGTTTGAGGAACACCCTAACTAGCTTCTAGGGGCATCCAAATTTTAAAAAAAATCTTTGCTGGGGACCTCTTCAAATAGATTATAGGGAATCTAATTTATATATTTTTTTTATGTGAGCACGTCTTAAAATATATTTTAGAGGCATTCAATTTTCAAAAATTTGTTCAAGGAGACTACACCAAATAGTCTCTAGGAGTAGCCAAATTTTAAGAAATTAAAGGGGTGATTACTATTCTAAATAGCTTTTAAAAGAGTATAATTTTCAAAAACTCTCCAAACGAGGATCACCACAAATAGGAGCATCCAATTTTCTAACATTAACTGGAGGAGAAAAGGGTAAAAAGACCCTAAAAACTTTTTTGTTACTTGCTTTCCCCCATCACACAAATAAAGTACCACTACTGTATAAAGTACAATGTTCTTATTTCTTAGGGTTTAGTAATAAATCCAATGACTTACTGTTTAGAGTAAGAAGATATTAAAGAGGCCAAATATTTTCTTAAATATCTCAAGAGTCAAAACTCATTATTTTCTTTGATTATGTAAATGCTTTAAAATACAATTACAGATGATTAGTATGTGTACAATAAACATTTAAGTGAAAAATTATTGCCCTGAAAATAGGAAATAACCATCCCAAAAAAATTATTTTCAATTATAGTTCTCATGAATGATAAATGGTAATGATAATGAATTCAATTAGACCTACAGTTTGTATTAATATATTTTATTGTGAAAGTGTCTGGGTTCATTGTTGTGTTAAAACTATGGAGCATGCAAATGGTAAGCACACATGTATATTATATTCAAATATTATATTATATTATATTCAAATTAGGGTGACCTGGTGGTCTAGGGGTAAGGTGTCAGACTTCTATGCTGGCGGCCGGAGTTCGATCCTCGGTCCCGGCACAGATTTATCTGATTTCCAAACCCTTCCTACACCTCTGACAAGACATCTTGTGAATGTGTGGAATGCCAGGTTGCCACCGTGGTTCGGATTCCACGTTAAACTGTAGGTCCTTCATTTCATCTCAAAATCACCCTACCATTACACATTAGCGTAAGTGCGTATAACCCGAACGGGTAGTAAGACGCGGTGCTAATAATAATAATAATAATAATAATAATATATTCAAATTATATAAATAAAACTCTTAATTTTAACCAAATATATACTATAGAGCTACATCTAGACAAATAAATTTAAACCAGGGCCTTTCGAATAGATAAACTAAATGCTCGTAATAGGCTTCGAATAATGTCCCATCGAATGAATTGAAAAATTTACTGCAAACACAACAAAAAGCAAAATTAAATATCTTAGTTGTTTTTTTACTAAATAGTTTTTAGAAAAGAAAACAAGACCAACCATGTCTATACTAAAAAAACCTGGAGTGGTCTGGCGTTTGCTTGTTTTTAAAGAGCCGGCAATAGTGAAGGTTTGAATGAGAGTTTGTAGTGTTTGTATGAGTTCTAAAATCAGTTACCAGTATTTAATGGCATTTATTTAAAGTCTTTAATTAATGAAAAATTAAGTGGTGTAATACATACTAATAAAGGAATAAAACTTGTTATAAAAGTAATTGTATGTGTAAATATATTTAGAAGTGTTTTTCTATTTCTTTCTTTTGAAATTTGCAACCCTAAAATTAAATTTTGTTTCTATAATATATGTATGTATTATTGATGTGGGGAAAGAATGTTTATTCATTGTTATATATTTTCATAGTAATACATATTTTACATCTTTTAACTGATTTTGTTTCATATTTATGTACATATTTTGTAGGTTAATACTTAATACTACAGAAAAATCTGGGCTCTGTATTCAATGAAGATAAGAATTCTACCTTTTAGGATAAGATGTTTGAATGTTATTTTAAAGTCAAATTTTTGAAATAATCTTTTGCCAAGACTATTTTATTCAATAAAAAACCACTAAAAGCTATGATTGAGGGAAACAAAATTAACTCATCTAAGATGTATGGGTAGCTGTATTCTCCATATATTTTATTACATATTATAATTACAGAATATTTATACATTAATTTATTTAAAGTTCAAAATTGTTTATATTTATTTAGTTTAGGTTATGTTTAGATCTCCATAAAAGACAATAATATGTGTCACCTTAATAGTGTTCCATCAAACTAAGTGAAAAATGTGCTGCAAAGACAACAATTTAGTGTAGCAATTAACATTTTAGTTACTTTTTTTACTAATTAGGTTGTATTTTTAAAAACTTATTTCTCCTGGTATAAAGTGTTTAAGCGTTGATTCCTAATTATGTATTTTCAAAATAGACTACGAATTTGTTTTGCCAGTGGAGGAGGGGGAGGGGAGCACATAATGAATGCATCAAAGCTATTATTTCTGTACTTTTTTTTAAATTAGAAATTTTAGGGGCAATTTAAAAGTGTGTTTTTTTAAATTGTGTGTCGCATTTTACTAAGCGTGTGGGGCTGTCTGCATATTTACACTAATGGAAGGAGAAAGGAGGAAGAGAGAAATGAGAGTAAGTGTACCTGAATAGTGGTAAACAAATTAGGTAAAACCACCCTTTGTACACCCAGCCATGAATCGAGTCCTTATCACCCTGTCACCAGCAGTCCAGTCCAGTGCAAGATACACCTTTGACTTTTAGAACACCAAAGTGGATGTAATGTATGTAAAGGTAACTCTATGAAGATCAAGTTGTAATCCTGGTCATAAAATTTAACCTATGCATGCGACACATCTTCCCTCAGAGCACTACATATATTACTTTACACGTTTCAAGTTTTTAATAATTAAGAAGGGAAGGCGAGGGAATGTCCCGCTTTACCCCTTGGGTGTATCATTGGAATAGATCCATTAGGTTTGCAAATCAAACCTCATCAATCTTAGTTTACAAGCAAATATGAGTTCCCTTTATTCCCATTTTTTTCAGACACTTTAGATAGTAACTTAGTTTAAAGAAAAGATATT